>CM075772.1:33822551-34422551 GCA_037974665.1 Ehretia macrophylla
AATTTTTTGGAATCTATAAAAACATTGATGGAGAGGGCTCGTAATGATCTTTGAGAAGATCACAAGGTGCTGAAGTGAGAAGATAGGGGGTCCGTAGGTATTTGTGAAAGGGATGCTCTTATCATGTTATTGGTGAAAAGAAAAAAAATGCCTCTATTTGATGTCGATTCATTCATACTTCCATTCCTTGTAGAAGAAGGCTAACTGCTTGCTGGCTGGGAGCTGTATGAGCGGTAACGTCCACGTACAGCTCCGTGAGAAGGGTGGTGGACAGAAATGGCCTTGTTGTACCTCACTCTCGTCTTCAATGGGGTTTGCTCTTTTTTTTTTTTGGGAGAGTATGCCAATATGATCTTAATGAGGTGCAGGGCTTTACATCTGACATTCGTTAGGCTTCCCACTTCGGGAGCCTGCGTCCCGGCATTTTAGTGCAATAAATCCCTCCGGCCAAAGACTAGTGGTAGATGGTCCCGTGGAGCTTTCGAAAAAGGGCAGGCTAGTGTGTAAGCACAACAATGAACCGTAGCGAACCCTCAGATGACCTATCTATCCTCAGTAGTGGTGACCTTCTCACTCTTCCACGAACTGATACATGTACCAAATGCTCATACGAGAAAGTTGACACTTGGGTCTGGAACCTGGGGGGTTGCTCCGAGAAATCCTTTCTTTCTTGTCTACTCAGGGGGGTACGGACACACTTGCGCAGATTACAGGTGACAGTTACAAGAATGGCGGGGAAGTTAACAGTACCCGATGACATTTAGGGAAGGATGTAGACCCATCGGGCAAGGATAATCATTCCGGTCCTAGGAGATGTGGCGACCATTTTCAAGAAAGAAAAATACTGAGTTGAGGAAAGCCCTATGAGTCACTGAAACGATAGCATGAGGGCCCTTGATCTATCAATAGAGGGAGCAAAAAACAGGCTTTGCTCCCCTTTACAATATGAAGAAAGAAATAAGGGTCGAAGTTTAGACCGCTCACAATAGTTCTACCTATATAAAGGATCATGAAAGAGGCGATCAGAATGGTACTCGAATCCATTTAGGATCCCGAGTTTCTAGACACATTGCACTTCTACTTGGGTCGAGGCTGCCAGTCGGTCCTAAGACAAATCAAAGGAGAGTGGGGAACCTCTCACTGGTTTTTGGAATTCAACATCAGGAAGTGTTTTCACACCATCGACCGACATCGACTCATCCCAATCTTTAAGAAAGAGATCGATGATCCCAAATTCTTTTACTCTATTTAGAAAGTCTTTTACGCCGGACGACTCGTAGAAGGTGAGAAGTTACCTTACTCCGTCCCACACTGTGTATTACTATCGGCCCTACCAGGCAACATTTACCTACATAAGCTCGATCAGGAGAGAGGGAGGATCTGACAGAAGTACGAAATTCTGATTGTTCAGAGAATCAGATCGGTTCCATTAAGGATAGGTCCTATTGATGACCAAGAAAACTCTAGAGAAGAAGTAAGCTTCAACGCTCCCAAAGACAACAGAGCCATCATTGTGAGGAGGGTAAAGAGCATCCAACGCAAAGCGGCCTTTCATTCCCTTGTTTCGTCGTGGCACACCCCCTCCCCCCGCCCATAAACACTACTCGGCTCAGGGAGGACCAGAAAACGCCTTTCGTTTTCCCCCCTTCGTCAGCCCTTTTCGCCTTCCTTAACAAGCCCTCGAGCCTCCTTTGCGCTACTTTCCTCATAGAAGCCGCCAGGTTGACCCCGAAGGCCGAATTCTATGGTAGAGAAGGCTGTAATAAAAATTGGGCCATGAGAGACTTTTTTAAGTATTGCAAAAGAAGGGGCTTGCTAATAGAGCTGGGCGGAGAGACGATACTAGTTATCCGGCCAGAGAGAGGCCTGGACTGTAAGTTGGCCCCCTTAAAAACGCATTACTTAATAAGGATTTGTTACGCACGATATGCCGACGACTTCCTACTGGGAATCGTGGGTGTCGTAGAGCTTCTCATAGAAATACAAAAACATATCGCCCACTTCCTACAATCCGGCCTAAACCTTTGTGTATACTCTGTAGGATCAAGAACAATAGCTGCACGGAGCACGGTAGAATTCCTCGATACAGCCATTCAGGAAGTCCTTCCGAGGATGACTCCCATACAATTCTTGCGAGAGTTGGAGAAGCGTCTACGGGTAAAGCACCGTATCCACATAACTGATTGCCACCTACGCTCCGCCATCCATTCCAAGTTTAGGAACGTAGGTAATAGTATCCCGATCAAACAATTGACGAAACGGATGAGTGGAACAGGGAGTCTGTCACGCCCCAACTCGACCCCTCTACGATCAGTCAGGACGCAACGGAATTTCGACAGCATAACGACAGTAACATGAACATTAGGGCTCTAAACCAACCCATAAGAACAACATACATCAGACTTCATAAATTACCAACCAACTCCACAATCAAATTAACAACATACAACACAACCACTTCATACATTAAACATTCGTTCATCAACTAATTCATTGTTACGCGTCTCCGTTCCAACATAATACATAAGCTATACATTCATTTCAAAATATATTATAACCAACTTAGTAATCTAGTCATAATCTAAAAAAAGACTACTAAAACAACAAACATATGACTTTATATTAAGATAGGTTATACAACACATTGTTTTACAACAACTAACACAATCTCATGGCAATGACTCCTGCACAAAAGACTCATCCACATATGGCACATTTCCCTCTTCAAGAGGCATGTACCCATAGTCAGGCTCAGTAACACCTGCATACATGCAATAATTGAGAGTGAGCTTATATAAAACAAGCCCAGTGAGGATCCAATAGATCTCTAACAGTATTTATTGTACTCCTTGGAAATCATCCTTTGAGCAGTAAACACACAATGAACATCAATAATCATTATAAATGCAACAATAGTAATAACTGTAAACACACAATAAGGATACGATACATTTGTTGATGAAGCTCCATACACCAATTCCATACTCAACAACTCCTCTAAACTCAATGACACAATCCTGAGGTACCTTGACCCAGACCCACACCCCATGGCCTCTCCATCTATGCGAGATAGGAATTAGTCATGATAACTGTGTCCGCAGCCCAGGATGCCTCCCAAGGTGACACAACATTATCAAAGCTCACAACAATAGGACTCAATTCGAGAAGTCAACAACATTGGCTGCCCGACTCTCGACTCATAATAACAATAACAATAACAATTCGAGAAGTCAACAACATTGGCTGCCCGACTCTCGACTAATAATAACAATAACAATAACAATTCGAGAAGTCAACAACATTGGTTGCTCGACTATTGACTCATAATAACAATAACAATGCGAGAAGTCAACAACATTGGCTGCCCGACTTCTGACTAAAAAAAAACAATAACAATCAGTTAACAATGTAACACCCTAGATTAACCCCGAGCATGCTCCTCACGATTTTGTAACAACAATCAATAATCAATAATCAATCAATCCATATTTTAACAATTAATTAAACAACATTTAACAATCAACAACTATATAATCATGAAACAATTAAGTTAGATGACAAAGTAGGCCATCCAACTCAACAGACATTAAAGGCACAACCAAACCCTAGTCTAACCATCAACAACTTACAATTCAATCACTCAAACACCACCCGATCATCTAAAGCCATATAACAACATTTTAAAGAAAGACAACCTAATCTTCTAATAATCATAACTTACATTCTACTAATCCAAACAACTCTAAACTAGCTTCTATCACTCACCCACTCAATCAATAACATTAGCCCTCTCGGAAACCAACCATAATCCATCCAAATCAAGCCCAACAATGCTAAAACCCTAATGTACCTTGGCTGAAATTTTTGGACTTTCACACCGACATCACAATCAAAATTTCGGCATTACAATAGCACTACCCCCTATTTAAAAAACTTTTAGAAATCTACGGACATCGATTCCAACCTCTACAACTCAAAATATTCAACAATTGGCCAAACTATCAACTTTAAATACCCGAAAATAAAAATTTATTCTACAACAGTTCAAATCTAATAAGAATACATATAATCGATCCTTAGCATGCACTGAGCAATAATATAACTTCAAATTAACATTCTAACGGTTCAAATTTCAATTATATGCAAAAACATAAAAATGACATTTTGAGATCTAGAATTTTCTCTCACCTTTGATGTGTTTTGATGCAAGAAAGATGTAGAATGGATGCCCAACAAGCAAAATCAAGCTTTGAATGAAGTGATTTGGGCTTGAATTGCAAAATCTATGAGAAAAATACTTTGAAAAGCCTTGAAAATGCCTTGTTCCTCCTCCTCCTTGAACTCACGGTTTTGTGTGTGTTTTTGGGGTGTTTTTGGCTTGTTTTAATGTGTGTTGATGATATAAACTCAATGTCAACAAAAATATTAAAAGTCAAAGTTGATTTTCTAGTCTTTTAATTAATGTTTTTACTCTTTTAAGTAGTTTTTCTTGACTATTTTGATTGCTCAAGTAAAAAATACTATATTTAGTAGTTAAGAATAGGTGACAACATTTCACATGCATACTCATACACCCGCTCGGGTAAAAACTCAGTTTTTGCAAAAGAAGGTGAAAAGTTATATTTATTTGTTTTGAAATGTCTTTTAAATACATTTTTTTAATTGTGCCATTTTATAAATATTTAAAATGAAATATAATTTGTATTTAATATATACTAGGTCAATGAAAGTCAACACAAGAATCATTTTGAGCAAAAATCACTATTTTAGCTTAAAAACATACTTTTTTTGCCCGTAAAATCTATATAAATTCCTATTCCGTTTCAAAATCAAATTTTATCAAACATGGGTCTATTAATAACAGAGGAATAGGTTTTTAAACCCTAAAAACACGTGTTAAAATTTTAGCGGACGTGCGTTCAAAATACTATTCATAAAAAACTGACGATAAAATTTCCGATGCCCATTTTGATAAAAAATTCATGAATGCACACATAGCATATAATAGGAATATAAACCACATATTTAGCACATTCGAAGTCATATAACATATAAAATAGGTCAAAGCACGCAAAACGAGGTTTCACGTTCTCCCCTGCTTAAAACAATTGCGTCCTCGCAATTCTTCACTCAAGTACTGCTGGCTCAAACATACGGAATGAAAGACCGAAAACCAAATTCTGAATACCAACTAAGTATGTCAACTAGGAATGCCGAACAAGAAGCTTGAATAGGAACGCTGAATAAGAATGTAACGCCCCGATCCCTCACGAGACCGGAGGCTCTAATGACCATGCTATTCTCAACCCAATACCAAGCCCGGTCACAAAATTTTTCCTAATGGTTAAGTCCGGACCCAACACACGGACAGAGTCTCTCCTGTACCGTGGACATTCTGAAAACCTGTAAACACTCAATAAAGCCACAACATAACAAGACATTCATTTATAACTAAAGATCTTAGCTTTAAGGCCATCCGAGCCTTAAGACATACAAACAGTTTAGATACAGACAAGCATGCATTCATAACTTGACTTCTTCACAAAACCGCTTATCATGCCACTCCATGATAGCTTTTAAGTATTCTTAGAAATTGAAAACAACCAATCATTCACTCCCAATCATTCGAAGAAGCTAATAGCAGAAATATAAGTTATTACATGCCATGGTCCTAAATCTACCACTACAACATCTATCCCTCAATTTGCAAACTATATAATATACACATATCACTTAGGTTACAAAATAGAACATAAAGTAAAGAAAACAAGTCCTACTCTCATCAACAAGAACATAGTCCACCTCAGGCAACTAGACACATCAACTAATGCAACTCCTCCAACTACGCCACCTGAAACATGTTAGCGAGGTATGAACAACCACTGTTGCACAGTGAGGGATAAGGTCCTAGGGCGTGCAATGCAACAGGTAATATAGTTAAACAACAATAGCAATTAAATACTTCAAGAAACAATGATAGCTTCAATAACCACACATTTAAAAGGATATATTTCACATAACCCCTATACTCCAATCTTCACTGGGTCTTCATTCACGATCCACGAACCACGAATTTGATCACGATAAGGCGGCATAACCCCAAACACTCTAGTGGGTATACTCCGGATGTACCCCGATAATCCTACAACCCAACATCCCCTGGCAATCTCCGGACCAGGCAAATGAGGGACTAGGGCACAGAGTTTGAATATCCACCGGCAAGCCCTCTGCCGCCGAGCCGATATTCAACACATCCGCCCCTGACACTATGGTTGCGCAACTACTATGCAATGCAGTTTACAATGGAAAGTTAATATCAATAATATAAGCAATAACACATAGGAGGATCAACAAAGTAGGTTGACCTCGATGCAGTTAGAATAGAAACAATTATATAAGCAAATAAGCAGTTTTACAAAGGGACATGTCACGCCCCGACCCGACCCCGCAAAAGGCCAAGCCCGGACTTGACACACGGACGGAGTCTCCTCTGTACCGCGGACGATCCGAAAACCCTAAAATCAATATAATACTTGCGAAAGCTATATAATAACCAAAATAAGCCAACTTTCTTTACAACATACATTCTTATTAACCAACTTTCCAAACCCAAAAATGATATGCATACTACACAAGTACTTATGCCACTAATCAAATCCATTAGCATGCATTTTCTTACTAGTCACCAGAGTATAAGTTACAACATTACATTCTTCCAACTTATACAACATAAGACCGTAGAGGCCTCAAACTAGAAAATATATACAAGGCTACAATGCTCAAAATTAAGCGACCTCCATGCAATATACATAACAAGCAAGGTTCGCACAAAACTGGTAACCAACCACCAGCAAAGCAGGGAAGTGCTATCACGGAAACACCTCCACCTGCTCCTCCTCCTCTATTACCTCGAGAGGGTCTGCTTCACCTACTCATATAAAAACATAGTATAGAGAGGAATGAGCAAAAACTATTGCTCAGCGAGGGCAATTGGTCTCAAGGACGGAGATGAGAGGAGTATGCAATGCAATTAGCCAAGCAATACATACAAATCATATAAAGATACAACCAAAGCCAACAATAAAGCAAGGCAAGTATTTAAAGCTGCAAACACTCATTCAAAGGATACGATACTCTTTTCACGAGCAACTTTCAAACACGAATTCGATGACGACGCGCCGGCCCAAACCACCTTATAACACCAGTTTGGAATACCCCGGAAGTATCCATCAACCTACGACCCAAATCTCCCTGGGAGGCAACCCAAGCGAGAAAGGGAATAGCAGCGGAGCTAGAGCAACCAACACTGGCAACCCAAGGCTACCCAGAGAGGCCTATCACTCACGCGCGAGACACTATGCAATGCAAGACTCGATACAAGGCGATAAACAAGCGATAAAGCCACACGTGGGAGAATAACAAAGTAGGCTACTCTCGCACGCAATAGCAGCAATTGATAAGCAATTCAATCCAAAACAACTCAAACAAGTATTTCAAGTAATTCTAAGCATTCTATAGGCATAAAGACAAGAAAACACACAAAAACACAAATCGGCCCCAACTATCAAAACGCTACCATTTCCAAACGAGCCACGAGTTCTAGAAACCGACTTCGCCAACCCTCCCAAGTCACCATAAGGCACGTCTAAAGACCCCGAAACCTTACTTTACCCTAGAACTCGCGCAAAGCCCCAATTTCCCCCTTTCTCGTTTGAACTACAACTATAACAACCAAACACCCAACCAACGCCATAATCGCACCAAAAGTGCTTCCATGGCCTCCCGAAGCAATGCCAACACGCAAAACGAGAAAACGCTAAAGTCGACCTAAACGACCCCAACTTTCCCAAAGGCATAATTCTCGTTTTTTCCACTACGCAACCCAAACAAACCACACATTTTAGCATTCTAGCGTACGTATTACATTTCTACATCAACAGAAAGCATAACAGCGCAACTTCAACGTTTCAAGGTTTTACTATTCATAAATTACTATTCATTGATCAATTTAAATTGCAATCACAACATTTAACCGCAGAAAATGTTACAAAGCTATAAATACATGTTCTACAAATGCCAAGGAACATTCTAGAAGCATCAAATCGCTTTAAATAACGATCTACGGATAAATCTCAAAATTGACAAAGTTAACATACACAACGTATAAATGCGCAAATAACATGCTTCCCTCACCTTAGGTACTCCTAGTCGCTAGGAAAACAACGTTGGTTGCCTCGGAAACCACCCCGCACAAGCTCACGCAAAGATTGATCGATTGGAAGGTTGAATTTTTTTTTTCTTTCTCTCTTGTTTTGGCCAGCTTTGGTTCTGCCTAGCTGCTGTTTTTCTTTTTATTTTGCTTAGTTAATTGCTTATTTAAGAGTCAAATGGTCAAAGGGTCAAAGGGCTAAGTCAAACTACTTAAGACTTGGTCAAAGGGCCCTATTTTGAGCGTTTTAAAGCCATTTTAGCTAGGGAAATATCAATTAAAGCTAGCAACATTTAAAATATAAAATTTAAGTCATCTAAATACTAGTTTCACTATTTGCTGAGGACTAAAAATCGTTATCTAGCTATCGCTCCTTAAATGCAATGCACGTTGCGACGGCGAGAAAGTAACAATTAATTCACAAAGAATTTAAGGAAATATAATTTTTTAAATAATAAACAAAGAATTTTCACATTCCGGGCTCGGGTATTACAGGACATATACAAGGTAAGCATAGAATCATACCAAAAGCTCCAAATCAACTTGAAACCACATATAAACACTCAAGAAGTCATGCCATGGGCTTAGTAGCATGAGTCAACCGAAAATGCACCTAAACCCCTTTGTTTTTCAAACTATTTCTCTTCCAAACCAAAGTTAATGATTCACGTTCGAGGGGAAACTACATCAATCCTCTAATTAACCCCTAAGGTACCCTTTCAACCCACAATTAAGCCCGATCACCCGCAATTGCCCCGAAAGTCCCAAATTCCTTCTTATAGCTTTAAACTACACGTACCTCATCCGGGCTTCAAACAAGGGTTATCAAAGCTTCTATAGCACCTAGGTAGCCTAAGAATACTAAAAGTAAAGCCCGAATCCACCCGGATTCTCCTTAACCCCTAAACCCCTTTATTAAAGTCGACTATTTTACGTTTTATGCAATATTAGAGCAATTCAAGTGTACGAGGATATTAGACTACCTTCATTAGCACCTAAGGCATCTATTAGGAGTGTTGAATCAATCCAATACGTGCAATTACATAAAACCTTAGAAAAACGTCACTATTCACCTCATAAATCAAACTAACGATTCTAACCGTTTAAAAAGCGAAACAATGGCTCAAATATGTTCTCTAGCACTTATAAACAAGGTATAATAGCATAGATAATCAATACAATAGCATTTGGTCACATTTTCAACAAATCAAGAAAATAGCAACTATTTTAAAATGAGAAAATAAGTCGTGAAATCCCTCACCAATGCGCGTAGGAACTCTCAGGAGGCTAGCAAACACCCTAAACTACTTGCCCCTAGCTTGGCTTGAAGATTTGTTGAGCAAAAATCTCTATTTATCCTCCTATGCTATTCTCGGATTTGCTGCAAGGATTTGCTACAGTAATTCTTGCATCTTCTCTTTTTTTTTTTGTGTTTTGTTAAGTTATGAGCTATGTGGTGTTGTATGAGCATATATATTAAATGGGGTCAAGTTAGGTGCTTAGTGGTCCACTAAAATGAACGTTGATAACCTTAAAACGAGCCTAAGGTGAAGAATATATGCTAGCTAATTAAATTACTAAGTTATGTTACGTAACACTATTCATTGAACCATTAAAACATTTTCTAAACGAGTACTCCTATCGCTCCTAGCTCAATTGCACATTTTCCCATTCCTTTAACAATTAATATGATTTAATAAAAATGATAATTCACTAATATAATGCAGGTTAAAAATGGAATGAATAGTGACCAAGAAAGACAACAGGTAAAGCACAGAATTTAATGCGTAATTAATGGATGCAACATTTAAAAATGTGTACGGTAGAATCTCGGGCATCACAAAGAATACCGACTTAGACTTCCAAATGAGAATCTCAAATAATTACCGAAGAAAATGCCAAACATAGATCCTGTAATAGACTACCAACCAAGAATACCAAGTAAGAACTTCAACAAGATCACCGAGCGAGAATACCGAATAATAATCCCAATATAAGAACTCAGAATAATACCGTATAAGAATTCCACATAAGAATACCGCATAGAAAATACCATAGAAGAAGTCCAAAGAAGTATGCTAAATAAGAATCTCCATATAGAAATCTCGAGGGAGAATGCCGTATAAGATCACCAAATAAGAATCCCAATAATTAATGTATAGTCATAAAGTAGCTTGACCCCTAATCAGAATTCTATATACCTCAGCGTCATATACTACTCAGTTGCCAACTGATATGATGCACGTGCTAACTTTAATTGTATAAGGTAACTTTCTCTACTCACATTTTAGCACGTTGTACTCAAGGAGATATAATATTTAATTGGTTGAGAATAAGTTACCTTTCACCACTGCTGCCACCTCTGGCAATTCCTCCAAGTCCACTGTGTAGGCCCGAGCCTGAGCCTACTTGTCACGCCCCGAGCCTGAGCCCACTTGTCACGCCCCGACCCGACCCCACAAAAGGCCAAGCCCAGACCTGACACACGGACGGAGTCTCCTCTGTACAGTGGATGATCCAAAAACCCTACATTCAACATAATATTCGCGAAAACCACAATAAACATTTCAAACAAGTCAACTTTCTTTTAGAAACATTCATCTTCTCATTAACCAACTTGGCAACCCAAAAATGTCATGCATACTACACAAGTATTCATGCCACTGAAACAGTTAAACCATTAGCATGCAATTCTTACTAGTCACGAGAGTATATCTTTACAACTTTACAATCTTTCAACTTTTACAACATAAGACGATAGAGGCCTCAAAATAGAAACTACATACAAGGCTACAAGCCTCAAAATGAAGCATCAACCAAGCAATATACACATCAAGCATGGCCAGCACAAAAGACTGGCAACCAACCACCAGCTAAGCAAAGAAGGTGCCATCAAGGAAACACCTCCACTTGCTCCTCCTCCTCAATTACCTCAATAGGATCCGCTTCAACTACTCATGTAAAAAATATGGTATAGAAAGGAATGAGCAAAAACCATTGCTCATCGAGGGTTATTGGTCTCAAGGACGGAGGTGAGAGGAGAATGCAATGCAAATAGTCAAGTAAATCATTCAATTAAGATATAGAGATACAAGTAAAGCCAACAATAAATCAAGACAAGCATTAAGGCTATAATCATTCAATCAAAGGATACAATTCACTTTCCACGAGCAACTCTCAATCACGAATCCGATGACGACATGCCGGCCCAACCACCTTAGAACCTTGGTTTGGAATACCCCAGAAGTACCCAAATCTCCCTAGGAGGCAACCCAAGCAAGAAAGGGAATAGGACACGGAGCTAGGGCAACCAACCCTGGCAACCTGAGGCTACCCAGAGAGGCCTATCACACCACCTCTAACTCTATGAATGCAATACAATATACAATGCAACAATCGAGCAATCGAGCAATAGAGGCACACGTGGGATAATAACAAAGTAGGTTACTCTCGCACACAATAGCAACATTTGATAAACATTTCAATCAGAATCAACTTTAACAAGCATAACAAGCAATAATCAGTATTCTATAGGCATAACACTATGAAAACCAACAAAAACACAACACGACCCCAACTTTCAAAACGTTACTACTTCCAAACGAGCCACGAGTTTTGGAAACCGACTTTACCATTCCTCCTAGGTCACCATAAGGCACGTTTAAAGACCACAAAACCCTACTTTACCCTAGAATTCCAGCAAAGCCCCGATTTTCCTCTTTGCTCGTTTGAACTATAGCTACCCTAACCAAACACCCAACCAACGCCATAACCATACCAAAAGTGCATCTATGGCCTCTCGAGACAACGCCATCACGCAAAACGAGGAAATGCTAAACTCAACCTAAACGACCCCAACATGTACCAAGCCAGTTTTCTCCGTTTTTCCATTACACAACCCAAACAAATCATGCATTTAGGCATTCTAACATATCTAGTATCTTTTCACATCAACAGAACGCAAAAGGGAGCAACTTTTACGAAACAGGGATTTACTATTCCATTCGCATTTTAAATTACAATTGTTATATTTAACTATAGAAAATACTAAAAAGCTACAAATACATGTTCTACAATTGTCAAGGAACATTCTTCAAGCATAAAAATGGATAAAATAACAATCTACGCAAAATTTCTAAAAATTAAAGTTTGTGTATCATATATTCAAATGCGCAAATAAAGATGCTTCTCTCACATTAGACACTCGTAGATGCTAGGAAAACCACCTGGAAGCCTCGGAAACAACCCCGTGCAAGCTCTCGCGAAGATTTGAAGATTGAAAGTTGAAAACTTTTTTTTTCCCTCAAGGTTTCGGCCTTTTCCTATGTTTTTCAGCTTTCATTTGTTTTGTTTTTGCTATTATAAGCTATTAAAAGATGACAAGCTAAGTCAAATGGTCAAAGCCTTGGTCAAAGGTTACTTAAGTTAGTCAAATAAGCTTATTTTAGGCATTTTAAGGCTAAAACAACTAATGCAATTATATTTCTAGTCAACAACAACTAAAATGCTAAAATTAAAACACTAAATACTAGTTTTCACTATTTGTTGAGACTAGAAAACGCTATCTAACTGTCGCTCTCAAAATGCAATGCACTTTACGATGATAAAGGAATAACAATTAAATTTCAAAGAATTTAAGAAAAAATATAATTTTCAAAAAAGTAAACAAGAAAATTTCACGTTGCGGGCTCGGGTATTACACCACTGCTGCTGAGGTGTACTACTTGCAGGTCCACCCTGATAACCCTGGACTGTTGGCTGACCCGAAGAAGCCTGATACCTGGGGCAATCCCTCGCCTGGTATTGGTTGCTGCCGCAACCTAAACACGTCCCTGCCTTTTTCTGACAGTCGACCTCCAGATGGCCTGTACGCTTACAATAAGTACACAACGGTATCGGTGTACTAATACTGCCTCCAAAAGACCCAGAAACTAAATAAGTAGTTGTACTAGCCTGCTGTTGAGGTGATGCAACACTAGGCCTATACCAACCCTGAGACGGGGCCGGCCTAAACTGCGGCTGAGCCTGATAAGACCCCTGCTGAAACTGAGGCCGTTAGTAACCCTGTTAACCCTGCGGTCTGAAAGAACCCTGCAGCACTGCAGGCCTATAACCACCCTGCTGTACTGAAGGTCTATATATACCCTGCTAACCCTGCGGCTGAAAGGGCCTCTTGTTAGGCTGACCAGGTCTGATCCGTTCCCCATTTCTCTTCTCTAACCTAGAAGCTGCATCAAAGGCCTCAATAAGTATATCATACTGATTCAAGGCCATCGCATCCTGAATCTCGGGCCTCAAACCCAATGTAAACCTACGAGTCTTGCATTCCTTGTCAGCCACAAACTCTAATGCATACCAGGAAAGTCTAGTAAATGTGACCTCATACTGAGCCACTGAAGCATCCCCCTGAACTAGAGACAGAAACTCAGCCTATCTCCTCTCCCTTGCAATCCTCGGGACATACTTCACCGGGAAAGCTCTCAGAAAGGTATCCCAGACATACGGAATACCTTGGGTCTCCTAACTAGATTTCACCGTGCACCACCACTCCTCTGCCTCATCATCAAACAAATAAACGACAAAGGTGACCTTTCTTTTATCAATATAATCCATAGGGTCAAATATTTTCTCCACTTTATTAATCCATGCCTCGACTTTCCGATCATCTGGCTACCCCTGAAATGTCATGCCCCAACTCAACCCCTCGTACGATCAGTCAATATGCAACGGAATTTCGGTAGCATAACGACAGTAACATGAACATTAGGGCTCTAAACCAACCCTTAAGAACAACATACATCAGACTCCATAAATTACCAACCAACTCCACAATCAAATTAACAACATACAACACAACCACTTCATACATTAAACATTCCTTCATCAACTCATTCCTTGTTACGCGCCTCCCTTCCAACATAATACATAGGCTATACATTCATTTCAAAATATATTATAACCAACTTGGTAATCTAGTCATGATCAAAATAAAGAGTACTAAATCAACATACATATGTCTTTATATTAAGATATGTTATCCAACACATTGTTTTACAACAACTAAGCCACTCTCATGGCAATGACTCCTGCACATAAGACTCATCCACATATGGCTATTTCCCTCTTCAAGAGGCACGTACCCGTAGTCAGGCTCAGTAACACCTGCATGCATGCAATAATTGAGAGTGAGCTTATATAAAACAAGCTCAGTGAGGATCCGATAGATCTCTAACAGTATTTACTATACTCCTTAAAAATCATCCTTTAAGCAGTAAACACACAATGAACATCAATAATCATTATAAATACAACAATAGTAACAACTGTAAACACATAATAAGGATATTATACATTTGTTGATGAAGCTCCATACACCAATTCCATGCTCAACAACTCCTCCAAACTCAATGACACAATCCTGAAGTACCTTGACCTAGACCCACACCTATGGCCTCTCCGCCCATGCGAGATAGGGATTAGCCATGATAACTATGCCTGCAGCCCAGGATGCCTCTCGAGGTGACACAACATTATCAAAGCTCACAACAATAGGACTCAATTCGAGAAGTCAATAACATTGGTTGCCCGACTCTCGACTCATAATAACAATAATAATAACAATTCGAGAAGTCAACAATATTGACTGCCCGACTCTCGACTCATAATAACAATAACAATAACAATTTGAGAACTCAACAACATTGGCTGCCCGACTTCTGACTAATAAAAAACAATAACAATCAGTTAACAATGTAACACCCCGGATTAACCCCGAGCATGCTCATCACGGTTTTGTAACAACAATCAATAATCAATAATCAATCAATCCGTATTTTAACAATCAATTAAACAACATTTAAAAATCAACAACTATATAATCATGAAACAATTAAGTTAGATGACAAAGTATGCCATCCAACTCAACTGACATTAAACGCACAACCAAACCCTAGTCTAACCATCAACAACTCACAATTCAATCACTCAAATACCACCCGATCATCTAAAGGCATATAACAACATTTTAAAGAAAGACAAACTAATCTTCTAATAATCATAACTTACATTCTACTAATCCAAACAACTCCAAACCAATTTCTATCACTCACCCACTCAATCGACAACTTAGCCCTCTCGGAAACCAACCATAATCCATCCAAATCAAGCCCAACAACCCTAAAACCCTAATGTACCCTGGCTGAAATTTTTGGACTTTCACACCGACATCACAATCAAAATTTTGGCATTACAACGGCACTACCCCGTATTTAACAAACTTTTACAAATCGATGGCAATCGATTCCAACCACTACAACTCAAAATATTCAACAATTGGCCAAGATATCAACTTTAAATACCCGAAAATAAAAATTTATGCTACAACGGTTCAAATCTCATAAGAATACATATAATCGATCTTTAGCATGCACTGAGTAATAATATAACTTCAAATTAACATTCTAACGGTTCAAAATTCAATTATATGCAAAAACATAAAAATGACATTTTGAGATCTAGAATTTTTCTCTCACCTTTGATGTGTTTTGATGCAAGAAAGATGTAGAATGGATGCCCAACAAGCAAAATCAAGCTTTGAATGAAGTGATTTGCACTTGAATTGTAAAATCTATGAGAAAAATGCTTTGGAAAGCCTTATTCTTCCTCCTCCTTGAACTCACGGTTTTGTGTGTTTTTGGGGTGTTTTTGGCTTGTTTTAATGTGTGTTGATGATATAAACTCAAAGTCAACAAAAATATTAAAAGACAATGTTGATTTTCTAGTCTTTTAATTAATGTTTTTAGTCTTTTAAGTAGTTTTTCTTGACTATTTTGCTTGCTCAAGTAAAAAAATACTATATTTAGTATTTTAAGAATAGGTGACACCATTTCTCAAGCATACTCATACACCCGCTCGGGTAAAAACTCAGTTTTTTGCGAAAGAAGGTGAAAAGTTATATTTATTTGTTTTCAAATGTCTTTTAAATATATTTTTCAATTGTGCCATTTTATAAATATTTAAAATGAATTATAATTTGTATTTAATATATACTAGGTCAATGAAAGTCAACACAAGAATCGTTTTGAGCAAAAATCACTATTTTAGTTTAAAAACATACTTTTATCGCCCGTAAAATCTATTTAGATTCCTATTCCGTTTCAAAATCAATTTTTATCAAACATGGGTCTATTAATAATAGAGGACTAGGTTTTCAAATCCTAAAAACACCCGTGTCAAAATTTTAGCAGACATGCGTTTAAAATACTATTCATGAAAATCAACGATAAAATTTCTGATGTCGATTTTGATGAAAATTTTATGAATGCACACATAGCATGTATTAGGAATATAAACCACATATTTGCACATTCGAACTCATATAACACATAAAACAGGTCAAAGCACGCAAAACAAGGCAAAACACGCAAATCGAGATTAAGATGAAAAGTAGGGTTTCACAGAGTCTACTAAACGCGGTTCAACTAGCGGAGACTCTTAGAACAAATGGAGTAAGAAGTCCCCAAGTGAGCGTATTATGGGGGACCGTCAAGCACATCCGGCAAGGATCAAGGGGGATCTCGTTGTTGCATAGCTCAGTCAAAGCAAGGTGCCATCGGATGTTCAACAGGCAGTCTCACGATCGGGCACTCATGCTTGGAAGTTGTCATTGTATACTCCCGCAGGGCAGAAGGTAAGGGCGACACTGGACGAGATCTATCAGCAGCGAATTCCCATACAAATAGAGGTACCTATCAAAAAAATACTCCGAAGGCTTCGGGATCGGGGTCTTATTAGCCGAAGAAGACCCTGGCTAATCCACATGGCCTGCTTGACGAACTTCAGCGACGGAGACATCATAAATTGGTCGGCAGGCATCGCGATAAGTCCTCTGTCCTACCACAGGTGCCGTGACAACTTTTACCAAGTCCGAACGATTGTCGACCACCAGACCCGCTGGACTACAATATTCACCCTGGCCTACAACCACAAATCCTTGACGCTGAATATAATCCCAAAGTACTCTAAAGACACAAGTATTGTCAATCAAGAAGGTGGTAAAACCTTTGTAGAGTTCTCCAACAACATAGATCTTAGGAAGCTCAGGTCCGGTCAAGATCCGAACAACAAGGCTATACTTTAGTCTAGTTGTCTTTGTTTTTTTCTATTAGTTGCGATGCGAACAAGCCTTTACTTATGACATTAGTTGAGTAGGCTTGCCTTAGTTGTCTGCTATAAGATAGCTAGTTTTGGGGCTTTTGACATAAAAAAGCCTTTCCAGCCTGGAAGTTCACTTCTGGCTACTAGCTTCTACCGCTGCTAGCACTTGGACTTGAAAGCAAGCTAAAGCTACCTTGAATCAATCAATGAATGAATGAAAAAAAAAACCGCATACCGAGGTTTGAAGATGCACGACCGATAGGGAGAGGAATGGAGTACGGAGGATAGGTTGGTTTGAGGACCCGTTGGTCAAAGGAAAGGGAAGGTCCTAATTTCAAGACGGAGCCGTATGATGCGAGAGTGTCACGTACAGTTCCTTTGAGAAGGGTGTGATACCACCACCTATCAGGCCCGACGAATGATCCATGAAGCTGCATCCTTATTCACCTGGTCTATGCACATCGCTCTCTCAAGGAAGTTGGCCGCCTATCCTAGATCTTCCTATTTCCAAGAAGATCCCGGGCTTGATCTGGTTTAGTATCAAGGTGATTATGTTTCTATTCCTATATATATGGGTCCGTGTAGTATTTCCACGATATCGTTATGATCAATTAATGGGACTTGGCCAGAAAGTGTTATTGCCTCTATCATTAGCTCGAGTAGTCGCCGTTTCTGGTGTTTTAGTCACCTTCAATGGCTCCCTTAATTTTGTGCGAAGAATTGCCCTATTGTAGGATGTGAGCTACTCCCCGAAAATGCCCTGAACGTACGTTCATTTGTCGTTGGGGCTAAAAATCTTCCTTGCTCATGTATGTAGCATTCATCAAGTCAACAGTCCTTGTGAGTATTGTAACGAACCCCTTAACGAGGTGGCGAGGGACTGGTTTTCACCCTCGGAGAACCAAACTTTCGATCCACTCAGGATAAGCTCAGAGGAAGTGGTGAGGGAACAAAGGCCGTCAAAGGCTTTTGTGATCTCTGTAGCAATAATACTATTGGGGATTGCATTAACAGAATTCGTTTCGGAGCACGGGTGGCTGTCAGGCTAGAAAGGAAGAAACTCAGCCTTTTTTCAATTGGAGGGAATTTAGATTGATCTATAAGACGTGTATGTTAAAAGACTTTCCTTTGTTGATCTTAATTGTGGTCCCTGGCGAAAACCAACCTCCTCCTTGTGGCGTCTTTAGCCTCTAGCCGTCTAAAAACAACCTCAACGGCGGTGGCAGAACAATTTGGAAAAAAAGGAGGAAGGAACAAACTGAAACACTCACAACAAGGGGTCCGGCGAGCATGCCCGAGAGTAGCCAGCGGAGCCAGAAGCAGGAGCTGCAGAAAAACAAGAATAAAGATGAAAGAACTAAATAAAAAAGAGAAAAACAACAATAAGACATGAGAAATGGGAAGGGAAATGAGCGTCAGTCAGAGTACTAGTATACCTATAGCTGATATGTGATAGTCATAGTAATAGCGGATCAGCAGCAACAAAGCTTATTATAAAGTAATAGCGGATCAGCGATTAATTCTTACCTAGGAAAAGATGACTAGCTTGATTGCTTCACTTACTAGTAATGGCTAATATTCGACCATTGATCGGAGGAAACTGGAAGATCTTTCTTATGAAGATGGGAATGAAATGAATGCACCAGCTCTTCCTCTTCTTATACTAATGATGTTCCCACGGTTCAAAGAGCTTATTACATCTGTGCCAAGCAGTGCCAGTAACTCCAAAATCGATAATTCTTGGCCACTGACTTACTACTTTCATTCAAATGCCACTGATGCGTAAGACATTAAGTTCGACTACTTTCCTTCTGGTAATGCCTCTATTTCCCTTTGGTAACCTTGCCCTTCTGCTTACTGGCTTGGCTATTTCGAAATAAAAGGATTTGCTTCGGTGGGTTATTTTTATAAATAAAAGAATTTAACTAAGTGGCCCTCCTTTTTGCTTCTTATCCCATAGTGGGATATTTACAATCGATCGTACATTCCCTGGCTTGGCTAGGAACCTACTCCCTTTTTGTGACAATAGAACAAAAGGTATTTAGAAGCTTGTTTGATAGAACAAGGAATTGCCTTTTTTGAATAAACTAATTAGGCATTTCCAAGCTGCTCTTTCATAAGCTATGATGGCACTTTTGAATAAACTAAATAATCTATGTAATCTTCCTTTTTTCCCAGGAGCATTCGACTGAAGAAGTATTAGTAAGACTCTGACGAAGCCGTAGGAGCAATGGAGTCTAGTGAGGTAGCTCTTGGTTAGCTATTTTCGCTCGAGGTTTAATGCTTGATAGGACTAGGATTTGTTTAATCCTATAAGGGTTGACCTATAATGCCTTAAAAGGGCATGCCCCTTATGTCCCTTATTCCAACTAGAAATTTACCCAAGAAGTAAGGAAGAGAAGCTGTAGCGGTTGGTCTTCCTTTTTTTCTTGCCTGTGGGAAATCTAATCATAAGAATAGGAATACTTAGAATATCCCCCAAAATAGAATAGGAATAGAAGAGCTCCTCACCTTAGTAGAAGAAATAGAGTCTTTATCGCACTTCCCGCTTCCACTGAAAGAAAGTTCACTTCACAACCACCTTTTACTCAGGAAGGCATATAAGGAAGAATTTTCATAGAATAGATTGGTAAAGACCTCACTCTATTTTATTCTTAAAAGAAGGAAGATGGGCCGAAGCTTACTCTTCTATAAGGGAGGCGAGTCAAATCTCAGCCGTCAGCAGTCTTTCTTCCATGTAGTTTCAGGCTTAGGCATGGATTTCGTCTCTTCTTTTGTTGCGGATGATCGAAGCCTAGCCTAGACTATAGAAGGCTAAGAGGACTAAAGTATGGCTTAGGCAGCGAAATACCCTATAGATAAAACACCTGTTCAAGCTATCTCACCCGGTACGAGACCAGAGAAAATTGAAATGGCAATGGGTAGCCTAATGGCATGAAGTAAGTCGACTGATAAGGAGAAAAAGGTAAATGCTCGACCGATAGGGAGAGGTTCCAACCTTAGAATTGGGTTTTTGGGGATTTTAGATAAGGATCGGCGTTAACTCAGAATCAAAAAAATCAGAGGTGTAACCAGGGAATGAATATTGTGTACCTAAATTCTACTTAAGGACCAAAACAAGCGGAAGGAACCACAGATCCTGTTAAGGTAGAGGAAGAGGAATAGATGGCCAGTGAGCTTCCTTGATAAAGAAAGGAATTCTAGTAGCCGCCCATGGCAGTCTTGTTTGCGAGTGTACGATCTAATCCTAATCCTATACCCGTAGGGAGGCGAAACTCCTGTTGTTGAGGGGATTGAACTTCAAGTAGTAGGGATCGAAGTGAAGTCTGTTATCTTTGTTCTTTTCCGTCTTCGATCTATTCGACCTGCGGTCCACTATGCTCTTTGTAACTATATTCTCCTCTCTGGTAACCCAACGGAGATCCTTTTTTTTACTCGCTTTTGAACATTTTCTTTCCGTTTATCACTCTTTTTAGCAGCTGGAGCAGCAGGCAGGAATCTTTATATTTGAATAGGCTTTGACCTCTGTCTTGCTCTGTGGGCTTCTATACTCCCCGTAATCGAGGAAAGCAAGCCCGTTCGCCACAAGCAAGAGGCACCCTTTCTGGCACAATCAAAGGCAACAAGAGAAGCAATAGGTAGAAAACAAACAGACTAAGATGAATATCAGGTACATAAGCCCGTTGGCCCACGGGAATCTTGATTATGAAAGTGCCACTCATAGTATGTTGAGGCTATCCATCCTTCCAACGAATGCTACATGTTGGTTAATCAAAGCTTATATTCATTTCTTAGTCCCCAAGTCGAGCTCTCCCACATTCCGAAAATGAGACTTTTGGAACTCGATGACCCATCGTTCGTACCTGGCTGCATCCACCCACACTACATAGTAATGTGACTGAAGGTCAAGGAATGAGAAAACAGAGAGCCTTTAACTTAAAGTGGACCAGTCACAAAAGAAAGTATCGAATGACACTTTACCGAATACGATGACACCGATGAGTGCCAACCCACCATAGCCTAGAGACTGATCTTACCGGCAGTGGTCTCAAGGAAGGAAATCTGGATAACCGTCAAAAAATTAAGAGCCTACCTAGCTTTTTCACTTTGACACCGCTCTCATTTTCCTTCTTCTACCATACCAACCCTACCCTTAAGAAGGTGGTGCTCTTCAGGATTGAGTTGGTTGCAGACTTCTTTTCAAACTACCATATGGAAGCTACTTCATGTTGGGAGACACTCATCCCTCACTAGACGGGAAGCGTGGTGGGGCAATAGTCTTTTTCGAGATAAAAGAAGTCTGAGGGAAGAGGTAAGACATTCTTGACCACCGATACCACAAAGACTATATGTCATTTTTGACTAATTAAACAAAAGCGGTAAAGACGAACTGCCTTCTCATTCCTTCTTTCGAAAATATGTAATAGTCCTTGCAGGGAATGAACCCCCATTCGGGAATTCGTGTGCCCTATCGATTCTAGTAGCATTCTGGGTGAGATGTCAAAGCCAAAGATGCAAACTAAAGTCAAGAGCTTCCTGGGATGCGTCACCTTCATCGGCCGCCCTGATCACCTCTCCCTGTGAGCCTCTGTTCAAGCTGTTTCAAAAGAATGCTCCGATGGAATGGAACGAGGATTGTCAGTTTGATAAGATAGATCAAGACATACCTCTTTAACCCGCTTGCCTGTACTTGTTCCTCCAGAACCCGGTCGCACCCTATTGATTATATTTCAATCTTGGAAATCTCAATGGGGTGTGTACTGGGGCAGCACAACAAAACTGGTCAGGGGGAATAGGATATGCCAATGGCGTCTATGAGAGATAGAGTGGTTTCCTGTGTCGGATGGAAATGAACTATCACTCGGAATGGAATACCAATAAATCGCCGAATTGGCTTGGCTATGTTCTTTTTACCGCTAAGTGGTTTGAGGAAACCAAGCAGGAAATGAATAGGCCAGGCAGTAAAATAGAAAAGGATCCTCAATGCCTTTGGCTACAAAAGAAGGCTAAGCTCATTGAACCGGAGCTAATTCGATCTTCCCCTTCTCGAACAGTTGATCTAGCCTTTTCGAATGGATCACCATCAACCAACACTTACCCAACTTCTTTTTAGTATGCCCAGCATAGTTGTCACAGTCAGCTTCAGCTGGATCATTTATTATAAGATCGTAGGAAGGTCGAACGAAGATGCCCTTTGAAAAGAAGCAGGTTTACAAGGTTCATTCTCTAAGGAAGCAGGGGTCCTACTCAGGGACGAAAGAAGCAAAAAGGCAGTTCTACGAGCTATCTCCCAACGCTTTTTGGTATTCTGGTTGGTAAAGCTCACTAGCAATGGGTTGTGCCAAGGATAGCATCTAAAAGAAGCTTGAATGACAAATCACAGGACTAGGTTCAGAATAAGCTGATAGCGGTCGTAAACTCGATTACAGGTTCGTCTTTCTTCAAGCTGTAACCTTAGCAGATAGATAGTCCTTGTAGTTCAATGCCAGCTCTTTCATGCCTTGCAACGCTTAGAAACCTGTGATCGGAAAGAAAGATTTTTCTCATACCTATTCAGGTATGGATCTCATTTTTCTTGGTGGAGTTTCAGGTGAAGATTGACCTGAACTAGGACTTGAATCTGAAGAGCTTGGAAAAGCTGATCTATTTCTGAATTAAAATCTTGATCTCTTTCTTCAAGTTCATCAGCATGCATTGGTGCTTTTTTGAATTGTTGTGACTAAGGAATTACAACAAGGTTCTTCTCTACTTTGTTTGCATCCCAATTCCAAGATGAAGATTCATCAACACAGACACATACTTCAGACAGACGCCAGTGATAATATGTGGGCCGCTTGCCTCTTAGAAGAAATAGATGGAAAAAGTGGATACAGAAGTGGCATGTTCAAACGATCTGAGCAAGACTACCATTCGACATTCAAGGAGATTCTCGTACTCAGAAGAGGCATCGAAAAGTTTGAATTTTACTTTCTGGGGCACTAATAGCGATACACATTCCCAGTGTCTCGATAGCTTATAGGCTGCTCTACGAAGAGCAACTGTGTCACTTATGTCTATTAGTGAAAGGTTAAGGATTCATCCCAACTTTCGAAGCTCGTGGAAAGAAAGGAAAGGACAGACAGCAGGGAATGAATGCTTCTTTGATTAAGAAGAAAGTCCGATTCCTCTCGACGGCACGTAAGGAAGTTGACTGTGAACTCTTCTTGGCTTTTAGCTCAAAGGGAATGAAGTCCGCCTATCAATCAACATAAAAGTATGCCCTCTCCATTTTCAACTCCGAACGAATGTTTAGTTACCCATGAATGAGAGCTCTTGTTGCTTGTTGGTAGGTAGCTCCACGGTTGGTTAGCTCGAAAGCTAGTTCTTACTCTTTGACATAAGGGGAAGAAAGCTGTGATTACCTGGGGTGAGGTTGACCTTCTTTCTGCGGTACGACTATTAGTCTTATTAGAGTCAGTAGTTGGGAATCTCTTCTTCCGCCTATTAGCGGTGTGACTGTAACTTTCTTCTTCAAAAGACAGCTTTCCTTTGGCGGTATCGTATATAATAATAAGGCTTCATTTTGGAGTGCTCTTTTTATCCAACAACTAGAAATCTCGTAAGAGAAGAAATCAACTTTACTTCACCAAAAGTGCAGGTCTTTCTTTTTTATTGCTGATCTTCTCAAGTGCGGGATTTGCTTCGATAAGCCACCACCCAATATAGCAATACCATGTGTAGATAGAAAAGGTCTCGCGAAGCCGGTCACCAGTAGGTCTAAGAACTGATTTCAAGCTTGATAAGCTGCAAACCAGACAATCCATTCCTTCAGTAGGGGGATTCTGGTTCATATGCTTAACAAATGCAAGTAGAATCTTCGTACCAAAAAAAAAAGGGACAATGCTAAAAAATAGCATTTTACCTAGAAGCGTCGTATAACAAATCGTAATATCGTAGTGTAGTGTCTCATAATCTTGTCGTTCATAATCACCCTCTATTTTTAGGTCCAACGCATCGGGATCCTAATTCCTTATTTTCGTCTCATCTTGGTCGTGCTCGTTATCGTGGAAAACGTTGAGTTCATATGGTGCCGACTCGATATCCTTTACTAGTGCCGAAATGTGAATTTTAATGCTAACAACCCCTTATGGATCGGCGTTCAGGGCGCTCCTTCACCCGCACCGGATCCGTACCACGTTCGTGTAGTTGATCGAGATTCGAGGGTAGAGCAGAGTGTGGCCTATGCCTTCAGCCCGTGGGTTCCGTATTTTTTCAACATAGGTCCCTTCCCTTTCTCCGATCATAAAGCCCCCCCTTATTACGATTTCTTTCTTTTAGAATAGTTCTCGTCCCCCATGTCCTTCCCTTGAGCACTCTATTACTATACTTCTGAGTAAAGAATTTGAACTAATGGTTTTTTAGTCGGATCACCCACTGAGAGTGAAGAATTTTAGCGAATTGTGGTTGGTTGTCACGCCCCAACTCGACCCCTCCTATAATCAGTCAGGACGCAACGGAATTTCAGCAGTATAACGACAGTAAATAGGATACCGAGGTCCTAAACCAATCTCAATAGAACAACATACATTAACTCCACAACCATACAACAAGTAACTCCTCAATAAATACAACATACATCATAACTATATTATACAATAATCATTCCTCGTTACACGCATCCGTTCCAACATAATACATAAACCTTAATATACAATACAAAAACATATTGAGCCAATCTAGCAACCTAATCATAAACAAAAGAAAGGCTTCTAAGACAACATCAACTAATTCATTAACTTATCAACATCTTATATATTATAAACTACAAAGCCGATAAAAGTCTACTAAGTTAATTTACAAGATAATAAAACATGTACGACATCATGGATAAGACTCTGGAACATAGGACTCATCCACGTAAGGCACGTTTTCCACATTCTCTTCTTCAGGAGGCACATTTTCCACATTCTCCTCTTTGAGATCCAGAATTTTTCTCTCACCTTTGATGCGATATATGCCTAGGAATGCGTGCAATGCATGCCCAACAAGCGGAATCCAAGTCGGCACGAAGTTCTACGGACAAAAACTAGGTTTTTCTTTGAATTTTTGCTTTGAAAACCTTGAAAACTCTTTCTCTTTTTCTCTCTTCTCCCTCTCGGCAATGTGTGTGTAATTGTGGGTGTTTTTGTGCTTTGTGAGTGTGTGTTGGTGATATAAGCTTATTTGGTCAACAATTAAATAAAGTCAAAGTTAGTTTCAGTTAGTATTTTTGTGTTTTCTTGACTTTAAATGCATTTTCTTGATCACCAAAGTTCAAAACATTTATTCAATACCCAAATAGCTAAATTAGATTATTTTTAGGTGACAAGAAGTTTTACAATCAAATAATTTCACCTGAGTCGGCTTAAAACTCGATTTTTGCAAAAGTCAGTGTAAAAACCGTAATAAATTCTTAAGCTGATTTTAAAACCATTTTCATCAAACACAGGTCTATTAAAGTCCGTGGTCTAGGTCTAGAAGGGTTAAAAAGACCAGTTTCAAAATTTTAGCAGACGTGTTTCGAAAATACTATTCACTAAAAATCGACGATAAAATTTATGACTCCGTTTTTGATGAAAATTTCATGAATGCACATTTAGCACGTATTAGGAGTATTGATATCAAAATTATAACATTCTAGGCCCTATAGCACATAAACTGGTCATATGCACGCAAAACGAGACAAAGCACGTAAATCAAGTTAAAGCAGATAAGTGGGGTTTCACATTGGTTGTTGACCAACGAAAAACATGTTGAATCTTTCTTTATTTCATTATTGAATTTCATTATATAATAGTAAACGTAAACGCCTTCTAAAGGAGCCAACTACCCCCACCGGCCGTTTTCCGCCTGATTCACTTTATTTGGAATAACACTTTATTTTGATTCATGGGAAAACCAAAACTCCCGAAATTGGAAAGGAAGTAGCATTCGATCTGTGGTAGTTATTACTACCTCTATCCTCTAGTGGCAACCGAGTCTTTACCTAGAAGTCAAGGTCCAGACAGCTGCTGCATCCCTGCCGTTAACCCAATCTGCCAATTCCCAATCAGACAAGCACAACAAAGCATCTTCGACAACTACATATTCTTTCTTTCCACTGATTACCACTTATGCATTTTCCCTTTAGGGCACGAGAAGGACTCAAAGGCCAAATAAGGTTTTGGGACTGAGCTGGTATCAGTACTTCGGTATAAGATGGAAGTTACATAAAAAAAGATACCATCTAGCAGCATTGGTAGAAGCCAAAGCCCTTCTATTATATATAAAAGGAAGGCCCACGGCTTATTCTATTTGCAGTGGTGAAGTTATTTGTGAAGAAGCTAGCTTTCCGTAATAGGCTGCTCCATCTTTCCTTGGGTAAATGTTCGAGATGGCTAGTCATTGAAGAGTTTCTTTGCTTTCAACCCTTGCTCGTCGTCTGCAAAGGAAGGTCTCATCTGCGAGACTATTAATACCATGGAATAGGATGTGAAGCTTGATTCTGAACACCGTTTGTTGCCATTCCTGGTCTATTTGTAGTTCCTAGTTTGGTTTTAACACGTAGTTCTAACTAATGAGATAAAAAAAAGTGAGACTTTAAGGTAACTAGCAATTTCATAAGCAAATTGGGAACTGGGATAGGATCAGACTGAATGGGGAATGAGGAATATAATATGCTCATCTGTCTTACTGCTACGCCCCTTTTTTATTCTTTTCGAATCCCCTCTTGCTCTTAGGGAATATATGCTGCTAGAAGAGGTTGCACGAAAAGGCCTAATGTCTCAAATAGGGGAATGCCAACGACTCCCAATCTTCTTTGTAGTCTTTTTTTGGGACTAGAGCTTTTTGGGATTGAGCTTGACGGCTTGAACTAAAGGACTAGGATTGATGCCAAGACTCGATTCAAAACTAGAGATTGCTTTGATTCTTATTCACACCGAAGTACTATTTATTTAGCCAATGAATGCTGGGATGGATTACTTGCCCATAAACGCTAGGCGCTTTAGGGAAATGTTAACCACATAAGGATGCCTTCAGTCTCTTTCCGGACCTACTCATCGAAAGATGCCCAAGCTCTTTGATAGAAGAAGCTTCATATGCGCAGTTAGGATAAAAAGTTTGCAATAAGTAGCAGCGAGAATGCCCTCAGTCTATATAGTAAGGAAAAAGGCAAGTAGGCCTAAAAGATAGGCTTTTAAGGACCTTCGACTACTTGAATAAGCTAATAACAAATCTTTTTGCATCTTTCGAGATGCGAAGAGAAATAAGAAGATTGGCCTATATACCTGTCTAGCCAAGATGGGGGGAAAGGTCCCTCAACATTTCTAACCTCGAGAGAGGAGGCATTGATCAAGCTTTTCCATGCATAGTCCTCGGTTAAAGACCCAGAGCGGGCTACGGATCTATACCAAGCCCGTTAAGCCATAATTCATTGAGGTTGATCCCGAAGTTACGGTCTATCCCGTAGCAGTAGTCTCTATTTATTCACCCCAAGAATGAACTATCCTTTGTTTCACGGGATGGATTTTGTTAACACAGATAGACCAGAAAAGGTCTTCGCAAGCATACTGCTTTCTGTTCTCTATAGCGGTTTTAAGGAAGACTACTGAGCTCCATGATAGATAAGCGCCTATCATCTCTATATGAAACCTTAGCTTGTCATCTTTGATTAGAATTAGCGAAAGCTCGCTCGACCTAATAATAGATGTCTTACTCCACTTGCTTACTAGCTACCTTTCTAACTAATATCAAAATTTGACTTGTGAATTTAGAGAAATAAACTGAGTACACTAGGAGAACAGTAGTTTCCTCTTGTTTCCTTTTTATGAACAAGAAATGATCAGCATTCCTTCTCTAGAAACCCATCTATCTTCGTCATAACCAAACTTTATATCTCAAACCAAAGGAGATGTATATCGCCTTTTTTCACTTGAAAACTTTCCCTTCCTCCCCCTGGGCTCGAAAACATGGTGGAGGACTGATATAAATTCGTGGAGGTCTCCATGAAGAAAGGCCTTTTTGACATCGAGCTGATGTAGTGACCAAGATCTGTTAGTTGCAACTGACAGAATGACTCATTGTCCCAGGCTTGAAGAGCTAGGTAGTCGAATCAAGGAGTGAACAAAGCAAAATTCAATAGGAGATCTGGTTAAGTCAATCCTGAACCTGAATGAGATCTTTTGGTAGGAAGGTAAAATAGCGAAGTCGGTTCGTTAGCAACTTCCATTGTCAGTTCCAATCCCAGCCATCAGTCTGAAATAGGAAAGATTCTCAATAAGGCTAGGTTGGAATCGAAGAAAGGCCTTTGAGAATGATTGATTGGAATAGATAGAAGAATTAATTGCAATACGGAGATCCTTCTATTTAAAGAAATGAGGAGAAATTATCTACGCTTTCTTGAAATGATGAAAGGCAAGAAGCTCCGTCTTTGTCCCTTCCCTTCTGTCCAAGACTCTTGAATCAGTCTCTTCTTACATTCCCTCCTCTTCGCCTAGGCGAAAGAGAGTCTGACCTATGGTCTACTCAAAGGTTGAAAAGAAAGATTGTGGGTCAGATCAATCCATTCCGTTGTTCAGGGAAGATCTATGGAATAGTTGTAACACCCCGATCCCTCTCGAGACCAGGAGTTCTATCAATCAATCTAATCACAACCCAAACCAAACCCGGGCATAAATTTTCAGGGAAAACGGACGGAGTCTCCCCTGTTTCTAGGCGAAATATAAAAACCTGCGACAGCATATAAGTGGACCAATACCATGTCCAAACATTCAACCACCTCAAGGCCATCTGAGCCTTGGTTCACAACAAGAAAATCACAAGTAAATATACATTCATGCTTAGGAATTAATCTACACCAACCTATTCATAAGCTTGACTATCATATCTTTCTATCTCTTTTCCTTTGTCATTACAAACATACATTGAAGTTAAGCTACATTGACTAAATACATAATCTAACTTATCAAACCACCTCCATAATCTAATGAAACTTAAATTTCATCCCTTTTGACATTAAATACAAATAATACATAAAAACATACATCTTTACAACTTTGACAACTCAAGTCACATAGGCACGCAAGACAACTCTACAAGCACGGACTTTCACGAAATCACGAACTTTCCAGCTAACATGGCATTTCCTGAAATGAGGTGGTGAGGAGTGAGTATACACAACACGTATACTCAGTGAGGGCGAGACAAATATCGAATTGGAGAGAAAGAAAATTCGTGCAATGCAAATAAGACAGTTAAGCAATATAACTGATAAATAAGCAATCAAGACAAACAATCAATACAATAAGCAATTTCTGAAAGCATTAACACAGCCCTTCAAAGCTATACCACACTCTGAAGGCTATGGTTCACTCATACGAGCAATATACCATTACACGAGCGATACATCAATCTCGAGCTTGATATTGACAACGTTGACAATAAGCGCGCAACCACCTTATAACACCAGTTTGGAATACCCCGGGAATAACCATCAATTGTACGACCCAAATCTCCCTGGGAGGCAATCCAAGCGAGAAGAGGGAATAGCTACGGAGCTAGAGCAACCAACATTGGCAACCCGAGGCTACCCAGAGAGGCCCATCACTCACGCGCTGGACACTATGCAATGCAAGACTCGATACAAGACAATAAACGAGCGATAGCACAACAATACAAACTAGTGACAACAAACGAGATAACAAGCAATCCCAATCAATACTAGCATTCAACTAACTTTTCAAGCATAACAAGCAATAATAAGCAACAATAACACCAATTAAACAAGTAACAACAGTTCAAACACGAAAACAACAAATATCATTATTCAACCCCAACTTCCAAGGACAATTACGAGCAAACGAGCTACGGGATTAGAAAACCGATTTCACTACATTCACTCAGGCACTACAAGGCACGTTTCTATGTCACTAAACTTCACTTTCTCACCCGAGACCCGAAAGTCCACCTACTGCATTTGAACTACAGTTATGCTAACCGGTCACTCAATAAACGCCACAACAGCGCCAAAAGTGCTTCTATGCCCTCAATTGCAAAACCCCTAACTCAATTCAAGCACGGTCAACTTTTCGTCAAACGGCCCCTTTACATTTCTTTGTCTAATTTCCAATTTTAACAAAGGCCGGTCCATTTTTATTTCACATTTTAGCTTTCTATCATTAATGACACCTATCCAAATCAAGCAATCGCAATTCGGATCGAAATCCAAAACTCTAGGGTTTACTATTCATAATTCACTATTTATGCTCTTCCCCAATTTCAAATATGCAGTTTCAACCGTAAAAATTGCTAAATAACTAACAAGCAATGCTCTACGAACCCTAAGCAAGCTATTTCAAGCAATAACAGGCATTATAACGCGATAAATATCAAATCTGAAAAAATTGACTCAAAAATCTAATTCATATTAAAATGCACAAAAACATGAAAACCCTCACAAAGATTGAAGACCAAGACCTGCAAGGACCCGAGCCACGACCCCCGAGCAATTCCACGTGCAATTGTAGAAGAAAAATGCAAGAAAATCTTTTCTTTTCTCCTCCTTGGAGCTTCGGCCATGAGAAGGACATTTTGGGTATTTTGCAAATTGTTTTTATTGATTTTTGCCTTGTTTTATTATTTAAAAGATGACAAGGGCATTTTGGTCATTTGTAAAATCAAACTTTAATTAAAAATAGTCAAATAAGCTTATTTTGATGCCATTAAATCTAATTCAAGTTAAAACAATGCAATTAAATGAAAAATAACTAAAACTAGTTAAATTAAGCTAAAAACATTTTTTAATAAGTCTGAAGAATATTTATCTAACTCTTATTTTCGAAATTCTACGATCGAAAGGTCAGTAATCGATCGCTAATAAAGTGATGAGCAATAATATAAAACTTTAATTCTTTGAAAAGTAGAATAGTAGAATAGTTTAAAATTCACTCCGGCTCGGAGTTACTTTTCTCATTTATTTAAAAACCGAGTGATTTTAATGCAAAACAACCAAAACCGATTATTAAAATAATCAAAACAATCAAGATAATCAACATTCATTTAAAATAATTAATTTAACTATTTCCAGAACATTTTAAAGGATTATGAAGTTAATGTTAAGTTACAAATGAACAAATAAATATAAACATGTAATCAAGTGCAATTAAATATTAACATTTAAGAGGGCACTTAATTAAATACAAGAGAATAAATTCAATTACTATAACAAATAGAAGTAGATAACAACCTTTCAATTATTCAATATACAATTACTAAATACTTCCAAGAGAAATATTAAAATAGTGCAAATTGGTTGATTTAACTAATTAAACATTTAATCAAATGCAGTCAAGTACTATTAAATGCATGCCGGGTTCAGGTTATCACATCCTTCCCCCCTTAAAACAATTGCGTCCTCGCAAATCTTATTCCAATAGGACTCTGCATCATCTAAAATCCAACTCTGACTAATCTTCATTGGTTGTTGAACAAGATAGTATATAAGAATGCTCGTAGGAAATCCCGAATAGAAAACCTAATCAAGAATGCCGAGGAAATACCAACTAAAGACTGAAGCAAAGATACTGCAGATATTATCAATACCACATACTAATGGCAGGAAGAGTACCGAAAGAATACCCTATTTAAGAATCTTCAATAGCAGTCTAACAAGTACCCAATAAGAAAGTTAAGAGATAGCCAGAGTAGATGCACCTCATGCAGTGCTGATTACCGTAAATAGACCCAGCTGAAAGTTCTGTAAAGGAATATAGAGAAGAATACCAAAGGCCAACCTCTAAATGAAATCTTCCAATCACTGAGTTCCTACCGCAACATCTTAGTCAAACAGCAAGTATAGATTCCCCTGAGTAGAAATGTCGATGGGGAAGCCATAAACAATACAAGATAATAAGTCCAAGCAGAATTCCAAGTGTAGGATCTTCCAATAACTGCCAATGAGGAAAATACTAGTAGAATGCCCAATAAGAATTCCAAAGAATACTGTGAGTAATATTACACAATAAGTCCGATAGGAATTCCAATTACCAAACCAACTGAGGGATGCCAAAGAAAATACCCGAAACAATGCTCTAGCAAGAAAATACCAAGGATTGCCAGTAGCACACCAATAAAGACCGAGACACATATACCCTAGATAATACTATGCAGTAAGGCCGATTGAAATCCCAATAGCCAAATCCACCGAGAAATGCCAACAGAAGTCTCCAAAGATCACTCGTTAAGAAAACCAAAGAATGCTCCAGAGAACAACTAAATAGAACCCCAAAAGAAGACTACCCTTACACAACTGTTAAGCACAGAGGAGGACCCTAGAGTTTCACCAATAACCGAGCTCCAAAGACAAACACCAACTCCCAAATAAAGGCTAATTAAATGCCATTCATTTCCTGCCAATCCATACACCTTGAAAAGCCAGCGGAGAACCACTTTCTTCAGGGGAGGAAGATGACTTACTTACCATTTCCGTAAGACATGTATGAATGCCAATATATCACAGTTATACACATGCCTTATACTATTATGCAAGCAAGTTTACAAAAGAGTTTATTCAACAAAGTCACTCAAGCACGACAATAGAGTCAAGCACAAGATAATCAATTCAAATCACGGCATAGCTAATTCAAGACATTCTATACACACATTACAAGTAATACTTCAAGCAAATAACAATTCACGAGGTCAATTCAATTCACGATGCGAATTTAATAAGTCAATTCGATAGACAACTAGACATTTCACCTTTCTTGAGAAACATTTAACACATAACACATAACTTTATCACATAAGTGCATACATTCAAGTCAAGACACACATTCTCACATACAAGCATACACTTTCAAGACACACTTAACAAGCACACATTCAAGGACCACTACCCACCAGATCGGGGACCCTGTCCCGGCTTATGAGCTAGACAAGCTCTAATACCACCTGTAACACCCTGATCCCTCTCGAGACCAAGAGTTCTATCAATCAATATAATCACACCCCAAAACCAAACCCGGGCAAAATTTTCAGGGAAAAACGGACGGAGTCTCCCCTGTTTCTAGGCGAAATATAAAAACCTGCGACAGCATATAAGTGGACCAATACCATGTCCAAACATTCAACCACCTCAAGGCCATCCGAGCCTTGGTTCACAACAAGCAAATCACAAGTAAATATACATTCATGCTTAGCAATTAATCTACACCAACCTATTGCATAAGCTTGACTATCATATTTTTCTATCTCTTTTCCTTTGTCATTACAAACATACATTGAAGTTAAACTACATTGACTAAATACATAATCTAACTTATCAAACCACCTCCATAATCTAATGAAACTTAAATTACATCCCTTTTGACATTAAATACATATAATTCATAAAAGCATACATCTTTACAACTTTGACAACTCAAGTCACATAGGCACGCAAGACAACTCTTCAAGCACGGACTTTCATGAAATCACGAACTTTCCAGCTAACAAGGCATATCCTAAAATGTGGCGGTGAGGAGTGAGTATACACAACACGTATACTCAGTGAGGGCGAGATATATATCGAATTGGAGATAAAGAAATTCGTGCAATGCAAGTAAGACAGTTAAGCAATATAACTGATAAGTAAGCAATCGAGACAAACAATCAATACAATAAGCAATTATTGAAAGCATTAACACAACCATTCAAAGCTATACCACACTCTGAAGGCTATGGTTCACTCTTACGAGCAATATACCATTTCACGAGCGATACATCAATCTTGAGCTTGATGTTGACAACGATGACAATAAGCGCGCAACCACCTTATAATACCAGTTTGGAATACCCCGGAAGTATCCATCAATTCTATGACCCAAATCTCCCTGGGAGGCAACCCAAGCGAGAAGAGGGAATAGCTACAGAGCTAGAGCAACCAACACTGGCAAGCCGAGGCTACCCAGAGAGGCCAATCACTCATGCGCTAGACATTATGCAATGCAAGAATCGATACAAGCCAATACACGAGCGATAGCCCAACAATACAAACTAGTGACAACAAACGAGATAACAAGGAATCACAATCAATACTAGCATTCAACTAACTTTTCAAGCATAACAAGCAATAATAAGCAACAATAACACCAATTAAACAAGTAACAACAGTTCAAACACGAAAACAACAAATATCACTATTTAACCCCAACTTCCAAGGACAATTACGAGCAAACGAGCTACGGGATTAGGAAACTAATTTCACTACATTCACTCAGGCACTACAAGGCACGTTTCTATGTCACTAAACTTCACTTTCTCACCCGAGACCCGAAAGTCCACCTACTGCATTTGAACTATAGCTATGCTAACTGGTCATTCAATCAACGCCACAACAGCGCCAAAAGTGCTTCCATACCCTCAATTACAAAACCCCTAACTCAATTCGAGCACGGTCAACTTTTGGTCAAACGGCCCCTTTACGTTTCTTTGTCTAATTTCCAATTTTAACAAAGGCCGGTCCATTTTTATTTCACATTTTAGCTTTCTATCATTAATGATACCTATCCAAATCAAGCAATCACAATTCGGATCGAAATTCAAAATTCTAGGATTTACTATTCATAATTCACTATTCATGTTCTTCCCCAATTTCAAATACATAGTTTCAACCGTAAAAATTGCTAAATAAGTAACAAGCAATGCTCTACCAACCCTAAGCAAGCTATTTCAAGCAATAACAGGCATTATAATGCGATAAATATCAAATCTGAAAAATTGACTCAAAAATCAAATTCATATTAAAATACACAAAAGCGTGAAAACCCTCACAGAGATTGAAGACCAAGACCCGCAAGGACCCGAGCCCCGACCCCCGAGCAATTCCACGCGCAATTGTAGAAGAAAAATGCAAGAAAATCTTTTCTTTTCTCCTCCTTGAAGCTTCGGCCATGGCAAGGACATTTTGGGTATTTTGCAAATTGTTTTTATTGATTTTTACCTTGTTTTATTATTTAAAAGATGACAAGGGCATTTTGGTCATTTGCAAAATCAAACTTCAATTAAAAATAGTCAAATAAGCTTATTTTGATGCCATTAAATCTAATTCAAGTTAAAACAATGCAATTAAATGAAAAACAACTAAAACTAGTTAAATTAAGCTAAAAACATTGGTTATACACATGCCTTATACTATTATGCAAGCAAGTTTACAAAAGAGTTTATTCAACAAAGTCACTCAAGCACGGCAATCAAGTCAAGCGCAACATAATTAATTCAAATCACGGCATAGCTAATTCAAGACATTCTATACACACATTACAAGTAATACTTCAAGCAAATAACAATTCACGAAGGTCAATTCAATTCACGATGCCAATTCAATAAGTCAATTTGATAGACAACTAGACATTTCACCTTTCTTGAGAAACATTTAACACATAACACACAACTATATCACATAAGTGCATACATTCAAGTCAAGACACACAATCCCACATACAAGCATACACTTTCAAGACACACTTAACAAGCACACATTCAAGGACCACTACCCACCAGACCGAGGACCCTGTCCCGGCTTATGAGCTAGACAAGCTCTGATACCACCTGTAACACCCCGATCCCTCCCGAGACCAGGAGTTCTATCAATCAATCTATTCACAACCCAAACCAAACCCAGACATAAATTTTCAGGGAAAAACGGACGGAGTCTCCCCTGTTTCTAGGCGAAATATAAAAACCTGCGACAGCATATAAGTGGACCAATACCATGTCCAAACATTAAACCACCTCAAGGCCATCCGAGCCTTGGTTCACAACAACCAAATCAAAAGTAAATATACATTCATGCTTAGCAATTAATCTACACCAACCTATTGCATAAGCTTGACTATCATATTTTTCTATCTTTTTTCCTTTGTCATTACAAACATACATTGAAGTTAAACTACATTGACTAAATACATAATCTAACTTATCAAACCACCTCCATAATCTAATGAAACTTAAATTACATCCCTTTTGACATTAAATACATATAATTCATAAAAGCATACATCTTTACAACTTTGACAACTCAAATCACATAGGCACGCAAGACAACTCTTCAAGCACGGACTTTCATGAAATCACGAACTTTCCAGCTAACATGGCATTTCCTGAAATGTGGTGGTGAGGAGTGAATATACACAACACGTATACTCAGTGAGGGCGAGACAGATATGGAATTGGAAAGAAAGAAATTCGTGCAATGCAAATAAGACAGTTAAGCAATATAACTGATAAGTAAGCTATCGAGACAAACAATCAATACAATAAGCAATTTCTGAAAGAATTAACACAACCATTCAAAGCTATACCACACTCTAAAGGCTATAGTTCACTCTTACAAGCAACATACCATTTCATGAGCGATACATCAATCTCGAGCTTGATGTTGATAACGATGACAATAAGCGCGCAACCACCTTATAACACCAGTTTGGAATACCCCGGAAGTATCCATCAATTCTACGACCCAAATCTCCCTGGGAGGCAACCCAAGCGAGAAGAGGCAATAGCTACGGAGCTAGAGCAACCAACACTGGCAACCCGAGGCTACCCAGAAAGGCCCATCACTCACGCGCTGGACACTATGCAATGCAAGACTCGATACAAGGCAATAAACGAGCGATAGCACAACAATACAAACTAGTGACAACAAATGAGATAACAAGCAATCACAATCAATACTAGCATTCAACTAACTTTTCAAGCATAACAAGCAATAATAAGCAACAATAACACCAATTAAACAAGTAACAACAGTTCAAACACGAAAACAACAAATATCACTATTTAACCCCAACTTCCAAGGACAATTACGAGCAAATGAGCTACGGGATTAGGAAATCGATTTCACTACATTCACTCAGGCACTACAAGGCACGTTTCTATGTCACTAAACTTCACTTTCTCACCCGAGGCCCGAAAGTCCACCTATTGCATTTGAACTACAGCTATGCTAACTGGTCATTCAATCAACGCCATAACAGCGCCAAAAGTGCTTCCATACCCTTAATTGCGAAAACCCTAACTCAATTCGAGCACTGTCAACTTTTGGTCAAACGGCCCCTTTACGTTTCTTTGTCTAATTTCCAATTTTAACAAAGGCCGATCCGTTTTTTATTTCACATTTTAGCTTTCTATCATTAATGACACCTATACAAATCAAGCAATCACAATTCAGATCAAAATATGAAATTCTAGGGTTTACTATTCATAATTCACTATTCATGTTCTTCCCCAATTTCAAATACGCCGTTTCAACCGTAAAAATTGCTAAATAACTTACAAGCAATGCTCTACGAACCCTAAGCAAGCTATTTCAAACAATAACAGGCATTATAACGCAATAAATATCAAATCTAAAAAATTGACTCAAAAATCAAATTCATATTAAAATGCACAAAAGCGTGAAAACCCTCACAGAGATTGAAGACCATGACCCGCAAGGACCCGGGCCACGACCCCCGAGCAATTCCACGCACAATTGTAGAAGAAAAATGCAAGAAAATCTTTTCTTTTCTCCTCCTTGGAGCTTCGGCCATGAGAAGGACATTTTGGGTATTTTGCAAATTGTTTTTATTGATTTTTGCCTTGTTTTATTATTTAAAAGATTACAAGGGCATTTTGGTCATTTGCAAAATCAAACTTTAATTAAAAATAGTCAAATAAGCTTATTTTGATGCCATTAAATCTAATTCAAGTTAAAACAATGCAATTAAATGAAAAACAACTAAAACTAGTTAAATTAAGCTAAAAACATTTTTCACTAAGTCCGAAGAATATTTCTCTAACTCTTATTTTCGAAATTCTACAATCGAACGGTCAATAATCGATCGCTAATAAAGTGATGAGCAATAATATAAAACTTTAATTCTTTGAAAAGTAGAATAGTAGAATAGTTTAAAATTCACTCCGGCTCGGAGTTACTTTTGTCATTTATTTGAAAACCGAGTGATTTTAATGCAAAACAACCAAAACCGATTATTAAAATAATCAAAACAATCAAGGTAATCAATATTCATTTAAAATAATTAATTTAACTATTTCTAGAACATTTTAAAGAATTATGAAGTTAATATTAAGTTACAAATGAACAAATAAATATAAACATGTAATCAAGTGCAATTAAATATTAACATTTAAGATGGCACTTAATTAAATACAAGAGAATAAATTCAATTACTATAACTAATAAAAGTAGATAACAACCTTTCAATTATTCAATATACAATTACTAAATACTTCCAAGAGAAAAATGAAAATAGTGCAAAATGGGTCATTTAGCTAATTAAAAATTTAATCAAATGCAGTCAAGTGCTATTAAATGCATGCCAGGTTCAAGTTATCACAATAGTAAAGCCAAAACGTATATATTCTAAGTAAATACTTGGTCGATATGTGACTCTTTCTTTGTTCAGTGGGGTTTGAAAGTAGTTTATAACGAATCCAGCAGGTTTAGTAACAACAGTCCTCGGCACTCAATGGAGAATAGAAGGATAAATTGCGCACTTTAGTCCTGTTCCAGGTCAGTCGCTCAAAGAAAGGAAAGTACGTCTTGAGCTGTAGGCAGCAAAGAGAAAATAGAGCAATTGCTAAGCCAAGGTTTGAAGATACCCAACCGATAGGGAAAGGGAGAGTTTAGTTTCAGTTTGGTGGGAAGAATTACTTTTACTGAGAGAGAATCCAGTAGCTGTCTAGGGGTTGCAAGCAAGCAAGCCAATTGAAAGCAAAGGTCAAGGTAGTTAGTGCTCGCTAAACGATGAAGTCAAGGCAGTCAATGTCAATCAATTTCGGAGTGGAGAAGTTAGAAGTTAGAACATATCCCAATGTCAAGGTGAGATGTCCAACTCTTTAAGAAATAAGGTTTATCCTAGCTTAGTCGAAGTCTAAGGCAAAACCTAAATCCCAACAGTGCTAAGCTAGTAGGATTTCCTCTTGGAAATAAAGGACTATAGTACATAAGCTATCCAATTAGTAGACAAGCTAGGAACTCTATGAGGAAAGGAACATCCCGTAGAAAGCTTTATCCTTAAATTGAATATATAATGAAGATTGTCATTGAAAGGAGGAGAACATCTGGGATGGATATGAGAGACTACGATTCAAAGCTTCCAAACAAACTAGCTAGAGCTGGATATGCTGAATTTGAGGGAATAAGGAAAGAAGCAAGCTTGGGTGCTTTTTGTTTGTAGCGTGATATGTAGTATAACACCTCAACTCGGCCCCACCTACGATCAGTCAGGACGCAACGGAATTTCGGCAGTATAACGACAGTAACACGGACCTCAGAGCTCTAAACCAACCCTTTAGAACATCATACAACCAACTCCACAAACTACCAATCAACTCAACAATCAAGTTAACAACATACATAGCAACCATAATATACATTAAGCATTCTTTCAACAATCCACTCATAGTTATATGCCTCCGTTCCAACATCAATCCATAGGCTACATCATACATTTCCAAAATAGTTTATAAGCCAGTCTAGCAACCTAATCATGTTCAAAAGAAAGGCTACTAAACTAGCAATATACATAAGTCTTATAATTGAGTAAGTTATACAATATAACATCTTATAACAACTAAGACAAACTCATGGCAACGACTCTAGTACACAAGACTCTTCCACACATAAAGCACATTCTCAGCTTCCTGAGGCACGTACCCGTAATCCTGTTCAGTATCACCTATATGCATATAACAAATGAGAGTGAGCTTATACAAAACAAGCCCAGTGAGGATTCGATAGATTTCTTAACAGTATTTACTATACTCCTTGGAAATCATCCTTTGAGCAGAAAACACATAACAATCATCAATAACAATATAAGCACAAAAATAATAATAACCAATCAATAAGGATACTCTATTTGGTGTAGCTCCAAACGCAATCACGATCTCAACCATCTTCTTATAACTCCTCATTACTAACGCACCCGAGGTTCCTCACTAGCCCCTCCCTCCATGGCACCTCTGCCCATGCGAGCTGGGGGTAGTCTATGATAGTCATGTCGTTATCAACTCGACAGCCCAACGCTGCCCGAGAGATGGCACATACATACCAAGACTCATGACAATAATAATAATCATTGATATCACAGGAGGACAACAAAAGTAGGTTGCCTATCTCCCGACTCATCAATAATCAATCAATTATCATCATTTCAACAACATAACAACAATTAATCAAATAAACAATTAACAACTAAGTTAGATGACAAAGTAAGCCACCCAACTTAACATGCATTAAACCACACAACCAATCTCGAATCTAACCGTCAACAACCCATGATTCAACCACTCAAATACCACCTAAACAACTAAAGGCATTATTTCAACATTTAAAGAAAGACTACTCAAACTTCTAAAAGTCATAACTTATAATCTACTAATCCAATAACCTCCAAACCAGTTTCTATCACTCACCTATTCAAGCAACTACATTAGTCTCCTTGGAAACCAATCACAATCCATCCAAAACAAGCCCAACAACCCTAAAACCTCAATGTACCTTGGCTGATTTTTCTGGACTTTCACCACGACATCACAATCAAAATTTCTGCATTACAACATTATTACCATGTATTTAACAAACTTTTAGAAGCCATCACCAACCAATTCCAACCACTACAACAACAATTATTCAACAACAACCCAAAAGCTCAACTCTAATACCCAAAAAATAGAAATACATGCTACTACCATTCAAAACTTATATAAACGCACATAAACGATCCTTGGCATCTACTAAGCAACAATCTAACATCAATTTAACATTTCATTAGATAAATAAACAGTTATATGAATTTGACAAAAATTAACATTTTAAGATCTATAATTTTTCTCTCACCTTTGATGCAAACTAAGGTAAGAAATAGGTAGAATGGATACCCAACAAGAAAAATAAAACTTTGAATAAAGTGATTTGGGCTTGAATTGCAAAATCAATGAGAAAAACACTTGAAAACCTTAGAAAAATGCCTTCTCTTTGCTTCCCTTGGAATTTTCAGTCATGTGTGTACTTTTTGGGGTGTTTTGTGTGGTTTTTAATGTGTGTTGATGATATAAACTCAAGATCAACAAAAATAATAAATGTCAAAGTTGAAACAAAGTTAGTTTTTAGTATTTTCTTGTCTTTTAATTGTCTTTTAGACTATTTTGCTCCCAAATATGCATTTAACACTTAGACTATGTTTATGTAGTTTATTTTTAGTTGACAACAATTTTCATATGCATACATTAACACCCAACTTGGTTAAAAACTCGATTTTTGCAAAAGAAGATGAAAAGTCATATTATTAGTTTTCAAATGTCTTTTAAATGCAAAATTAATCTAAAACCATTTAATACCACATATAAATACATTTATATTAATATATACTAGGTCAATGAAAGTCAATGCAAGAATCGGGTTTAGAAGAAATCACTATTTGGCACAAAAACGCTACTTTTCCCCCGAAAAGTCTATTTAAATTACTATTCCATTTCAGAATCAATTTTTATCAAACATGGGTCCATTAATAATAGAGGACTAGGTTTTAAGACATTTAAAACACCCGTGTAAAAATTTTAGCAGACGTGTGTTCAAAATACTATTCACAAAAACCGACGATAAAATTTTCAATGCCGTTTTTTATGAAAATTTCATGAATGCACACATAGCAAGTATTAGGAATATAAATCATAGAATTGGCGCATTTTAACTCATATAACACATATACATGTCAAAACACGCAAATTCACATATAAACGAAATCTAGGGTTTCACATGTAGTAAAGTCGGCTGAACATAAAGCCAATCGAAGAGAAAGTCTCATTCGAAAGGTAGGAGCTAAAATCCAGCTTGGTTAGGGTAGACCCAGGGGAAGAGCTGCGCACAAAGGTTTGAACCACAGGGCAAGGACGACGACCAAGAATAGGAGAGCACTCGGTCTATGTCTATCCTTGTGATCCTAATAAAGGCTCAGTGGCTCAATTAGGCTTGGAAGCAGGAGAAAAAGCCAAATGGACCACCATTGATAAGAATCGACATATTCTCCATGGAAAGGAAGTTCAATTGTTGATTCGGAGAATGCCCTGAGAGAAGGACAGGAAGAATGCGCTCTTGCTGCAAGAATGGCTTATTCATGTGAAGAAGAAAAGGTTGTCACTGTGATACCCCGAACCTGGCATGTATTCAATAGCATTTAAAGTTCATTTAAATTGCATTTTATTGACCTTTCACCTTCTTTGACCAAACTAGTTGACTTTTCATCTACATTGACCAACTAGGACAAGGTGGGAATTTTTGAAATGTTTAATAAAGGGCAAACTTGGGATTAGAAATAAAAAATGCAATGTTAAGTTAGTCAAATTTTGGGTCAACTTTGGAATTAAATCTGAACCAATTGAGGAAGAGTTAGGTAGCAAATTATATATGGTTGGAAAGCTCTATGAGTCTAGTTTCTGAGGCTTCAAACCGTTCGTGAATTGGAGTTTTCTAGAAGAAGTTATGGCCATTTTTGTAAGGTCGCGCATAGTTGTTTTGGTTTAGTGGGTTGACGGAAGCCTTGACAATTGACTATTGTTGTCATCTTTTATAAGCATAAAATAGCATAAAAAAACAAAGGAAAAGCTGAAAAATAAAGAGAGAAAACCAAGAGTTCAAGGAGAAAAGAAAAAAAAAGAATTTTCAACTTCAAATCTTCAAATCTTTTCGAGGGTTTGCATGGGATCGTTTCTGAGGCTTCTAACGTTGTTTTCCTAGCGTCTATTAGCAGCTAAGGTGAGGGATGAATCGTTATTTGCACATTAGAAAATATGATGTCAAGACTTTAATTTTTAGAAATTGCATATAGAATGTTGTTTAATTCGTTTTGTTGCTTGAAATATGTTCTATGATGTTAATAGACCTTACTTTTGTAAGTTTTTAGCAATTTCTGCGGTTAAAATTGGTTATTGCATTTCAAATGTTGATTGAATAGTGAAAAACGTGAATAGTAAACCCCCGTCCGAAATTTTGCTCCGAGTTGTGTTTTATTGATGCAGAAAGGTGCTAGATATGCTTAAATGCTAAAATGCATAGTTTATTTTGTTTGTATAATGGAAAAACGAAGAAAAATATCGAGGTTTATGTTGGGGTCGTTCCGGTCAAGTTTGGTATTTTCTCGTTTTGCATGAAGGCATTGTCGTAGTATGCCATGGAAGCAATTTTTGGTGCAGTTATGACATTGGTTGGGTGATCGGTTGAGGTAGCTGTAGTTCAAACAAGCAAAGGGAAAAATTGGGCTTTGCGTGAATTCTAGGGTTAAGTAGGGTTTCGGGGTCTTTAGACGTGCCTTATGGTAACCTAGGAGGATTGGTGAAGTCGGTTTTCAAAACTCGTGGCTCGTTTGAAAGTAATGGTGTTTTGAAAGTTGGGGTCATTTTGTGATTTTGTGTGTTTTCATAGTGTTTTGCCTATAGAATGCTTAATATTGCTTGTTATGCTTGTTAAAGTTGATTATGATTGAATTTGTATGTCAATTGTTGATAATGCTTGTTAGTATTGTTCTTGTTACTTTATAGATTGTAAATGTTTGATATCTTGTTTATCGCCTCTAATCTGTATTATTGTGCTATCGCTTGTTTATCGCTTTGTATTGTGTCTTGCATTGCATAGTGTCAGGCGCGTGAGTGATGGGCCTCTCTGGGTAGTCTCGGGCTGCCAGTGTTGGTTGCTCTAGCTCCGTGTCCTATTCCCATTCTCGCTTGGGTTGCCTCCTAGGGAGATTTGGGTCGTAGAATTGATGGATACTTCCGGGGTATTCCAAACTGAAGATATAAGGTGGTTGCGCGCTTATTGTCAATGTTGTCAACATCAAGCTCGAGATTGATATATCGCTCGTGAAATGGTACATTGCTCGTATGAGTGAACCATAGCCTTCAGAGTGTGGTATAGCTTTGAATGGTTGTGTTAATGCTTTCATTAATTGCTTATTGTATTGATTGTTTGTCTTGATCGCTTACTTTTCAGTTATATTGCTTAACTGCCTTATTTGCATTGCACGACTTTCTTTCTCTCCACCTCGATATCTGTCTCGCCCTCACTGAGTATACGTGTTGTGTATACTCACTCCTCACCACCACATTTCAGGAAATGCCATGTTAGCTGGAAAGTTCGTGATTACGTGACAGTTCGTGCTTGAAGAGTTGTCTTGCGTGCTATGTGGCTTGAGTTGTCAAAGATGCAAAGATGTATGTTTCATGTGTTGTTTGTATTTAATGTTAAAAAGGAATGTAATTTAAATTTAACTAGGTAATTGAGGTAGAATGAAAAGCTAGTTTATGTATTCAGATAGAATAGTTTAACATTAATGCATGTTTGTAATGTCCAAAGGAAAAGGGTTAGAATGGTATGATAGTCTATTTTGTGCAATGGGTTAGTATAGTTTAATTGCCTAGCATGAATGTTCTTGACAAAGATGAAAAGGGATATGTTAGCTTTTAAATTGGAAATGTATATTTAGTTGTGTTTGCTTGTTGAGAACCAAGGCTCGGATGGCCTTGAGGTGTTTGTATGGTTGGACACGGTGCTGGTCCACTTATATGCTATTACAGGTTTTACATTTTGCCTAGAAATAGGGGAGACTCCGTCCGTCTTTCCCTAAAATTTTGCCCGGGTTTGGAATTGGGTTGTGATTAGATTGATAGATAGAACTCCCGGTCTCGAGAGGGATCGGGGTGTTACAGTCACTATTCTAGAAGAGGAAGTGGGGATTCCAATAATGGAAGATCGATAGGCGAGAACAAAGGTTGAGGCAGTGAAGAATGTTTACGAGAAGGCCACATTACAACCATAGAAAGCACTTTTCTCAATCTTGATAAGATTCTATCGAGATACTGTCAAATCGAATCTATAGTAAGGAAAAGGACAATAGAATGAAAATCGAAATGCCCATACACAAGTAAGGACCCTTTGCCTAAGACATTTGAAGTACACAAGGATACGTCAGAGCCGAGGTAAGGCAATAGGTTGCAAGATCCTCCTCTCTTCGGATTACCTTAGGGGTTTCGAAAGGCTAGGATCGAGGAAAGTTTATATCGAGCACTAACACGCTCCTGGAAAGCGGCATCCCCATGGTTGCGAGAGGCACAAATTGTCCACCTATTTCTATGGAAGGCATAAGTCCCACGTTTTCACAATTGGCGGTAAATGCCGGCGGATACATATATGATCGATCCTTGAAAGGGGAATTTGAAACATTAATGGTAGGTGGACGCAACTGCACCAGTCTCGTGCAGCTAAGGCCTTCCCAACAAGAGATTGAAAGAAGTAACAATGTCTATTACATGGAAAGCCATGGTGAGCGTCAGGGGTCCTAATCCTAGGTCGGTAACAAGCCTGCCAATAGCTACCATTCTCGAGTTGTCATAGGTAGTAACAAAAATATGGGAGAAGGCACCAAAGTATCTTGGGGAGTGCTGAGAGCATGAAGAGTGGATAAGGGGCAGATGTTACTGGGCTGCCCCTGTATCGAAACAACTAAACAAGCCAAAAACCCTAACAACCAATTCAAGTGTAAAGATCCCACAAAACACCATACAAATTCCTTTAATCCAATAAATACTGAACAGAATGTCGAACCGCCTGAACCGCCTTTGAACTCCCAAGAATGTTCTAACCAAACCACAAAGAATGATCTGCCTCCGATATGGAGATCCTACCAGATTCACCAAATGGAAATTCCAAATATAATAGAAAGGAGCTTGACTCTTCAGAATCTTGGATACATCCTCAACAGAGAGGACGAATGAACTGGGTAAGATTCCATCGAACTAAGGCAGGGAAGGTTTGGTTGGGTTGAACGAATTGGAACTTAAAGAAGTCTCGATCTTCGTCTAAACCTACGATAGGGAAGATGAAATCCTTTGATGAATGAATGCATTAGAGGGCATTAGGCTAACACCTAATTCTTCCACATGAATACCATATGATAGATAGAAATACCGATTTACCTTAAGGATAGTGCACTAGAATCAATAGAATTATAATCCTATGGGGAATAAGATAATTAATTGAATTAGCTCTATGATATACAATGGGTTTAATGGAGTTAATGCTTTGACTTCTAGTTGTATTGTACTACAATACCATTTTAGAAGAAGGAAATGTATGATATTCAAGTTCACAGTTTTGATGGAATGCTTGCTATCAGTGTATTAGATGTCCTTGTTGTCCAGTATCAATCCGCCTTCAATGTTAAGTGTGTCTTTACCTTCATTCAGTCATTCATCTAGTCTTTGAAAAGTGTTATCGAATTACCTGTGAAGGAGGGTACTCCTTATTATAGTATATAGATCGTTCTTAGGATAGCCTATTCTAGTGAATAGGTACTTTCCTTCGCATATAAGTTTATCTCTTATGTAGGTATACTATCACTATTGTAGTTATCTCTTAGTCGCATATGCGCTGCTACTTGTTAGAATAAGCTTCTAATAAGGTAGACTATCGTATATCCACTTTCATTCAACGAGCCATCATCAAACAATCTCTACCCCAAACTCTGAGCAAACAAGTCTAGGAGTCTTGGAGGCCATCCCCAGTAGCCAGGTATGGGATAATCTTCAATTTGTTCGGTTCTCGCCTCTGAGGTGAGCTTGTTTGGAGTTCTTTTCTCTACGTTGGCCATAGAGGCCGACTTGTCATCTATGGAATAATCGCCCCCAATGTTTGATTCTACAGAGAAATCTGCCAGGAAGCTGGCTAGTGCTTGACCTTTTTCTACTGTTCGTGGTTCGTATCTAATGTCGAACTCACCTAGCTGAACTGGCCACTTTACTACTCTTCCGGGCGGGTCGGTCTTGTTGAGGATGCTCTTTAGCGGATATTCTGTGATCACTCTTATTGTATGCGCTGGTGACAGTATGAAATTAAACCCAAATCTCCGCCTTCTAGCGGAATAGATAAGAGTGAGTGCTTGAAACGCCCAGATCCCTCACGAGACCGGAGGCTCTAATAACCATGCTATTCTCAACCCAATACCAAACCCGGTCACAAAATTTTAGGGAAAAACGGACAGAGTTTCCCCTGTACTATGGACATTCTGAAAACCTGTAAACTCTCAAATAAGGTAACTACAAGGTAAACAAACTTTTCATGGCTAAATATTTAAAGATTCAAGGCCATCCGAGCCTTGAAGCAAACAACAGTTCCAAAACCACACAAGCATGCAAGTAACTTGTTTATAATATAGTCTAATAACCATGCCATTCTAGGATAACATTAAAACATACTTAGAGATAAAACATTCTACACTAAGCCATTCACTCCCAAGCATGCAAAGCAACTAGAAATAGAAATATAAGTTATTACAAGCCATAGAATTACCACTGCTACTACATTATCAGACTTCCAGCTTACATATTACTCAAATACATACATGAGCTTTAAGGCCCCAAAATAGATTATACATAGAACAACAAATTCTTCACATAGCAACCAGAAAGCACATCCGCCTCAGACAAATATCACACAGCAGCTAAGGCAACTCCACCAACTGTGCCACCTGAAACATGTTAGCGAGGTATGAGCAACCACTGTTGCCCAGTGAGGGATAAAGTCCCGGGGCGTGCAATGCAACAGGTAATACAGTTAAACAACAGTAACAATTAGACAATTAAAGAACCAGTGATAGCTTAAATAACCACACATTTGAAAGGATACATTTCACATAACCCCTATACACCAATCTTCACTAGTCTTCATTCACGATCCACGAACCACGAGCACGATCACGATAAGCTGGCATAATCCCCAAACACTCCAATGGGTGTACTCCGGTGTACCCCGATAATCCTACGACCCAACATCCCCTGGCAATCTCCGAACCAGGCGAATGAGGGACTAGGGCACGGAGTTTGAATATCCACCGGCAAGCCCTCTGCCGCCCAGCCGATATTCAATACATCCGCCCCTGACACTATGGTTGCGCAACCACTATGCAATGCACTTAACAATGACAAGTTAATAGCAATAATATGAGCATTACCACATAGGAGGATCAACAAAGTAGGTTAACCTCGATGCAATTAGAATAGAAGCAATTATATAAGCTAATAAGCAGTTTACAAAGGAACATATACAAAATAAGCATAGAATCATACCAAAAGCTCCAAATCAATTTAAAATCACATATAAACACTCAAGAAATCAAGCCATGGGGTTAGAAGTGTGAGACAACGGAAATTGCACCTAAACCCCTTTATTTTTCAAACTATTTCTCTTCCAAACCAAGGTTAATGATTCCATTTTCAAAGAAAACTCTCCCAACCTTCTAACTAACCCTCAAGGTACCCTCTTAACCCTCTAACTCATTCAAATGCCCACGATTACCCCGAAAGCCCCAAATTCACTCTTATGGCTTTAAACTACACATACATTGTCCGGGCTTCAAACAAGGGATATCAAGGCTTCTATAGCACCTAGGTAACCTAAGGATACAAGAATTGAAGCCCGAATCCACCCAGATTCACATTAACTGTCACGCCCCGACCCAACCCCCAAGCTAAAGGTTAAGTCCGGACCCGATACACGGACAGAGTCTCCTCTGTACCGTGGATTTTCTAAAAACCTGTAAACACTTAAACAAGGTCCCAACAATACAATACAAGCTTTTCTTAATTAAACAACCAAGCTATAAGGCCATCCGAGCCTTATGGTACACAATATCTCCAAAACACACAAGCATGCGAGAACTTGTTGATAGCATAGTTTTATAATCATGACATTCTAGGAAATCAATAAAACAACTTAAAGGATAAAGCATTCTACATTAACCATCCACTCCCAAGCATGCAAGGAAATAAGGCAAGAATAAAAGTTATTACAAGACATGGCTTCCAATTCTACACCACAATCTACTATCCTTCGACTTGCGCAACAAACATATACATAGCCCTTAGGCCACAAAATAGAACATAAAACAATTAATTAAACTTTCCACATAGCAGCAATTTCATTAACCACCTCAAGCTATCAGACACAGCAACTAAGGTAAAGGCTCGATCTGAACTTCTTCTTCCTCAACTAAATCAACAAGCTGGGGATCACCCTCAGCGTCTCCTGAAACAGATATCGAGGTATGAGCAACCACTGTTGCCCAGTGAGGGATATAGTCCCGGGGCGTGCAATGCAACAGATAATACAATTAGACAACAATAACACTTTAACAATTAAAGAAACAATGATAACTTAAATAACCACACAATTAAAAGGATACATTTCAACAATCCCCTATACACCAATCTTCACTGGTCTTCAATCACGATCCACGAACCACGAGCACGATCACGATAAGCCGGCATAACCCCAATCACTCCAGTGGGTGTACTCCGGATGTACCCCGAATCCTACGACCCAACATCCCCTCGCAATCCCCGGACCAGGCGAATGAGGGAATAGGGTACGGAGTTTGAATATCCACCGGCAAGCCCTCTGCCGCCCAGCCGATATTCAACACATCCGCCCCTGACACTATGGTTGCGCAACCACTATGCAATGCACTTAACGATGGCAAGTTAATAGCAATAATATAAGCATTAACACATATGAGGATCAACAAAGTAGGTTGACCTCGTTGTAATTAGGATAGAAGCAAATATAGAAACTAATAAGCAGTTTACAAATGAACATATACCAAATAAGCATAGAATCATACCAAAAGCTCCAAATCAATTTAAAATCACATACAAACACTCAAGAAGTCCTGACATGGGTTTAGAAGTGTGAGACAACTTAAATTGCACCTAAACCCCTTTGTTTTTCGAACTATTTCTCTTCCAAACCAAAGTTAATGATTTTATTTTCAAAGGAAACTCTCCCAACCTTCTAACTAACCCCCAAGGTACCCTCTCAACCCTCTAACTCATTCAAATGCCCGCGTTTACCCCGAAAGCCCCAATTTCCCTCTTTTGGCTTTAAACTACACCTACATTGTCCGGGCTTCAAACAAGGGATATCAAGGCATCTATAGCACCTAGGTAGCCTAAGGATACTAGAATTGAAGCCCGAATCCACCCGGATTCGCATTAACCCCGAAAGCCCCAAATTAAAGTCGGCTATTTTCCATTTTTAGGCAATTTAAGGCAATGCAAGTGCACAGGGCTATTAGGCTATCTTCACTAACACCTAAGGCATCTATTAGAAGCATTAAATCGAGCTAATTCGAGAAATTTCACAAAACCCTAGAAAAAACGTCACTATTCACCCTAAAAATCAAACTAACGATTCTAACCGTTTAAATTGCGAAACGACGGTTCAAATGTGTTCTCTAGCATTCATATAGATGGTATATTAGCATAGATAACAATTACAATGGCATATAATCATATTTTCAACAAATCAAGAAATGAGCAACTATTTAAAAATGCAAAAACAAGTCGTGAAATCCCTCACAAAAGCGTGTAGGAGCACCTAGGAACCTTGCAAACACCCTACACTAGTTGCTCAAGGCTTGGCTTGGCTTGAATTGATGATTTGATGAAGCAAAATCTCCAAATGCACAAGAGAGGGGCTGTCGGGTTTGGGGCACTGTTCACTGCTGAAATTTTTGTGTTTTTTGTGCTAAATGGGCTTATGTTATGTTTTAATAGGTAAGTCTTGAGGTGGGTTAAGTTTGGGTGCTTAAGGTGGTTTATTTTAATGCGCGTTGCTAGCTCAAAACGAGGCTAATGTGTAAAACATAGGCTAACTAATTAAATTTCTAAGTTATGTTACGTAACACTATTCACTCAACTACAAAAATCATTTTCTAAACGAGCCCTCCTAACGCCTTTAGCTCAAATGCACATTTTTCCCACTACTTTTACAATTAATATGATTTAATAAAAATGTTAATTAATTAATAGAAGGCAGTTTAAAAACGGAGTGAATAGTAGTCATAAAAGTCAGTTAATAAGGCATAAAAGTAAATGCGCAAACAAGGGATGCAACAGTAATTAAATGCATGGCTAATTCTCGGGCGTCACATCCTCTCCCCCTTAAACTAATTGCGTCCACGCAATTCTTACATGATTCGGCGAATAACTCTGGATACCAATCCCGCATCTGATCCTCTCTTTCCCATGTCGCATCCTCTACTCCGTGATGATCCCACAGAACTTTAACCATCGGAATGCTTTTAGTCCTCAGCTCCTGAACTTTCTGATCAACAATTCGAAGAGGTTTCTCGGTGTAGGTCAAAGTTTCACTGATCTCTAGCGGTTCCGGCTCAAGTATGTGAGAGGGATCTGGCTGATACTTCCGAAGCATGGAAACATGGAATACGTCATGAATTCTGCCCAGACTGGGAGGTAAAGCTAGACGGTAAGCCAAATCACCAACAGTTTCAGTTATCTCAAATGGTCCCACATATCGAGGAATGAGTTTACCTCCTTTACCATGCTGAATCAAACCCTTGCGAGGAGAAATTTTCAGAAATACCCGGTCCCCCACAGCAAATTTCAGATCACGACGTTGTCTATCTGCATAACTCTTTTGCCGGCTCTGTGCTGTAAGCATTCTTTTTCTGATAAGCTGTACATGATCAATCATTTTGTTCATTTCAGGTAAGAGAGTAGGATCGATAGTCTTCATTTCACCAGCATCATCCCAGTAGAGAGGAGACCGACATTTACGCCCATACAGTGCCTCATAAGGTGCCATACCAATAGTAGCTTGATAACTATTGTTGTAGGCGAACTCTGCTAGTGGCAAATATTTCTCCCAACTTTTACCGAAGTCCAGAATACAAGCCCGTAACATATCCTCAAGGATCAAGATAGTTCTCTCAGATTGACCATCTGTCTGAGGATGATAAGCTGTACTGAAATTCAAATTCATGCCCAAAGCTTTCTGAATCTTCTGCCAGAACTGAGATGTGAATCTGGGATCTCTATCTGACACAATACTCTTTGGAATTCCATGTAGTCGGACAACATTCTCAATATACAACTCTACCAGTTTATCAAGAGAATCAGACTTCTTTTTAGCAATAAAATGAGAAGTCTTGGTCAGTCTATCCACAATAACCCAGACTGAGTCATTACCCCTCGAAGACCTCGGTAAATCTGATACGAAATCCATAGTAATATGATCCCATTTCCAAACAGGAATAGCCAAAGGTTGCAACAACCCTGCAGGTCTCTGATGTTCTGCTTTAACTTTCTGACAAGTAAGGCATCGAGCAACATAGTCAGCAATTTCTCTCTTCATATTATTCCACCAGAAATTCTGCTTTAAATCTTTATACATTTTCGTACTGCCTGGATGGATAGTATATCGAGAACTGTGTGCCTCAGCAAGAATATCCTTCTTTAGAGTTGGATTATTCGGAATACAGATTCTACCCTTGAATTTAAGAATACCATCGTCGTTGTAACACCCCGATCCCTCACGAGACCGGGAGTTCTATCAATCGATCTAATCACAACCCAAACCAAACCCGACAAAATTTTCGGGAAAGACGGACGGAGTCTCCCCTGTTTCTAGGCAAAAGCAACAAACCTGCGACAGCATATAAATGGACCAATACCATGTCCAAACATTCAACCACCTCAAGGCCATCCGAGCCTTGGTTCACAACATGCAAATCACAAGTAAATATACATTCATGCTTAGCAATTAAACTTCACCATCCTATTGTATAAGCTAGACTATCAAATTTTTCTATCTTTTTTCTTTGTCATTACAAACATACATTTGAAGATAAGCTACATTAACTAAGTACATTATCTAACTTATCAAACCACCTCAACCACTAAGCTAGATTTTAAATTTACATTTCTTTTAACAATAAATACATACAACATATGGAAGCATATATCTTTACATCTTTGATAGCTCAAGCCACAAAGCACGCAAGACAACTCTTCAGGCACGAACTATCACATATCCACGAACTTTTCGGCTAACAAGGCATTTCCTGAAATGTGGTGGTGAGGAGTGAGTATACTCAACACGTATACTCAGTGAGGGCGAGACAGTTAACGAGGTGGAGAGAAAGAAAGTCGTGCAATGCAAATAAGGCAGTTAAGCAATAGAACTGATAAGTAAGCATTCAATATAACAATCAATACAATAAGAAATTAAAGAAAGCATTAACACAACCATTCAAAGCTATACCACACTCTGAAGGCTATGGTTCACTCATACGAGCAATATACCATTTCACGAGCGATACATCAATCTCGAGCTTGATGTTGACAACGATGACAATAAGCGCGCAACCACCTTATAACTTCAGTTTGGAATACCCCGGAAGTATCCATCAACCTACGACCCAAATCTCCTTGGGAGGCAACCCAAGCGAGAAGAGGGAATAGCTACGGAGCTAGAGCAACCAACACTGGCAACCCGAGGCTACCCAGAGAGGCCCATCACTCACGCGCTGACACTATGCAATGCAAGACTCGATACAAGGCGATAAACGAGCGATAGCACAACAATACAGAATAGAGGAGATAAACGAGATATCAAGCATTATCAACAATTGATAAACATGTAGGTGGAGAACAACAAAAGAGGTTGTCCCCGAACAAGTCTCTTTATCAATTAATACAAGTAGACAATAAATTGTAATTCATATCAAATCATTGTTGGTACTTGAAACATTTATTTAGACCTTTTCTCAAGCATATGTTCATGAAGATATCAAATATAAACTCATTGTTGCCACTAAAAAAAACGATAATTAGTCAATAGTTAATAGTAAAGGAAGATAACAATTTATACATGTTAAAAGTAGATAGTAACCCAGTTATTAACAAATAGGTAGTAATAGTAAGATAAATAATACTAGTTAATTGAGCATTGTTAAAATATATACAATTTGGAAATCTGGTAGTCAAAAAAAGACTTTTATCTAATTTTTTTTAAAATCATGTAGACCCTTATATCAACTAGAACAAGAACAGGTTAGGGAACTTGTATTAAATTGTTAGTCATATTTAAGTAGAATAAGTAACTACCTCATGAATCACTAAAGTTAACTTAATCTTTGAAAACAGTTATGTTAGCAGTATAAAACTAATTTAAACTAAGTTTAATAAGGTACTTTATTAAGGAAACTGATGATTAGGACAATGAGTTTTGCTATTATTGTTTAGCCCTTATATGCAATTCACAACACATTCGTAGCCTATTTTATTTTCAACTAGCAGCTCTTCAGATTCTTAGGTGATTACTAAGTTTGATTCATTACGAATATCATGTAAAGTAGCCTTGTATATATATTTTTCTAATATCTTACATAAAGTAAACATATCATAGGAATAGTTTGACAAAAAGAATAGTAAAACATTCATATACATAAAGCAGACTCATGTTATTTTAATTCACATATAAGCTGAACATAACATCAATCAAACACAATTTAAACAAGAGAAGTCGGTCATGTATTTTAAGAAAGAGACCTGCACATGTACTTATCATATCAAGGTCAAAGTTCTAATAGGATTAGACTATATATTATGTATATACTATATCCTCAGACATGTAACGTAAGAAGTCAAACTATAATTCTATATTCATGTAACTTATTATTAACACATATAAAGTCAATGCCGCAATACTTATCTTATATGATCTTTCACAGTGGAAGCAATCGAAAATGCAATTTAAAAGAAAAGCAACCCGCACCACACATGTACGAATTTTCCTCATAGTCAATCATGTTCATATAACAAATAGATAAGTAAAGCTATATGCTGCTTATTAAAAGAAATTCCTCACCAAGTTGCATGCAAAGTTGGACTTAGGATTAAATCAGTGATAACCGAAACTCCCTTCTCCCTTCCTGTTTCCCTCTCGTCTAGCTTCGACTTCCATCCCTTTCCCTTAATGTTGCCATCGGCTAAGAAGAAGATGCTAGGTGAGTCTTTGTTTCTTTTATGCTTAGACGTCGATGGTGTGTAGATAAAGAATGGAATAAAGGGTGACGAGTGGATGTATTATTTTCTCTCTTTCTTTTCTCACTTCGGTTCCTAGGCTTTTTGCTCCTTTAGACTTATTTCCCTTTCTTTTGTATTGGCCGACAGTGAGGGTAGTGAATTAATGGTGATAGTTTGGCTAGGGCAGTGAGCTGATATGACTACGGCTTTCACTACGTAATGTTCTTAGCTTGTGTAATCTGAAATGTTTGGTGTGTTTTACAAACTGAAGCTTAACAGCCCTTGAAGGTGGTGGCGGCAATGGTGAAAATGATATGGGGAGGCAGATTGAGAAAGCTAGGCGAAAAGTGACGATAGACGAAGCTATGGTGTTCAGCTTGGGTGGTGTGTTTTACTTGCCGAAACTGCAAGGCTTTATATAGAGTTTACTTCTTAGTTTCTATTGGTGAAGATAGAAGCAGGAGGTGTTGGAAATGCAGCAGCTTGAGGTGGTGTAAAGGAGCCTAGTTCGCATCCTGGCAGTCTCGCGTGAAGACAGCACCTTGCGAGTTAAATGGTAGCTTGGCACGTTAGTCGTTGATTGTTTCATAAAGGTGGGCGGTGAAAGTGATGATGAAGATAGAAGGATGATAAGCAGGAGGTGGCATCTCGTGGAGATTGCTGGAGTTAATTTGAAGTGCTGACTTACTAACCAGGTGGCTGCCTTAGAACAATTTAGGTGATGACTACTCGATGGTGAAACAAAATCACGCTGCTACCTGGTCTATTTATGCAAGCTTAGGTAATGATTCAGCTTTGCTAATGAAATGTGGCAACTTAACAGCTTCGGTGATGATTGGCTAAGATTTTTAGGACGGTAGAGGTCAAGGTCTTGGCAAATAGCTATGCTGATACATTGGTTGGCATTTTGGTCGAATAACACATGCTGTTAGGCTATATTATTCTAAATGGTAAGATAGTATACTCATCTTAATCAGGTGCTCTAGCGTGGCATGGTTTTAGAGCTCGTGGTGAAACAGTGAATAAGACAATGTTGCTAATGATGATACTAGATAATTAAGTAGTTATAAATTTTGTTTCAAAAGTTAAGATTATCTAACAATTACCTTATAATTCCTAATCTTCCCAACTATTGTCTCTGTCAACATATTCGTATATCCAATTCCCTAACACATGTGACACTTCCATATGATCCTAGTCCGTATGTCATGATCGACTAAGTTTTTAACTATGTCCAGGAATATATATATTCTAGTTCCTCTATGTTTGTTATCTAATAAATATTTCTTAGATTAAAATTGATATTATCTTTGTAATCCCGAACTATTATACCTACTACCATTTTATTCACTGAGTATTTCCCTATTATATGTTAAAGACCTTATAATTTGTTTAAGTAAATAATATTATACTAATTATTTATCTACTTTACTTGGTAGATTAATCGGACAACAAATTTATTAACTACTTAGATAACATCTTATTTATTTATATTTTCAGAATTATAAGCTATATCACCTAATCCTTATCAACACATTACTATTTCTTAAGCTTAATCTTTAATTCATGCTATCAGATTACCTAAGAGGTTACTATTAATCGTAATACCAATTGATTTTTAATTAGTAAAACAATTAACTATAGATTAAATGGAGGCAAATAATCACAAAGGCACATTTTTCAAAAATAACGAAAGAAATAAATATAAATACTTGTAAATGCATGGTCGGGCTCGGGTATTACAGTCGTGCAGTTTGAAATCCGACTCTCCCCCTTTAGAATTCTCTAAGACTTTCAACAATTGAATATCAGCCTGTTGAGCTTCTCGAATCCTGGATAACAACAGAGATTGAATCTGTAAACTTGCAAATTGAATACCAGAATTTGAAGTACTAGGCCTCCATAAGCACAATTCTTCCATGAATTCCCAATTCTTGATAATCAAGCTAGCAACAGTAGCCTTTCGGCTCAAATCATCAGCAACAATATTGGCCTTACCTAGAAGATAGTTAATAGTGCAGTTATAGTCCTCAAGTAATTCCAGCCAACGCCTCTGCCTCATGTTCAACTCTTTCTGTGAAAACAGATATTTCAAGCTCTTATGATCTGTAAAGATTTCAAATTTGTTGCCCCAGAGATAATGACGCTATTTCTTTAATGCAAGAATGATAGCTGCAAGCTCAAGATCATGAGTCGGATAGTTGAGTTCATAAGGTTTCAGTTTCCTAGAAGCATAAGCAATAACCCTGCCATTCTGCATCAATACACAACCCAGACCTTCCTTCGAAGCATCACTATAGATCATCAGATTATCATAACCCTCAGGTAAAGCAAAAATAGGAGCTATAGTCAATCTCTTCTTCAATTCCTGGAAGCTGGCCTCACATTTATCATTCCAGTCAAATACTGTTTTCTTCTGAGTAAGCTGAGTTAAAGGCCCTGCAATCTTAGAGAAATCCTTGACAAACCTACGATAATACCCAGCTAAACCAAGGAAGCTACGAATTTTCGTGACGGTTTCAGGTCGTTTCCAAGATAACATAACTTCAATCTTCGCTGGATCAACAGAAATACCATCCTGCGAGATAATATGGCCAAGAAAAGCAACTTGCTTAAGCCAGAATTCACATTTGCTAAACTTTGCAAATAACCGATGCTCCTGAAGAGTCTGCAACACAATTCTGAGATATTGTTCATGCTCTGCTTCAGATTTAGAATAGACAAGAATATCATCAATGAATATGACCACAAATTGATCCAGATAAGGACGGAATACCCTCTGCATTAAATCATGAATGCGGCGGGAGCATTAGTAAGACCAAACGGCAAGACAACAAACTCATAATGGCCATATCGAGTTCTGAAAGCAGTTTTAGGAACATCGTCTTTCTTAATCCTCAGCTGATAATAACCCTGCCTCAGATAAAACTTAGAGAATACCCTGGGACCTTGCAACTGATCAAATAACTCTTCGATTAAAGGCAAAGGATATTTATTTTTGATGGTTACCTGATTAAGACCCCGATAATCAATGCATAGGCGAAGAGATCCGTCTTTCTTTTTAACGAATAGAACTGGCGCACCCCACGGTGAAGAACTCTGCTGAATGAATCGCTTCTCAAACAAGCCCTGCAATGGAACTTTCAAGTCCTGCAACTCAGGTGGAGCCATTCTGTACGGAGTCCTAGAAATAGGTGAAGTCCCCAGCAATAAATCAATCATGAACTCTATCTCTCTATTAGGCGGTAACCTAGGTAATTCCTCAGGAAAGACCCCCGGAAACTCTCTCACGATAGGTACATCATTCAATTTCAATTGATCCCCAGGTTGATTAATCAAATATGCAAGATAAGCCTCACAACCCTTGCTCAATAATTTAGATGCCCTAATAGAAGAAATAATAGGAGTTCCCGTAGATTTTCTACTACCAACTATTTTAAGTACAGGCTGGTCAGGCATTTCTAGATACACAGTCTTCTTTCTACAATCAAGCTGGGCATAATATTTACTTAACCAGTCCATCCCTAATATAATTTCAAAGTCATTGAAGGGTAGGATAATCAAATCAGCAGGAAAAACACGACCTTCAATAAATATACTACATGCTCTGCAAATAGACCTAGTAACAAACTTCGGACCCATAGGAGTATAGACCACAATCTCATGCAACAGTTTATCATGTTTCAATTTAGCATTTTGTGCACAAGTAGGAGTAATAAAAGAATGCGAAGCCCCGGAATCAATTAAAACCTTAACTGACTGATCATTAAGAAGAAAAATACCTTCTACCACAGCGGTAGTATCCGGAAGCTCCTCAGCATCCAAAGCAAATACACGGGCCTGGCCTCGTGGTGGTGGTGCTGCAGCTGGTGCCCTGGTCTGAGAGTTCTGAGCTGATGTCTGACCCCTAGGGTTCTTAAATTTCTGACAGTCTTTAACCCTGTGCTGATCACTGCCGCAACCTGTACACTTGTTATGTTTCTTCCAACAAACATCCTCAGTGTGGCCCTGGCGCTGACAGAAGCTGCACTGCTGGTGACGTCTTGCAACAGTGCCTCCCGAAGGAGGTCTGTAAGTAGAGGTAGCTGAACTACCCTGCTGCGAATGGGAAACTGCTGGACGGAACTGACTCTGAGTCTCACTCTGGACTGGTCGTGCCTGAGTCTGAGTAGGCCCTGTATAACTCTGAGTCTGCCTCGGCTGCGAACTCTGCCCAACTGATACAGCCTGCCCCTGGTACCCTTGACTTTGAGACTGAAACCGTTTACTCGATTGACTGGTCTCGGCTAACACATCGGCTTTCCGTTTCTCATATCTCGAGGCAGCTCGGACTACTGCAGCATAGTTGGGAAAATCATTTGAAGACAAGTTCAGCATAATATCTCTCCTCAAACCCAAGATGAACCTCTGAATCTTCATGTCCTCCGGCTGAATTAAAGCTGGTGCATAACGGGAAAGCCGGGTAAAAGTAGCCTCGTATTGATCTACCGTCATACTTCCCTGCTTCAAGTTTATGAACTCAGTTTGTCGCCTCTCGCGGGCAACTACCGATATATACTTGTCTCGAAATTCTCGGACAAAATCGGCCCACGAATGATGACCTCCCTCAGCTCCCCATTTCTCACTGATGGTATTCCACCAATCTTCAGCATCACCCTCGAGAAGGAAAGTAGCATAAGTAACCTTCCTGTCATCATGGCACTCCAGTATCGCTGCCACTCTCTCAAACTTCCTTAACCACATCTCAGCTTTCATATCGTCCGGCTCCCCAAAGAAAGTATAGGCCCCATGATGTATAAACCGATCATACAGATTCCCTCCGGTAGGGCCACTACCTCCGGCTCTCGCAGCCTGATTACCTCCAACGACCCCTGGCTGACCCTGTTGTGTAACAAACTGGGCGATAGTGTTCATAGCTGTGGCCATCGTGGCCAAGATCTGTGCAGTGCTCGGTTCTTGAACCTGCAGTGCATTTTCGGCCACCTCAGCTTCTTGCCCATGAACCCCCTCGGGTTCTCCACCAACATTCGGATTATCAGCACGACGGCGAGGCCCCATCTCGAATGGCTAGAATGCAAAGTGTTATGACAGGTATATATATATGTATATATGCAATTTATAAGCAACACATGAAGAAAAGTCCAATTAGATTCACATAAAGTCAAGTACATAGAAGTTCAAATAAATATTCCACATTCTTGAAGTAAACATAAATCACTAGATCATACTTGACATTCTAGACTCTCGATATTCTATTTCCATGCTAGCATGTTCATTCCTTATTCAAATTTCACTTAAGTCAATCAAAATCAAGGACTCATGTATTCACAAAGTCACATAACAAATCTCTACCCATAGACCGAGAAATTTAACCCGGCTTCATGCAATCTATAGCTCTAATACCACTTAAATGTCACGCCCCGACCCAACCCCCAACCTAAATGTTAAGTCCGGACCCGACACACGGACAGAGTCTCCCCTGTACCGTGGACATTCTAAAAACCTGTAAACACTTAAACAAGGTCCCAACAATACAATACAAGCTTTTCTTAATTAAACAACAAAGCTATAAGGCCATCCGAGCCTTATGGTACACAATATCTCCAAAACACACAAGCATGCGAGAACTTGTTGACAGCATAGTTTTATAATCCTGACATTCTAGGAAATCAATAAAACAACTTAAAGGATAAAGCATTCTACATTAACCATCCACTCCCAAGCATGCAAGGAAATAAGGCAAGAATAAAAGTTATTACAAGACATGGCTTCCAATTCTACACCACAATCTACTATCCTTCGACTTGCGCAACAAACATATACATAGCCCTTAGGCCACAAAATAGAACATAAAACAATTAATTAAACTTTCCACATAGCAGCAATTTCATTAACCACCTCAAGCTATCAGACACAGCAACTAAGGTAAAGGCTCGATCTGAACTTCTTCTTCCTCAACTAAATCAACAAGCTGGGGATCACCCTCAGCGTCTCCTGAAACAGATATCGAGGTATGAGCAACCACTGTTGCCCAGTGAGGGATATAGTCCCGGGGCGTGCAATGCAACAGATAATACAATTACACAACAATAACACTTTAACAATTAAAGAAACAATGATAACTTAAATAACCACACAATTAAAAGGATACATTTCAACAATCCCCTATACACCAATCTTCACTGGTCTTCAATCACGATCCACGAACCACGAGCACGATCACGATAAGCTGGCAGAACCCCAATCACTCCAGTGGGGGTACTCCGGATGTACCCCGAATCCTATGACCCAACATCCACTGGCAATCTCTGGACCAGGCGAATGAGGGAATAGGGTACGGAGTTTGAATATCCACCGGCAAGCCCTCTGCCGCCCAGCCGATATTCAACACATCCGCCCCTGACACTATGGTTGCGCAACCACTATGCAATGCACTTAACGATGGCAAGTTAATAGCAATAATATAAGCATTAACACATATGAAGATCAACAAAGTAGGTTAACCTCGTTGCAATTAGGATAGAAGCAGATATAGAAACTAATAAGCAGTTTACAAATGAACATATACCAAATAAGCATAGAATCATACCAAAAGCTCCAAATCAATTTAAAATCACATACAAACACTCAAGAAGTCCTGACATGGGTTTAGAAGTGTGAGACAACTTAAATTGCACCTAAACCCCTTTGTTTTTCGAACTATTTCTCTTCCAAACCAAAGTTAATGATTTCATTTTCAAAGGAAACTCTCCCAACCTTCTAACTAACCCCCAAGGTACCCTCTCAACCCTTTAACTCATTCAAATGCCCGCATTTACCCTGAAAGCCCCAATTTCCCTCTTTTGGCTTTAAACTACACCTACATTGTCCGGGCTTCAAACAAGGGATATCAAGGAATCTATAGCACCTAGGTAGCCTAAGGATACTAGAATTGAAGCCCGAATCCACCCGGATTCGCATTAACCCCGAAAGCCCCAAATTAAAGTCGGTTATTTTCCATTTTTAGGCAATTTAAGGCAATGCAAGGGCACGGGGCTATTAGGATATCTTCACTAACACCTAAGGCATCTATTAGAAGCATTAAATCGAGCTAATTCGAGCAATTACACAAAACCCTAGAAAAAACATTACTATTCACCCTAAAAATCAAACTAACGATTCTAACCGTTTAAATTGCGAAACGACGGTTCAAATGTGTTCTCTAGCATTCATATTGATGGTATATTAGCATAGATAACAATTACAATGGCATATAATTATATTTTCAACAAATCAAGAAATGAGCAACTATTTAAAAATGCAAAAACAAGTCGTGAAATCCCTCACCAATACGCGTAGGAGCACCTAGGAACCTTGCAAACACCCTACACTAGTTTCTCAAGGCTTGGCTTGGCTTGAATTGATGATTTGATGAAGCAAAATCTCCAAAAGCACAAGAGAGGGGCTGTCGGGTTTGGGCACTGTTCACTGCTGAATTTTTTGTGTTTTTGTGCTAAATGGGCTTATGTTATGTTTTTAATAGGTAAGTCTTGAGGTGGGTTAAGTTTGGGTGCTTAAGGTGGTTTATTTTAATGCGCGTTGCTAGCTCAAAACGAGGCCAATGTGTAAAACATAGGCTAGCTAATTAAATTTCTAAGTTATGTTACGTAACACTATTCACTCAACTACTAAAATTATTTTCTAAACGAGCCCTCCTAACGCCTTTAGCTCAAATGCACATTTTTCCCACTACTTTTACAATTAATATGATTTAATAAAAATGTTAATTAACCAATAGAAGGCAGTTTAAAAAAATGGAGTGAATAGTAGTCACAAAAGTCAGTTAATAAGGCATTGAAGTAAATGCGCAAACAAGGGATGCAACAGTAATTAAATGCATGGCTAAAACCCGGGCGTCACATTAACCCCGAAAGCCCTTTATTAAAGTCGACTATTTTACGTTTTATGCGATTCTAGAGCAATGTAAGTGCACGGGGCTATTAGACTACCTTCATTAGCACCTAAGGCTTCTATTAGGAGTGTTGAATCAAGCTAATTCGAGCAATTACACAAAACCCTAGAAAAAACGTCACTATTCACCTCATGAATTAAACTAACGATTCAATCGTTTAAATTGCGAAACGATGGCTCAAATATGTTCTCTAGCATTCATATATATGGTATAATAGCATAGATAATTAATACAATAGCATTTGATCACATTTTTAACAAATCAAGTAAATGACAACTATTTAGAAATGCAAAAATAAGCCGTAAAATCCCTCACCAATACGCGTAGGAGTACCTAGGAAGCTTGCAAAAACCCTACACTAGTTGCTCAAGGCTTGGCTTGGCTTGAATTGGAGAGTTGAAGAGCAAAAATCAATTTTCTCCTCCTCCTAGCTGCTCTCGGCCTTGCACAGTGTTTTTCAGCATTTTTTTGTTTTATTCTTTGCTAGTTATGAGCTAAGGTGGGTAATATAGGGTGATAGTTGGGTGGGGTCAAGTTTGGGTATTTAAAAGGTCACTTATAATGCGCGTAGTAAGCTTAAAACGAGCCTAAAGTGAAGCATGTGTGCTAGTTAATTAAAACTCTAAGTTAGTTACGTAACACTATTCATTGAACTACTAAAATCATTTTCTAACCGAGCTCTCCTATCGCTTCTAGCTCAATTGCACATTTTTCCCACTACTTTAACAGTTAATATGATTTAATAAAAATGCTAATTCACTAATAGAATGAAGTTTAAAAATGGGATGAATAGTGACTACATAAGATAGTTAATAAAGCACAGAAGGAAATACGCAAATAATGAATGCAACAGTAAGTCAATGTATGGCTAATTCTCGGGCGTCACATCCTCTCCCCCTTAAACAAATTGCGTCCACGCAATTCTTTTTCACAAGAGAACTCTGCATCAACTGGAAACCAACTCCGATTATTCGTCATCAGTTGCTAAGCAAGAATACCATACACGAATTCTCGTGGGAGCTCATTAAGAAATCCCAGTAGTATTGCCTGTGAACCTCACGTAATAAGGCCAAATAAAGACTCCAATAGAGATGCTATTTCGAAATCCAAATAATAATCCCGCTGGCACGAATACCATAGAAGAATAGAATCCCAACTAACAGTGGAGAGAAAATACCAATAAGAATTTAGAGTACAAATACAGAAGATAATTCCATATAATAAGGTTGATTAGAATCCCAAACTAAGTCTTCTGAGTAATACCAGCAAGAAAATACTAGAAGAATACTCAATAAGAAAACCGAGAGAACAGTCATATAGAAATCCCAAAGGAAGCCATTCATTTCTGACTACTGAGCGTAGAAGAATGCCTTGGAAGAAATCCCAATAACTGAGCTCCGCTTACAAACATTCTCATTCCCGCTAATCCACACAACTTGGAGGGCTTGTTGCTAATCACTTCTCTTCAGGGGGAAGAAGAAGTCTTTCTTACCATTTCAACGGGACATGTATGAATGCCAAGATATCACATTTACACATATATGTTTTAAACTATTATGCAAACATGTTTATATAAGAGTTTATGAAACAGTGTAATCATCAAAGTCATTCAAGCACGACAATCAAGTCCATCATAACACAACTCAATTAAAGACTTTCAAATACACACATTACAAGCAACAGTTCAAGCAATTAACAATTCACGAGGTCAATTTGATGAATAACTAGCCACTTTGCTTCACTTAGCACACATTTAGCACGTAACACATAAGTATATCACATAGGTGCACACATTCAATACAAAACACACAATCACACATGCAGGCATACAATTTCAAGACACACTCTTAAAAAGCACACACGCAAGGGTTACTACCCGACAGGCCGAGGACCCTGTCCTAGCTTAGAGCTAACTAAGCTCTGATACCACCTGTAATGCCCCGATCCCTCACGAGACCGGAGGATCTAATGACCATGCTATTCTCAACCCAATACCAAACCCGGTCACAAAATTTTAGGGAAAAACGGACAGAGTTTCCCCTGTACTATGGACATTCTGAAAACCTGTAAACTCTCAAATAAGGTAACTACAAGGTAAACAAACTTTTCATGGCTAAATAATTAAAGATTCAAGGCCATCCGAGCCTTGAAGCAAACAACAGTTCCAAAACCACACAAGCATGCAAGTAACTTGTTTATAATATAGTCTAATAACCATGCCATTCTAGGATAACATTAAAACATACTTAGAGATAAAACATTCTACACTAAGCCATTCACTCCCAAGCATGCAAAGCAACTAGAAATAGAAATATAAGTTATTACAAGCCATAGAATTACCACTGCTACTACATTACCAGACTTCCAGCTTACATATTACTCAAATACATACATGAGCTTTAAGGCCCCAAAATAGATTATACATAGAACAACAAATTCTTCACATAGCAACCAGAAAGCACATCCGCCTCAGACAAATATCACACAGCAGCTAAGGCAACTCCACCAACTGTGCCACCTGAAACATGTTAGCGAGGTATGAGCAACCACTGTTGCCAAGTGAGGGATAAAGTCCCGGGGCGTGCAATGCAACAGGTAATATAGTAAACAACAATAACAATTAGACAATTAAAGAACCAGTGATAGCTTAAATAACCACACATTTGAAAGGATACATTTCACATAACCCCTATACACCAATCTTCACTAGTCTTCATTCACGATCCACGAACCACGAGCACGATCACGATAAGCCGGCATAATCCCCAAACACTCCAATGGGTGTACTCCGGATGTACCCCGATAATCCTACGACCCAACATCCCCTGGCAATCTCCGGACCAGGCGAATGAGGGACTAGGGCACGGAGTTTGAATATCCACCGGCAAGCCCTCTGCCGCCCAGCCGATATTCAATACATCCGCCCCTGACACTATGGTTGCGCAACCACTATGCAATGCACTTAACAATGACAAGTTAATAGCAATAATATAAGCATTAACACATAGGAGGATCAACAAAGTAGGTTGACCTCGATGCAATTAGAATAGAAGCAATTATATAAGCTAATAAGCAGTTTACAAAGGAACATATACAAAATAAGCATAGAATCATACCAAAAGCTCCAAATCAATTTAAAATCACATATAAACACTCAAGAAGTTATGCCATGGGTTTAGAAGTGTGAGACAACCGAAATTGCACCTAAACCCCTTTGTTTTTCAAACTATTTCTCTTCCAAACCAAGGTTAATGATTCCATTTTCAAAGGAAACTCTCCCAACCTTCTAACTAACCCTCAAGGTACCCTCTCAACCCTCTAACTCATTCAAATGCCCGCGATTACCCCGAAAGCCCCAAATTCCCTCTTATGGCTTTAAACTACACATACATTGTCCGGGCTTCAAACAAGGGATATCAAGGCTTCTATAGCACCTAGGTAACCTAAGGATACTAGAATTGAAGCCCGAATCCACCCGGATTCACATTAACCCCGAAAGCCCTTTATTAAAGTCGACTATTTTACGTTTTATGCGATTCTAGAGCAATGTAAGTGCACGGGGCTATTAGACTACCTTCATTAGCACCTAAGGCTTCTATTAGGAGTGTTGAATCAAGCTAATTCGAGCAATTACACAAAACCCTAGAAAAAACGTCACTATTCACCTCATGAATTAAACTAACGATTCCAACCATTTAAATTGCGAAACGATGGCTCAAATATGTTCTCTAGCATTCATATATATGGTATAATAGCATAGATAATTAATACAATAGCATTTGATCACATTTTTAACAAATCAAGTAAATGACAACTATTTAGAAATGCAAAAATAAGCCGTAAAATCCCTCACCAATACGCGTAGGAGCACCTAGGAAGCTTGCAAACACCCTACACTAGTTGCTCAAGGCTTGGCTTGGCTTGAATTGGAGAGTTGAAGAGCAAAAATCAATTTTCTTCTCCTCCTAGCTGCTCTCGGCCTTGCACAGTGTTTTTCAGCATTTTTTTGTTTTGTTCTTTGCTAGTTATGAGCTAAGGTGGGTAATATAGGGTGCATAGTTGGGTGGGGTCAAGTTTGGGTATTTAAAAGGTCACTTATAATGCGCGTAGTAAGCTTAAAACGAGCCTAAAGTGAAGCATGTGTGCTAGTTAATTAAAACTCTAAGTTAGTTACGTAACACTATTCATTGAACTACTAAAATCATTTTCTAACCGAGCTCTCCTATCGCTTCTAGCTCAATTGCACATTTTTTCTCACTACTTTAACAGTTAATATGATTTAATAAAAATGCTAATTCACAAATTCGTGAGGGGTATGGGCCCCACAGCGGACAATACTGCATAATGCGCCTTTGGGTGCGTACGCCATGGCCTCGGTGCACGCTCGGACCCGTTAAGGGCGGGGTGTATCCTGCAGGCGTGGGTGCGTGTTCGGGGGCGTTACAAAGGTGGTATCAGAGCCGACGTGTCCGTATGGCCAGCGAGGACGCTGGGTCCCCAAGGGGGGGCGGGTGAAATATCCCACATCGGATGCGGAGACCCTGGGGCTACTAGATATAAGGAGTTCGCTCCTCATATCGTGCAGCGCGCTTTTCCTGGCAGTGGCTGGGCGAAGACAAATCCGTGAGGGGTATGGGCCCCACAGCGGACAATACTGCATAGTGCGCCTTTGGGTGCGTACGCCATGGCCTCGGTGCACGCTCGGACCCGTTAAGGGCGGGGTGTATCCTGCAGGCGTGGGTGCGTGTTCGGGGGCGTTACAGTGCTACTTTCTCGACCTTAGAGTACCTTATCTCTGTGTCCAATAAGGCCTTACTGGTGAAGTAGACTGGCTTCTCTTGTCCCTCATCCCAGTGGAATAGGACAGAGTTGATTGAGGACTCTGTAACTGCTCGGTATAAACCTGAGACCTCGTAGAGGCCCGGCGTGGATATGATAGGAGGCTTGCCAAGGTCTATTTTGATGGGTTGAAAGGCTTCTTCGGCCCGAACCAAGGAATCCTTTAGATATGATGTAAAATGGATCTTGTTCTATCATTGATCAGAGATTTCTCGATGAACAATACGAATCGGAGTTTGAGTTTGAAGAAGGGGAAGTAGTCCTCCACCCGCAACAGATAGAGGAGGATTTATTCAATCACAAAGTTTGGGCTCCTAGAATATGGGGCCCTTAGGGCTTTCTATTTGATTGTATCAAAAAGCCCAATGAATTGGGATTTCCCTATTCGGTCAGGTAATTTCGAGGCAAGCGGATCATTTATGATGAAGAGGATGGGCTTCAAGAGAATGATTCAGAGTTCTTGCAGAGTGGAACCATGCAGTACCAGACACGAGATAGATCTTCCAAAGAACAAGGCTTTTTTCGAATAAGCCAATTCATTTGGTACCCTGCGGATCCACTCTTTTTTCTATTCAAAGATCAGCCTTTTATCTTTGTGTTTTCACATCGACAATTCTTTGCAGATGAAGAGATGTCAAAGGGGCTTCTTACTTCCCAAACAAATCTTCCTACATCTATATATAAACATTGATTTATCAAGAATATGCAAGAAAGGTACTTCGAATTGTTGATTCATCGCCAGAGATGGCTTAGAACCAATAGTTCATTATCTAATGGATTTTTCCATTCTAATACTCCATTCGAGAGTTATTAATATTTATCAAAGTTGTTCCTATCTAACGGAACGCTATTGGATCAAATGACAAAGACATTGTTGAGAAAAAGATGGTTTTTTTCCCGGCTTGGCATGCTTGCTTTAACTCTATCAACAACATTTTTGGTGTCTAGACCAGTAACACTAGCAGCGTTGGTTAAGGCTAGTTCTGAAATAGATATATGTGGAGTGGTTCTAGTCCTTCTTTGGAGGGACTTATGCCAGCTTTGGTGAGCAGAGTTACCCTCCACTCAGCCATGTAAAACACGGTTTCGTATACCCTTAATTTTGATTACAAAAAGGGAATCCGGCCAATGTTAATGGGTTCTGGAGAATAGGAAATACAATACCAATAAGTGGATGAATGGATGCAAGAAATCTTTTTCAATTTATCTCGAGGCCGCCAAGGTCAGTCGAGAGGGGGATCAAAGGTGCCATAAAATGAATTTTTTGACATCTGCTTTCCCAAGGCTTAACCGCTCCGTAGGGTTATGAAAGAAAGCTTTGATCTTCCTCCTTTGTCCGATGAATGGGCTTATTCATGGATTATGTCTTCCTTCCAATAGAGCTACAAAGAAAGGTTTTTTCGTGGGCTTATTTAGAGCTACCTTTTCATGGAAAGCTCCAACTTTAGGCTTTAGGCAGAGGCAAGAGTTCAGATCCTATGGTATGGTATTCCAGCCACTAAGGTCTCGCTTTGACTTGCACACAAAGAAGAATTCTCGATCGAGAGCTAGTATGAGGGTAGAGGGACAAACTATCGGGCTTATGCTGGTAGGCTATCTGAATCTGACTTACATAAGGAAGAGAAACATAGGCAAAAGTGAAGGGTTGGGCCTGATGTTACAACTCAATCTCACACCTTCTTTCTTGAAACAAGTTTCGATAGAGTTTTCCCAAGATTGAAAGCTGCCTAAACTAGATCAAAGATACCCACGTGCCCAGAAGTAGCTGCAAGAACAGGAAGTGCCTATTGTAATACCCCGATCCCTCTCGAGACCGGGAGTTCTATCAATCGATCTAAACACAACCCAAACCAAACCCGGGCATAAATTTTCAGGGAAAACAGACGGAGTCTTCCCTGTTGCAAGGCGAAAAGTAAAACCTGCGACAGCATATAAGTGGACCAATACCATGTCCAAACATTCAACCACCTCAAGGCCATCCGAGCCTTGGTTCACAACAAGCAAAACACAAGTAAATATACATTCAAGCTTAGCAATTAAACTACACAAACCTATTTCTTAAGCTAGACTATCATTTCTTTCTAGCTCATTTCCTTTGTCATTACAAATATACATTGAAGTTAAGCTACATTAACTAAATACATAATCTAGTGAAACTTAAATTACATCCCCTTTAACATTAAATACATATAATACATAAAAGCATACAACTTTACAACTTTGACAACTCAAGTCACATAAGCACGCAGGACAACTCTTCAAGCACGGACTTTCACGAAATCACGAACTTTCCAGCTACCATGGCATTTCCTGAAATATGGTGGTGGGGAGTGAGTATACACAACACGTATACTCAGTGAGGGCGAGACAAATATCGAATTGGAGAGAAAGAAAGTCGTGCAATGCAAATAAGATAGTTAAGCAATATAATTGATAAATAAGCAATAAAAACAAATAATCAATACAATAAGCAATTACTGAAAGCATTAACACAACCATTCAAAGCTATACAACACTTTGAAGGCTATGGTTCACTCATACGAGCAATGTACCATTTCACGAGCAATACATCAATCTCCAGCTTGATGTTGACAACGATGACAATAAGCGCGCATCCACCTTATAACACCAGTTTGGAATACCCCGGAAGTATCCATCAATCTACGACCCAAATCTCCCTGGGAGGCAGCCCAAGCGAGAAGAGGGAATAGCTACGGAGCTAGAGCAACCAACACTGGCAACCCGAGGCTACCCAGAGAGGCCCATCACTCACGTGCTGACACTATGCAATGCAAGACTCGATACAAGGCAATAAACGAGCGATAGCACAACAATACAAACTAGTGACAACAAACGAGATAACAAGCAATCACAATCAATACTAGCATTCAACTAACTTTTCAAGCATAACAAGCAATAATAAGCAACAATAACACCAATTAAACAAGTATATCAAGCAAATCTAAGCATTTTATAGGCATAATATCAAGATAACAAGCAAAATCACAAATCGGCCCCAACTATCAAAACACTACTATTTCCAAACGAGCCACGAGTTCTGGAAACCGACTTCGCCAATCCTCCTAGGTCACCATAAGGCACGTCCAAGGACCCCGAAGCCCTACTTTACCCTAGAATTCGCGCAAAGCCCCGATTTTCCCCTTTGCTCGTTTGAACTACAACTATACCAACCAAACACCCAACCAATGCCATAATCACACAAAAAATGCTTCCATGGCCTCCCGAAACAATGCCAACACGCAAAATGAGAAAATGCCAAACTCGACCTAAACGACCCCGACTTTCACTAAGCCAATTTTCTCCATTTTTCCATTACACATTCCAATTAAACCACACATTTAGGCATTCTAGCATATCTAGCATCTTCCTACATCAACAGAACGCGTAACGGAGCAACTTCATCGAAACGGGGGTTTACTATTCATAATTTACTATTCATCACACAATTTATATTTCAATTCCAATATTTAACCGCAGAAAATGTTAAAAAGCTATAAATACATGTTCTACAATCAACAAGGAACATTCTTTAAGCAACAAAATGATTAAAACAACAATCTACGCATAAAATCCAAAAATCAAAGTTTAGATACAAATATTTCAAATGCGCAAATAACGATGAAACCCTCACCTTAGACGCTCCTAGACGCTAGGAAAACCTCGTAGAGTGCCTCGGAAACCACCCCGCACAAGCCCACGTGAAGAATCGAAGATTTGAAGTTGAGATTTTCTTTTTTTTTTCTCCTTCTTTTCCTCATGGTTTCAAGCCTTTTTTCTCTATTTTTTTTTCGTGTGCATTCTACTTATTTAAAAAAAAATGACGAGAAGTCAAAGGTCAAAGATTCAGTCAACCCGCTAAACCAAAACTGCTATGCACGACCTTACAAAAACGGCCATAACTTCTTCTAGAAAACTCCAATTCACGAACGGTTTGAAGCCTCAGAAACTAGACTCATAGAGCTTTCCAACCATATATAATTTGTTACCTAACTCTTCCCCAATTGGTTCAGATTTAATTCCAAAGTTGACCCAAAATTTGACTAACTTAACATTGCATTTTTTTTATTTCTAATCCCAAGTTTGCCTTTTATTAAACATTTCAAAAATTTTCACCTTGTCCTAGTTGGTAAATGTAGATGAAAAGTCAACTAGTTTGGTCAAAGAAGGTGAAAGGTCAATAAAATGCAATTTAAATGAACTTTAAATGCTATTGAATACATGCCAGGTTCGGGGTATCACACCTATGGTTGAGTGAACAGGGCTTGTTCTCGAAGAAAAAAATTGTAAGGCAGTTACCTACCTTAGATAGATGCCAGGATAAGAATACGCATGGGATATTGAATGAAAAGAGGAAGCAGGACAAAAAAATAAGGTTTAGGCTTGAGGTTTACGTAGCCTATATAAGTATCCCAAGTTGTAGGAATAGATAAAAGGTGCTGCAGGCCAACTCGTAATAGAATCCGATGCTTTGAGAGATGGGTGTAAGGGAGAAGACGATCTTAGAATCGAGCATCCGAAGAAGCCAAGCTCATGCCATCAAAGGGAGGAATCTTGTTAAACCTTCCTTACTTATCGATATTCTTTACCTAACCTAAGGATTCTTTTGAGGAAAAATCAGTTGGGAAAGAAAGGCTTCCTTCAGGCATTGGATAAAGGGATGTCCGCACCCGAATAAGCCCTTTACTCTTCTACAGGTACTTTTGCCGTCGCTGGTCTTTATTTCTGGAGGAAAGGGCAAGAAGATCAGAAGCTAATCCTTGTATGCGAAAGGCGTATTAGAAAGAATGTCCCCCCATAAGAGCTTCCGAGGGAAGGTATGCACCTTACTCGACTAGAAGATGAGTTGTCCAATCCGAAGAGGTCCTAACAAGGTCGGGGTAGAGGATATTTATCGTAGTCCTCTGCCATCCTAGGATATTTAATAGGACCCAAATGAATACAATCCTTCTTACCCAAAGGTAGAGGATATGTTTCAAAATAAGTTTATTAAAATTGCTAGAATGAAACATAGTGATATGGTCGTCTGCCAAAATCTAGCGGTCAACATAGCCACAAAGGCTTGAGGCTATTGATTCAATTTGAGGGATAACTAAGTGATGGCGGATACAATCTAACTAGATCACCTAATCAATTATAACCACAAAGGTTTGAGATCAAGTGATTTAGGGACTAAAGTAGACTATACCTTATTTGGAGAAATAGACAACAAGGAGTTGTTGACCTTTGGTATTCATATTCCAATTATAGCCACAAAGGTTTGTGGAATTTGTCTAATCATAGGAACTTGGTCATCCCACTTAGAGTATTTTCATAGATTCACGTTTTATCTCATTAAGGGAGTATGAGATTTAAAACAAATAGTAGGAGTAGCTATTATATCTTGCAATTTAATAGCTTTACATATATTCTTGTTAGCCTGCAATCTTACTTTCTGTTATATTTACTTTTTCTACAGCTTTATGGCTTCATTCATAAATCCTATTTTATCCATCCTTAATCATGATTATTTAGTTGGACAAAATTTCGAGAAATGGTACAAAAGTTTAAGGGTAGTCCTCCGATTTAAGAGAATTGAGAATTGAGTATATTTTGGATGTCCCGACATTTGCTCCCATAGATGAGACTGCTACCGAGACCGACAAGATAACTTACTATAAGTGGGTCCAAGATGACATGCGTTCTAGGGGATACATTCTTTCATCAATGAGTGATGATTTGCGTCGATTTTATGAGGGGTTGCCTCATTCCGTAGATATCATTCGTTGTTTGGAGGAATCCTTTGGTGAGCGCAGTCAGTCTATGAGATTCCAGTAGACCCATGAGCTTTTTAGTATAAGACTTGAGGAAGGGGTTGACGTGAGCCAACACTGCCTCAGAATGATTTACTTGGTAACTCAGTTGGAGGCATTTGGTTTCGTTATGGATCCCCGACTTCAAGTTGACTTGATCTTGCAGTCTCTTCCACCATCCTACTTTCCCTTGATCTTGGACTTTCACGTGCATAGAATTGAGGTCAGATGAGTTGCCAAATATTCTGACTAGCTGGTAGAATCATGATTTGGGTGTAAGACCCAATCCTCATGTTGAGTCCTCTCATTCTGTGGTTGAGCCCAGCCAAAATAGAAACAAAATAAGGAGGAGGAGAAGACATAGGAGGAGTAGGGTTTTGGCATTCTTACCAAGAGATCTCTTATCAGGAGGGGATTGAGTAGTAGACCCCGTTTATGCATGATTTGGTGATTTTGGATCAGCTTAGTGTGCGATCCCAATTTTGAAAAATGTTTATAAATGTTTGGATTAGTTTGATTATTTCTTTAAATAGTAGTGACTATTTACAATCGTTTCTAGAGGATATTTTGGAAATGATCCTTTGTAAGAAATGATTGGCATTTTGTATATCTTTCATTAATAGTATTGAAATGGTCAGAATGCGTATCAGAAGAAAGAATGTTTTCAAACTCAAACATTTATATTTCATATGCTTAGCATTTAATGAAATGGCTAAATACCAAATCATAGTTATAATGTCTTGAACTTTGAAATCGTTAAGAGTTAAAGACTTGAATTCTTTTATCTATCTAAATGAGTTTGATAGATTAATTATTCTTTTTGACAAAAGAGTTTGTTCAAAATAAATAATTTAAATGGAGCTTATGAGACTTGTCCAGAATATGTTGGGTTATAAAAGTAGATTAGAGAATGCATCTTTTATCACCAAAATCTTTCAAATTGATTTTAAACTTATACCATGTTTTAATTCTATAGTTGTATAGAATATAAATGTAATACCCGAGCCCGGAATGTGAAATTTTCCTATTTATTATTTTGAAAATTATATTTTCTTAAATTCTTTGAAATCAAATTGTTACTTCTTTGTTGTCGCAAATTGCATTGCATTTCGGGAGCGATAGCTAGAGAGTGTCTTCTAGTCCTCAACAAATAGTGAAACTAGTATTTTGGTGCCTTAAATTTAATATTTTACTTCTTGTTAACTAGAATAAATTTGGCGTTAGGTATTTTAGCTTTAAAATGCATGAAAATAGGCTAAATTGACCAATTTTTAAGTTAGTTGACCAAGCTTGACCATTTGACCAAAGGCTTGTCATCTTATTTAGCTTATAACATTGCAAAAAAAAAAAAAAACAAACAACAAAGCTGAAAAATAGACATTGAGCAGGCCAAAACCAAGAGGAAGAAAAAAAAAACATTTTCAATCTTCAAACTTCAAATTTTCGCGTGAGCTTGCACGGGGTTGTTATCGAGGCATCCAGCGAGGTTTTCCTAGCGACTAGGAGTGTCCAAGGTGAGGGAAGCACGTTATTTGCGCATTTGAATAACATGTATATCAACTTTATGATTTTTGGGTTTTATCCGTAATTTGTTGTTTTAATCATTTTGATGCTTAAAGAATGTTCCTTGACAATTGTAGAACATGTATTTATAACTTTTTAACATTTTCTGCGGTTGAATGTTGAGATTGCAATTTAAATTATTAGTTGAATAGTAAATTATGAATAGTAAAACCTTGATTCGATAAAGTTGCTCCGTTATGCGTTCTGTTGATGTGAAAAGATGCTAGATATGCTAGAAAACCTAAATGCATGATTTGTTTGGATTGTGTAATGAAAAAAATGAGAAAAATGGATTGGTGAAAGTCGGGGTCGTTTAGGTCGAGTTTAGCGTTTCCACATTTTGCGTGATAGCATTGTCTCGGGAGGCCATGGAAGTACTTTTGGTGCGGTTATGGTGTTGGGTTATGGTAGCGGTAGTTCAAACAAGCAAAGGGGGAAATTGGGACTTTGCGTGAATTTTAGGGTATAGTAGGGTTTCGGGGTCTTTAGACGTGCCTTATGGTGACCTAGGAGGATTGGTGAAGTCGGTTTCCAAAACTCGTGGCTCGTTTGAAAGTAGTAGCGTTAGGAAAGTCGGGGTCGATTTGTGATTTTGCTTGTTTTCTTAATGTTATGCCTATAGAATGTTTAATATTGCTTGTTATGCTTGTTAGAGTTGATTTTGATTGAAATGCTTATCAACTGTTGCTATTGCGTGCGAGAGTAACCTACTTTGTTATTCTCCCACGTGTGGCTCTATTGCTTGATTGCTCGATTGTTGTATTGTATATTGTATTGCATTCATAGAGTCAGGGGCGGTGTGATGGGCCTCTCTGGGTAGCCTCAGGTTGCCAGTGTTGGTTGCCTTAGCTCCGTGTCCTATTCCCTTTCTCGCTTGGGTTGCCTCCCAGGGAGATTTGGGTCGTAGAATTGATGGATACTTCCGGGGTATTCCAAACTAAAGTTATAAGGTGGTTGGGACGGTGCGTCGTCATCGAATTCTTGTTTGAAAGTTGCTCGTGGAAAGTGAATCGTATCCTTTGAATGAGTATTTATAGTTTTATTGCTTGTCTTGTTTTATTGTTGGCTTTGTTAGTATCTCTATATGATAATTGAATGTATTGCTTGACTATCTGCATTGCATTCTCCTCTCATCTCCGTCCTTGAGACCAATAACCCTCGCTGAGCAATAGTTTTTGCTCATTCCTTTCTATACCATATTTTTACAGGAGTAGTTGAAGCTGATCCCATTGAGGTAATTGAGGAGGAGGAGCAAGTGGAGGTGTTTCCTTGATAGCACTTCTTTGCTTAGCTGGTGGTTGGTTGCCAGACTTTTTTGCGGGCCATGCTTAATGTGTTTAATGCTTGGTTGTCGCTTGATTTTGAGGCTTGTAGCCTTGTATGTAGTTCTATTTTGAGGCCTTTATGGTCTTTTGTTGTAAAAGTTTAAAAGAATGTTGTGACGCCCGGGTTTTAGCCATGCATTTAATTACTGTTGCATCCCTTGTTTGCGCATTTACTTCTATGCCTTATTAACTGACTTTGTGACTACTATTCACTCCGTTTTTAAACTACTTTCTATTAGTTAATTAGCATTTTTTATTAAATCATATTAATTGTAAAAGTAGTGGGAAGAAGGTGCAATTGAGCTTAAGGCGTTAGGAAGGCTCGTTTAGAAAATGACTTTAGTAATTGAATGAATAGTGTTACGTAACTAACTTAGGTAATTAATTAGCTAGCATATATTTTACCACCTTAGGCTCGTTTCTAAGCTTTCAACGCACATTTTAGAAGCCATTTAATTACCCAACATGACCCCACCCCAAGTCCTACCTTATATAACATAACACAAGCACATTATAACACAAAAACAAAAAAAATTCAGCTTGTGAACAGTGCCCATACCCGACAGCCTTCCTTGTGCATTTGGGAGAGATTTTGCTCATCAAATCATCAATTCAAGCCAAGCCAAGCCTTGAGCAACTAGTGTAGGGTGTTTGCAAGGTTCCTAGGTGCTCCTACGCGTAGTGGTGAGGGATTTCACGACTTGTTTTTGCATTTTTAAATAGTTGCTCATTTATTGATTTGTTGAAAATATGATTATATGCCATTGTAATTGTTATCTATGCTAATATACTATCTATATGAATGCTAGAGAACACTTTTGAACCGTCGTTTCGCAATTTAAACGGTTAGAATCGTTAGTTTGATTTTTAGGGTGAATAGTGACGTTTTTTCTAGGGTTTTGTGTAATTGCTCGAATTGGCTTGAATTAATGCTTCTAAATGATGCCTTAGGTACTAGTGAAGATAATCAAATAGCCCCGTACACTTGCATTACCCTTAAATTGCCTAAAAATGGAAAATAGCCGACTTTAAGTTGGGGCTTTTGGTGTTAATGCGAATCCGGGTGGATTCGGGCTTCAATTCTAGTATCCTTAGGCTACCTAGGTGCTATAGATGCCTTAATATCCCTTGTTTGATGCCCGGACAATGTAGTTGTAGTTTAAAGCCAAAAGAGGAAAATTGGGGCTTTCGGGGTAAACGCGGGCATTTGATTGAGTTCGAGGGTTGAGAGGGTACCTTGGGGGTTAGTTAGAAGGTTGGGAGAGTTTCCTTTGAAAATGAAATCATTAACTTTGGTTTGGAAGAGAAATAGTTCGAAAAACAAAGGGGTTTAGGTGCAATTTAAGTTGTCTCACACTTCTAAACCCATGTCAGGACTTCTTGAGTGTTTATATGTGATTCTAAATTGATTTGGAGCTTTTGGAATGATTCTATGCTTATTTGGTATAAGTTCATTTGTAAACTGCTTATTAACTTCTACATTTGCTTCTATCCTAATTGTATCGAGGTCAACCTACTTTGTTGATCCTCATATGTGTTAATGCTTATATTATTGCTATTAACTTGCCATCGTTGAGTGCATTGCATAGTGGTTGCGCAACCATAGTGTCGGGGCGGATGTGTTGAATATCGGCTGGGCGGCAGAGGGCTTGCCAGTGGATATTCAAACTCCGTGCCCTATTCCCTCATTCGCCTGGTCCGGAGATTGCCAGGGGATGTTGGGTCGTAGGATTCGGGGTACATCCGGAGTACACCCACTGGAGTGATTGGGGTTATGCCGGCTTATCGTGATCGTGCTCGTGGTTCGTGGATCGTGATTGAAGACCAGTGAAGATTGGTGTATAGGGGATTGTTGAAATGTATCCTTTTAATTGTGTGGTTATTTAAGTATCATTGATTCTTAAATTGTTAAGGTGTTATTGTTGTGTAATTGTATTATCTGTTGCATTGCACGCCCCGGGACTATATCCCTCACTGGGCAACAGTGGTTGCTCATACCTCGATATCTGTTTCAGGAGACGCTGAGGGTGATCCCCAGCTTGTTGATTTAGTTGAGGAAGAAGAAGTTCAGATCGAGCCTTTACCTTAGTTGCTGTGTCTGATAACTTGAGGTGGTTAATGATTTTGTTGCTATGTGGAAGACTCATCTGATTACTTTATGTACTATTTTGTAGCCCAAGGGCTTTGTATATGCTTGTTGTATAAGTCGAAGATTAGATGGTTGGGTTGTAGCTTTGAAAGTCTATGAACTGTAATAACTTTTATTCTTGCCTTATTTCCTTGCATGCTTGGGAGTGGATGGTTAATGTAGAATGCTTTACTCCTTAAGTTGTTTTATTGATTTCCTAGAATGTTATGATTATAAGACTATGCTGACAACCAGTTCTCGCATGCTTGTGTGTTTTGGAGATATTGTGTACTATAAGGCTCAGATGGCCTTATAGCTTTATTGTTTAATTAAGAAAAGCTTGTATTGTATTGTTGGGACCTTGTTTAAGTGTTTACAGGTTTTTAGAATGTCCACGGTACAGAGGAGACTCTGTCCGTGTGTCGGGTCCGGACTTAACCTTTAGCTTGGGGGTTGGGTCGGGGCGTGACAAATGTGAAGTTGTAAAGATATACTCGTATGACTAGTAAAGAATTGCATGCTAATGGTTAACTGTTTAGTGGCACGAATACTTGTGTAGTATGCATGACATTTTTGGTTTGCAAAGTTATTAATGAGAAGATGTATATTTTCTAAAAGAAAGTTGTCTTGATACAAATGTTTATTATGGTATTCGCGAGTATTATATTGAATGTAGGGTTTTCGGATCGTCCACGGTACAGAGGAGACTCCGTCCGTGTATCGGGTCCGGGCTTGGCCTTTTGCAGGGTTGGGTCGGGGCGTGACAATAAACTCCTTCATGTATAGTTTCTTTAAAGAAAGGTAACTATAATTAAATAGTTAAAATGAAAAGATGGAGATCGTTTTCAATAATAAATGAAGGTGATATCTAAATTTATAAGAAAGGTTAGTGGGAGTTGATACCCTTAACAAGTCTTGTGAATTTATAATACCTTCGTTCGCCAAGGTCCAATTAAATTTAATGTCGTGTTGTTTTTCCTTAGGTAAACCAACCATGTCTTGTAAGTATCATGTCTATGAAGTACAGTGATATGATTATTTGTTTTCTCATTGCCTGTACACCAAGTCACAATCTTAAAGTTCTCTTTAAGATGGAGGAATCTAAGAAATTTTGGTCTCTAGTCTTAATGATAGGGTATCCGTCTTTTCTTGTAGATTTCCTTCTAACTATTAAGGAAATGTTGTGAATGGTTTTTGAACCTAATCCTTTCGTTGTTTGCATTCTCCTTTAAATGTGATGGCAAGTATTTGGCACGATATGATGTAATGAGTTGCATGATAGATATCAGAGAGAATACATAAAAGTTCTAGTGATCTAATTCTTATAATGATGTCTATATGAACTTTAACCCATAATTTTAAGGTTTATGAGTGTAGTGAAGTTCTTAGTAAGAATTCACTTAAAAGGATAAGAGTATTTTAAGTAGATTTGTGAATTATTGGAAAGAGTTCTGATTAATGATAAATAATAGTTATGTTATTATTTGAGCCTAGATGCTGCTTGACTTTTATGATGTTAGGATAATATGAGGTTCTGTCTATTAATAGTAGCCGATATAATAAGGTGGCTATCGTAGAGGCTTTTTGCACAAGCTTAGAAGAACTCGATCTCATCAAGAGTCCGAACTTGTAAAGAGTCAATTCAAGAGTTTCTTTCTTGATAAGAAAATGAATTAACAGATAAAGATCCTGTAGTTATTTCTATAGATGACCCACTGATCCTGTAAAGACAGTTACATTTGATCACCATCTTTGGGAAGATAAGTATAGAGATACGAATGTAAAATGCACTAGATCTTATCGTTGATAGCATTAATGCAAGTGGGAGATTGTTGGGGATATGCCCTAATGCTAAAGTTTGAGATGACGTTATTAGGGTGTAATAAGAATATACTTATGTGTTTTATATACTATATGATTTGTAGGATATTCATATTCTCCGCTTCGATGTGAATATGTCCTTAATGTTTATCCGAGAAGAGAAATGTTCTAAAAGGGTTTAGGATATTTCATACTTTCTCTTCGATATGATAAACATTAAGAATCGATTCATAGCCCTTCAGATTATTCAACCAGGACTAGAATAATCGAGTACGGGTTATCATATATTATTACATTTGATTAACATTGTGATGTTAATGATAAAGGATGGTGTGCGAAATGCCATAACAGCATAGTGATGTGGACTAATAAACATATGAGTGATCGTCTGTGTACGGATCATTGAATGTGACAATAAATAGTGAAGTACATGATTTCAGGTTAATAGTTTACTATTTAGTTGAGAATTGTGCAAATTAATCCTCAGACTTGAGAGATTATGACAGCTGGTTATATCAGGGGCTAAATACTGTGTCTGGACAATGCCCGTCTTCTATAAGGTGGGATACGACCTTTCGCGTTTTAGTTTTATAGTATGAACCGATAGGTAATTGTCAAGATAGGATCTGTTAACCTCTGGCGTGAGGTGATGTCCTATGATATATGAGATCGGTTAGTAAACGAGCAAGTCCTTGGCCAAGGCGAGTATGAAGTGATGGAAAATAGTTTTTCCATGGTAGTCATCTCTCGTTTCACCGATTCAGATTTATACATAGTATCGGATATGGGCTTAACCATTTCATGATCTTTTCCCGATCGGGCCACTTGTAACAGAAGGATCGGACTGCATGCTAGTTCTCGACGGTTAAATGGATTCATGAAAGATGTTGTGAAACCCCACTTTTCATCTTAACCTCGATTTGTGTGTTTTGCCACGTTTTGCGTGCTTTGACCTGTTTATGTGTTATATGAGTTAGAATGTGTTAAAAATGTGAATTATATTCCTAATACATGCGATATGTGCATTCATGAAATTTTCATAAAAAACAGAATTAGAAATTTTATTGCTGGTTTTAATTAATAGTATTTTGTGCACCTGTCCGCTAAATTTTTTACAGGGGTGTTTTAAGTGTTTCAAAACCTAGTCATCGGGTATTAATAGATCCTTGTTTGATTAAAAAGGATTTGGAATCGGTTTTGGAATTTTAAAGGTTTTTAAATTTTCTTTTGCAAAAATATCGAGTTTTAAGTCGACTCGGGTGAAACTGTTTAAATGTAAAACTCTTTGTCACCTAAAATATATTGTCTAGAATTAATTTAGGTGCCAATTTAATAGTTGAGCAAGAAATAGTAAAAAATAGGATTAAAAGACTAAAAATACTAAAAATAAACTAAGTGTCAACTTTGACTTTCTTTTAGTTTGTTTGACTTTGAGCTATATTGCATCAACACATAATAGCAAAGAACAAAAACACACACAAAAACATTCACATTGCCGTGAGCTCCATAGGAGAAAAGCCAAGAGTTTTCTTCAAGTTTTCAAAGGCAATTTTTCAATAAAAGTTGTAATTCAAGGCCAATTTTCATCAACCAAAGCTTGGTTCCGCATCTTGAGCATCCATTGAGCATCTTTCTAGCTTCAAAACACATCAAAGGTGAGAGAAAAATTCTAGATCTCAAATGTCATCTTTTATGTTTTTGCGTATAATTGAATTTTGAACTATTATAAAGTTGAATTGATATTATATTATTGCTCAGTGAATGCTAAGGATGGTTTATATGCGTTTATGTAAGATTTGAACCGTTGTAGCATGAATTTTTATTTTTGGGTATTAAAAGTTGAGTTGTTGGCTAATTGTCGAATATTTTGAGTTGTAGTGGTTGGAATCGATTGCCGTCGATTTGTAAAAGTTTGTTAAATATGGGGTAGTACCGTTGTAATGCCAAAATTTTGATTGTGATGTCGGTGCAAAAGTCTGGAAATTTCAGCCAAGGTGCATTAGGGTTTTAGTGTTGTTGGGCTTGATTTGGATGTAGTTTGGTTGGTTGCCGAGGGGGCTAATGGAGTTGCTTGAGGGAGTGAGTGATAGGAACTGGTTTGGACTTGTTTGGATTAGTAGAATGTAAGTTATGATTATTAGAAGTTTATGTTGTCTTTCTTTAAAATGTTGATATATGCCTTTAGATGATCGGGTGGTCCTTGAGTGACAGCACTGCGAATTGTAGATGGTTAGATTAGCGTTTGGTGGCGTGTGTAATGCACGTTAAGTTGGGTGGCCTACTTTGTCATCTAACTTAGTTGTTTAGTTGTTTAGTTGTTAATTGATTAATTGATGTTGTGTTATTGTAATGCTATTAATTGATTGATGATTAATTGATTATTGATTCTTGAATATTGATTATTGATGAATTGGGGGATATGCAATTCTTATAGATTGTCCTCTTGTGAATGATTGATTATTGTTAATGATTGAGTCTTGATATGCGTGTGCCACATCTCGGGCGGTATCAAGCCGTCGAGTTGAAAACATCATGGCTATCAAGGGCTACCCTCATCTTGCATGGGCAGAGATGCCATGGAGGGCAGGGCTAGTGAGGTACCTCGGGTGTGTATGTCATGGGGATGATAAGAAGTTGGTTAAGATCGTGATGGCGTTTGGAGCTACACCAACTAGAGTATCCTTTATTGAATGGTCATTATAGTTTATGTGTTTATATTGTTATTGATGGTTTTTTTGTGTGTGTTTACTGCTCAAAGGATGATTTCCAAGGAGTATAGTAAATACTGTTAGAGATCTATTGAATCCTCACTGGGCTTGTTTTATATAAGCTCACTCCCAATTATTGCATGTATGTAGGTGTTACTGATCCTGATTAGGGGTACGTGCCTCTTGAAGAGGGAAATGTGCCGTATGTGGATGAGTCTTATGTGCAGGAGTCATTGCAATGAGATTATCTTAGTTGTTGTAAAACAATGTATTGTACAACCTGTCTTAATATAAAGACATATGTATGATGATTTAGTAGTCTTTATTTTGATCATGATTAGATTACTAAGTTGGTTATAACCTATTTTGAAATGTATGTATTGTCACGCCCCGACCCAACCCCCAAGCTAAAGGTTAAGTCCGGACCCGACGCACGGACAGAGTCTCCTCTGTACCGTGGACATTCTAAAAACCTGTAAACACTTAAACAAGGTCTCTACAACACATACAAGCTTAATTTAATTAAACAATAAAGCTATAAGGCCATCCGAGCCTTATAGTACACAATATCACCAAAACACACAAGCATGCAAGAACTGGTTGTCAGCATAGACTTATAATCATTACATTCTAGGAAATCAATATAACAACTTAAAGAGTAAAGCATTCTACATTAACCATCTACTCACAAGCATGCAAGGAAATAAGGCAAGAATGAAAGTTATTACAGATCATAGACTTTCAAAGCTACAACCCAACCATCTAATCTTCGACTTATACAACAAGCATGTACAAGGCCCTTGGGCTACAAAATAGTCCATAAAGTAATCAAAAAACTCTTCCACATAGCAACAAAATCATTAACCACCTCAAGTTATCAGACACAGCAACTAAGGTAAAGGCTCGATCTGAACTTCTTCTTCCTCAACTAAATCAACAAGCTGGGGATCACCCTCAGCGTCTCCTGAAACAGATATCGAGGTATGAGCAACCACTGTTGCCCAGTGAGGGATATAGTCCCGGGGCGTGCAATGCAACAGATAATACAATTACACAACAATAACACTTTAACAATTTAAGAATCAATGATAACTTAAATAACCACACAATTAAAAGGATACATTTCAACAATCCCCTATACACCAATCTTCACTGGTCTTCAATCACGATCCACGAACCACGAGCACGATCACGATAAGCCGGCATAACCCCAATCACTCCAGTGGGTGTACTCCGGATGTACCCCGAATCCTACGACCCAACATCCCCTGGCAATCTCCGGACCAGGCGAATGAGGGAATAGGGTACGGAGTTTGAATATCCACCGGCAAGCCCTCTGCCGCCCAGCCGATATTCAACACATCCGCCCCGACACTATGGTTGCGCAACCAACTATGCAATGCACTCAACGATGGCAAGTTAACAACAATAATATAAGCATTAACACATATGAGGATCAACAAAGTAGGTTGACCTCGATACAATTAGGATAGAAGCAAGGATAGAAGCTAATAAGCAGTTTACAAATGAACTTATACCATATAAGCATAGAATCACACCAAAAGCTCCAAACCAACTTAATATCACATATAAACACTCATGAAGTCATGCCGTGGGTTTAGAAATGTGAGACAAACGAAATTGCACTGAAACCCCTTTATTTTACATACTATTTCTCTTCCAAACCCAAGTTAATGATTTCATTTTCAAAAGAAACTCTCCCAACCTTCTAACTAACCCCCAAGGTACCCTTTCAACCCTCGAACTCAATCAAATGCCCGCGTTTACCCCGAAAGCCCCAATTTCCCTCTTTTGGCTTTAAACCACACCTACATTGTCCGGGCTTCAAACAAGGGATATCAAGGCATCTATAGCACCTAGGTAGCCTAAGGATACTAGAATTGAAGCCCGAATTCACCCGGATTCGCATTAACCCCGAAAGCCCCAACTTAAAGTCGGCTATTTTCCATTTTTAGGCGATTTAAGGGCAATGCAAGTGTACGGGGTTATTTAATTATCTTCACTAGCACCTAAGGCATCAATTAGAAGCATTAATTCAAGCCAATTCGAGCAATTACACAAAACCCTAGAAAAAATGTCACTATTCACCCTAGAAATCAAACTAACGATTCTAACCGTTTAAATTGCGAAACGACGGTTCAAAAGTGTTCTCTAGCATTCATATAGATAGTACATTAGCATAGATAACATTTACAATGGCATTTAATCATATTTCCAACGATTCAAGAAATGAGCAATTATTTAAAAATGCAAAAACAAGTCATGAAATCCCTCACCACTACGCGTAGGAACACCTAGGAGGCTTGAAGACACCCTAATCCACTTGCTCAAGGCTTGGCTTGGCTTGATTTGAAGAGTTGAAGATAGAAAAATGCTCCCAAAGGCAAAGAGGGGCTGTCGGGTTTTTGGGGCTGCTGTTCAGCTTTTTTTTTTTTGTGTGATATATGAGCTAAAGTGTGATATAATAAGGGGTTGAGTTGAGGTGGGGTCCTTTGGGCGCTTGAGTGGTCTAATATAATACGCGTAGTAAGCTTTAAAAGCGAGTCTAAGGGGTGACACATTGGTTAACTAATTAAATCTATAAAGTTATTACGTAACACTATTCACTCAACTACTAAAGTCATTTTCTAAACGAGCCTTCCTAACGCCTTAAGCTCAAATGCACATTTTTCCCACTACTTTTACAATTAATATGATTTAATAAAAATGCTAATTAACTAATAGAAAGTAGTTTAAAAACGGAGTGAATAGTAGTCACAAAGTCAGTTAATAAGGCATAGAAGTAAATGCGCAAACAAGGGATGTAACAGTAATTAGATGCATGGCTAAAACTCGGGCGTCACATCCTCTGCCCCCTAAACTAATTTCGCCCACGCAATTGTTACATGATTCGGCGAATAACTCCGGATACCGATCCCGCATCTGATCCTCTCTTTCCCATGTCGCATCCTCTACTCCGTGATGATCCCACAGAACTTTAACCATCGGAATGCTTTTAGTCCTCAGCTCCTGAACTTTCTGATCAACAATTCGAAGAGGTTTCTCTGTGTAGGTCAAAGTTTCACTGATCTCTAGCGGTTCCGGTTCAAGTATGTGAGAGGGATCTGGCTGATACTTCCGAAGCATGGAAACATGAAATACGTCATGAATTCTGCCCAGACTGGGAGGTAAGGCTAAACGGTAAGCCAAATCACTAACAGTTTCAGTTATCTCAAATGGTCCCACATATCGAGGACTGAGTTTACCTCCTTTACCATGCCGAATCAAACCCTTGCGAGGAGAAACTTTCAGAAATACTCGATCCCCTACAGTAAATTTCAGATCACGGCGGCGTCTATCTGTATAACTCTTTTGCCGGCTCTGTGCTGTAAGCATTCTTTTTCTGATAAGCTGCACCTGATCAATCATTTTGTTCATTTCAGGTAAGAGAGTAGGGTCGATAGTCTTCATTTCACCAACCTCATCCCAGTAGAGAGGAGACCGACATTTACGCCCATACAGTGCCTCATAAGGTGCCATACCAATAGTAGCTTGATAACTATTGTTGTAGGCGAACTCTGCTAGTGGCAAATATTTCTCCCAACTTTTACCGAAGTCCAGAATGCAAGCCCGCAACATATCCTCAAGGATCAAGATAGTTCTCTCGGATTGACCATCTGTCTGAGGATGATAAGCTGTACTGAAATTCAAATTCGTGCCCAAAGCTTTCTGAATCTTCTGCCAGAACTGAGATGTGAATCTGGGATCTCTATCTGATACGATACTCTTTGGAATTCCATGTAGTCGGACAACATTCTCAATATACAACTCTACCAGTTTATCAAGAAAATCAGACTTCTTTTTAGCAATAAAATGAGAAGTCTTGGTCAGTCTATCCACAATAACCCAGACTGAGTCATTACCCCTCGAAGACCTCGGTAAATCGGATACGAAATCCATAGTAATATGATCCCATTTCCAAACAGGAATAGCCAAGGGCTGCAATAACCCTGCAGGTCTCTGGTGTTCTGCTTTAACTTTCTGACAAGTAAGACATCGGGCAACATAGTCAGCAATTTCTCTCTTCATATTATTCCACCAGAAGTTCTGCTTCAAATCTTTATACATTTTCGTACTGCCTGGATGGATAGTATATCTGGAACTGTGTGCCTCAGCAAGAATATCCTTCTTCAGAGTTGGATCATTCGGAATACAGATTCTACCTTTGAATTTGAGAATACCATCGTCGTGCAGTTTGAAATCCGACTCTCCCCCTTTAGAATTCTCTAAGACTTTCAACAATTGAAGATCAGCCTGTTGAGCTTCTCGAATCCTGGATAACAACAGAGATTGAATCTGCAAACTTGCAAATTGAATACCAGAATTTGAAGTACTAGGCTTCCATAAGCACAATTCTTCCATGAATTCCCAATTCTTGATAATCAAGCTGGCAACAGTAGCCTTTCGGCTCAAAGCATCAGCAACAATATTGGCCTTACCTGGAAGATAGCTAATAGTGCAGTTATAGTCCTCAAGTAATTCCAGCCAACGCCTCTGCCTCATGTTCAACTCTTTCTGGGAAAACAAATATTTCAAGCTCTTATGGTCTGTAAAGATTTCAAACTTGTTGCCCCAGAGATAATGACGCCATTTCTTTAATGCAAGAATGATAGCTGCAAGCTCGAGATCATGAGTCGGATAGTTGAGTTCATAAGGCTTTAGTTTCCTGGAAGCATAAGCAATAACCCTGCCATTCTGCATCAATACACAACCCAGACCTTCCTTCGAAGCATCACTATAGATCATCAAATTGTCATAACCCTCAGGTAAAGCAAGAATAGGAGCTGTAGTCAATCTCTTCTTCAATTCCTGGAAGCTGGCCTCACATTTATCGTTCCAGTCAAATACGGTTTTCTTCTGAGTAAGTTGAGTTAAAGGCCCTGCAATCTTAGAGAAATCCTTTACAAACCTCCGATAATACCCAGCTAAACCAAGGAAGCTACGAATTTCTGTGACAGTTTCAGGTCGTTTCCAAGATAACACAACTTCGATCTTCGCTGGATCAACAGAAATACCATCCTGCGAGATAATGTGGCCAAGAAAAGCAACTTGCTTAAGCCAGAATTCACATTTGCTAAACTTGGCAAATAACCGATGCTCTTGAAGAGTTTGCAACACAATTCTGAGATGTTGTTCATGTTCCGCCTCGGATTTAGAATAAACAAGGATATCATCAATAAATATGACTACAAATTGATCCAGATAAGGACGGAATACCCTCTGCATTAAATCCATAAATGCGGCGGGAGCATTAGTAAGACCAAACGGCAAGACAACAAACTCATAATGGCCATATCGAGTTCTGAAGGCAGTTTTAGGAACATCATCTTTCTTAATTCTCAGTTGATAATAGCCCTGCCTCAGATCAAATTTAGAGAATACCCTGGCGCCTTGCAACTGATCAAATAACTCTTCGATTAAAGGCAAAGGATATTTGTTTTTGATGGTTACCTGATTAAGACCCCGATAGTCAATGCATAGGCGAAGAGATCCGTCTTTCTTTTTAACGAATAGAACTGGCGCACCCCACGGTGAAGAACTCGCCTGAATGAATCGCTTCTCAAGCAAGCCCTGCAATTGAACTTTCAATTCCTGCAACTCAGGGGGAGCGATTCTGTACGGACTCCTAGAGAAAGGGGAAGGCGCCGGCAAGAGATCAATCATGAACTCTATCTCTCTATCAGGCGGTAACCCAGGTAATTCCTCAGGAAAGACCCCCGGAAACTCTCTCACGACAGGTACATCATTCAATTTCAATTGATCCCCAGGTTGATTAATTAAATAAGCAAGATAAGCCTCACAACCCTTGCTCAATAATTTAGATGCCCTAATAGAAGAAATAATAGGAGTTCCCGTAGATTTTCTACTACCAACTATTTTAAGTACAGGCTGGTCAGGCATCTCTAGATACACAATCTTCTTTCTACAATCAAGCTGGGCATAATATTTACTTAACCAGTCCATCCCCAATATAATTTCAAAGTCATTGAAGGGTAGGATAATCAAATCAGCAGGAAAAACACGACCTTCAATAAATATACTACATGCTCTGCAAATAGACCTAGTAACAAACTTCGGACCCATAGGAGTATAGACCACGATCTCATGCAACATTTTATCATGTTTCAATTTAGCATTTTGTGCACAAGTAGGAGTAATAAAAGAATGCGAAGCCCCGGAATCAATTAAAACCTTAACTGACTGATCATTAAGAAGAAAAATACCTTCTACCACAGCGGTAGTGTCCGGAAGCTCCTCGGCATCCAAAGCAAATACACGGGCCTGGCCTCGTGGTGGTGGTGCTGCAGCTGGGGCCCTGGTCTGAGAGTTCTGAGCTGATGTCTGACCCCTAGGGTTCTTAAATTTCTGACAGTCTTTAACCCTGTGCTGATCACTGCCGCAACCTGTACACTTGTTATGTTTCTTCCAACAAACATCCTCAGTGTGGCCCTGACGCTGACAGAAGCTGCACTGCTGGTGACGTCTTGCAACAGTGCCTCCCGAAGGAGCTCTGTAAGTAGAGGTAGCTGAACTACCCTGCTGCAAACGGGAAACTGCTGGACGGAACTGACTCTGAGTCTGACTCTGGACTGGTCGTGCCTGAGTCTGAGTAGGCCCTGTGTAACTCTGAGTCTGTCTCGGTTGCGAACTCTGCCCAACTGATACAGCTTGCCCCTGGTACCCTTGACTCTGAGATTGAAACCGTTTACTCGACTGACTGGTCTCGGCTAACACATCGGCTTTCCGTTTCTCATATCTCGAGGCAGCTCGGACTACTGCAGCATAGTTAGGAAAATCATTTGAAGACAAGTTCAGCATAATATCTCTCCTCAAACCCATGATGAACCTCTGAATCTTCATGTCCTCCGGCTGAATTAAAGCTGGTGCATAACGGGAAAGCCGGGTAAAAGTAGCCTCGTATTGATCTACCGTCATACTTCCCTGCCTCAAGTTTATGAACTCAGTCTGTCGCCTCTCGCGGGCAACTACCGATATATACTTGTCTCGAAATTCTCGGACAAAATCAGCCCACGAATGATGACCTCCCTCAGCTCCCCATTTCTCACTGATGGTATTCCACCAATCTTCAGCATCACCCTCGAGAAGGAAAGTAGCATAAGTAATCTTCCTGTCATCATGGCACTCCAATATCGCTGCCACTCTCTCGAACTTTCTTAGCCACATCTCAGCTTTCATATCGTCCGGCTCCCCAAAGAAAGTATAGGCCCCATGATGTATAAACCGATCATACAGATTCCCTCCGGTAGGGCCACTACCTCCGGCTCTCGCAGCCTGATTACCTGCAACGACCCCTGGTTGACCCTGTTGTGTAACAAACTGGGCGATAGTGTTCATAGCTGTGGCCATCGTGGCCAAGATCTGTGCAGTGCTCGGCTCTTGAACCTGCGGTGCATTTTCGGCCACCTCAGCTTCTTGCCCCTGAACCCCCTCGGGTTCTCCACCAACATTCGGATTATCAGCACGACGGCGAGGCCCCATCACGAATAGCTAGAATGCAAAGTGTTATGACAGGTATATATGTATATATGCAATTTATAAGTAAACATATAAAGAAAAGTCCAATTAGATTCACATAAAGTCAAGTACATAGGAATTCAAATAAATATTCCACATTCTCGAAGTAAACATAAATCACTAGATCATACTTGACATTCTAGACTCTTGATATTCTATTTCCATGCTAGCATGTTCATTCCTTATTCAAAGTTCACTTAGGTCAATCAAAATCAAGGACTCATGTATTCACAAAGTCACATAACAAATCTCTACCCACAGACCGAGAAATTTAACCCGGCTTCATGCAATCTATAGCTCTGATACCACTTAAATGTCACGCCCCGACCCAACCCCCAAGCTAAAGGTTAAGTCCGGACCCCACACACGGACAGAGTCTCCTCTGTACCGTGGACATTCTAAAAACCTGTAAACACTTAAACAAGGTCTCTACAACACATACAAGCTTAATTTAATTAAACAATAAAGCTATAAGGACATCCGAGCCTTATAGTACACAATATCTCCAAAACATACAAGCATGCAAGAACTGGTTGTCAGCATAGACTTATAATCATTACATTCTAGGAAATCAATATAACAACTTAAAGAGTAGAGCATTCTACATTAACCATCCACTCACAAGCATGCAAGGAAATAAGGCAATAATAAAAGTTATTACAGATCATAGACTTTCAAAGCTACAACCCAACCATCTAATCTTCGACTTATACAACAAGCATGTACAAAGCCCTTGGGCTACAAAATAGTACATAAAGTAATCAGAGGAGTCTTCCACATAGCAACAAAATCATTAACCACCTCAAGTTATCAGACACAGCAACTAAGGTAAAGGCTCGATCTGAACTTCTTCTTCCTCAACTAAATCAACAAGCTGGGGATCACCCTCAGCGTCTCCTGAAACAGATATCGAGGTATGAGCAACCACTGTTGCCCAGTGAGGGATATAGTCCCGGGGCGTGCAATGCAACAGATAATACAATTACACAACAATAACACTTTAACAATTTAAGAATCAATGATAACTTAAATAACCACACAATTAAAAGGATACATTTCAACAATCCCCTATACACCAATCTTCACTGGTCTTCAATCACGATCCACGAACCACGAGCACGATCACGATAAGCCGGCATAACCCCAATCACTCCAGTGGGTGTACTCCGGATGTACCCCGAATCCTACGACCCAACATCCCCTGGCAATCTCCGGACCAGGCGAATGAGGGAATAGGGTACGGAGTTTGAATATCCACCGGCAAGCCCTCTGCCGCCCAGCCGATATTCAACACATCCGCCCCGACACTATGGTTGCGCAACCAACTATGCAATGCACTCAACGATGGCAAGTTAACAACAATAATATAAGCATTAACACATATGAGGATCAACAAAGTAGGTTGACCTCGATACAATTAGGATAGAAGCAAGGATAGAAGCTAATAAGCAGTTTACAAATGAACTTATACCATATAAGCATAGAATCACACCAAAAGCTCCAAACCAACTTAATATCACATATAAACACTCATGAAGTCATGCCGTGGGTTTAGAAATGTGAGACAAACGAAATTGCACTGAAACCCCTTTATTTTACATACTATTTCTCTTCCAAACCCAAGTTAATGATTTCATTTTCAAAAGAAACTCTCCCAACCTTCTAATTAACCCCCAAGGTACCCTTTCAACCCTCGAACTCAATCAAATGCCCGCGTTTACCCCGAAAGCCCCAATTTCCCTCTTTTGGCTTTAAACCACACCTACATTGTCCGGGCTTCAAACAAGGGATATCAAGGCATCTATAGCACCTAGGTAGCCTAAGGATACTAGAATTGAAGCCCGAATTCACCCGGATTCGCATTAACCCCGAAAGCCCCAACTTAAAGTCGGCTATTTTCCATTTTTAGGCGATTTAAGGGCAATGCAAGTGTACGGGGTTATTTAATTATCTTCACTAGCACCTAAGGCATCAATTAGAAGCATTAATTCAAGCCAATTCGAGCAATTACACAAAACCCTAGAAAAAACGTCACTATTCACCCTAGAAATCAAACTAACGATTCTAACCGTTTAAATTGCGAAACGACGGTTCAAAAGTGTTCTCTAGCATTCATATAGATAGTACATTAGCATAGATAACATTTACAATGGCATTTAATCATATTTCCAACGATTCAAGAAATGAGCAATTATTTAAAAATGCAAAAACAAGCCATGAAATCCCTCACCACTACGCGTAGGAACACCTAGGAGGCTTGAAGACACCCTAATCCACTTGCTCAAGGCTTGGCTTGGCTTGATTTGAAGAGTTGAAGATGGAAAAATGCTCCCAAAGGCAAAGAGGGGCTGTCGGGTTTTTGGGGCTGCTGTTCAGCTTTTATTTTTATTTTTTTTTTGTGATATATGAGCTAAAGTGTGATATAATAAGGGGTTGAGTTGAGGTGGGGTCCTTTGGGCGCTTGAGTGGTCTAATATAATACGCGTAGTAAGCTTTAAAAGCGAGTCTAAGGGGTGACACATTGGTTAACTAATTAAATCTATAAAGTTATTACGTAACACTATTCACTCAACTACTAAAGTCATTTTCTAAACGAGCCTTCCTAACGCCTTAAGCTCAAATGCACATTTTTCCCACTACTTTTACAATTAATATGATTTAATAAAAATGCTAATTAACTAATAGAAAGTAGTTTAAAAACGGAGTGAATAGTAGTCACAAAGTCAGTTAATAAGGCATAGAAGTAAATGCGCAAACAAGGGATGTAACAGTAATTAGATGCATGGCTAAAACTCGGGCGTCACATGTATAACCTATGTACTGAGTTGGAACGGAGGCATATAACTATGAATGGATAGTTGAAGGAGTCATTATTGTATAATATGGCTGGATTGCTTATTGTTGAATGTTTGTGGAGTTGGTTGTATGATATTCTTAAGAGGTTGGTTTAGAGCCTCGGTGTCCTAATTACTATCATTATACTGCCGAAATACCGTTGCATCCTGACTGATTATAGGTACGGTCGAGTTGGGGCATGACATTATGTGGTATCAGAGCACATCTTAGTTGTCAGCCGGGGTATTCTCAGAATGTCAGTAATGGTCTTAGCATGAAAGTATGTATGATGTAAAAGAAAAGTGAGTGTTAATTTGATTAAATGATTACGTGATTATGTGATTTAGTGCTTATGTGATTATGTGATCAATTTGTTTATGTGATTGATGCTTAAGTGATTTATGTGCTTTATATGGGTTTGTTGTTTATGTGCTAATAGTTGTTTATAGCCTGTTTACGTGCAATAACCTGCGCTAACTCTTTGATTAGTAGAATGACTGGTAGACCGAGAACGAGAGGTAGGCCCAAAGTTGTTGACGAGGTTCCGGGTAATGTGGCACCTGGCCGAGAAAAGGGTGATGATCGTTTTGAATCAGCCATGGATAGGATTGCAAAGGTTATGGCCGATCAGGCATAGTTGCTAGCCGAGCAGGCTGCCCAAGCTCAGGCTTTGCAGGCACAATTATTGAATGTACAGGGTGGATACCACGGGCGTGGTACACTGAAGGAGTTCTTGGGGTACTATCCACCGAGGTTTCAGGGAGGCAGATGATTGGAAAGCCGAGGCATGGATTAATAAAGTGGAGAAAATATTTGACCCTCTGGATTATACTGATGAAAGAAAGGTCACCTTTGTCGTTTATTTCTTTGACGATGAGGCAGAGGAATGGTGGCACACAGTGAGAGTTGGTTGGGAGGCAAGAGGTACTCCATATTTTTGGGATACATTCCTTAGAGCCTTTCGGGCGAAGTATGTCCCGAGGATTGCACGGGAGTGGAGAGAGGCAGAGTTTCTGTCCTTGGTTTTGGGGGATGCTTCAGTGGCACAGTATGAGGCCACTTTCACTAGACTGTCCCAGTATGCACCGAAGTTGTAGCTGATGAGGAGCGCAAGACCCGGAGGTTTATGTTGGGTCTGAGGTCAGAGATTTAGGATGCGATGACCCTGAATCAGTATGATATATTTACTGAGGCATTTGATGCAGCTTCTAGGTTAAAGAAGAGAAAGGGGGAACAGATCGGACCTAGTCAGCCTAGCAAGAGGCCATTTTAGCCGTAGGGCCAGCAGGGTATGCATAGACCTTCAGTACAGCAGAGTGGTTATAGGCCTTCTGCACAGCAGGGTTCTTTCAGACTGCAGGGTCAGCAGGGTTACTATCGGCCTCAGTTTCAGCAGGGGTCTTATCAGGCTCAGACACAGTACAGGCCAGCCTAGTCTCAGGGTCAATATAGGCCTAGTGTTGTTAGACCTTAGCAACAGGCTGGTACAGCTGCTTTCTCAGCTTTTGGTTCATCGAGGGGATGTGGCAGTGGTTCATCACCGCAGTGTACTTACTGCAAGCGTCAGGCCATGTAGAGGCTGACTGCAGGGCGAAAGCAGGAACGTGTTTAGGTTGCAGCAGCAATTAGCATAGGGTGAAGGATTGCCCTAGATATCGGGGAATTGAGGGTCGGGTAGCACCCCGGGTTATTAGGGTTGACCTACTGGTGGTGCACCTCAGCAGCAACGGGTTCAGGCTCGAGCCTACGCAGTTGATTTGGAGTAGATGCCTGAGGAGACTGCAATTGTGGAAGGTAACTTCCTTATACTTGATCAACTTGTTAAAGTGTTGATTGATTCTGGTACTACGCATTCTTTCATTACTCCTGTTTGTGTGCAACGTGTTAACATGCAACCTGAAAGATTGCCTTATATGGTTGAGATTAGTACCTCTTTGACTGATAAGTATGTGACTGACTTAGTATGTAAAGACTGTAGAATACATGTTAAGAGGCATAATTTTCCTTCGGACCTTATCTTATTTTCTGTCTGGGGGTATGATGTGGTATAGATTGACTTTTTAAGTATGATGCCCAGTTAAACTGTAGAACAAATGTAGTACAATTTCGGTTGCCATATCAGCCAGTAGTAGAGGTAGCAAGGAACTGGGGTGCTAAGACGAGTTTTGTTATCTTAGCAACTAAAGCTGTTTAGTTGGTGAGTAAAGGGTATTCGGGTTATCTAGCTTATTTGATCGACAAACCATCTGATAAGCTACAGCTGGAGGAAGTTCCTATTATTCGAGAATATCCGAATGTATTTCCCGAGGAGTAGCCAAGGCTGCCGCCAGAGAGATGTGGAGTTTGTGATCAATCTTTTTCCCGGTACTCAACCTATTTCTAAATCAGCGTACAAGATGGCACCAGCTAAGTTGAAGGAGCTGAAAACTCAGTTGTAGGAGTTAATAGAGAAGGGTTTCATTTAGTAGAGTTCTTCACCCTGGGGAACACCTATTTTATTTGTGAAGAAGAAGGATGGTACCTTGAGATTATGCATTGACTATTGTGGTTTGAATCAAGTGACTATCAAGAACAAGTATCCTTTGCCATTGATTGACAAGTTGTTTGATCAACTTTTGGGAGCCAAAGTCTACTCTAAGTTTGACTTGAGGCAGGGCAATTATTAGCTTCGGATTCGCACGGAGGATGTTCCGAAGTCTGCCTTCAGGACTTGGTACGAGCATTATGAGTTTGTAGTTATGCCCTTTGGATTAACTAATGCACTGGCAGCATTTATGGATCTTATGCATCGGGTTTTTCAGCCATACTTGGACCAGTTCGTGGTGATATTTATTGATGATATCTTGGTTTATTCTAAGTCTGAATCGGAGCACGAGCAACATCTATGGCTTGTTTTACAGAAGTTGTAGGAGCATTAGTTGTTTGCGAACTTCAGCAAATATGAATTTTGGCTACAACGCATATCTTTCCTTGGCCTTGTTATCACACAGAGCAGTATTTCTATAGATCCCACTCAGATTGAAGGGGTGATGTCTTGGAAATGGCCGGAGAATGTTTCGGAGGTTCGTAGCTTTCTTGGCTTAGCGGGTTATTACCGTAGGTTTGTGAAGGAATTTTCTAAGATTGTCGGGCCACTTTCTAAGTTAACTAAAAAACGGACCAGCTTTACTTGGGATGAGAAATGTGAGAGTGGGTTTCAAGAGTTGAAAAAGAGGTTGACTACTGCTCTAGTACTTGCTCTACCAGAGGGAACCGATAATATGGTTATCTACAGTGATGCATCCAAGGAGGGCTTGGGTTATGTACTTATGCAGAATGGTCGGGTTATTGCTTATGCTTCCAGAAAGTTGAAGCCGTATGAGGTGAATTATCCGACTCATGATCTTGAGTTGGCAGCAGTTGTATTCGAACTGAAAAAGTGGCGTCATTATCTGTGGGGTAGTAAGTTCGAGATTTTCACTGATCATAAGAGTTTGAAGTATTTGTTTTCATAGAAGAAGTTGAATATGCATCAACAGAGGTGGATGGAACTTCTCGAAGACTATAATTGTTCTATCAATTATCTGCCTGGGAAGCCAATTGTTGTGGTAGACGCTCTTAGCCGTAAGGCGAGTGTTTCTTGTTGGCTGTCAAGAAGTGAGAGGTTCTTGAGGAATTCACTTATTGGAGACCAAAGTTGACTCAGGTTAGGGTGATGTGTTCACATCTCCTTATTCAGCCTTTATTTTTGTCTCAAATCAGAGAAGCTCAACAACTTGATGTTAACCTTCAGAAGATCAAGGATTAGATCACGGATGGTCAATCTGATTTCAAATTACATGAGGATGGTATTCTTAAGTTTTGGAATAGGGTTTGTGTTCCCAATGAATCGGGCTTGAGGCGAGGTATTCTGGGGGAGGCTCATAATTCTAAGTACATCATTCATCCTGGTGGAAACAAGAGGTATCGGGTTTTAAAGTAACATTATTGGCAGAATAACATGAAGAGGGAAGTTGCTCAGTTTGTATCTAGATGTTTGACTTGTCAGCGAGTGAAAGCCGAGATCAACGACCTGCAGGTTTGCTTCAGTCGTTGGCTATACCAGAGTAGAAATAGGAGCATATTACAATAGACTTCGTTACTGGTTTGCCTAGAACACCGAGAGGTAATGATGCAGTTTGGGTTATCGTGGATCGTTTGACGAAGATAGTTCACTTTATTTCGATGAGGATGGGAGATAAAGTTGCAAAGTTGAAGGATCTTTATTTGGATCAGATTGTTAGACTTCACGGAATTCCATCTAGTATTGTCTCAGACCGAGATCCTCGATTTACTTCTCGCTTGTGGGAGAAACTTCAGGAGACTTTAGGTACTCAACTTAACTTCAGTACAGCGTATCATCCATAGACCGACGGTCAGTCCTAGAGGACCATTCAGATTCTAGAAGATATGGCCAGGGCTTGTGTTCTGGACTTCGGGAAGAACTGGGAGAAACATCTACCACTTGCCGAGTTTGCCTATAACAATAGTTATCAAGCTACTATTGGGATGGCACCTTTTGCAGCTCTTTACAGTCGTAAGTGCCGTTCACCTTTGTATTGGGATGAAGTAGGGGAGATGAAGACTATTGATCCGACTATTATGCCAGAGCTTCTAGAGAAGATTGAGAATGTTCAGTTGATCAGGCAGAGAATGCTTACAGCACAGAGCAAATTCAAGAGTTATGCTGATAAGCGTCGTCGGGACTTGGAATTTACAGTCGAGGATCGGATTTTCTTGAGATTGTCTCCTCGAAAGGGGTTTGCTCAATATGGTAAAGGTGGAAAGTTGAGTCTGAGGTTTGTAGGGCCGTTTGAGATTACTAGCAGAGTTGGCAAGTTGGCATATCGGTTGGCTTTACCGGAGAATTTCTCTAATGTCCATGATGTCTTTCATGTGTCTAATTTGTGGAAGTATAATCCGAATCCTTCTCATATTCTAGTGCTAGAGCCGTTATAGCTTCATGGGAATCTAACTTATGATGAGAGGCCGATTCAAATTCTTGATCAGATGGAACGGGAGTTGAGATTGAAGAAGATTCCGATGGTCAAAGTGATGTGGAAGCATCACGGTATTGAGGAAACAACTTGGGAGAGGCGAGATCAAATGCAGTAGCAGTACCCAGATCTTTTCCGTTCAGCAAGTAAGAATTTCGAGGATGAAATTTCTTTAAGGGGGAAGAATGTGAAACCCCACTTTTCATCTTAACCTCGATTTGCATGTTTTGCCTCATTTTGCAAGCTTTCACCTGTTTATGTGTTATATGAGTTAGAATGTGTTAAAAATGTGATTTATATTCCTAATACATGCTATATGTGCATTCATGAAATTTTCATCAAAAATGGAATCAAAAATTTTATCGCTGGTTTTAGTGAATAGTATTTTGAGCACCTATCCGCTAAAATTTTTATAGGAGTGTTTTAAGTATTTCAAAACCTAGTCCTCGGGTATTAATAGACCCGTGTTTGATTAAAATGGATTTGGATTCGGTTTTGGAATTCTAAAGGTTTTTACATTTTCTTTTGCAAAAAAATTGAGTTTTAAGCCGACTCTGTAACGAGCCTCCATGGTTTATCACGGGCACGGACACGTCACTACCAAGATATTGTCCGCTTTGTGCAAGCCCCGAAGGGAACCAATACTCTCACAGATTTGTTCCTCACGTGGTCTCCCACGTGAAAACGCGTCTTGGCTTATACAAGGAGTCGCCCCCTTATATACAGCTGCATCACTTCCTAATTTTTTGATGTGGGAGCGCCACACTCCACCCCCCTTAAGAGGCACGCGCCCTCGCGGGCTAACGTCACAACGCCGGGTCGCCCCAGTAGGCTCTGATACCATTTGTAACGAGCCACCACGGTTTATCACAGGCACGGACACGTCACTACCAAGATATTGTCCGCTTTGAGCAAGCCCCGAAGGGAACCAATACTCTCACGGATTTGTTCCTCACGTGGTCTCCCACGTGAAAACGCGTCTTGGCTTATACAAGGAGTCGCCCCCTTATATCCAGCTGCATCACTTCCTAATTTTTCGATGTGGGAGCGCCACAGACTCAGGTGAAACTGTTTAAATGTAAAACTCTTTGTCACCTAAAATATATTGTCTAGAATTAATTTAGGTGTCAATTTAATAGTTAAGCATGAAATGGTCAAAAATAGGATTAAAAGCATAAAATACTAAAAATAAACTAAGTGTCAACTTTGACTTTCTTTTAATTTGTTTGACTTTGAGCTATATTGCATCAACACACAATAGTAAAGCACAAAAACTCACTCAAAAACACTCACATTGCCATGAGCTCCATAGGAGAAAAGCCAAGATTTTATTCAAGTTTTCAAAGGCAATTTTTCAATAAAAGTTGTAATTCAAGGCCACTTTTCATCAAACAAAGCTTGATTCCGCTTCTTGAGCATCCATTGAGCATCTTTCTAGCTGCATAACACATCAAAGGTGAGAGAAAAATTCTAGTTCTCAAATGTCATCTTTTATGTTTTTGCATATAATTGAATTTTGAACTGTTAGAAAGTTGAATTGATGTTATATTATTGCTCAGTGCATGCTAAGAATCGTTTATATACGTTTATATAAGATTTGAACTGTTGTAGCATGAATTTTTATTTTCGGGTATTAAAAGTTGAGTTGTTGGCTATTTGTTGAATATTTTGAGTTGTAGTGGTTGGAATCAATTGCCGTCGATTTGTAAAAGTTTGTTAAATATGGGGTAGTACCGTTGTAATGCTGAAATTTTGATTGTGATGTCGGTGTGAAGGTCCGGAAATTTCAGCCTAGGTGCATTGATGTTTTAGGGTTGTTGGGCTTGATTTGGATGTAGTTTGGTTGGTTTCCGAGGGGGCTAATGTAGTTGCTTGAGTGGGTGAGTGATAAGGACTAGTTTGGAGTTGTTTGGATTAGTAGAATGTAAGTTATAATTATTAAAAGTTTAGGTTGTCTTTCTTTAAAATGATGATATATGCCTTCAGATGATCGAGTGGTGTTTGAGTGATTGAACTATGAATTGTTGATGGTTAGATTAGAGTTTGGTTGTGTGTCTAATGCATTTTAAGTTGGGTGGCCTACTTTGTCATCTAACTTAGTTGTTTAGTTGTTAATTGATTAATTGATGTTGTGTTGTTGTAATGTTATTAATTGATTGATGATTAATTGATTATCGAATATTGAATATTGATTATTGATGAACCGGGAGATAGGCAATTCTTCTAGATTGTCCTCCTATGAATGATTGATTATTGTTATTGATTGAGTCTTGATATGCGTGTGCTACCTCTCGGGCAGTATCGGGCCGTCGGGTTGAAAACGATATGGCTATCAGAGGCTACCCTCATCTCGCATGGGCGGAGATGCCATGAAGGGCAGGGTTAGTGAGGTACCTCGGGTGTGTGTGTCATGGGGGTGATAAGAAGTTGGTTGAGATCGTGATGGTGTTTAGAGCTACACCAACTAGAGTATCCTTTATTGAATGGTCATTGTCATGCCCCAACTCGACCCCTCCTATAATCAGTCAGGACACCACGGAACTTCGGCAGTATAACGACAGTAAATAGGATACCGAGGCTCTAAACCAACCTCAATAGAATATCATACATCATCTCCACAAACCATACAACAAACAACTCCTCAATAAAATAACAACATACATCATAATATGACATTCCTCGTTATATGCCTCCGTTCCAACGTAAAACATGAACCTTAATATACATTACAAAATCATATTGAGCCAATCTAGCAACCTAATCATAAACAAAAGGAAGGCTACTAAGACAGAATCAACTAAATCATTATATTTTCAACATCTTATACATTATAAACTACAAAGCATATAAAAGTCTACCAAGTTAATTTATAAGATAGTAAAACAATACAACATCAAGGATAAGACTCTGGAACATAAGACTCATCCACGTAAGGCACATTTTCCACATTCTCCTCTTCAAGAGGCACGTACCCGTAATCTTGCGAAAGAACACCTGAAAGCATGCCATAATAGAGAGTGAGCTTATATAAAATAAGCCTAGTGAATATCCGATAGATCTCTACAGTATTCACTATGCTCCTTGGATTTAATCCTTTGAGCAAGTAAACACACAATAACATCAATAATACTATCATCACATAATCTATAATGACCATTCAATAAAGGATACACTAGTTGGTGTAGCTCCAATCACCATCACGATCATAACAGCCTTCTTGTGACTCCCATAAACCCACACACCCGAGGTACCCCAATAACCTCTCCCTCCATGACACCTCCGTCATCCGAGCTGGAGGCAGACTCTGGTAGTCATGCCGTTATCAACCTGACAACCCGATGCTGCCCGAGAGGTGGCACACATATACCAAAGACTCAACAATAATAATAAACATCAATCATTCACAGGAGGACAGTCTAGCAGAACTGTCTACTTCCCGGCATCAATCATTAATCAATATTCATCAATCATCAATCAATAATCATATTATCATCATAATAACATCAATAATCAATTTAACAACAAATAATTAAGTTAGATGACAAAGTAGGCCATCCAACCGAACATGCATTAAACACACAATCAAACCCTAGTTTATCCATCAACAACTCATAATTCAAACACTCAAACCACACCCGATCAACTAAGGCTCAATTCAATAATTTAAAGAAAGATAACCTAAACTTCAAATAATCATATCTTACATTCTACTAATCCAAACAACTCCAAATCAGTTTCAAACACTCACCCATTCGATCAACTACATTAGCCCTCTCGGAAACCAACCAAGACACCTCAAAATCAAGCCCAACAACCCTAAAACTTCAAGGCACCTAAGCTGAAATTTCCGGATTTTCACCCAAACATTGCAATCGAAAATTCGGTATTATAACGGCGTTACCACGTAATTAACAAACTTTTAAAAATTGACGCCAATCGATTCCAACCACAACAACTCAAAATAATCCTAAAAAAGCCATTCTATCAACTTTAAATACCCAAAAATAAATAATTTCGCTACAATGGCTCAAATCTCGTAGTGATACACATAAACGATCCCTAGCTTGCATGGAGCAATAATCTAACATCAGATTAATATTCTAACGGTTAAAAATGCAGTTATGAGCAAAAACATAAAAATGAGTTTTGAGATCCAGAATTTTTCTCTCACCTTTGATGCGATAAAAGCCTAGGAATGCGTGCAATGCGTGCCCAACAAGCGAAACCCAACTCGGTATGAAATTCTACGGACAAAAATTAGGTTTTTCTTTGAAATTTTGCTTTAAAAACCTTGAAAACTCTTTTCTCTTTTCTCTCTTCTTCCTCTCGGCAATGTGTGTGAAATTGTGGGTGTTTTTGTGCTTTGTGAGTGTGTGTTGGTGATATATGCATGAAAGTCAACAAGTTAAATGAAAGTCAAAGTTGAAACTTTAGTATTTTTAGTGTTTTCTTGACTTTAAATGCATTTTATTGATCACCAAAGTTCAAAACAATTATTCAACACCCAAGATAGCTCAAGTAGGTTATTTTTAGGTGACAAGAAGTTTTACAATCGAACAATTTCACCCGAGTCGGCTTAAAACTCGATTTTCACAAAAGTCGGTGTAAAAACCCTAATAAATTCTTAAGCCGATTTTAAAACCATTTTAATCAAACACAGGTCTATTAAAGTCCGTGGACTAGGTCTAGAAGGGTTAAAAAGACCAGTTTCAAAATTTTAGCAGACGTGTTTCGAAAGTACTATTCACTAAAAATCGACGATAAAATTTCTGACTCCGTTTTTGATAAAAATTTCATGAATGCACATTTAGCATGTTCTAGGAGTATTGATACCAAAATTACCACATTCTAAGTCACACAGTACATAGACAGGTTAATTCACGCAAAATGAGATAAGATAGAAAAGTGGGATTTCACAGTCATTATAGTTTATGTGTTTATATTGTTATTGGTGTTTTTTTTTGTGTGTTTACTGCTCAAATGATGATTTCCAAGGAGTATAGTAAATACTTTTAGAGATTTATCGAATCCTCACTGGGCTTGTTTTATATAAGCTCACTCTCAATTATTGCATGCATGTTGGTATTACTGATCCTGATTACGGGTACGTGCCTCTTGAAGAGGGAAATGTGTCGTATGTGGATGAGTCTTATGTGCAAGAGTTATTGCCATGAGATTATCTTAGTTGTTGTAAAACAATGTATTGTATAACTTGTCTTAATATAAAGACATATGTATGATGATTTAGTAGTCTTTACTTTGATCATGATTAGATTACTAAGTTGGTTATAACCTATTTTGAAATGTATGTATAGCCTATGTACTAAGTTGGAATGGTGGCGTATAACTATGAATGGATTGTTGAAGGAGTAATTATTGTATAATATGGCTGGATTGTTTATTGTTGAATGTTTGTGGAGTTGGTTGTATGATTTGTGATGTGGTTGGTTTAGAGCCTCGGTGTCCTAATTACAGTCGTTATACTGCCGAAATTCTGTTGCGTCCTGACTGATTATAGGTGGGCTCGAGTTAGGGCGTGACAGACGTTGTCTTCATTATCATTTACATTCTCATGATACGTTCATTGCTAGTGTGTCACTCATGAGCATGAGGGTATTTTGGTAAATGACAGAGACATTTCTGAAATAGATAAGGAGGTTTATCAGGTCCCTCATTGATACGCGATTATGAATCTAAAAGGTCACACGCTAATAAGTATCATGAATAAGTTCACCGGGAGCTTGTATTATATGGTAGGTGGCTTTAAGGTGTTAAAAGTCATCAATGTTGGTATTTGAGCCAAAAGTCTAATTTTAGAAAGTTTTGGGGTCAAATTGTAATTACCAAAACTTTTGGGGCCAAACTTTAATTATTGAAAAATAGTTTCAATATATTTAATCTAATAGAGATTAGAATGGGCAAATAATATATATATATATATATATATATATATATATATATATATATAAAGGTGTTTATATATGTATATGTATAATGATGATGTAATTTGTGAATTGCCACGTCATCATCCTAGTCATCAAATGAAAAATGCAAATTAATGATAAGGCATTGACATGTGGCATGTGAGATGTAGGATCGTCCATGTCATTAATCCTAGTCATTTGAATTTGAATTGGATGGATGAGATTGACTTTTGAATAAAGACAAAAGAATCTTGTCCATTGCTTTTGATGATAGAACCTTTTTTGCCAAGTGTCATGAGAGATAAAAAGTTGTCCCTTAGATTGTAATGATTACAATCCAAGGCCATGCATGGCTTGGTTGATTCAAGCAAGAAAGAGAATAATGGTGATTGGTTCTTTATGCATGCACGACAATGTTATATTATTGAGATTAAATAATATATAAAAGATTATAACATTCTCTCTCTTTCCACTATAATTTTCGGCCATAGCAAGGAGGAGAGAGAAGATTGATCTATTGACATGCATGGCTTGGTTTATTGAAACAAGAAAGAGATTAATTTTGATTGGCTCTTTCTACATGCATGTAATATACAAAAGGTGACAACTTCTCTCACCTATATACAACATAATTTCGGCCAAGGCAATTGAGGAGAGAGAAAGTATACACATAGCTTGATACATTGAAGATATACTAGCACATTTTTGTCTTCAAGTAGAAGGTTGAGCTTTGGATGCTTGTGGACCAACTTGACCCTTCAAGTTAGAAGGACTCCATTGCTCCAACCTCAAGCCACACCATCAACCAAGTTGTCTACGAAAGGTATACCTAAGGACCTTGCTTTTTCATTATATATATTTGATATAAGATGTTAGTTAGTAGTTTTATAGACATATATGAAAGAATGCATGTTGATCTATCTAGATAATTTTGAAATATGGCACACCTAGTTTTGGCCCTAGCTTGTATCTGTCCATGCCTTTCTAGATCTTGAATCCAACCATGATATATGCTTATACATGATATCTATATATGTTGGCTTGCACTCCCTTTCATATAGACCATGGTCTTATCCTTGATTTTTAATAGAAAAGGTTGACCAATATGATTAAGGTTAGTATCTATTCAAACTAACCTTGGCTAAAAGTTTCATACTGCATGCGGCGCGGCCTACTTTTACTTTCACTACTAAAAGGAGAAAGTCTGTGAGTCCATGATATAGCGCAGGGGTGGAAATAGTGCTTCGTTTTAGTGAAGGCAATTGAGCCTGTTACCGGTCGCTAGAATTCTTACTCAAGGTTGGGCAACAAGCGCCGATCCTAGCCCGATAGCAGCCCTTTTTTCATCCTTTTTGGGATCATTTCGCAATGCCTATTGAAGAATGAGCCGGCGACTCATAGGCAGTGGCTTGGTTAAAGGAACCCACCGGAGCCGTAGCAAAAGCGAGTCTTCATAGGGAAATTGTCATAGCTTATGGCCCCGAACCTGGGTGATCTATCCATGACCAAGATGAAGCTTGGGTGAAACTAAGTAGAGGTCTGAACTTACTGATGTTGATGAATCTGCGGATGAGTTATGGTTAGGGGTTCAATGCAGTGATAGGGAAACAATTATGGGAGTTCATACGATGGAAAGAGATATTCATATGTTACCATTTCATGTGAGAAGATAGAGTTTTAGGAAACGAGCTTACATGCAATGGATAATTGCTTTCGTCAGCATGCAATGGCATACCAACAAGTGGCACAAAACTTTTCTGGATATGGAGCAAGGTGTTAAATTTGGAATCCAATGGTTACGCAGGTATTCTTATTTACTACCAAAGAAGAGATGGAGGTGGCGACCAGGGGATATAATAAGTGCCTTAAATGTACTCGGGGCGCCCAGGAGTAGGCGATCGATGTTCTCGCTATGGGGTCCAAACAGAGGACAAGCGTCCCTTCTTGACTATCGAGTGAGAGATCTCATGAACTCAAACAAAGAGAACTCGCTCAAACTCATGCTTAGCATTTCTTTCGTGTTAGGTGTCATTGCTTTCTGGAAAATGGTCCCGCAGATTCTCTTAGAAGTTGACCCCACTTTGGTCTTACAACCTGAGAAAGTGCAAATCCTCAAGAAGGTGATACTGCATCAAGGGTGTCAATCGCTATATGTGCTTGATGGGAGCATATATACATGCACTGAGAATCCATCCATAACCAAATCGCCGAGGATTTCCAACAAAGGAGCTTGGGGCTCATAGAAGAAGCAAGAGCAAAGGCTGGAGCTAATGCTTTTGCGATCGCCCTGGCTTCTGCCCTAAAGGGAATTATGCTTAATGGTGTAACCACTTCTAATATAACAAATTAAGTTGAATCGGGCAAATTGTAACAGAAACTCGTACTTTTCTAATGTTTGCTTCTTCCGTAAGAGAGAAAGAATGTAGTGCGACTTGATCCCTTTTTGGGTGTATTTTTTTAGAAAGGTCAATTCTTGAACTAAAGGGTAGGATGCGGCTTTACCCCTCTTCAAAATCAAATGTAGCTGAAAGGCAAGGCCCCTAGCGATAGGGGGAAAGAAGTGTGGGCAAGTTGGCTTCTTTCACTCACTTTTGTTTTGGAGAGAGCATTGTGGAGCAGCAAAAGAAGCACTAAGCTATAGCAGAAGTGTCAAATGGCCAACTGTCCCCTGTAGCTGAAGATCCGATTCATAAGATGGCCCATTTCATGCTAACTCAACTCATGATGACCCTGATGAAACTATGAAATTCGTGAAGCTCGCTTGGCTACCTTAAGGAAATGTTGCCTTTATTCCCGCATTTCTTCAAACCTCATTCTGAAGAACCAAAGATCGAGCGGTGAGACCCCCTGCCTAAGGCATGCGAATAGGAAAGCTTGACAGCCGTAGATCTAACCCTGGGAATAATTCTCCTCGCAGTTCCCTGTCAATGTTCTACACTGAACTTGGCTCGCGATAAGACTTTCTAGGGATGATGAAAAAAAAATGAAATCCAACCCGTGAAGAGTGTAATTGCCTGAAGTGGATGGCTACCTTTAGGAAGGAAAATGGAAGTGGAAGTTCTTGTGGGTAGGGCTATGAAAATGAAACGTGGTATATAATGCAAGGAAAGGCCATACAAACGAAGCGTCTAATCGCTAGTCTGCGCTAGCTAGCAATGAAGAGCTAAGTAGGAGTCTTTCCCCCTACTTCTGGTTCATCTCAGTACTGTTTTAGCCTTGGTATGAGATATTGTCAGATATAGTAATAGAGAAGTGTAGCAGGTGTTACCACAAGACATCGGGACTAGTGCTATTAATTCCAGCTTCTATTCCAGATTTGGTCCAAAGTATCATGGAAGAGAGCTTCAGGCAAAGATAGATGGAACTACGCACCAATTTCTTGGGAAATCATCCCATGTCGTTGTTTGGTTTGAGATTCAGCCCATCTATGCGCTAAAGAATAAGCCCTAACCAAACCCTACTTATACAAATACCTCAATGGTACTTCTTTAAGTTTAAGACAGCGCTAGTCGCTAATGATTTGGCATTCCAACTGAAACGATTAATCTAAACCTTCTAGATCTCCTCCCTACTTACTACCAACCTTGTTCTTTAGGGGGAAGTCTTCTATTTCATTCTATTTTGATACCACCGCTGACAATCTACTCTACAAAAGAGAAGGAAAGTGCCTTTCTATAGGCTTATTCTGATCTCGTATTAAAAGCAACAAATAGGCTTTTACACTTCTAGTGAGATAGAAAGTGTAACACCCCGATCCCTCTCAAGACCGGGAGTTCTATCAATCGATCTAATCACAACCCAAACCAAACCCGGACATAATTTTCAGGGAAAACGGACGGAGTCTCCCCTGTTTCTAGGAGAAATGTAAAACCTGCGATAGCATATAAGTGGACCAATACCATGTCCAAAAATTCAAAACCACCTCAAGGCCATCCGAGCCTCGGTTCTCAACAATTTAAACTCAGCAAGTATACATACATTTCCAATTTAAAAGCTAACCTATCTCTTTTCATTTTTGACAAGTACATTCGAACTAGACGGTTAAACCATACTAAGCTGCTGCATAAAATAAACTATCATGCCATTCTAACTCTTTTCCTTTGGACATTACAGACATGCATTGAAGTTAAGCTATGCTAACTGATTACACAAACTAGCTTATCAATTCACCTCAGCTACTTAGCTAAATTTAAATTACATTTCTTTTGACAATAAATACAAACAATATATGAACATACATCTTTACAAACTTCGACACTCAAGCCACATAGGCAAGCAAGACAACTCTTCAGGCAACGAACTTTCACGAAATCACGAACTTTCCAGCTAATATGACATTTCCTGAAATGTGGTGGTGAAGAGTGAGTATACACAACACGTATACTCAGTGAGGGCGAGACAGATATCGAATTGGAGAGAAAGAAGGTAGTGCAATGCAAATAAGACCGTTAAGCAGTATAACTGATAAGTAAGCAATCAAGACAAACAATCAATACAATAAGCAATTACTGAAAGCATTAACACAACCAGTCAAAGTTATACCACACTTTGAAGGCTATGGTTCACTCACACGAGCAATGTACCATTTCACGAGCGATACATCAATCTCGAGCTTAATGTTGACAATGATGACAATAAACGCGCAACCACCTTATAACACTAGTTTGGAATACCCTGAAAGTATCCATCAATCTATGACCCAAATCTCCCTGGGAGGCAACCCAAGCGAGAAGAGGGAATAGCTACGGAGCTAGAGCAACCAACACTGGCAACCCGAGGCTACCCAGAGAGGCCTATCACTCACGCACGAGACACTATGTAATGCAAGACTCGATACAACACGATAAATGAACGATAGCACAACAATACAGAATAGAGGAGATAAACGAGATATCAAGCATTATCAACAATTGTTAAAATTTTCAATCAATAATCAACTCTAACAAGCGTAATAAGCATTAACAAGCATTTACAATCAAACAAGTAACAAGAACAACACCAACTAACATTATCAAGCAATAACAAGTATTCTATAGGCATTATAAGCATTCTATAGGCAACATAAGCATTTTATAAGCAATATAAGCATTCTATAAGCAAAATTCTATGAAAACACATAAAATCATGAAAATGACCCCAACTTACCAAACTCTACTACTTTCAAATGAGCCACGAGTTTTGGAAACCGACTTCACCAATCCTTCTAGGTCACTATAAGGCACGTCTAAAGACCTCGAAACCCTACTTAACCTTGGAATTCACACAAAGTCGCAATTTCTCCCTTTGCTCGTTTGAACTACAACTATACTAACGAAACACCCAACCGACGCCATAATCACACCAAAAGTGCTTCTATGGTCTCCCGAAACAATGCCATCACGCAAAACGAGAAAACGCTAAACTCGACCTAAACGACCCCAACTTTCACCAAGGCGTTTTTCTCATTTTTTTCATTACGTAACCTAAACAAATCATGCATTTAGGCATTCTAGCATACCTAGCACCTTTTCACATCAACAGACAGCATAACAATGCAACTTTATCGTTTCAAAGATTTACTATTCACAAAATACTATTCAACTAACAATTTATATTTCAATTTCAATTTTCAACCGCAAAAAATGTTAAAAAACTATAAATACGTGTTCTACAATTGCTAGGGAACATACTTTAAGCAATGAAACGGACAAAATAACAACCTACGGCTAAATCACAAAAATTAAAGTTTATGTCCAACACTTTCAAATGCACAAATAACGATGAAACCCTTACCTTAGATGCTCCTAGACACTAGGAAAACCTCGTAGGATGCCTCGGAAACCACCCCGTGCAAGCTCACGCGAAGATTTGTTGATTTGTTTTGAAATTTTTTTCTTTCTTTTTCTCTTTCTTTTCCTTATGGCTTCAAGCCTTTCTTCTATATTTTTTCATTTGCATTCTGCTTGTTTAAGAAAAAAAAATGACAAGAAGTCAAAGGTCAAAGATTCGGTCAACCCGCTAAACCAAAATAGCTATGCGCAACCTTACGAAAACGGCCATAACTTCTTCTAGAAAACTCCAATTCACGAACGGTTTGAAGCCTCAGAAACTAGACTCATAGAGCTTTCCAACCATATATAATTTGCTACCTAAATATTCCCCAATTGGTTCAGATTTAATTCCAAAGTTGACCCAAAATTTGACTAACTTAACATTGTATTTTTTTTTATTTCTAATCCCAAGTTTGCCTTTTATTAAACATTTCAAAAATTCCCACCTTGTCCTAGTTGGTCAATGTAGATGAAAAGTCAACTAGTTTGGTCAAAGAAGGTGAAAGGTCAATAAAATGCAATTTAAATGAACTTTAAATGCTATTGAGTACATGCCAGGTTCGGGGTATCACAGAAAGTACTTAATAATTAGTTCCCTAGCTCAAAGTTTAAGTGAGAGGTTTGTCTCGGAAAGCCTTACATTCCATTCTGAGCTTACAATTGGCTTTCAAAAGAGAAGGGAACTGACTGGAAAAGACCTTTATACCAATATATTGATGACGAAGGACTGAGCTTTGTTCGAGAAATGTCTACCTATCTATCACATTAGTCTAGTCAACTAAGGAAGAAGGTAGACCCAACTTTTTAATGAATGAATGAATTTCCTAGGTAGTCAATCGGAAGTTGCTTAGCTAGTCTCATTTCCCTTCGGCTGCCGAGGCATCAAAAGTGGTAGCATTTACGCTACATAAAAAAGAGGAAGATAAGCATAATTAATAATAGCTTGTATACTCTGCTCCCTAATCTGGAAAGATCGTAAGTCAATGTTCCCAGGGTAGGAACTTCCACTTCTCTTAGTCAGAGTATGGGCTTTAGTTCAGAACTCTGAATCGATCAATCGAACGAGAAAACTCATTTCCTCTTTCTTTTCCCGCTTACTCTCTACTCCTGTGGCTTACTGTAACGACCCGACTCCCCACGTGGAGCCCACGTAGAGTCTCACCGAGCTGTCACTACTACGATACTGTCTGCTATTGGCAATCCCTGGCCCACAGGCATAGGGCCCTCACGGCTTTGTTTCTCCTATGGTCTCTCACGGGAAAAGGCCTCGTGGCTGATACAAGGACCCAAGCCCTTATATCCAGCTCTCTCACTTCCAAATCTTCCGATGTAGGATTGTGTTACCACATTCCACCCCCTTTAAGGAACCCCGTACCCTCGCGGGCACGAGCACAAGGGAAGACTGGCTCTGATACCATTTGTAACGACCCGACTCCCTACATGGAGCCCACACAAAGTCTTACCGAATGTGGTAACACAATCCCATATCCGAAGATTTGGAAGTGAGAGAGCTGGATATAAGGGCTTGGGTCCTTGTATTAGCCACGAGGCCTTTTCTCGTGAGAGACCATGGGAGAAACAAAGTCGTGAGGGCCCTGTGCCTACGGGCAGGGATTGCCAATAGTGGACAATATCGTGGCAGTGACGGCTCGGTGAGACTCTGTGTGGGCTCCACGTGGGGAGTCGGGTCATTCTTGACTTCACTCTTGACTCCTTCTTTCTAGCACTTCTAACTTTGGAAAGTGAATTAGTGCTTCAGTTTGACAACGACAACAAAGGCACGAGTGAAAATAGTTCAAGATTCCTTCTTGTTTATACCTTTCCCTTCCCTCTCTCCTCTTATGGGAAACCTCTTTCACTATCCCACCTCTACATGAAAGGCTTTCCCTATCGGGGAACATATAAGAAGGAACTAGTATTTTCTAGAGTCAAGTAAGCACATATAGAACTAGAACCTATCTCATAGTATGCTTTCGAGTGTCTTGCCTTCTACCAATTAGGGGAATTCTATTACATTCAATCCAATCAGTCAAGCAAAGAAAAAGAAAGGGTATGAGCAGAATTGAACCGATGATTAACGGTCTGACCTTACAGGGCGTGACTCATTGTCCTTAAAGCACTAAATTATTTACAGATCTTATAATGAGCCCTATCTATCTTTATCTTTCTCCTCTCAAGAATGGTAATAGGGTTTGATCGATAGCAACAAAAACATCAGAATAAGGAAGATCAGCCTACCATACCTGCACAGTTTAGGATAGTGCTGAACTTGTTAATAACTACTTTGTCGGAGATGTATTCTTTTCTATTGGCAGAGATAGAGTGGGCGCCAGGTTTTTCCTCATCGACAATGAGTTACACTACAACAAATAAGAGCCCAATGAGTTAGAGTGGAGAACAACCAGCTCTCTTTTATATACGAATAAAGATCAGTCTTATCATTTAGGGACATCATTGGCTTTATTCCTATCCCAACTGTCGAATCCAAAGCCTAAGCCTAAACCGCCACTTCGCCTTTAACTCGTTTGCAAACAATGGAATAGTATTCAGGAGTTGAATCAAATCAACAAAGGACGAAAGAAAAGATAAGGCATTCGAGCAAACCAAAGAGCTCTTTATTGAGCTGTCTAAGAGGGCATTTGATTCGTGAATAACTGATACGAGAGCTTATGGTGCACATTTTCCTATTTTCCATGCCCTGGTTACGAAATTGCACTCCCGGGACAGTCCTTACGCCTGGCCACCCCCCATAGGGGGCAAGGCCTTCTTCTCTAGTCGCAAATTCTCCACTGGTTATTCTTCGAATTCGGATGTAGATGTGTCTGCTGCTCATTCACATTGCTAAGGGTATGCCGTGCTATTTGCCTTAGACTGGGAGTACTACTTCAAAAAAGCAAAGACGGCAAGTTGGAAAGGCCCAGGCCAGCCCTTTCTTTCATAGGAAAGAGAAACCTGCGATTACTTCGCTCAATGACCCTTCTTTCTTTGAATGCTTAAGCCTAGCAAGATCTTGCTTGCTGGTTGAATTATCCACCTATCCTTACTAACCCTACTGTAGGCCGGAGAGGCTTGCCCTAGCTCCAACATCGAGACGAGGTTTATAAATCCATTTTCAAAAAGAAAAACGTAGTTTTCAGGTATTTACTAGTACTCTAAGAGCTTGATTCAAAGCACTTGTTATTCACTCTTCAAAGAGCAAGGAAGAAGTCATCTCCCTTGTTAGAGGAAACTAACTTTTTATCATTTCCCACCCTCTACCCATATTCGATGCAGGAGTCTTGTCTCGTCAGGATAAACCAGGATAACCCGCGTTCACGTGGTCCCATGAGTGGTTCAAAAAGGGTCCAAATGGAGGTCCTTTTCGGGTAGCTCCTATATATTCTACAAGAAGGCTTACGTTTTTCTTCTGTCGGGCGCATGATCTCCAGCTGGGCCAACTTCGGTCCCATTATATACAAGTTTATATATTAGACGTACTCCCTAGGCTTGGCAATAGAAAATCAAATCCAAAATTGGGAAAAGGATACCCCGGACTAGGCATCCTTAGACCTTTTGTTCGTCCCCGCGGACGAACTGATCAAGTTGAAACGTAAAAAACTATATTTATCCATTTCCTAACAACTAGCCTTGATGTAGCATCTAGGTAGTTCTCATCAGGAACCATTGTAACAAAGTAGGTAGACCATATTGGGGGCTTCTTCTTCTTTCCGAGATATTAAAGAAGAACGAAAGGCTCTTTTTTCAATTGAAGAGCTCGGTTGGACGGTTCAACTGGATCAAGAATAGAAACAGCCATCATGGAGTGATTCCACAACTTCCAATCCACAATGATGGATGAAGAAATGAGCTAGCCATTCCTCAAAAAGAAAAAAACTAGGCCATACTCAGCAGCAAGGCAAGGAGATTTGAACCCACTTTTAGAAAAGAAGAAAGAAAATGTGCCAATGTCAATGCATTTGACCAACTGATTGGATTAATTGCGCTCCTTAGAGATAGAGATTCAATAAGCAGAAAGGCGGATGCAACCAATTCAATTCGACTGCTTTGCAAGGCATAAAAAATATTTAAGCACGACAGCACTGCTAATGGATTTGAAAGAACAACAAGACTAATAGTAAGACTTTATGTATAAGATGGCTTGGCTTAAACCAAACTTTCTTACGAAAGAAAAATACGTTATTGTCAGCAAGTCCTAATAAAATATGACTCCGACGATTGAGACTCAACTAAAGAGAGCTCAACTGATTGATAGAGGTAAAGGGCAGTTCCGACCGCTTTGTATTGTAGCATCCGTCAATCCCCTTAGCGTGAAGGAGACTGTAATAGTCTAGCTTTTTACCCCCTTTTTTTTTTTTCTATAGTGGATGACAGACTTAATGGTAGTTGTCTAATGCGAAATGATCTGAATTACTCCCCAAATTTATTACATGGCCGGAGTGATTAGATTGCTATATGAACTAAAATTGCAAGACTTTATTTATTTGGAATCAATTTTTTATCAATGTCCCACCCTTTCTTTGAACCTTGTCAATGATCGAACAGAAAGATATGAACTGAGTGCCATTTGATGAGTAACTAAGAACAAAGGAGAAGGATATAGAAAGAATGAAGTAATGAAAGAAGAAGTAATTGCTAGTAGTAACAACTTGTCACGATCCATTGGTTCATATAGAATCCATGTCCTATGTGTATCAAAAAACATTCTTTTTGCTAAGCGTATATAATAAAATAAAGTGAAAGGGTCCACCTCAAAACCAAAGTGGTACTAACTAACAATTGAGTCATCTCTGAACAGCAAGAGATAGTTGCCCATCATACGGCTCACCAACTTCACTTGCCTCTATAGGATGCTCGCTCCATGCAGGTTCGGATCACTTACAATACACGGCTCTACGAAGGAAGTAGTTGGGTTAGGAGCGTTTTCAATATGATTCTTTTCCCCTATTTGTTTGATGAGAAATACGAGTTAGTTTTGTCCACTTTCTTCATCCCCCTCTATCAAAATGATCAAAAAGGGTCCAAAGAGAGCTTCTTATTCCCGTGTTTGATCTCTTCCATCTCTGCCTCGCTCGTTGTTACCTATGTTGAAGAAAGGTTTGGAACCCTATAGAGAATGTAGAGGGGCCAACTCCATTCCTCTCCCTATCGGTCGAGCATCTTCAAGCCTCTCAATAGTGCTTTTTGAGGCTCCACTCTCCCTCTGAATAAGTAAGGCCCCGTTAGCCTGGGCGAAGATGGGGATAAAGAGTAAGGATTGAAGCCCCCTTAGCTCTACCAGGCACTAGACAGAGGTTAGCTCTATAAATGTGTAGAGCCAAGTATAGCGTGGTATAGTAGTAGGCACTTCTAGGCCCCTTCCTGGCTACTGGATTACTCAAGTGCTTCGGGTACTACAAACCCTCTGCCATCCATTATAGTAGAGCCGTTTCATGAGCGGTGGGGCTAAGCGCAGTTCTTTGAATCAAAGGTTGAATGAATCGATTCTTTTTTAGATATCAAAAGAGAAATCGAATAGGATAGATAGATAGATCTATCTTTCTATTCATATATATTGCTAAAACAAATTTGATATAGTTAAGTAGCGTAGCAAGAAGCCCCAAATCCTTGATTTGGCCAGGAAAGACTACATTGCTTTGGGCCTAGGAAGCGAAGGGAATGAGGTCGGTTGCTTCTCCTTCACACTTATTTTTCTCCATGCCCGTTCTGCATGCACTTTGCATGCCATTGGTGCTTTGTTTTCCTCTTATTCTTCATTGGACGGTTTGGATGGACCTGGCCATTCTTTCCCATCTAAAATAGAAAAGGCTGTATCACATCAAGATATCGATTCATTTTTTTCCCCCAATGTGATGGAGAAATTGTAACCCCCTATTTAGACTTTTGAGCCCTTCATCTTTCTGAATCGAGACATAGCCCAGCTTGCGTCATTCCAACAACCGACGGGGTATACCTCAGTATACGATCACGCGCAGTAATTGGGAGTCCCATTACACCTAAGGCCAACTTCAATTCACCAAACCAAGGTTCATCTCGTGTAGTGATTGTGGACTCGTACAAGGATATTGAGTAGACGGTTGATGTATCATACTCGACCCTATCTTTCATATCATGCATTCCCATCCGTTTTGCAACTAATTCGGTAAGCTACATGTCCAGTGTACGGAGAATTGCCTTCGGTCTCCCAAACTGACTTACTTGTGGCAACCTTTCAGCTCCCCAACGACCTATAATGCTAGTCACTACTCCCACTGGGGTTAGGAAGTAAGCCCCACAACCCAAAGCGGCGAAGAACAAATAGAATTTGCTACAAAAGCCGGATAATGGGGGTATTCCTATGTATGAGAACATAGTAATAGAGAAGGTAATAGCCAAAATAGGATTCGTTTTGGCTAGAGCACCTAAATCAGCTATATATTTGACACGGGTTTTCCCTAATGCTAAAACTATGGCGAATGCATCTATCGTCATTGATGCATAAATAAAGATACCAATTAGTAGTGATTGAATTCTATGGTTCCACATGAGAAACTAGTACGAATATAACCTACATGCCCAATTGAACTATGAGCTAGAAGTCTTTTGACATTCGTTTGGGCCATGGCGGCCAGTACTCCTAAGATCATAGAAGTAATGCTGCAGAAAAAGAAGATTTGTTGCAATGTAGCTCCATAAGAACCATAAATAGAAACACATGAAATATTAGCAGAAATAGAGATTTTAGGCGCAATAGAAAGGAATGTTGTAACCGGGGTGGGTGAACCCTCATAGATATCAAGTGCCCATATACATAGAGTCAAAAAAGATATGGAGTCCGAAGGGGAGGGGGGTTTTCTTTGGGGCTCGAGAGATCAAATAGATAGGGCCCCACAAGTTTTGAATTCACCGTTGGGGAATTCACACGAAAGGGAACGCCGAATTCTCAAAGAAAACAGTGCTCTCTGAACCGAACGTGAAAGTTGTTTTCCATCAGATGGTTGTTCCCGTAACTATACTCTCAACTTGGATTATATATCCAAAAAGGTCCACTCTCGGCCATTCCACACGCTGCCTAGCAGAGGCGTGGTTATCTGAAGTGGATTCTCTCTTTTGTAGTAGATGTCGAACCTGCTGTGCGCAATTGACTAAGAAGGGGGCGGGCGCAGCAGCTATATGGACCCCTTCCTTTCTGTTGTTGCCAGTGCTTTCCCGGGCTGAGCCAGAATTATTATAAAGGGAAGGCAAAGCCCGAAGGCTGCTATCTTAATAGACCAGTAGGCAGAATGAGGAGAGGGCCTGGCAATCATACCACGGCGGTCAAAAAAGCATGTTCCCTTTAGATAAGACACACCGTAGGCCATCCTCGGCTTTCTTTGTTTTCGATGAAAAACAAAGAAAATCTCATCTCGATCTCCGAAGCCTTTTCCTTCCCCCGCCGCATCTTTCTCCCTTCGTTGAGCCTTTCCTTTAATGGTTAGGGAAAGCATTCCCTTATCTGAACTTGGCGGGCATTCCTTCCACCTTAATCAAATCAACTAGGGGGTGGGTTTAAACATAGACTCAAACATTATTTGAAAGGTCCTAGCTACGCCATGCGTTCAATACAAAATCTGAAAAGTTGTAGGGATGACAAAAAGAGGGCGCTTTCCTGTGTTGGACTGAAAAAAATGACCTAAGATAAGAGCGTCTTCTCTTAGCTTTCTTCCTCCCGCGCCCGTCGCCTGACCCGCTTTAAAGGAGAAGATTAGCAAAGCAGGAAAAGACATAGGGAGGGGAGCAGCATCGTATTCTCTTCGCGAGAACTTCCAGATCGGAGAAGCATTCAGAATGGGCTCCGTATTCATTTTGTTCACAGAAAGGATCCAGGGGCTTCGGGGAACCCAAAAATGAATTTGACTTGATAGATAGAATCAATGATAGATAGACAAGAGATAGATAAAGGATATATAAATTTCTCTAAAAGAAAGAGGAATAGAATAGACATCATTTTAGATGTCTATCTATCCTTTAATATCTCCCGATTCTTTTTTTCTATCGTTATATCTGCTCTCTCTAAAAACATTGAGAGATAAAGAGCAGATGGATCCTATCCCCTATATCGAGCACTCATTCCTATCTATTGATAAAAAGATCTTCGTCAAATACCGGACTTTGCCTTTTTTTAAGAATTCGTCATATCCAAGGCAACTTATCACAAGCACCCCACCCTATACGACTAGTTGGGGGGGCTGTTCGCCTTTCGAATCAAACAAAGTAAGTAGTAGGGGCTGTCACGCCCCGACCCAACCCCCAAGCTAAAGGTTAAGTCCGGACCCGACACACGGACAGAGTCTCCTCTGTACCGTGGACATTCTAAAAACCTGTAAACACTTAAACAAGGTCCCAACAATACAATACAAGCTTTTCTCAATTAAACAACAAAGCTATAAGGCCATCCGAGCCTTAGAATACACAATATCTCCAAAACACACAAGCATGCGAGAACTTGTTGTCAGCATAGTTTTATAATCCTGACATTCTAGGAAATCGATAAAACAACTTAAAGGATAAAGCATTCTACATTAACCATCCACTCCCAAGCATGCGAGGAAATAAGGCAAGAAATAAAAGTTATTACAGTTCATAGACTTTCAAAGCCACAACCCAACCAACTAATCTTCGACTTATACAACAAGCATATACATAGCCCTTGGGCTACAAAATAGTACATAAAGTAATCAGATGAGTCTTCCACATAACAGCAAAATCATAAACCACCTCAAGTAATCAGACACAGCAACTAAGGTAAAGGCTCGATCTGAACTTCTTCTTCTTCAACTAAATCAACAAGCTGGGGTTCACCCTCAGCGTCTCCTGAAACAGATATCGAGGTATGAGCAACCACTGTTGCCCAGTGAGGGATATAGTCCCGGGGCGTGCAATGTGACAGATAATACAATTACACAACAATAACACTTAACCAATTAAAAACAATGATAACTTAAATAACCACACAATTAAAAGGATACATTTCAACAATCCCCTATACACCAATCTTCACTGGTCTTCAATCACGATCCACGAACCACGAGCACGATCACGATAAGCCGGCATAACCCCAATCACTCCAATGGGTGTACTCCGGATGTACCCCGAATCCTACGACCCAACATCCCCTGGCAATCTCCGGACCAGGCGAATGAGGGAATAGGGCACGGAGTTTGAATATCCACCGGCAAGCCCTCTGCCGCCCAGCCGATATTCAACACATCCGCCCCGACACTATGGTTGCGCAACCACTATGCAATGCACTCAACGATGGCAAGTTAATAACAATAATATAAGCATTAACACATATGAGGATCAACAAAGTAGGTTGACCTCGTTGCAATTAGGATAGAAGCAAAGATAGAAGCTAATAAGCAGTTTACAAATGAACTTATACCAAATAAGTATAGAATCATTCCAGAAGCTCCAAATCAATTTAAAATCACATATAAACACTCAAGAAGTCCTGATATGGGTTTAGGAGGGTGAGACAACTTAAATTGCACCTAAACCTCTTTGTTTTTCGAACTATTTCTCTTCCAAACCAAAGTTAATGATTTCATTTTCAAAGGAAACTCTCCCAACCTTCTAACTAACCCCCAAGGTACCCTTTCAACCCTCGAACTCAATCAAATACCCGCGTTTACCCCGAAAGCCCCAATTTCCCTCTTTTGGCTTTATACCACACCTACATTGTCCGGGCTTCAAACAAGTGATATCAAGGCATCTATAGCACCTAGGTAGCCTAAGGATACTAGAATTGAAGCCCGATTCCACCCGGATTCGCATTAACCACGAAAGCCCCAACTTAAAGTCGACTATTTTCCATTTTTAGGCGATTTAAGAGCAATGCAAGTGTACGGGGCTATTTGCTTATCTTCACTAGTACCTAAGGCATCAATTAGAAGCATTAATTCAATCCAATTCGAGCAATTACACAAAACCCTAGAAAAAATGTCACTATTCACCCTAAAAATCAAACTAACGATTCTAACCGTTTAAATTGCGAAACGACGGTTCAAAAGTGTTCTCTAGCATTCATATAGATAGTATATTAGCATAGATAACAATTACAATGACATATAATCATAATTTCAACAAATCAATAAATGAGCAACTATTTAAAAATGCAAAAACAAGTCGTGAAATCCCTCACCACTACGCGTAGGAGCACCTAGGAACCTTGCAAACACCCTACACTAGTTGCTCAAGGTTTGGCTTGGCTTGAATTGAAGAGTTGAAGATGGAAAAATGCTCCCAAGTGCAAGGGTGGGCTGTCGGGTTTGGGGCTGCTGTTTCAGCTTTCTATTTTTTTTTTTTTTGCATTTTATGAGTTTAAGTGTTATAATAAAGGGGTTAAGTTGAGGTGGGGTCCTTAGGGTGCTTAAGTGATCTAATAAAATGCGCGTTGCTAGCTCCAAAACGAGCTTAGATGGTAATATGTATGCTAGCTAATTAATTACCTAAGTTAGTTACGTAACACTATTCACTTGACTTCTAAAATTATTTTCTAAACGAGCCCTCCTAACGCCTTTAGCTCAAATGCACATTTTTCCCACTACTTTTACAATTAATATGATTTAATAAAAATGCTAATTAATTAATAGAAGACAGTTTAGAAATGGAATGAATAGTAACCCAAGAAGGCAGTCAATAATGCACAGAAGGAAATGCGTAAACAAAGATGCAACAGTAATTAAATGCATGGCTAATCTCGGGCGTCACAGGGGCTTCATAGCTACATTCATTCTAAAGGAAAGTGAAACCAACCTTTAGTCAATAGGAGCCCTACTTCCCTCTTTGCGACCTCATCACTTCAATTCAAGGGCAAACCCATTTCTTAGTCACCGGGCTGAGCACACCTTTGGTACTTTAATAGGGCGAGCTCTTTGATAGTGACTTCCTTCGTTTGGTAGGGCGACGAAAGGCTACTTCAATGACGAAAACAATTGAAAACTCGAGAGGGTCTGTGACACCCGGAACCCAGTACTTCACTAATTGCATTCATTAAATTGTTAACTTAGATGTAATTTAACTAATTACTTTATTTTTTTTATATTTCCATAAATTTAAATATTTCTTTTCATGCATTTTATATTTTTATAAAATACTACATATTTTTAGGGGACTATAGCCCCTGACTGTGCGTGCATTGCATATCGGGATCAATGGGAAAAACTTCATAAAATGTCTGATGAATAGTACCAGCGGGATTTTTCCAGAATTTTCAGATTTTTGGCATTTTATTTTGCTGAAATTTAATCACCCAAATGACCCATTTACCCTTACTAAAATACCCTATTTGCTTGACCTACCCTTTGACCATCTTATGAGAATATTAAAAGCCAAGAAACAAAAAAAAAAGGGTCAAAAAAATGGCCAAAAAAGAGTTACGGGAATAGTAACTTCTCATAAATAAATAAAAAAATACTCCTTGCTTCATTCTTGCTTCCATTGCTTCCCAAATTGGTTGTGTTTCATCCTTAGGACCTTAAGACCATTCTTTGATCTTCAAAAGAGGTGAGGGTGCATTCTATTTTTGTATTAAATTAAATTCAAGTTTGTATTATTATTTTTGTGATCTAATATTGTAGTGGTTTAATTCTTGTTCCGTTGATTCTTATATGCTCTAATGACTTCATAGAATATGTTTGATGTTTTAAAATGCTTGTTGAATGCTTGAAAATGAAAATGGCACTTGGGAAAGATGATGAATAGTACTAAACTAGGGTTTCCAAAAAAAGTTATAATTTAATTTGATTCGAGGCTTCTAGTAGTTGCTAATTAGGTCCATAAGCGTGGGAAAAATGTTAATTGCACTTGCTATGTTCAAATTTTGAGAAATTTGATCAAAATATGCTACTTTAATAAGGGGTTTCGGGTTTAACTTGAATTCGGGCACGTTTCGAGGTTATGGCTAGTCTTTATTAAGTATTGAAACCTTAGAAGTGCTTTCGTTTCGCTTGTTTGGGTTCCGAAATTGGTACTTGTAGTGTAAACCCAAAAAGAGGCATTTTTGGTGTTTTCGTGTACTTGTGCTCTACGTTATGATTTGGAGGTTTTAAATGTGGTATTTAGGTATCCTTAGATTGGTAGGATGGTTAGCTAGCTTAACTTGATCATTGAATTCCAATAGGAAGCTAAATAGCCTAGTTGAACAAAGGGGAAATGAATGAATTAATTGTTTTAGTACTTGTATTGCTTTGTAGTTGCTCCTAGCGAGTCTAAATGCTATTCTAAGGTATGTGTGAGCTTTCGGTTAAGTTTTGTGAAAAGTATAATATTGACCCCTTTGTGTTCGCATAGTTAATCTCATGATAATTGATTTATAATTGAGTAATTAAATGTTTATATGCATTTGTGTAGTGTACGTATTATAGTAGTGAAGTCTCATGAATTAAGTTGCTTGGTTTACATGGATTTGGTTGAGTATGAATTTAGAATGGACTAAAGGAACTAGTAATGAACCATGGTAATAATTGTTGTTAGTTGATTCTTGATTGATTGGATAAATATTTAAATGTACTTATGTAACAAGTTCATCTATTCGGAGAAGTTGTGAGTTATGTTATATCGATACTAGTTAAAGATTGAGTAACATGTTTATATTGCTTATTAATTGCATTATATGTGTAAAGATACACTTATATAACTTATTGGTTAGATGTTATATAGTGTTTCTACTTATATGAATGGCTATGTATATGTTATTTATTATGCTATTGTCTTTGTCTAATACTTGAAAATTAAAGAATGTTGCATATGTGATCACTTGAGTTTATGTATTGTTCAAATATTGATTAGAATGATTGTTAAACCATGAAATATATTGTTAGTTATGTGAATTAAAGGGAATCAAATAGAGTTGGATAAATTAATGGCTTTATGAACTAACATTAGTTGAGAATAAAGAATCATTTCTTATGCATATAGTTGATTGTATTAGGTAGTGATAATTGAAAGGAATTGATGCTTTCGGAGAAATTGAGGGAATCTTGGCTTAATTCGCGCAGGTTTGGCTTCCTAAAAGGTGAGGGATCATTTCTATGTGCATTCTATTTGTCTTATCTTGTTATATACTAAATATTCGATACTAAGTGATTTAAGTATTTTAGTTGTATTAGTTTAGCAATTATAGACTAATGAATGTATCATATTTCATCGTATGGCGTGATTGATGATGTGTGTGCTCGAGGACAACCTCTTTTGTTGTCCTCCTTGTTTGTATATCGGCTTATTTTGTTATATTGTTATTATTATTGCTTCCTGTGTTATCGAGTCAATGGTTGCGCAACCTTATCGTTGGGGTAGATGTGATGGGCCTCTCTGGGTGGCAGCGGGCTTGCCAGGGTTGGTTGCTCTAGCTCCATACCCTATTCTGTCACTCGCCTGGTCCGGAGATTGCTAGGGGGTGTTGGGTCATAGGATTGGGTACATCCGGAGTACCCTTTGGTGTTTGGGATGCCGGCTTATCGTGATCGTGATCGTGGTTCGTGGATCATGAATGAAGACCAGTGAAGATTGGTGTATAGGGGTTATGTGAAATGTATCCTTTTAAATGTGTGGTTATTTAAGCTATCATTGTTTCTTTAATTGTCTAATTGGGATTGTTGTTTAACTGTATTACCTGGTGCATTGCACGCCCCGGGAGACTATATCCCTCACTGGGCATCAATGGTTGCTTATCCATCGATATATGTTTCAAGAAGTGCTGAGGGTGATCCCCAGCTAATTGAGGTGCTAGTGGAAGAGGAAGAAGTTCAGGCTGAGCCTTTGCCCTAGTTGTTATGTGTTTGTTGTCTAAGGTGGATTTGTCTTCTTGTTGTTACATGGTGTACTTGTATTGCTATAGCATGATCTATTTTGTGGCCTTAAGGCTATGTATATTCTTGTAGTTGCAAGTTGAAAGTTCTTAGTTGTAATGTTAGCTTTGAGATATTATGGCTTGTAATAACTTTTAATTCTCCTTTTAGTTCTTGCATGCTTGGGTGTGTATGTTTAGAGGTGTTGATTTCAACTTCTAAGTATGTTTCAAAGTTATCATAGAATGGCATGATAAGCGGTTTTATGAAGAATTCAAGTTGGTTGCATGCTTGTGTGAATCTAAACTATTGTATGCCTCAAGGCTCGGATGGCCATGAACCTTTGAACTTTAGTTATAAAAGCTTGTCATATTGTGTTGTGACTTTCTTGAGTATTTACAAGTTTTCAGAATGTCCACGGTACAGAGGAAACTCTGTTCGTTTTTCCCTAAAATTTTGAGATCGGGTTGGGATTGGGTTGAGAATAGCTTGGTTATTAGAGCCTCCGGTCTCGTGAGGGATCGGGGCGTCACAGGTGGTATCAGAGCTTAGATGCTCTCAGCCAGGATAGGGTCCTCGGACTGCTGGGTAGTGAACCTCGAGTGCATGCTTGTGAAATGTATCTTGATTAGGTGTGTGCTTCGTGTGCCTTGAGAATGTAAGTGTCTTTTGTGCAATCTTGTATCTTGAACTTAATATGTGATCTATGTGATAGTGATGTGTACTGTGTGTTAAATACTTGTCAAGTGTAGTGATATAGCTAATCATGAATCGAATTGATCTTATGAATCGTTACTTGCTCGAAATATTGATTGTAATGTGTATACTTGAGTGTCTCGGCATAGTTGTGTTGTGAATTGTATTCATTGCATGTGACTCATATTTGAACTATCTTGTTGATTAACTTTGTGTAATAAAACTTCTGGTTATATAATAGCTTGTGTGATATATGTCATAATATCCTGATATATGAACATTACATCAATTACATTAGGTGATATCTTGTCATTCATGCATTGTCCCCTTAAATCGGTAAGTAAGCATTCTCCCCTGAAAGAGATGGCCATTGATGCTGACTGGTGAGAGAATAATGGTTCAACCGGCTATTGGGATCAGTGAAGGGATTTGATGCCCCGAGGTTAAATTTGGACTCTCTTGGCACTTCTTAAACGGTACTTCTTGGTTGGAACTCCGATTTGGGAATCTCGGATAGATCTTCTAGTTGGCGTCATATATGGTAGTCTTATTTGATACTCTTATTCAAAAGAATTCATGTTTATGAGTATTGGTCAGTATTCTTTGCGCACACTCCCACTTGGATTTCTTGTTCGGGTTTTACCTATGGTACCACCTTGATATTCTGATTGGGTATTTTCTTCATTATTTTCGTCTGGTATTCTTGTCTAGAGATTATTTGGTATTTCCTCTGGACTACTGGTTTAGGGATTCTTATATGGTAATTCATAATTAGAGAGATTCTTATTCCAACTTCTAGATTCGTATACTTATTCGGAGCCTTTATTTGGCATCCTTAATCAGATTTATTGGTGGTATTTTCTCGGAGTCCCAAGCTGGACATCTAATTAGGCCTTTATTTGGCAATCTTGAGCCTTTATTTGACAGTTAGAGTTGGGATTCACTGGACTTCCTTCTTGGGAATTTCTTGATTTTATCCGGGCATTTTGGATATTAGCTGCATACTCTTCTTAATGGGATTTCTTTTGGTGCTCTCTCAGCATTAGTGAATGGCCTCCTCGTGTCACATTCTTACCGGACTCCTATTGGGTATTTTCATAGGAGCCTTTATTTAGCTACCCGACTCGGGTTTCCTTCAGTGACGTTCGCTCTTCTTAGTTTCATTCGGCATTACACTTCTTGACTTCAAGTCCGACGAAAACTGTTGTAGTTATTGGAAGTCATTTCAGCTCAAGAAATTGCGAGGATGCAATTTTTGTAAGGAGGGGAGGATGTGATACCCCGAACCCAGCACTTCACTAATTGCATTCATTAAATTGTTAACTTAGATGTAATTTAGCTAATTACTTTATTTTTTTTATATTTCCATAAATTCAAATATTTCTTTTTATGCATTTTATATTTTTATAAAATACTACATATTTTTAGGGGACTATAGTCCCTGACCATGCGTGCATTGCATATCGGGATCAATGGGAAAAAATTCACAAAATGTCTGATGAATAGTACTAGCGGGATTTTTCCAGATTTTTCAGATTTTGGCATTTTATTTTGCTGAAATTTAATCACCCAAATGACCCATTTACCCTTACTAAAATACTCTATTTTCTTGACCTACCCTTTGACCATCTTATGAGAAAATTAAAAGCCAAGAAACAAAAAAAAAAAGGGTCAAAAAAATGGCCAAAAAAGAGTTACGGGAATAGTAACATCTCAAAAAAAAAAAAACACTTCTTGTTTCATTCTTTCTTCCATTGCTTTCCAAATTTGTTGTGCTTCATCCTTAGGACCTTAAGACCATTCTTTGATTTTCAAAAGCGGTGATGGTGCATTATATTTTTGTATTAAATTCATTTAAAGTTTGTTTTATTTTTTTTGTGATCTAATATTGTAGTGGTTTAATTCTTGTTCCGTTGATTCTTATATGCTCTAATGACTTCATAGAATATGTTTGATGGTTAAAAATACTTATTGAATGCTTGAAAATGAAAATGGCACTTGGGGAAGATGATGAATAGTGCCAAACTAGGGTTTCCAAAAAAAGTTACAATTTAATTCGATTCGAGGCTTCAGTAGTTGCTAATTAGGTCCATAAGCATGGGAAAAATGTTAATTGCACTTGCTATGTTCAAAATTTGAGAAATTTGATCAAAATAGGCTACTTTAATAAGGGGTTTCTGGTTTATCTTGAATCCGGGCACGTTTCGAGGTTATGGTTAGTCTTTATTAAGTATTGAAACCTTAGAAGTGCTTTCATTTCGCTTGTTTGGGTTCCGAAATTGGTACTTGTAGTGTAAATCCAAAAAGAGGCATTTTTGGTATTTTCGTGTACTTGTGCTCTAGGTTATGATTTGGAGGTTTTAAATGAGGTATTTAGGTATCCTTAGATTGGTAGGATGGTTAGCTAGCTTAACTTGATCATTGAATTCCGATAGGAAGCTAAATAGCCTAGTTGAACAAAGGGGAAATGAATGAATTAATTGCTTTAGTACTTGTATTGCTTTGTAGTTTCTCCTAGCGAGTCTAAATGCTATTCTAAGGTATGTGTGAGCTTTTGGTTAAGTTTTGTGAAAAGTATAATATTGACCCATTTGTGTTCGCATAGTTAATCTCATGATAATTGATTTATAATTAAGTAATTAAATGTTTATATGCATTTGTGTAGTGTACGTATTATAGTAGTGAAGTCTCGTGAATTAAATTGCTTGGTTTACATGGATTTGGTTGAGTATGAATTTAGAATGGACTAAAGGAACTAGTAATGAACCATAGTAATAATTGTTGTTAGTTGATTCTTGATTGATTGGATAAATGTTTAAATGTACTTATGTAACAAGTTCATCTATTCGGAGAAGTTGTGAGTTAAGTTATATCGATACTAGTTAAAGATTGAGTAAACATGTTTATATTACTTATTAATTGCATTATATGTGTAAAGATACGCTTATATAACTTATTGGTTAGATGTTATATAGTGTTTCTACTTATATGAATGGCTATGTATATGTTATTTATTATGCTATTGTCTTTGTCTAATACTTGAAAATTAAAGAATGTTGCATATGTGATCACTTGAGTTTATGTATTGTTCAAATATTGATTAGAATGATTGTTAAACCATGAAATATATTGTTAGTTATGTGAATTAAAGGGAATCAAATAGAGTTGGATAAATTAATGGCTTTATGAACTAGCTTTAGTTGAGAATAAGAAATCACTTCTTATGCATATAGTTGATTGTATTAGGTAGTGATAATTGAAGGGAATTGATGCTTTTGGAGAATATTGAGGGAATCTTGGCTTAATTCGCGCATGTTTGGCTTCCTAAAAGGTGATGGATCATTTCTATGTGCATTCTATGTGTCTTATCTTGTTATATGCTAAATATTCGATACTAAGTGATTTAAGTATTTTAGTTGGATTAGTTTAGCAATTATAGACTAATGAATGTATCATATTTCATCGTATGGCGTGATTGATGATGTGTGTGCTCGAGGAAAACTTCTTTTGTTGTCCTTCTTGTTTGTATATTGGTTTATTTTGTTATATTTTTATTATTATTGCTTCCTGTGTTATCAAGTCAATGGTTGCGCAACCTTATCGTCGGGGCAGATGCGATGGGCCTCTCTGGGCGGCAGCGGGCTTGCCAGGGTTTGTTGCTCTAGCTCCGTACCCTATTCCCTCACTCGCCTGGTTCGGAGATTGCCAGGGGGTGTTGGGACGTAGGATTGGGTACATCCGGAGTACCCTTTGGTGTTTGGGATGCCGGTTTATCGTGATCATGATCGTGGTTCGTGGATCGTGAATGAAGACTTGCGAAGATTGGTGTATAGGGGTTATGTGAAATGTATCCTTTTAAATGTGTGGTTATTTAAGCTATTATTGTTTCTTTAATTGTCTAATTGTTATTGTTGTTTAACTGTATTACCTGTTGCATTGTACGCCCCGGGGGACTATATCCCTCACTGGGCAACAGTGGTTGCTCATACCTCGATATATGTTTCAGGAGGTGCTGAGGGTGAGCCGCAGCTAATTGAGGTGCTAGTGGAAGAGGAAGAAGTTCAGGCTGAGCCTTTGCCCTAGTTGTTATGTGTTTGTTGTCTAAGGTGGATTTGTCTTCTTGTTGTTACATGGTGTACTTGTATTGCTATAGCATGATCTATTTTGTGGCCTTAAGGCTATGTATATTCTTGTAGTTGCAAGTTGAAAGTTGTTAGTTGTAATGTTAGCTTTGAGATATTATGGCTTGTAATAACTTTTAATTCTCCTTTTAGTTCTTGCATGCTTGGGTGTGTATGTTTAGAGGTGTTGATTTCAACTTCTAAGTATGTTTCAAAGTTATCATAGAATGGCATGATAAGCGGTTTTATGAAGAATTCAAGTTGGTTGCATGCTTGTGTGAATATAAACTATTGTATGCCTCAAGGCTCGGATGGCCATGAACCTTTGAACTTTAGTTATAAAAGCTTGCCTTATTGTGTTGTGACTTTCTTGAGTATTTACAAGTTTTCAGAATGTCCACGGTACAGGGGAAACTCTGTCGGTTTTTTCCTAAAATTTTGAGACCGGGTTAGGATTGGGTTGAGAATAGCTTGGTTATTAGATCCTCCGGTCTCGTGAGGGATCGGGGCGTCACAGGGTCACCTTTGGAAGCGTTCGCCGGTAACCAAAGCGTCACTCCTTCTTTTTGATTATGTCATGACACTTACTGAATCCAATCCATAAACCCGGAAATGAAACAAAATGCGTTCCCTTTCGTCAAGTAGGTAAAGTAGGCATACGAACCACTTTGCCTTACACTCTATTAGAACAAAGCAAAGAAGGAGGCATAATGGAGAAAGGAAAGGGACAAGGGCGGTCTTGCTTGGCACGAAGGCTGCTGGTTCGGGGTTAGAGTAAAGTACTAAAGGTCCTTGGACTTCTAGGCAGTTTTTTTTAGGCAGCTGTTCACCATTGGATCTTGCCAATACAGCCCCCTACAGTTTTCGTTACCGAGATATCTTTTTTCTTTCATTGTTCCCAAGGATTTTTTGGGTAATCTGTTCCTATGCTACAAACATTCAAATCTAAACTTAACCTTGTCGCTCTTCTTTCTTTCCTCGCGAGCAGGAAGCACACCAGCAGCGTGCGTTGCGTGATTCTACAGTGTTTTTTGGACTTGACTGGGTGGACAGTTGATCGGACGAGAACTTCGATTCGCCCTGCCAATAGGCAGGCATCGTGCTTATCTTGTGTGACAATACTACAGAGCGAGTGGCTCTTCTAGGCAGGTAGCTGTGTAATACCCGAGCCCGGAATGTGAAAATTCCTTGTTTATTATCTTGAAAATTATATTTCCTTAAGTTCTTTGTGAATTAATTGTTACTTTCTCGCCGTCGCAACGTGCATTGCATTTAGGGAGCGATAGCTAGAGAACGATTTCCAGTCCTCAGCAAATAGTGAAACTAGTGTTTAAATGACTTAAATTTTATATTTTAAATGTTGCTAGCTTTAATTGATCTTTCCTTAGCTAAAATGGCTTTAAAATGCACAAAATAAGGGCCTTTGACCAAGTTTTAAGTGGTTTGACCTAGGCTTTTGACCATTTGACCATTTAGCATTTAAATAAGCTTTTAACTTAGCAAAAAAAAAAAAAAAACAGCAGCTGAAACAGAGAGTCCAGGCCGTGAGCTCCAAGGGAAAAAAAAACCTTTCAACCTTTCAATCGTTCAATCTTCGCGTGAGCTCGTGCGGGGTGGTTTCCGAGGTGACTAGCGTTGTTTTCCTAGCGACTAGGAGTGCCTAAGGTGAGGGAATCATGTTATTTGCGCATTTAAATGTTTAGTGTATCAACTTTGCAATTTTTAGATTTTATCTGTAGATTGTTGTTTAAAGCATTTTGATGCTTCTAGAATGTTCCTTGGCTATTGTAGAACGTGTATTTATAGCTTTTTAACATTTTCTGCGGTTAAATGTTGTGATTGCAAATTAAATTGTCAATTGAATAGTATTTTATGAATAGTAAAACCTTGAAACGTTGAAGTTGCGCTGTTATGCTTTCCGTTGATGTAGAAATGTGCTAGGTATGCTAGAATGCCTAAATGCATGGTTTGTTTGGGTTGCGTAGTGGAAAAAATGAGAATTATGCCTTTGGGAAAGTCGGGGTCGTTTAGGTCGACTTTAGCGTTTTCTCATTTTGCGTGTTGGCATTGTATCGGGAGGCCATAGAAGCACTTTTGGTGTGATTATGGCGTTGGTTGGGTGTTTGGTTGGTATAGTTGTAGTTCAAACGAGAAAGGGGGAAATCGGGGCTTTGTGCGAGTTCTAGGGTAACGTAAGGTTTCGGGGTCTTTAGACGTGCCTTATGGTGACCTAGGAGGGTTGGCCAAGTCGGTTTCCAGAACTCATGGCTCGTTTGGAAATGGTAGTGTTTTGATAGTTGGGGCCGATTTATGTTTTTGTGTGTTTTCTTGATTTTATGCCTATAGAATGCTTAGGGTTGCTTGAAATACTTGTCTGAATTGATTTGGATTGAAATGCTTATCAATTGTTGCTATTGCGTGCGAGAGTAACCTACTTTGTTATTCTCCCACGTGTGGCTTTATCGCTTGTTTATGGCCTTGTATCGAGTCTTGCATTGTATAGTGTCTCGCACGTGAATGATGGGCCTCTCTGGGTAGCCTCGGGTTGCCAATGTTGGTTGCTCTAGCTCCGCTGCTAGTCCCTTTTCTCGCTTGGGTTGCCTCCCAGGGAGTTTTGGGTCGTAGGTTGATGGACACTTCCGGGGTATTCCAAACTGGTGTTATAAGGTGGTTTGGGCCGGTGCGTCATCATCGAATTCGTGTTTGAAAGTTGCTCGTGAAAAGAGTATCATATCCTTTGAATGAGTGTTTGCAGCTTTAAATACTTGCCTTGCTTTATTGTTGGCTTTGTGGTATCCCTATATGATATTTGTATGCATTGCTTGGCTAATTGCATTGCATACTCCTCTCATCTCCGTCCTTGAGACCAATTGCCCTCGCTGAGCAATAGTTTTTGCTTATTCCTCTCTATACTATATTTTTACAGGAGTAGTTGAAGCAGAACCTATCGAGGTAATAGAGGAGGAGGAGCAGGTGGAGGTGTTTCCGTGATAGCACTTCTCTGCTTTGCTGGTAGTTGGTTACCAGATTTTGTGCGAGCCTTGCTTGTTATGTGTATTGCTTGGATGTCGCTTAATTTTGAGGCTTGTAGCCTTGTATGTATTTTCTAGTTTGAGGCCTCTACGGTCTTATGTTGTATAAGTTGAAAGAATGTAAATTTATAAACTTACACCCTTGTGACTAGTAAGAAAATGCATGCTAATGGAATTGATTAGTGGCATAAATACCTGTGTAGTATGCATGACATTTTGGTTTGGAAAGTTGGTTAATAGGAGCGTGTATGTTTTTAAAAGAAAGTTGGCTTGTTTGAATTGTTTTATGGCTTTCGCAAGTGATAGGATGGTTATAGGGTTCTCGGATCGGCCGGGGTACAGAGGAGACTCCGTCCGTGTATCAGGTCCGAGCTTGGCCTTTTGCGGGGTCGGGTCGGGGCGTGACATCTTAAGGTGGTATCAGAGCATGATAGTCTTGCATGAGCCAGGATATGTTTCTCGGTCTGTGGGGTAAAGGTCCAAAATGCTAGAGTGTTTATGTATGATTGCTTAGTGAAAAGAAAATGATATAGCATGACTTTGTGAACTTGGAGTGTTTATGTGTTTAAGTGAAATAGTTTGGCAAGTTGAACTTGTCTTATGTGAATTGTGTGATAGAATATTGGATTGTTATTGACTTGAGTGTTATCTAATCTTATGTGCTATATTTCTGTCTATAAACTGCTTTTAAATGTTGCCAGCTATTGTGAATTGCTACTATGCCGCCACGTCGTGGTACTCAAGGTATAGGATCAGATGAAGAGGCAGCAGACCAGGGTCAGCAGCCGTTGCCTGAGCAGTTTATGGCTACCATGACTATTGCAGTAGACCGGATTACACAAGTGCTGCATGAGCAGAGGCAGGACAGGAATAATCCCCAGTGAAATCAAGCTAATCCTGGTGGACAGGGGTACAAAGTTGAGAATAATCAGTTAGAGAAATTTCTGAGGCACGAGCCGGGAAAGTTCTTCGGAAAGCCGGATGATGAGGTGGCCGAGAGATGGATTAACCGTGTTGAGAAAATTTTCACCGCTTTGAGGTACACCGATGAGGCAAGAATAGATTATGCGTCATTCTTATTTGAGGGTGATGCAGAGCAGTGGTGGAATACTGTCAGATTGAGGTGGGATTGTGAGGATGTTCCACATTTATGGGATGATTTTGTGAGTGAGTTTCGGGACAAATATATTCCCGAGATGGTTATGGAAAGGAGGGAAGATGAGTTTGTGGCCCTGAAACAGGGAAATATGACTGTTGCACAGTATGAGGCTAGGTTTATTAGCCTGTCGAGGTATATGCCCGAGTTGGTACGGCCGGCTAGGAGGATGATTCATAGGTTTGTCCGTGGGTTGAGAATGGACACACAGTTGCATTTGACTGGGCAAACCTATACTACTTTTCCCGAGGCATTTCAGGCAGCCTCGAAGTTTGAGAAACGGAAGGCTGAGATGTTAGCTGAGAGCAGTCAGCCGAGTAAGAAGCAGTATTTGGGCCAGAGCAGCCAGAGTCAACCGAGGCAATATCAGGCTACTGCACAGGTTCCTCAGCAGCGTCCCTATCAGCCCCAGTAGCAGATTCAGGCTACGCCAGCTGTGACTAGACCCCAGCAAGGAGCTACAGTTCCTACTACCGCCAGAGCCCTAGCACCTACAGGAAATACTGCAGTTAGGCAAAATCAGCAGTGTAATTATTGTAGTCGATCAGGACATAATGAGGCTAACTGCTGGTGGAAGAGTGGTAAATGTACGGGCCGTGGCAGTGATGACCATAGGGTGAGAGATTGCCCTAAGTATAACAATGTTCAGGGCCGTGGTGGAGGCCAAGGTGTTCAGAATAGGGCTGCAGGTGCACGTCCAGCACAGAGAGTTCAGGCTAGGGTCTTTGCACTAGATGCGGAGGAGCTGCCCGATACTACAGCTATTGTGGAAGGTACCTTTCTTCTCAATACTCAGCCAGTTAAAGTTTTGATTGATCCCGGAGCTACACATTCGTTTATAACTCCTGCATGTGCACGATCTGTGAATGTTTGCATTGATAAATTGCCGCATGAAGTTGAAGTTAGTACTCCTTTGGGTGCAAAATTTGTTACTGAGTCTATTTGCAAATCTTGTGATATATGTATTGAGAACCGTAAATTTCCTGCTGATTTAATTATATTGTCATTCCGTGACTTTGAAATCATTTTGGGAATGGACTGGTTGGGGAAGTACTATGCTCAGTTGGATTGTAGAACAAAGATTGTTTATCTTCAGGTTCCTGACCTACCGGTACTAGAGATTGTTGGGAACTGCAGGGCTGCCCGAATTCCTCTTTTATCAGCGATCAAGACTTCTAAGTTGTTGAATAAGGGTTGTGAAGCTTACTTAGCCTATTTGATCAATCAGCCTACTGATAAGTTGAGTTTGAATGAGGTTCCGATTGTTAGAGACTTCCCTGGTGTATTTCCCGAGGAATTATCGGGTTTACCACCGGATAGAGAGATTGAGTTCGTGATTGATCTTGTGCCAGGCACTGCGCCAATTTCTAAGAGTCCTTATAGAATGGCATCGGCTGAACTTCAGGAGTTAAAAATTCAGCTTCAGAACTTGCTTGAGAAATGGTTTATACAACCTAGTTCTTCGTCGTGGGGCGCACCTGTGTTGTTTGTGAAAAAGAAAGACGGCACGCTACGGTTATGTATTGATTACAAAGGATTTAATCAAGTCACGATTAAGAACAAATACCCCTTGCCGTTGATTGAGGAATTGTTTGACCAGTTGCAGGGTGCGAGTGTTTACTCCAAATTTGACTTGAGGCAGGGTTACTATCAACTTAGGATTCGGAGTGACGATATACCAAAGACGGCATTCAGGACTAGATATGGCCACTATGAATTTGTTGTTTTGCGTTTTGGTTTGACGAATGCACCAGCCGCATTCATGGACTTGATGCAGAGAGTTTTCTGACCTTACCTTGATCAGTTTGTCGTGATCTTTATTGACGACATTTTAGTGTATTCGAAGAAGGAGGCTGAACATGAGCAACACTTGAAGATTGTGCTACACACTTTGTAGGAAAACAAGCTTTTTGCTAAATTCAGCAAGTGCGAGTTCTGGTTGAATCATATATCTTTTCTAGGCCATATCATTTCAGATCGAGGAATTTCAGTGGACCCAGCTAAGATTGAGGTTGTTTCATCTTGGAAGAGACCTGAGACGGTGTCAGAGATTCGGAGTTTTCTTGGATTGGCAGGTTACTACCGGAGATTTGTTAAAGACTTTTCCAAAATTTCTGGGCCTTTGAGCCAGTTGACTCGGAAGAAAGTTGCTTACAACTGGGATGCTAAGTGTGAATCCAGTTTCCAAGAATTGAAGAAGAGACTAACTACAGCTCCTATACTAGCTTTACCTGAGGGAACAGAGAACTTCGTTGTCTACAGTGATGCATCTAAGGAAGGTTTAGGCTGTGTTTTAATGCAGAATGGTAAGGTGATTGCCTATGCTTCTAGGAAGTTGAAACCATATGAAGTCAATTACCCTACACATGATCTTGAGTTAGCTGCAGTTGTGTTTGCTTTGAAGAAGTGGCGTCACTACTTGTGGAGTTGCAGATTTGAAATATTTACTGACCACAAGAGTCTCAAGTATTTGTTCTCGTAGAAGGATTTGAATATGAGGTAGCGGAGATGGCTAGAGCTATTGGGTGGTTATAACTGTTCTATTAACTACGTGCCAAGTAAGGCAAATGTTGTTGCTGATGCTTTGAGCCGAAAGGCTACTGTTGCAAGCTTGATTATCAAGGATTGGGAGACTTTGGAAGAAATTTGTTCATGGAAGCCAGAAGGTACTGAGTTAGGGATTCGATTTGCTAGTTTGCAGATTTAGTCAGGGTTGCTAGCACAGATTAGAGAGGCTCAGAAGACTGATCCTCACATCTTGAAGATCCAAGAAAAATCAAAAGGGGGAGAATCGGAGTTTAAATTACATGCAGATGGCATCTTTAGATTCAGGGATAGAGTATGTGTTCCTGATGATCCGACTTTGAAGAATGAGATCCTGTCCAGGGCACATAATTCGAGGTATACGATTCACCCAGGTAGTACAAAAATGTATAGAGACTTGAAACAACACTTCTGGTGGAACAATATGAAGAGGGAGATTGCCGGGTATGTATCCAGATGTTTGACTTGTCAGAGGGTTAAAGTTGAGCATCAGAGGCCAGCCGGACTTCTACAGCCTTTGTCGATTCCGCAATGGAGGTGGGTCCATATAACATTGCACCTTGTGACCTTTCTTCCTAGATCTCCGAGAGGATGTGATTCTGTTTGGGTTGTTGTGGACCGCTTGACTAAAGTTACACATTTTATTCCCGTGAACAAATAGGATAGCCTTGATAAGCTAGCTGAGCTTTATGTTGCTAATATTGTGAGATTGCGTGGTGTGCCACAGAGTATAGTGTCAGATAGGGATCCCAGATTCAGATCTCGTTTTTGGCAGAAGTTGCAAGAGGCCATGGGAACTAAGTTGAGCTTCAGTACTGCATATCATCCACAAATTGATGGCCAGTCTGAGAGAACTATCAGGATCTTGGAAGACATGCTTCGGGCATGTGTGTTAGACTTTGGGAAGAATTGGGAGAAGTTTTTGCCTTTAGCGGAGTTCGCCTACAACAATAGTTATCAATCTACTATAGGTATAGCTCCCTACGAGGCGTTGTATGGTCGGAAATGCAGATCCCCATTATATTGGGAAGAGGTTGGAGAGATGAGAACAGTTGATCCGACTGTGTTACTTGAGATGATTAAGATGGTAGATAATGTTCACCTTATTCGCCAGTGTATGCTTACAGCTCAGAGTCGTCAGAAGAGTTATGCAGATAAGCACCGTCGGGATCTTGAGTTTGATTTGGGAGATTGGGTGTTTCTTAAGATTTCTCCACGGAAGGGATTGATTCGGCACGGTAAGAGCGGGAAGCTTAGTCCCAGGTATGTAGGTCCGTATGAGATCACCAAAAAGGTAGGTCCTTTGGCTTATCGGTTAGCTTTGCCTCCGAACTTGTCGAGACTGCACGATGTGTTCCAGGTGTCTATGTTGAAGAAGTAACATCCAGACCCTTCACATGTACTTGAACCAGAGCCTTTGCAGATTGAAGAGAAGTTGTCTTATGAAGAGAAACCGATTCGAATTGTGGATCGGAAAGTTCAGGAGCTTCGCAGAAAGAGTATTCTGTTAGTAAAGGTTCTGTGGAATCATCATGGGTTTGAGGAAGCAACTTGGGAAAGAGAGGACCAGGTTCGGGATCAGTATCCGGAGTTGTTTGTTGACCAGGTAAGAATTGCGTGGGCGCAATTGTTTTAAGGGGGAGAGGGTGTAATACCCGAGCCCGGAATGTAAAAATTCCTTGTTTATTATCTTGAAAATTATATTTCCTTAAATTCTTTGTGAATTAATTGTTACATTCTCGCCGTCGCAACGTGCATTGCATTTCAGGAGCGATAGCTAGAGAACAATTTCCAGTCCTTAGCAAATAGTGAAACTAGTGTTTAGATGACTTAAATTTTATATTTTAAATGTTGCTAGCTTTAATTGATCTTTCCTTAGCTAAAATGGCTTTAAAATGCACAAAATAAGGGCCTTTGACCAAGTTTTAAGTGGTTTGACCTAGGCTTTTGACCATTTGACCATTTAGCATTTAAATAAGCTTTTAACTTAGCAAAAAAAAAAAAAAAACAGCAGCTGAAATAGAGAGTCCAGGCCGTGAGCTCCAAGGGAAAAAAAAAACCTTTCAACCTTTCAATCGTTCAATCTTCGCGTGAGCTCGTGCGGGGTGGTTTCCGAGGTGACTAGCGTTGTTTTCCTAGCGACTAGGAGTGCCTAAGGTGAGAGAATCATGTTATTTGCGCATTTAAATGTTTAGTGTATCAACTTTGCAATTTTTAGATTTTATCCGTAGAATGTCGTTTAAATCGTTTTGATGCTTCTAGAATGTTCCTTGGCTATTGTAGAACGTGTATTTATAGCTTTTTAACATTTTCTGCGGTTAAATGTTGTGATTGCAAATTAAATTGTCAATTGAATAGTGTTTTATGAATAGTAAAACCTTGAAACGTTGAAGTTGCGCTGTTATGCTTTCCGTTGATGTAGAAATGTGCTAGGTATGCTAGAATGCCTAAATGCATGGTTTGTTTGGGTTGCGTAGTGGAAAAAATGAGAATTATGCCTTTGGGAAAGTCGAGGTCGTTTAGGTCGACTTTAGTGTTTTCTCGTTTTGCGTGTTGGCATTGTATCGGGAGGCCATGGAAGCACTTTTGGTGCGATTATGGCGTTGGTTGGGTGTTTGGTTGGTATAGTTGTAGTTCAAACGAGAAAGGGGGAAATCGAGGCTTTGCGCGAGTTCTAGGGTAAAGTAAGGTTTCGGGGTCTTTAGACGTGCCTTATGGTGACCTAGGAGGGTTGGCGAAGTCGGTTTCCAGAACTCGTGGCTCGTTTGGAAATGGTAGTGTTTTGATAGTTGGGGCCGATTTGTGTTTTTGTGTGTTTTCTTGACTTTATGCCTATAGAATGCTTAGGGTTGCTTGAAATACTTGTTTGAATTGATTTGGATTGAAATGCTTATCAATTGCTGCTATTGCGTGCGAGAGTAACCTACTTTGTTATTCTCCCACGTGTGGCTTTATCGCTTGTTTATCGCCTTGTATCGAGTCTTGCATTGCATAGTGTCTCGCGCGTGAGTTATGGGCCTCTCTGGGTAGCCTTGGGTTGCCAGTGTTGGTTGCTCTAGCTCCGCTGCTATTCCCTTTTCTCTCTTGGGTTGCCTCCCAGGGAGTTTTGGGTCGTAGGTTGATGATACTTCCGGGGTATTCCAAACTAGTGTTATAAGGTGGTTTGGGCCGGCGCGTCGTCATCGAATTCGTGTTTGAAAGTTGCTCGTGAAAAGAGTATCGTATCCTTTGAATGAGTGTTTGCAGCTTTAAATACTTGCCTTGCTTTATTGTTGGCTTTGTGGTATCCCTATATGATATTTGTATGCATTGCTTGGCTAATTGCATTGCATACTCCTCTCATCTCCGTCCTTGAGACCAATTGCCCTCGCTGAGCAATAGTTTTTGCTCATTCCTCTCTATACTATATTTTTACAGGAGTAGTTGAAGCAGACCCTCTTGAGGTAATTGAGGAGGAGGAACAGGTGGAGGTGTTCCCGTGATAGCACTTCTCTGCTTTGCTGGTGGTTGGTTACCAGATTTTGTGCGAGCCTTGCTTGTTATGTATATTGCTTGGATGTCGCTTAATTTTGAGGCTTGTAGCCTTGTATGTATTTTCTAGTTTGAGGCCTCTACGGTCTTATGTTGTATAAGTTGGAAGAATGTAAAGTTATAAACTTATACCCTTGTGACTAGTAAGAAAATGCATTCTAATGGAATTGATTAGTGGCATAAATACCTGTGTAGTATGCATGGCATTTTGGTTTGGAAAGTTGGTTAATAAGAGGATGTATGTTTTTTTTAAAAGAAAGTTGGCTTGTTTGAATTGTTTTATGGCTTTCGCAAGTGTTATAATGGTTTTAGGGTTTTCGGATCGTCCGCGGTACAGAGGAGACTCCGTCCGTGTGTCGGGTCCGGGCTTGGCCTTTTACAGGGTCGGGTCGGGGCGTGACAAGCTGTGTGACAATACTATAGAGAAAGTGGCACTTTCGTGTAACATGATATGGTCTCAATGCCCTTACGAGGTAGTGATGAGTTTCACGCGCTTTAAGCCTGGCCTGCTAAGGCTAGGAAGATTAGCCGCAATCTAAGCACTACTACCTACCCTACCACCTATAGGTGGCCGTCCGTCCTATAGCCACTCGAAAAAGAATTGTAGTGATCTTGAATAGGAATCCTACAGCAATAAATAGAATCCCTATAAAAATACCACTAGATCGAGCACCAGTGATTTCATATATGGTCAAAATCTTGGCTAATTGATCGAAGTGGGTAGCTCCAGTAGACCCATAGATCATGGAAAAAATAGGGTGGGTAGGCCCAAGGACTATACTACACGTATCGACACGAACCCCCCTCGTTACCGTACGTGCGACTCTCACCGCATACGGCTTGCACAAAGACTCCTAAATCCATCCCGAGACTTTTCTTCCACCTCTCCTCTCCAATCCTCGATCAAACTTGCGTTCCCCTGGCGCTGTGATATGGGGGTCTTTCATTCGCCAATCGTATGTATCGGCTTGGCTTCCTCCCGAACAAGGAGGCATTCTAGCTGACGCATACGTGTAGGAAGGCCGACGACTACATAAGCTAAAAGACTACGACTACAAGACAAGCTGAAAGTAACTCGCTTTTATTCTCGTTGGGATTGGATATAGATGGGGAATCTATAGATCGTAGTAGTACACCAACCTCTCTAACTAACATACGATACAATTTCACTTCACAGCACGGCCAAAAAAAGAAAGAGCTTCGCTTGGTTGGCCTTCTTACGTTGACGAATGCCTCTTTTCTCTTCTATGAAGTTTACAACAAACAAGTGGGAGAGACAGGATTCGAACCTACATAGAAAAACTTCAACATATTTACAGTATGTCGCTTTTAACCACTCTCCCCTTCCCGAGCCAAGGCCCTCCTCAATGGGTTCTAATTCTAAGAAGAAAGGCGGTACCTTGAATCAATCAAAAAGCTTTTTGATTGATTTAATTTAAGGGAACTAAGAGTATTAGCTTCGCTAGCGTTCCGAGATAATCTAGTCATTTAGTCAAATGATAACAATCTCTGTAAAGCAAGGGGTAAAGCTTCTACAATAGATTCTCCCTCATGTAGTCGTTGGCCTTCCCCAGCCCCTGTTCGTCGCTTCTGGCGAAGCTGCGAGCCTACTTAAATTAAATAGCTTACGCTAACAAAGCCTAATCTACTAAAATAGGGCTACAGCAAGCAAATCAAGCTTTCCCCCTTCGTTTGTTATGGGTCGCGCCTCACCGCAGGCACTAAATGAATGAAATAAGTGGAGATATTCCTTCCCCCTTGCTAATTACCAAGAATTTCATTGCCACTAGTGGCGAAGAAAAATTCGACCATCCCACCCAAAAATAACTCAGAGCCTAAAGAGAAGAGAGTTCAGTCTACAAGAAGTTGGCAAAGCTTTAGCCATTAGGCCACATACATCTATCCTACCTAAACATTAACCCTTTTCTTGTTCGTTCTTCGAATGAGGCTAGTGGAGACTAATTGCTTCCAGCTAATGAAGATACTAGTCCAGTCTTCCCAGTGGATCCTTCTTATCCCTAAGAATTGAACAAAACAAGTTCACCTATACGAGAGTGAGGAATAAAAACCAACAATCAACTTCTCACTTTTGATGTCCCACGATTCTACTAGTTTAAAAACTAAGGAGAAGGACATAGGTCGCTAGGTCAAAAAAATGATAACTCAAAATTCTCCCCAAGTAGGATTTGAACCTGCGACCAATCAGTTAACAGCCGACCGCTCTACTAGTGAGCTACTAAGGAACAACGGACTTAAGGAAGCTAACTCTTGTTCATTAGACCAGCCTATGACCCAAAAAAAATGAGTTCATCACTCTTTTTCACATACTCTAGGAAAAAGGGCTACGATAGCAAGCCCCTCTATGAAACACCAGTTTTCATCTTTACCTCAATTTGTGTGTTTTGCCTTGTTTTGTGTGCTTTGACCTGTTTATGTGTTATATGAGTTAGAATGTGCTAGACATGTGATTTATATTCCTAATACATGCTAAGTGTGCATTCATAAATTTTTTATCAAAAACGACATCAAAAATTTTATTGCCAGTTTTAGTTAATAGTATTTGAACACCTATCCGCTAAAATTTTTACAGGGATATTTTAAACGTCTTAAAACCTAGTCCTCGGGAATTAATAGACCCGTATTTTCTTAAAATGGCTTTTGAATCGGTTTTGGAATTTTAAATATTTTACACTTTCTTTTGCAAAAATCGAGTTTTAAACCGAATCGGGTGAAAATGTTTGAATGTAAAACTTCTTGTGACCTAAAAATAAACAACTTAAAATAGTCTAAGGGTTGCATAAATATTTTGAGCAAAAATAGTCTAGGAAATGAATTAAAAGACTAGAAAATACTAAAAACTAACGAAGGCTTCAACTTTGACTTTTTCCATTTTGTTGACTTTTGCTCATATAACATCAATACACACTAAATTAGCACAAAAACACCCTAAAAGACCACACACATGGCCGAGACTTTGTAGAGAGAAAAGGGAGCCATTTTCAACATATTTTCAAAGCAAAATTTCCTTAGAAAACCTAGTTTTTGTATATGGTTTTCCGAACCGAGTTGGATTCCTCTTGTTGGGCACGCATTGCACACATTCAAAACCTTGTTTTGGATCAAAGTTGAGAAAAAAATTCTAGATCTCAAATGTCATCTTTGATGTTTTTGCATATAATTGAATTTTGAACTGTTAGAAGTTGAATTTAAGTTTGCTAAGGATCATTTATATGCGTTTATATAAGATTTGAACCGTTGTAGCATGAATTGTTATTTTCGGGTTTTAAAAGTTGAGTTATTGGCTATTTGTTGAATATTTTAAGTTGTAGTGGTTGGAATCGATTGCCGTCAATTTGTAAAAGTCTGTTAAATACGGGGTATTACCATTGTAATGCCGAAATTTTGATTGTGATGTCGGTGTGAAAGTCCGGAAATTTCAGCCTAGGTGCATTGAGGTTTTAGGGTTATTGGGCTTGATTTGGATGTATTTTGGTTGGTTTTCGAGGGGCTAATTTAGATGATTGAGTGGGTGAGTTATAGGAACTGGTTTGGAGTTGTTTGGATTAGTAGAATGTGAGTTATGATTATTAGAAGTTTAGGTTGTCTTTCTTTAAAATGTTGATATATGCCTTTAGATGATCAGGTGGTATTTGAGTGATTGAATTGTGAGTTGTTGATGGTTAGATGAAGGTTTGCTTGTGTGTCTAATGCATGTTAAGTTGGGTGGCCTACTTTATCATCTAACTTAGTTGTTTAGTTGTTAATTGATTACTTGATGTTATGTTGTTGAAATGTTATTAATTGATTGATGATTAATTGATTATTGATTATTGATTATTGATTATTGATTATTGATTATTGATTATTGATTATTGGTTATTGATTATTGATTATTGAATATTGATTATTGATTATTGAATATTGATTATTTATGGACCGGGAGATAGTCAACGAAAAAGGTTGTCCTCCTGTGATTGAATGTTTATTATTATTACTGAGTCTTGGTATATGTGTGCCACCTCTCGGGCAGCATTGGGCTTTCGAGTTGAAACCGTTATGACTACCAGAGGCTACCCTCATCTCGCATAGGCGGAGATGCCATGGAGAGCATGGCTAGTGAGGTACCTCGGGTGTGTGTGTCATAGGGTGAAAAGAAGTTGGTTGAGATCGGGATGGCGTTTGGAGCTACACCAACTAGAGTATCCTTTATTGAATGGTCATTATAGTTTATGCGTTTATATTGTTATTGATGTTTATTGTGTGGTTACTGCTGAAAGGATGATTTCCAAGGAGTATCGTAAATACTGTTAGAGATCTATCGAATCCTTACTGGGTTTGTTTTATATAAGCTCACTCTCAATTATTGCATGCATACAGGTGATATTAACCAAGATTACGGATACGTGCCTCAGGAAGCTGAGAATGTGTTTTATGTGGACTAGTCTTGTGTGCCGGAGTCGTTGCCATGAATTTGTCTTAGTTGTTGTAATATGTTATATTGTATAGCTTAATCAATTATAAGACTTATGTATATTGCTAATTTAGTAGTTTTGTTTTGGAACATGAATAGATTACTAAGTTTGTTATAACCTATTTTGGAAATGTATGTTACATAGTGAATGTATGATGTTGGAACAGAGGCGTATAACCTATGGATGCAATGGTAAAGAATGTTTATTGTATGTTGTGGTTGTGTTGTTAATTGTTGAATTATTGTGGAATTGGATGTATGATTTTCGAAGAGGTTGGTTTAGAGCCTCAGTATCCGGGTTACAGTCGTTATACTGCCAAAATTTCATTACGTCCTGACTGATCTTAAAGGGGGTCGAGTTGGGGCGTTACATTAAATGGTATCAGAGTGCATGTTTAGCTGTCAGACGGGGTATTCTCGGAATGTTGGTTGTGGTCTAAGCATGCAAGTATGTATTAAGTGAAAGAAAAGTGAAACATATGTTAATATGTTTATGTGATTAATTTACTTATGTGTCTAACTTTCTATGTGATCAATATGCTTTATGTGTTAAGTGAACTAATGTGGTCAATATATTTTATGTGATAACGTGTCTTACTTACTCAATGTGTTGTAGTTAATATGCATTTTGTGATTAATGTGTATTATGTGAAAAAAGTGTTTTATGTGATTGAAGTGTCTGTGTGAAATTAGTTGTTTATGTGGTTTTAATTGTTTATAACTAGCTTATGTGAAACAAAGTGCTTTAGGTGCTCAATGTACTTTAAGTCATCAATGTGAGTTAAGTGATCAACTTGTCTTATGTGAAGTTTGTTGCTTATGTGACTTTAATTGTTTATAACTTACTTCTATGATATAACCTGTTTATGTGATGTTGGCTTCTTATATGCTGAATTGTATGTTATGTGATAATGTTGTAATATATGATAATCATGCAATATGTTGGTACTTGTTTTCATGAGATATAATTGTATATATGGTATAACTGTGGGTGATTCTTTTAGGTGAAGTAAAGATAGCTGCAAGAGCTTGCAGAACTAGAGGTAGGCCATGATTTTGAATTATGTTTATTATGGTAGTTTAGCATTGAGATTTTGATTGGTATCTTTATGGATTTTAGTCTCAGTTTAATGGATCTATTCTTGATGTTCCTTTAGCGAGAATGAAGTTGTTCGAGGAAATAGCAATGGATCTTGATGATTATAATAACTTTTGTTGCCATGTTTAACTTGTTATTACTTAGAGATGAATCATAAGTTGAGGTTTTTGTGAGGTTGTGATCATTCACTTTTGGAGTCTCAACTCAGACTATACTTTCTTGAGGTTATTTTAGAATGAATTTGTTTGATGAATTAGTGATTTATATTTGTGAATGGAATGAAGTGTAGTATAACATGTGAATATTTCTACTATTTGGGATTGCTATATTATTAATGGATATTTTAGAGTTTTGATATTTAAACCTTGGAGACAATTGGAGTAATTCCTGACTAAAGTTACTTGTTGGGAGATAGAATTATTTGAGCAAATAAGAATCCATTTTGGTGAATGACCCTTTACTTCCCTACATCACGCTTTTAAGTTCTAGGTGGTGTGACTTTCTAAATTGTTGATTGGGGATTCTCTTGTGTTATAATGGGTTAGTATGAATCTATATTGTGTTATCAGATTTTGGAGTCTTGATTAGTTAATCTTGTTTGGTGATTTATCTTGTTTGGTGATTGGTTTGGTACGGAATGTAAAATTTTGGAGTGATTTATCTTGTTTGGTGATTGTTATGACTCCTTAGGTTCTCTAGATCTCCTTAGTGTCTTGTTTTGGAGGAAGATAGATTGTAGGATTTGACTTGTTGGTATTTAAATGTGTAGGTGGGACACCCCTTTTGTGCTTCCTATTCTATTGGTCTTATTATTCTTTTCTACTCTATTCTCACTTATTTGAGAAAGAGTTACACTTTTCTAGCTTATCAATTGTTTTTTGAAAGTTTTGCTTATGGGATTAATGGATCCTATACTCATTTGACATTGTTTCTATTCTTAACATTCATATTTGCTTCTAATAGCAATGTCGTTTATTGGAGTTAAGGTTTGAGACTTCTATATTTCATTCTATATCTCCAGCCATTGATTTCAATATATTTCATTTCATCCTTTTACTATTCATTTGAAAGTAATTTTTCCTTTGGTATACCATTTTACTTGTTTGAATTTCACTTGTTTGATGTACTCCCTACCTAAGTACATCATTGTCATTCTTGTTGATCATGTTAATCCTATTGTTTTATTATTAAATACTGAGCCATTACTTTGATTGTAATTGCTCACTCAAAGTACTCGGTACTGTCCTGTTGTTATCATTTCTTATTCGTGCTTCTTTGGTATTGCGTGCTGAGATACTCTTGCCACTCATGTTTTTTATTGAATTAATCATCTCTTATTTCTTAATTTCATTTCGCCTCAATTACAACTTATTTGTTGGTTCCTTGAACAATCATCGAGAAGTGAAATGGTTACTTGTTCAGGAATGTTTGTTCAACATACTCAGCACTGTTTTGACTCGTCATTAGCCTTTGTTCGTACTTATTTAACTGATAGGTGCTGAGACATTTCTTATCTTAGTTATCATGCTTATTAAACTATTAGCCTCTTGATTCTCTAACCTGTTTTTCCTCTTGTTCACTTGATTGTTGGCTCGAATATGACTTTCCATATTCTTATTTCCTAGTAAATTTCATAAGAGGCATATTCTGACCAATGTCACTTTTGAGATATTCCCTTGATCAGTAATCATTCATGTTATCGTGAAGAGTTTTTAAACCCTCGGGGTGTTCATAGAGCTCTTTTGTGTAGTAGGGGATGATTGATAAGTAGTGGTGTCATGCTAAAACTTTGGAGTTGTGATTTCTTTCATATGCAATATGATATTAGGTGGGAGAGAATTATGAATTGAAGATTGTCTTGGAATTATGATAATCATCTTGCAGTCAACAGAGTTTGTTCTTTTGAAGTCTTTGGTTAGGTGTCATCCTAAGAGCTAAATGGGAACTAAGAGAAATATTGTTAAGTGTAACGATTGAGGATTTAATTGTCTGTCAGTTCGAGAATTGCGCGGATGCAATTGTTTTAAGGGGGAGAGAATGTGAAACCCTAGTTTTCGTCTTTACCTCGATTTGAGTGTTTTGTATTGTTTTGCGTGCTTTGACCTGTTTATTTGTTATATGAGTCAGAATGTGCTATATATGTGATTTATATTCCTAATACATGCTATGTGTGCATTCATGAAATTTTCATTAAAAACGGAATCATAAATTTTATCGCTAGTTTTAGTGAATAGTATTTTGAACACCTGTCTGCTAAAATTTTTACAGGGGAGTTTTAAACGTCTTAAAACGTAGTCCTCGTGAATTAATAGACCCGTATTTGATTAAAACGGATTTTAAATCGGTTTTGGAATTTTAAATATTTTTATACTTTTTTTTGCAAAAATCGAGTTTTAAATCGAATCGGGTGAAAATGTTTGAATGTAAAACCTCTTGTCACCTAAAAATAAACAACTTAAACTAGTCTAACGGTTGAATAAATGTTTTGAGCAAAAATAGTCTAGGAAATGAATTAAAATACTAGAAAATACTAAAAACTAACAAAGGCTTCAACTTTGACTTTTTCCATTTTGTTGAATTTTGCTCATATAACATCAACACACACTAAATTAGCACAAAAATACCCTAAAAAATCACACACATGGCGGAGACTTTGTAGAGAGAAAAGGAAGTCATTTTCAACATATATTCAAAGCAAAATTTCTTTAGAAAACCTAGTTTTTGTCTGTGGTTTTGCGAACCGAGTTGGATTCCACTTGTTGGGGACGCATTGCCCGCATTCATAGCCTTGTTTTGGATCAAAGGTGAGAGAAAAATTCTAGATCTCAAAATGTCATTTTTTATGTTTTTGCATATAATTGAATTTTGAACCGTTATAAAGTTGAATTGATGTTATATTATTGCTCAGTGCATGCTAAGGATCATTTATATGAGTTTATAAAAGATTTGAACCGTTGTAGCATGAACTGTTATTTTCGGGTATTAAAAATTGAGTTATTGGCTATTTCTTGAATATTTTGAGTTGTAGTGGTTGGAATCGATTGCCGTCGATTTGTAAAATTTTGTTAAATACAGGGTAGTACCGTTGTAATGCCGAAATTTTGATTGTGATGTCAGTGTGAAAGTCCAAAAATTTCAGCCTAGGAGCATTGAGGTTTTAGGGTTGTTGGGCTTGATTTGGATGTATTTTGGTTGGTTTTTGAGGGGGATAATGTAGTTGATTGAGTGGGTGAGTGATAGGAACTGGTTTGGAGTTGTTTGGGTGAGTAGAATGTAAGTTATGATTATTAGAAGTTTATGTTGTCTTTCTTTAAAATGTTGATATATGCCTTTAGATGATCGGGTGGTGTTTGAGTGATTGAATTGTGAGTTGTTGATGGTTAGATTAGGGTTTTCTTGTGTGTATAATGCATGTTAAGTTGGGTGGCCTACTTTGTCCTCTAACTTGCTTGTTTAGTTGTTAATTGATTAATTGATGTTATGTTGTTGAAATGTTATTAATTGATTGATGATTAATTGATTATTGATTATTGAATATTGATTATTCATGAACCTGGAGATAGTCAACGGAAAAGATTGTCCTCTTGTGATTGAATGTTTACTATTATTGCTGAGTCTTGGTATGTGTGTGCCACCTCTCGGGCTGCATCGGGTTGTCGAGTTGAAACCGGTATGACTACCAGTGGCTACCCTCATCTCAGATAGGCGGAGATGCCATGGAGGGCAGGGCTAGTGAGGTACCTCGGGTGTGTGTGTCATGGGGGTGATAAGAAGTTGGTTGAGATCGTGATGGCGTTTGGAGCTACAACAACTAGAGTATCCTTTATTGAATGGTTATTATAGTTTATGTTTTTATATTGTTATTGATGTTTATTGTGTGTTTACTGCTCAAAGGATGATTTTCAAGGAGTATAGTAAATACTGTTAGAGATCTATCGAATCCTCATTTGGCTTGTTTTATATAAGCTCACTCTCAATTATTGCATGCATACATATGATATTGATCAAGATTATGGATACGTGCCTCAGGAAGCTGAGAATGTGCTTTATGTGGACGAGTCTTGCGTGCCGGAGTCATTGCCTTGAATTTGTCTTAGTTGTTGTAATATGTTATATTGTATAGCTTACTCAATTATAAGACTTATGTATATTGCTAATTCAGTAGTTTTGTTTTTTAACAAGACTAGATTACTAAGTTGGTTATAACCTCTTTTGGAAATGTATGTTATATAGTAAATGTCTGATGTTGGAAAAGAGGCGTATAACCTATGGATGCAATGATAAAAGAAGTTTATTGTATGTTGTGGTTGTGTTGTTAATTGTTGAATTATTGTGGAGTTGGATGTATGAGTTTCGAAGAGGTTGGTTTAGAGCCTCGGTATCTGGGTTACAGTCGTTATTTTGCCGAAATTTCGTTGCGTCCTGATTGATCTTAAGGGGGGTCGATGTGATAACCCGAACCCGGCATGCATTTAATAGCACCTGATTGCATTTGATTAAATGTTTAATTAGTTAAATCAACCAATTTGCACTATTTTAATATTCCTCTTGGAAGCATTTAGTAGTTGTAAATTGAATAATTAAAAGATTATTACCTATTCCTAATAATTATAGTAATTGAATTTCGTTTCTTGTGATTAATTAAGTGTTATCTTAAAAGTTAGGGTTTAATTGTGTTTGACTACGTGTTTATATTAACCTTCATTTGTAGCTTAATATTAAATTTATAATTCTTTAAAATATTCTAGAACTAGTGAAATTAATTATTTTACATGAATATTGATTATCTTGATTATTTTAAAAATCGGTTTGGTTGTTTTGCATTAAAATAACTCGATTTTCAAATAGATGAGAAAAGTAACTCCGAGCTGGAGTAAATTCTAAACTATGATGCTTTCCAAAAATGATATATTTCTTAGATTCTTTGAGATTAATTGTTACTTCTTTGTTGTCGCAACGTGCATTGCATATCGAGAGAGATAGTTAGGAAATGAATTCGAGTCCTCAGCAAATAGTGAAACTAGTATTTTAGTACCTTAAATTTTATAATTTAATTGTTGTTAGCTAGAATTGATGTTTCCTTAGTTGTTTTAGCCTAAAAATGCATGAAATAAGCTAGTTTGACCAATTTTTAAGTGGTTTGACCAAGGGGATTGACCATTTTGACCTTGTGCCTCTTTTAATAGCCTAAAATAGCTCAAAATAAAAAAAGAAAACAAGATGAAAACAGAACCAACTAGGGCCGAAAATGAGGGAGAAGAAAAAAATAAAAATTCAATTTCAAATCTTCGATTCTTCGCGTGAGCTTGCACGGGGTAGTTTCCGAGGCATCCTACGAGGTTTTCCTAGCATCTAGGAGCGTCTAAGGTGAGGGTTTCATGTTTATTTGCGCATTTGAAAGTTTTATGTATTAACTTTAATTTTTGGATTTTATCCATAATTTGTTGTTTTAATCGTTTTGAGGCTTATAAAATGTTTCCTAGCAATCGTAGAACATGTATTTATAGCTTTTTAACATTTTCTGCGCTTAAATATTGAAATTGAAATATAAAATGTTAGTTGAATAGTATTTTATGAATAGTAAACCCTTGAAACGATAAAGTTGCGCTATTATGCTGTCTGTTGATGTAGGAAGATGCTAGATATGCTAGAATGCCTAAATGTGTGGTTTAATTGGAATGTGTAATGGAAAAACGGAGAAAAACGGCTTAGTGAAAGTCGGGGTCGTTTAGGTCGAGTTTGGAGTTTTCTCGTTTTGCGTATTGGCATTGTTTCGAGAGGCCATGGAAGCACTTTTGGTGCGATTATGGCGTTGGTTGGGTGTTGGGTTCGTATAGTTGTAGTTCAAACGAGCAAAGGGGGAAATAGGGGCTTTGCGCGAATTCTAGGGTAAAGTAGGGTTTTGGGGTCCTTGGACGTGCCTTATGGTGACCTAGGAGGATTGGCGAAGTCGGTTTCCAGAACTCGTGGCTCGTTTGGGAATGGTATTGTTTTGATAGTTGGGGCCGATTTGTAATTTTGCTTGTTATCTTGATATTATGCCTATAGAATGCTTAGGGTTACTTGATATACTTGTTTAATTGGTGCTATTGTTGCTTGTTATTGCTTGTTATGCTTGAAAAGTTAGTTGAATGTTAGTATTGATTGTGATTGCTTGTTATCTCGTTTGTTGTCACTAGTTTGTATTGTTGTGCTATCGCTCGTTTATTGCCTTGTATCGAGTCTTGCATTGCATAGTGTCTCGCGCGTGAGTGATGGGCCACTCTGGGTAGCCTCGGGTTGCCAGTGTTGGTTGCCCTAGCTCCGCTGCTATTCTCTTTTCTCGCTTGGGTTGCCTCCCAGGGAGATTTGGGTCGTAGATTGATGGATACTTCCGGGGTATTCCAAACTGGTGTTATAAGGTGGATGTGCGCTTATTGTCATCGTAACATCAAGCTCGAGATTGATGTATCGCTCGTGTAATGGTACATTGCTCGTATGAGTCAACCATAGCCTTCAAAGTGTGGTATAGCTTTGAATGGTTGTGTTAATGCTTTCAGTAATTGCTTATTGTATTGATTGTTTGTTTTGATTGCTTATTTATCAGTTATATTGCTTAACTGTCTTATTTGCATTGCACGACTTTCTTTCTCTCCAATTCGATATCTGTCTCGCCCTCACTGAGTATACGTGTTGTGTATACTCACTCCTCAGCACCACATTTCAGGAAATGCCATGTTAGCTAGAAAGTTCGTGATTTCGTGAAAGTCCGTGCTTGAAGAGTTGTCCTGCGTGCCTATGTGACTTGAGTTGTCAAAGTTGTAAAGTTGTATGCTTTTATGTATATTATGTATTTAATGTTAAAGGGGATGTAATTTAAGTTTCACTAGATTATGTATTTAGTTAATGTAGCTTAACTTCAATGTATATTTGTAATGACAAAGGAAAAGAGATAGAAAGGTATGATAGTCTAGCTTATGATATAGGTTGGTGTAGTTTAATTGCTAAGCTTGAATGTATATTTACTTGTGTTTTGCTTGTTGTGAACCAAGGCTCGGATGGCCTTGAGGTGGTTGAATGTTTGGACATGGTATTGGTCCACTTATATGCTGTCGCAGGTTTTACATCTCGCCTAGAAACTGGGGAGACTCCGTCCGTTTCCTTGAAAATTATGCCCGGGTTTTGGTTTGGGTTGTGAATAGATAGATTATTAGAACTCCCGGTCTCGAGAGGGATCGGGGTGTCACAGTCGAGTTGGGGCGTTACACCCTCCCCGGTCGGAGAGCCCCCAAGAAAAGGAGGCGGGGATCAACCATCCACTCTCAAGATTCATATTGATCAATTGATCTCCGCGTCCTGCCAATTCGCTAAGTAAACTCACTCTACCGAGGGACAACAAAGGCTGGAACTCTTCCTGCCAAAAGGGACCTACTTCTCATCCTAGGAGTTAGCAGGAAAGAGTCCCCTCTCTGTCTGTCTCTCCGAGTTTCGACTACTAAGTAGCACTTCTGCTATTCAATCATAGAATCGATTCCGATCAAGCTAAAAAAGGTAAGCCCTATATATGTTATTAGTAAAGCGCTAACGCCCTATTTATAGTAAGGGGCCCTTTCTTGCTCGTTAGTGCTCTTTTTTTTATTGTAGCTAGGTCAAACCTCTCCCTATCGGTCGAGCATCTTCAAACCTCTTTCTTTCTCAAAGTCAACTTTCTTGCTTGTTAGTCAAGCTTTGAAGCCCCTAATGGGATATTTGAAGAAGGGCAGGTTTGGAACCCTATACCTATACAAGGGGATGGTCTCGATCTCGCTTGGTGGTACCCCTCTCGATGATTGTTGACTCAACCTTGATTTCGTGCTTGAGGTCTATTTCATACCCTCTATCCATCGAGTCAAATAATTTGCTATTGGAAATTATTTCGTCGCCTATCTGATGCCATCCTTCTTCTTTTTCTAAATCAGTTCCTAGTGTCAGTCAATCAAGATTTGCCCTCAAGATAGGGAAGAGCCTTTACTTTAGGTTAGGCCGGTCTCATCATTCACGCTTTTTCCCGTCCGAGAATCTCCATCTGCTTTAAGTGGGCGCGAGCTAGAATCCTTATGTCAGCTTGGTTGTTCAAAAGACTATCTCTTTACTCTATTCATCTTTTTGAAAGCCCAGACCCATTCTTCTGGATCTTAGTCCTATTTTAGGTGCAAAGCCTCTTCAATAAAGATGTCTTTCTTTTCTTTCTCCCCCATCTCTCATTTTGTTGATTGAAAGAGAATAAACGCTATCCATTGAGTAAAAGGAGGGTTTGCTATCGTGATTCGGGCGGTTGGTGGTCCCTTCGAGAGTTGCGGGTTCTTGCCGCTGTATGAGTGGTAGCTCACGCTCAAAACTCCTCCGACACGAGTCCTAGTCGTTGCGTTACAGTCCGTTTCTCAGCTTCGCTTGCGCGACTTTCACTTCTGATTGGTTCCATCCATCCCTAACCCTAATGAATGGACTATTCAGGGGTCAGTCAAGCGGTTCGGGTTTTTGGTCGGTTCCCGTTCGCCTGCCCCCTCATAGTCCATTAGTGGGTAGGGTGGTAAACTTAAAGGGCACCTGCCTCATCTTCAGACGTGTCCTCGACAACTTGGCGGTTCTTCGGTCTCCATTTTTGGGGGCGGGAGTGCTTGGTCGCTAGGGTTTCCTTTTCCTCAACCAATTCGGTTGTGTCAGCCCTGAGATTGGTTTAAAATTTGGTTATGAGCTGGCTAAACGAAGATGGATTGAGGGTCAGATAGATTTGAGTTCAAGTGGCACAAGACCCTCGATCGACCATAAGGCATATTCTACCCTTACCGAATTTATTCCATTGAAGCATAACGTAAAAAGCTCATTCTCATCTTGCATTTCTTTGGTTTGGAAGTTCCAGAATGCTGTTTGTGGATTTCTAACAAAAGAAAGCCCCCTTACCCTAATACTATGTCATTTGATTGATTAAAGTTTCGTGCTATTCACCACTGCTCGAGGCCAAGGATGGGGTCAAACCGTCATTCCAAGATTTGCAGTCCGATACATTTCTATTATGTTACCTAGCCAAACCAACCACCTCATGTGCCAAAGTCAAACAGTTGTTCCTCCTTCTTTACTCCCTCTTTTTCTACATATGCGGCAGCGGGTTATTAGAGAAAGGGGGACCACTTCTTTCTCATTTGCCTTGCTAAATCTTCCTTTTATGATTGAAAGTAGCAAGCCATTTTACTACTAGTACAGAGGCCAGATAGAAGGTTGTTCATCTAGCCTAGCGGATCCATTATTTATGCGGTAGTGCAATACAGCTGAAAAAGGGAAGGCCCTTTTTATTAGTAAGTTATAGGTTGGGGAAAACTCTAGAACTAGGGTTCCAAAAAGCTTACCTTATATTATAGAAAACTTTTTGAAAGGGGCACCCCTACTATACCCCTAAACTACAAGCTAGCGTGCAATGGCTTTTCAGTCGTTCTTGTTTGCTGCTTGCAAGCTCGAAAATCTTTCTTTCGCCTCTCCTCCCTATCTCAATTCTGATTGATTAGCTTCTTTCTTCGCAAAAGCGGTTGGTTCGCCCCTTGTTGGATTGCATTTTGTGATCCTCTACTTCAGTTTTTCTTTTTCAGATAGCTGGGACTCGATGTTGATTTCTGATTTGAATGTCCTCTCCATGTTTTGGGTGGCCCATCTGGTTAGTTCAGCTATCATTCTTGGAAGCCCCTGCGGTTGTTTGACTGCGTACTCCCCATCTGCCTATCTCAAACTCCCAAAGCATATTTGAATTTCATATTCCATTTTTTTCCCTTCATCTTTCTTTCTATCCATAGGTCGCCTTCGTGCAGATAGATCTTTGGTGGGGGAGGTTCGTGTTCCTTGAGGTATGCCCTTCCGGTGGCTTGTTCCTTTATCTATCTTTTCCATCCAATGCCCGCACTGCGTCAAAAAATCTTCATCTTTGATCTATCTTCGCAATACAATAAATAAGTCTAACAGTTTCTTTCGACATCTGTCTTTTAAGTCATTGATCTCATATCTATAAGCAAGGGGTCTGCGTTCACTATTAAGCCTATGCCTGTCCATTCATTTCAAGCTTGATCCAGCCCTGTCACTCATTATCTTGTTCGCCTGAACTCGTTGGCCCCGCTCTCTTTTCGGTCGGAACCCAGTTCGAGAACCTTCTCTCATAGATTTCCTTCACCAAGTCATCATCAGCAATCAGTTCTTATCCCTTGGTGTCAAAGGGCGAGTTTCTTTCTTATCTTACCCAAAAACTTTCTTTATTCTCATGTTCAAAATACTCTCCCGCGACAAGGTTTTACACATAGGGTCAGTTACTTTCTTTACCTCGCTTGCCGTTAGTCCGTCTTGCGCCTTTCGGTTGGGGTCCGCCCTGGGGGTTAGACCGCTTGGGTTATTTTTTCTATTATCGAAGGCAGTTAGTGTGTCAGCCATTCTTCTCCCATTAGACTTATAAATCCTTTGCTCTTTTTCCTTCTCTCTTCCAGTACTCTCCCTCTACTTTATTTGACAAGGACAGAGAATATCACTCTATCAATAACAATAAAAAAGTAGCAATTCCGTTTCAAATGGTTTGAGCTTGGAAGCAACCTGCTATCTATCGATAGGCGAGAGCAGACTGTTATTGACTACTTCGCCCATCTATTCTATTATGGCCGGCTTGGAGACATCAGAGGAAGACTATCATCTCTATCCGGGTACGATCATAGCTTCATTCATTCATTGAACCTTGGGGATAACCATTAGCATTGAGGTCAATCACCACAATACCTCTATCATATATACGACATTACATGAAGCGAGAGTGCATGGTCACCACACACATAAAGTGCCGACGTTCCGCTTGCAGCCAATACAACCAATACCTAACTTGCACGAGATTCAAGAACTGAAGCTACTGGTAGTCCCGAGGGGATGGCATCCTCCTATAATAGTTAGCAGTACTGAACAAGTGAGTCATCGGTCCGGGGAAAGAAAAAGACCGCTTTTGAAAAAAAAGGAACTCGCTAGGCCTTCAGAACAAAGGCGATTCTGTTCATGCTTCAGACGATCTGCTAATTCTATATACTTTTATCAAATTTTCTTCTATTAGAAAGGCGTAAAGGCGAACCTATAGGTCTGTTTAGCGTGTTTCCAAAGGTAAGCGGTTAGGTTGGCAAAGTCAATGCTACGAAGGACCGGGTGAAGAATGAAAAACGTCTGTCACGCCCCGACCCAACCCCCAAGTTAAAGGTTAAGTCCGGACCCAACACACGGACATAGTCTCCCCTGTACCGTGGACATTCCAAAAACCTGTAAACACTTAAACAAAGTCCCAACAATACAATACAAGCTTTTCTTAATTAAACAACAAAGCTATAAGGCCATCCGAGCCTTATGGTACACAATAGCTCCAAAACACACAAGCATGCGAGAACTTGTTGTCAGCATAGTTTTATAATCATGACATTCTAGGAAATCAATAAAACAACTTAAAGGATAATGCATTCTACATTAACCATTCACTCCCAAGCATGCAACGAAATAAGGGCAAGAATAAAAGTTATTACAAGACATGGCTTCCAATTTTACACCACAATCTACTATCCTTCAACTTTGCACAACAAACATATACATAGCCCTTAGGCCACAAAATAGTACATAAAACAATTAGTTGAACTTTCCACATAGCAGCAAATTCATTAACCACCTCAAGCTATCAGGCACGGCAACTAAGGTAAAGGCTCAATCTGAACTTCTTCTTCCTCAACTAACTCAACAAGCTGGGGATCACCCTCAGCATCTCCTAAAACAGATATCGAGGTAAGAGCAACCACTGTTGCCCAGTGAGGGATATAGTCCCAGGGCGTGCAACGCAACAGATAATACAATTATGCAATAATATCACTTAGACAATTTAAGAAACAATGATAACTTAAGTAACCACACATTTAAAAGGATACATTTCACACAATCCCCTATACACCAATCTTCACTGGTCTTCATTCACAATCCACGAACCACGGGCATGATCACGATAAGCCGGCATAATCCCAAACACTCCAGTGGGTGTACTCCGGATGTACCCCGATAATTCTACGACCCAACATCCCCTGGCAATCTCCGGACCAGGCGAATGAGGGAATAGGGCACGAAATTTGAATATCCACCGGCAAGCCCACTGCCGCCTAGCCGATATTCAACACATCCGCCCCTGACACTATGGTTGTGCAACCACTATGCAATGCACTTAACGATGGCAAATTAATAGCAATAATATAAGCATTAACATATATGAGGATCAACAAAGTAGGTTGACCTCGATGCAATTAGAATAGAACAATTATATAAGCAAATATGCAGTTTTACAAAGAGACATTAGCAAGATAAGTTTAGAATCATACCAAAAGCTCCAAATCAACTTAAAATCACTTATAAACACTCAAGAAGTCATGACATGGGTTTAGAAGTGTGAGACAACCTAAATTACACCTAAACCCCTTTGTTTTTCGAACTATTTCTCTTCCAAACCAAGGTTAATGATTCCATTTTCAAAGGAAACTCTCCCAACCTTCTAACTAACCCTCAAGGTACCCTCTTAACCCTCTAACTCATTCAAATGCCCGCGATTACCCCGAAAGCCCCAAATTCCCTCTTATGGCTTTAAACTACACATACATTGTCCGGGCTTCAAACAAGGGATATCAAGGCATCTATAGCACCTAGGTAGCCTAAGGATACTAGAATTGAAGCCCGAATCCACCCGGATTCGCATTAACCCCAAAAGCCCAAATTAAAGTCGGCTATTTTCTATTTTAAGCGATTTAAGGACAATGCAAGTGCACGGGGCTATTAGGTTACCTTCACTAGCACCTAAGGCATCTATTAGAAGCATTACATCAAGCTAATTCGAGCAATTACGCAAAACCCTAGAAAAATGTCACTATTTACCCTAAAAATCAAACTAACGATTCTAACCGTTTAAATTGCGAAACGATGGCTCAAATATGTTCTCTAGCATTCATATACATGGTATAATAGCATAGATAACAAAAACAATGGCATTTGATCACATTTTCAACAAATCAAGAAATTGACAACTATTTAGAAATGCAAAAACAAGCCGTGAAATCCATCACCAAAGCATGTAGGAGTGCCTAGGAACCTTGCACACACCCTACACTAGTTGCTCAAGGCTTGGAGAGGTTTGGATTGGAGGCTTGGTGAGCAAAATCTCTTCCTTTTTCTCCCTTGGAGCTGTCGGGTTCTGCCATCTGATTTCAGCTTTTAATTTTTTTTTCTTTTGCATTTTATGAGCTTAAGTGATATATAAAAGGGGCTAAGTTGAGGTGGGGTCATTTGGGTGCTTAAGTGATCTAATATAATGCGCGTAGTAAGCTTTAAAACGAGCTTAGATAGTAAAATATATGCTAGCTAATTAATTACCTAAGTTAGTTACGTAATACTATTCACTCAACTATAAAAATCATTTTCTAAACGAGCCCTCCTAACGCCTTTAGTTCAAATGCACATTTTTCCCACTACTTTTACAATTAATATGATTTAGTAAAAATGATAATTAACTAATAGAAGGCAGTTTAAAAACGGCGTGAATAGTAGTCACAAAAGTCAGTTAGTAAGGCACAGAAGTAAATGCGCAAACAAGGGATGCAACAGTAATTAAATGCATGGCTAAAACCCAGGTGTCACATCCTCTCCCCATTAAACTAATTGCGCCCACACAATTCTTACATGATTCGGCGAATAACTCTGGATACCGTTCCCGCATCTGATCCTCTCTTTCCCACGTCGCATCCTCCACTCCGTGATGATCCCACAGAACTTTAACCATCGGAATGCTTTTAGTCCTCAGCTCCTGAACTTTCTGATCAACAATTCGAAGAGGTTTCTCTGTGTAGGTCAAAGTTTCACTGATCTTTAGCGGTTCCGGCTCAAGTATGTGAAAGGGATCTAGCTGATACTTCCGAAGCATAGAAACGTGGAATACATCATGTATTCTGCCCAGACTGGGAGGTAAAGCTAGACGATAAGCCAAATCACCAACAGTTTCAGTTATCTCAAATGGTCCCACATAACGAGGATTGAGTTTACCTCATTTACCATACCGAATCAAACCCTTGCGAGGAGAGATTTTCAGAAATACTTGATCCCCCATAGCAAATTTCAGATCACGACGGCGTCTATCTACATAACTCTTTTGCCGACTCTGTGTTGTAAGCATTCTTTTCTTGATAAGCTGTACATGATCAATCATGTTGTTCATTTCAGGTAAGAGAGTAGGGTCGATAGTCTTCATTTCACCAACATCATCCCAGTAGAGAAGAGACCGACATTTACACCCATACAGTGCATCATAAGGTGCCATACCAATAGTAGCTTGATAACTATTGTTATAGGCGAACTCTGTGAGTGGCAAATACTTCTCCCAACTTTTACCGAAGTCCAGAATACAAGCCCGCAACATATCCTCGAGGATTAAGATATTTCTCTCGGATTGACTATCTGTCTGAGGATGATAAGCTTTACTGAAATTCAAAGTCGTGCCCAAAGCTTTTTGAATCTTCTGCCAGAACTGCGATGTGAATCTGGGATCTCTATCTGACACAATACTCTTTGGAATTCCATGAAGTCGGACAACATTCTCAATATACAACTCTACCAGTTTATCAAGAGAATCAGACTTCTTTTTAGCAATAAAGTGAGAAGTCTTGGTCAGTCTATCCACAATAACCCAAACTGAGTCATTACCCTTCGAAGACCTCGGTAAATCAGAGACGAAATCCATGGTAATATGATCCCATTTCCAAATAGGAATAGCCAAAGGCTGCAACAACCCTGCAGGTCTCTGATGTTCTGCTTTAACTTTCTGACAAGTAAGGCATCGAGCAACATAGTCAGCAATTTCTCTCTTCATATTATTCCACCACAAATTCTGCTTCAAATCTCTATACATTTTCGTACTGCCTGGATGGATAGTATATCTAGAACTGTGTGCCTCAGCAAGAATATCCTTCTTTAGAGTTGGATCATTCGGAATACAGATTCTACCCTTGAATTTAAGAATACCATCGTCGTGCAGTTTGAAATCCGACTCTCCCCCTTTAGAATTCTCTAAGACTTTCAATAATTGAAGATCAGCCTGTTGAGCTTCCCGAATCCTGGACAATAACAGAGATTGAATCTGCAAACTTGCGAATTGAATACCAGAATTTGAAGTACTAGGCTTCCATAAGCACAATTCTTCCATGAATTCCCAATTCTTGATAATCAAGCTAGCAACAGTAGCCTTTCGGCTCAAAGCATCAGCAACAATATTGGCCTTACCTGGAAGATAGTTAATAGTGCAGTTATAGTCCTCAAGTAATTCCAGCCAACGCCTCTGCCTCATGTTCAACTCTTTTTGTGAAAACAGATATTTCAAGCTCTTATGATCTGTAAAGATTTCAAACTTGTTGCCCCAGAGATAATGACGCCATTTCTTTAATGCAAGAATGATAGCTGCAAGCTCAAGATCATGAGTCGGATAGTTGAGTTCATAAGGCTTCAGTTTCCTGGAAGCATAAGCAATAACCCTGCCATTCTGCATCAATACACAACCCAGACCTTCCTTCGAAGCATCACTATAGATCACCAGATTATCATAACCCTCAGGTAAAGCAAGAATAGGAGCTGTAGTCAATCTCTTCTTCAATTCCTGGAAGCTGGCCTCGCATTTATCATTCCAGTCAAAAACTGTTTTCTTCTGAGTAAGTTGAGTTAAAGGCCCTGCAATCTTAGAGAAATCCTTGACAAACCTCCGATAATACCCAGCTAAACCAAGGAAGCTACGAATCTCCGTGACAGTTTCAGGTCGTTTCCAAGATAACACAACTTCAATCTTCGCTGGATCAACAGAAATACCATCCTGCGAGATAATATGGCCAAGAAAAGCAACTTGCTTAAGCCAGAATTCACATTTGCTAAATTTTGCAAATAACTGATGCTCTGAAGAGTCTGCAACACAATTCTGAGATGCTGTTCATGTTCCTCCTCAGATTTAGAATAGACAAGGATATCATCAATAAATATGACCACAAATTGGTCCAGATAAGGACGAAATACCCTCTGCATTAAGTCCATGAATGCGGCGAGAGCATTAGTAAGACCAAATGGCAAGACAACAAACTCATAATGGCCATATCGAGTTCTGAAAGTAGTTTTAGGAACATCATCTTTCTTAATCCTCAGTTGATAATAGCCCTGCCTCAGATCAAATTTAGAGAATACCCTGGCGCCTTGCAACTAATCAAATAACTCTTCGATTAAAGGCAAATGATATTTATTTTTGATGGTTACCTGATTAAGACCCCGATAATCAATGCATAGGCGAAGAGATCCGTCTTTCTTTTTAACGAATAGAACTGGCGCACCCCACGGTGAAGAACTCAACTGAATGAATCCCTTCTCAAGCAAGCCCTGTAATTGAACTTTCAATTCCTGCAACTCAGGTGGAGCCATTCTGTAAGGAGTCCTAGAGATAGGTGAAGTCCCCGGCAATAAATCAATCATGAACTCTATCTCTCTATCAGGCGGTAACCCAGGTAATTCCTCAGGAAAGACCCCCGGAAACTCCCTCACGATAGGTACATCATTCAATTTCAATTGATCCCCAGGTTGATTAATCAAATATGCAAGATAAGCCTCACAACCCTTGCTCAATAATTTAGATGCCCTAATAGAAGAAATAATAGGAGTTCCGGTAGATTTTCTACTACCAACTATTTTAAGTATAGGCTGGTCAGGCATTTCTAGATACACAATCTTCTTTCTACAATCAAGCTGGGCATAATATTTACTTAACCAGTCCATCCCCAATATAATTTCAAAGTCATTGAAGGGTAGGATAATCAAATCAGCAGGAAAAACACGACCCTCAATAAGTATACTACATGCTCTACAAATAGATCTAGTAACAAATTTCGGACCCATAGGAGTATAAACCACAATCTCATGCAACAGTTTATCATGTTTCAATTTAGCATTTTGTGCACAAGTAGGAGTAATAAAAGAATGCGAAGCCCCGGAATCAATTAAAACCTTAACTGATTGATCATTAAGAAGAAAAATACCTTCTACCACAGCGGTAGTATTCGGAAGCTCCTCAGCATCCAAAGCAAATACACGGGCCTGACCTCGTGGTGGTGGTGCTACAGCTGGTGCCCTGGTCTGAGAGTTCTGAGCTGACGTCTGACCCCTAGGGTTCTTAAATTTCTGACAGTCTTTAACCCTGTGCTGATCACTGCCGCAACCTGTACACTTGTTATGTTTCTTCCAACAAACATCCTCAGTGTGGCCCTGGCGCTGACAGAAGCTGCACTGCTGGTGACATCTTGCAACAGTGCCTCCCGAAGGAGCTCTGTAAGTAGAGGTAGTTGAACTACCCTGCTGCGAACGGGAAACTGCTGGACGGAACTGACTCTGAGTCTGACTCTGGACTGGTCATGCCTGAGTCTGGGTAGGCCCTGTGTAACTCTGAGTCTGCCTCGGCTGTGAACTCTGCCCAACTGATACAGCCTGCCCCGGGTACCCTTGACTCTGAGACTGAAACCGTCTACTCGATTGACTGGTCTTGGCTAACACATTGGCCTTCTGTTTCTCATATCTCGAGGCAGCTCGGACTATTGCCGAATAGTTAGGAAAATCATTTGAAGACAAGTTCAGCATAATATCTCTCCTCAAACCCAGGATGAACCTCTGGATCTTCATGTCCTCCGGCTGAATCAAAGCTGGTGCATAACGGGAAAGCCGGGTAAAAGTAGCCTCGTATTGATCTACCGTCATACTTCCCTGCTTCAAGTTTATGAACTCTGTTTGTCGCCTCTTGCGGGCAACTACCGATATATACTTGTCTCGAAATTCTCGGACAAAGTCGGCCCACGAATGATGAACTCCCTCAGCTCCCCATTTCTCACTGATGGTATTCCACCAATCTTCAGCATCACCCTCGAGAAGGAAAGTAGCATAAGTAATCTTCCTGTCATCATGGCACTCTAGTATTCCTGCCACTCTCTCGAACTTCCTTAGCCACATCTCAGCTTTCATATCGTCCGGCTCCCCAAAGAAAGTATAGGCCCCATGATGTATAAACCGATCATACAGATTCCCTCCGGTAGGACCACTACCTCCGGCTCTCGCAGCCTGATTACCTCCAACGACCCCTGGCTGACCCTGTTGTGTAACAAACTGGGCGATAGTGTTCATAGCAGTGGCCATCGTGGCCAAGATCTGTGCAGTGCTCGGTTCTTGAACCTGCGGTGCATTTTTGGCCACCTCAGCTTCTTGCCCATGAACCCCCTCGGGTTCTCCACCAACATTCGGATTATCAGCACGACGGCGAGGCCCCATCTCGAATAGCTAGAATGCAAAGTGTTATGACAGGTATATATATGTATATATGCAACTTATAAGTAAACACATAAAGAAAAGTCCAATTAGATTCACATAAAGTCAAGTACATAGAAGTTCAAATAAATATTCCACATTCTTGAAGTACACGTAGATCACTAGATCATACTTGACATTCTAGACTCTTGATATTCTATTTCCATGCTAGCATGTTCATTCCTTATTCAAATTTCACTTAGGTCAATCAAAATCAAAGACTCATGTATTCACAAAGTCACATAACAAATCTCTACCCACAGACCGAGAAATTTAACCCGGCTTCATGCAATCTATAGCTCTGATACCACTTAAATGTCACGCCCTGACCCAACCCCCAAGCTAAAGGTTAAGTCCGGACCCGACACACGGACAGAGTCTCCCCTGTACCGTGGACATTCCAAAAACCTGTAAACACTTAAACAAAGTCCCAACAATACAATACAAGCTTTTCTTAATTAAACAACAAAGCTATAAGGCCATCCGAGCCTTATGGTACACAATAGCTCCAAAACACACAAGCATGCGAGAACTTGTTGTCAGCATAGTTTTATAATCATGACATTCTAGGAAATCAATAAAACAACTTAAAGGATAATGCATTCTACATTAACCATCCACTCCCAAGCATGCAAGGAAATAAAGGCAAGAATAAAAGTTATTACAAGACATGGCTTCCAATTTTACACCACAATCTACTATCCTTCAACTTTGCACAACAAACATATACATAGCCCTTAGGCCACAAAATAGTACATAAAACAATTAGTTGAACTTTCCACATAGCAGCAAATTCATTAACCACCTCAAGCTATCAGGCACAGCAACTAAGGTAAAGGCTCAATCTGAACTTCTTCTTCCTCAACTAACTCAACAAGCTGGGGATCACCCTCAGCGTCTCCTAAAACAGATATCGAGGTATGAGCAACCACTGTTGCCCAGTGAGGGATATAGTCCCGGGGCGTGCAATGCAACAGATAATACAATTATGCAATAATATCACTTAGACAATTTAAGAAACAATGATAACTTAAGTAACCACACATTTAAAAGGATACATTTCACACAATCCCCTATACACCAATCTTCACTGGTCTTCATTCACGATCCACGAACCACGAGCACGATCACGATAAGCCGGCATAACCCCAAACACTCCAGTGGGTGTACTCCGGATGTACCCCGATAATCCTACGACCCAACATCCCCTGGCAATCTCCAGACCAGGCGAATGAGGGAATAGGGCACGGAGTTTGAATATCCACCGGCAAGCCCTCTGCTGCCCAGCCGATATTCAACACATCCGCCCCTGACACTATGGTTGCGCAACCACTATGCAATGCACTTAACGATGGCAAATTAATAGCAATAACATAAGCATTAACACGTATGAGGATCAACAAAGTAGGTTGACCTCGATGCAATTAGAATAGAACAATTATATAAGCAAATATGCAGTTTTACAAAGAGACATTAGCAAGATAAGTTTAGAATCATACCAAAAGCTCCAAATCAACTTAAAATCACTTATAAACACTCAAGAAGTCATGACATGGGTTTAGAAGTGTGAGACAACCTAAATTGCACCTAAACCCCTTTGTTTTTCGAACTATTTCTCTTCCAAACCAAGGTTAATGATTCCATTTTCAAAGGAAACTCTCCCAACCTTCTAACTAACCCTCAAGGTACCCTCTTAACCCTCTAACTCATTCAAATGCCCGCGATTACCCCGAAAGCCCCAAATTCCCTCTTATGGCTTTAAACTACACATACATTGTCCGGGCTTCAAACAAGGGATATCAAGGCATCTATAGCACCTAGGTAGCCTAAGGATACTAGAATTGAAGCCCGAATCCACCCGGATTCGCATTAACCCCGAAAGCCCCAAATTAAAGTCGGCTATTTTCCATTTTAAGCGATTTAAGGACAATGCAAGTGCACGGGGCTATTAGGTTACCTTCACTAGCACCTAAGGCATCTATTAGAAGCATTACATCAAGCTAATTCGAGCAATTACGCAAAACCCTAGAAAAATGTCACTATTCACCCTAAAAATCAAACTAACGAATCTAACCGTTTAAATTGCAAAACGATGGCTCAAATATGTTCTCTAGCATTCATATACATGGTATAATAGCATAGATAACAAATACAATGGCATTTGTTCACATTTTCAACAAATCAAGAAATTGACAACTATTTAGAAATGCAAAAACAAGCCGTGAAATCCATCACCAAAGCGTGTAGGAGCGCCTAGGAACCTTGCACACACCCTACACTAGTTGCTTAAGGCTTGGAGAGGCTTGGATTGGAGGTTTGGTGAGCAAAATCTCTTCCTTTTTCTCCCTTGGAGCTGTCGGGTTCTGCCCTCTGATTTCAGCTTTTAATTTTTTTTTTCTTTTGCATTTTATGAGCTTAAGTGATATATAAAAGGGGCTAAGTTGAGGTGGGGTCATTTAGGTGCTTAAGTGATCTAATATAATGCGCGTAGTAAGCTTTAAAACGAGCTTAGATAGTAAAATATATGCTAGCTAATTAATTACCTAAGTTAGTTACGTAACACTATTCACTCAACTACAAAATTCATTTTCTAAACGAGCCCTCCTAACACCTTTAGTTCAAATGCACATTTTTTCCACTACTTTTACAATTAATATGATTTAATAAAAATGCTAATTAACTAATAGAAGGCACTTTAAAAACGGCGTGAATAGTAGTCACAAAAGTCAGTTAGCAAGGCACAGAAGTAAATGCGCAAACAAGGGATGCAACAGTAATTAAATGCATGGCTAAAACCCGGGCGTCACAACGTCCGCTAAGGCCCACGAGATAAGGTTTGCAGATGCGATCATGAATCGAACCAGATCGAAACATTTAGCTGTCAACGAACAAAGCCAGAATGTTGACCGCAAACGATAGATGGGTAGGCCCTGGTTCCCGGGGTTAGGGTATTCCCTATTATGAGCTTACTCAGATCAGAACTAAACAAGTTGATTTTCTTTCGCCTATCGGCCAGCCGGCATTAAACAACCTTTGCATTTCCTGCTGTGATCCCAAGTCTCCAAGTGGGCCCTCTTGGCCACTCATGACCTTGGCTTTTTAGAGAATCCTACTCCTATGTCGTAGGACTTGTAGCTCGACAGTCTACCGGGTAGGCTTGTTTATCCTTCCAGTTTTGAGTGTCTTATTGGATAGTTATAGCAGCCCATAGGCACAAGATATACCTTGTAAGGGGGGAGGGGGGCGGTCCCCTGGACATAGTCCTTTCAGGAAGTGGTCGTTTAGTCCATGGTTCATTGGATAGTCAGTGCAAGGCCAGAAATTGGAACACATTGATTCCACTCATTCCCATCCTTCGCTTCAGGGCTTGTCCTTCGGTGTGGTCAGTACTCCATATTGTCGGGCAGCGAAGCTTACACTTGTTCACTAATTATGATAGTTCACTGGGGCCTCTTACCTCATCCCTTTTCTGCTCACTCATAGGGGTCCAAACCCTACAAAGGGGAAATGAGTCGACTGAACATTTCAGCCTTTGGCAAGAATTTTGCCTACATCCGATCCACAATTCTTGTTCACCTCGGATGATCGTGTTAGGTGAATTGTGACCTCGTACGATTATGTTGGGTGAGCAAGAGCCGCTTCATCACAATACTTACTTATGGGCTAACAGGTCATACTTTGGCCAAGTATCCTATAAATAGACTCCCGAGATCCAGAAGTATTAAAGGAATAGCCATAGAAATGGGCATATCATGACATCGTAAGATGTCTCACCTGAATGAATTAGTTGGTACTATAAATGTTAGAAAAAGTGAACAAAAAGAGTAATAAGAAGTGAAAAGGACAGAGACACTTCCCAACCAGAAAGCAAAGTTCCCATTGATGGTATACTTAGTATAAGCGAGCTCTAAGATTACATCTTTGGAATAAAATCTAGCTAGAAAAGGAAATCCAATTAGAGATAAGCTGCCCATGAGCATCATGGCATAGGTAAAAGGGAACGAGAAGGAAATCCCCCTATCTTCCACATATATTGCTCATCCGACATGGCATGAATCACCGAACCTGCACTCAGAAATAGTAATGCTTTCAAAAAGGTGTGATTCATTAAGTGAAAGACGTTAACTGAATAGTTAGAGATGCCGCAAGCAAAGATCATATAGCCTAATTGACTTCAAGTTGAATAAGCTATGACCTTTTTTAGATCGTTCTATAATATTCTAGTGGTTGCCCCAAGGAATGACATCATAGCTCCTGCAAAAGTAATAACAATCAAAGCCGTATGTGGGTATTCAAATAAAGGGGTGCACCTTGCTATCATGAAAATGCCAACTGTTATCATAATAGCTGCATGAATCAAAGCGGATACTGGAGTGGGACCCTCCATAGCATCGGGTGACCAAGTATGCGATCCTATCTATGCAGATTTTCAAACAACACCAATAAGAAGTAAAATACAAATAAGAGTTATGGCATTCAATCTCATATTGCAAGAAATCCAAGAATTTTTCGGGGCACTAGCACAAGCAAAAATGGTTGAAAAGTCTACTGTTTGAAAGAGAGTAAAACAACCCGAAATTCCAGGAGCTAGTCCAAAAGCACCAACTCGATTGACAGACATAACTTTTATTGCTGCTTTATCTGCCGAAAGTTGTGTAAACTAGAAATGAATTAACAAATATGAAACAAGACCTACTCCCTCCCATCCCAGCAATAATTGAAGAGAGTTATCTCCAGTCACCAACTTTGGCATAAAAAAAGGAGGAATGGATAAATAACACATAAATCTAGGGCTATGCGGATCCTCAGACATATGTGAAATAGAATAAAGATGGACCAAGCTGCTTATGATTGAAACCACAATTAACATTGCTACGGTCGGGCTATCGAACACGGGGTCAGAAGTGAATCACAAGTCGGACAAATCTGCGAATCGAGCGAGCTCCCTTTGCTTGCAATGATGTGGTGGTGAACCTCTCATTCTAATTTAGTGCTCTCCGAATTGTGCGGGAAGGTTTCCCATCACACGGCTCACCAACTTGATCTTTCGTGGGAATCGTATGTCCGAACAAGCCTGGAAAAAAAAAAGATAAGGTCTCGTTTTCCTTTGCCACTCAAGTGTACGGCATCTGCCGTGCTTAGGCCCCTTCTTCCCTTCCCTAATGAAAGAGTCCACCGCTTGCCTTAGTAGTCTCAAATAAGGTGTGTAGGCCTGCCCCTTTTTTTAGTAGGTGATTTACTACCGAAGCGAAGAAAAGGCTAGGTCAAAAAAGGGGTACTACGAACCCTCTGCCCCACGCATCTAACCAGCTCACGTGGTTCACCGGTTTCACTGACTAGACCAAAAGAGTGATTCAGTCGATACAGAGATGCGCTTGAAGTGCAGGGTATGCTGCCCCTATTGGGCTGGGACTTTCCCCATAAGGCCCCACCATCGGGGTATAAGCGCCCTCTTACTACCCATATGTGAGGCACTGTCTTAGCCTTCCCTGACCAAGATCGCTCCCACACCTGTATCGTTCGTGATCGGCCTCCTCAACTGTGTATCGATCAAAAAGCAGGGCAGCACAGCCCCCAACCAAAGGAGTGATTACGTCCAATATATCCCCCCTTATTCCCCACATGCTATAGTGCTCCAGGGTGGGTAGGAGCGGGTCGAATCCGTATCGTCGTGGAGCAACAGCCGCATCCGGATTTGATCTATTTACTTGGCAATTCATCCGGTGACTTCACGGTCAGCAAAGAAGCCCCAAGAAGTATCAAACATTTCTGATGAGATCCATGGATCAATTATTAGATAGCAAGCACTCGCTCCCGGTGCGACTCATAAAAAGCAATCACAGATAAGATCGAAGAGAATGAAATGCACATAGTGGTCATTGTAGCGATTCCTTCTGAACCTAGAAAACGTCCAAAAAAACCTACTACGGAACTACCGAGCAGGGGCAAAAATATGATAAGTAGATACATAATTTTGAGTGTGATCAGACAACCAAAAATCAGACAATGACAGAGCGGCCTGTGATTGATCGATGCCTGAAGAAGGCTCGACCGAAAGAATGAGTCACAAGGTGAATTGTAAGCCCCAACGACAAACAAACAAACGGGCGTAGCATTTTCGGGGACTAGCCTCCTTCCTTCTTACTTGACTTCCAATTTGACTTTTTTTTCACTTCATCTTTATCCTCATTCTTCTGTTTAAGAACTACACCCCATCCCCTATTTGATGGACTAAGGCTGGAAACAGGTGCTTGCTTTATGAAACTTCAACTTTCTTTCTTCGAGCGGAATACGGATGAGGTCAGAAACGCCATCATTAGGGAAAACAATGCAATAGCTTCGGTTAGAGCAAAGCCCAAAATGGCATAACCAAATAATTGTTTAGCCAATGATGGATTTCGTGCCACGGAATGAACCGAAGAACTAAGGATGTTTCCAATACCGACAGTAGCTCTGGCTAAAGCAATTGTAACAGCTCCGGCACCCATTGATTTTGCACCTTCTAGCATCTTGAGTTGAGAATTCTCGTCATGCTTTTTCAATTACGATTCTATGTTATAGATTCCTCGTCGATTCTTTCCCTCATTCCTTTTATCTTGGATATCTCAATGTTCATGCAATCCATTCTTTTTTATCTTGTATCCAGCAAGAAAATGGATGCGCGTTAGCGCAACAACCATTGCGCCCCTTGCTTGTTCGATGCGGTACACTTCACACCAAGCCAATCTAAAAAAAGAAATTCTTGCAACTACGAAAACTACAACAACCTTCGTGAACAGATGCTTTGTCAGTTAATTATAGTGTTATAACTATATAAAAATATACAATAGTCCCGCAAGCAGCAGTCAGAGAAGATTCCGCTATTTCTTTATTTTATGGAAGTCCTTGTCCCCTTTCTTACCGACAATAGAGGGGGAAAAAGGCTAAGAGATGGCGCAGTAGAAGGTGTAACACCCCGATCCCTCTTGAGACCGGGAGTTCTATCAATCGATCTAATCACAACCCAAACCAAACCCGGGCATAAATTTTCAGGGAAAACGGACGGAGTCTCCCCTGTTTCTAGGCGAAATATAAAACCTGCGACAGCATATAAGTGGACCAACACCCTGTCCAACCATCCAAACACCTCAAGGCCATCCGAGCCTTGGTTCTTAACAATTAAACTCAGCAAGTATACATACATTTCCAATTTACAAGCTAACCTATCTCTTTTCATTTTTGACAAGTACATTCAACTAGACAATTAAACCATACTAAGCTACCGCATAAAATAAACTATCATGCCATTCTAATTCTTTTCCTTGGGACATTACAAACATGCATTGAAGTTAAACTATGCTAACTGATTACATAACTAGCTTATCAATTTACCTAAACTATTTAGCTAATTTAGATTACATTTCTTTTGACATTAAATACATACAATACATAACAGCATACATCTTGCATCTTTGACAACTCAAGCCACATAGCACGCAAGACAACCCTTCAGGCACGAACTTTCACGAAATCACGAACTTTCCAACTAACATGACATTTCCTGAAATGTGGTGGTGAGGAGTGAGTATACACAACACGTATACTCAGTGAGGGCAAGACAGATATCGAATTGGAGAGAAAGTCGTACAATGCAAATAACACAGTTAAGCAATATAACTGATAAATAAGAAATCAAGACAAACAATCAATACAATAAGCAATTACTGAAAGCATTAACACAACCATTCAAAGCTATACCACACTCTGACGGCTATGGTTCACTCATACGAGCAATGTACCATTTCACGAGCGATACATCAATCTCGAGCTTGATGTTGACAACGATGACAATAAGCGCGCAACCACCTTATAACACCAGTTTGGAATACCCCGGAAGTATCCATCAATCTACGACCCAAATCTCCCTGGGAGGCAACCTAAGCGAGAAGAGGGAATAGCTACGGAGCTAGAGCAACCAACACTGGCAACCCGAGGCTACCCAGAGAGGCCCATCACTCACGCGCTGACACTATGCAATGCAAGACTCGATACAAGGCGATAAACGAGCGATAGCACAACAATACAGAATAGAGGAGATAAACGAGATATCAAGCATTATCAACAATTGTTAAACATTTCAATCAATAATCAACTCTAACAAGCGTAATAAGCATTAACAAGCATTTACAATCAAACAAGTAACAAGAACAACACCAACTAACATTATCAAGCAATAACAAGTATTCTATAGGCATTATAAGCATTCTATAGGCAACATAAGCATTCTATAAGCAATATAAGCATTCTATAAGCAATATTCTATGAAAACACACAAAATCATGAAAATGACCCCAACTTACCAAACTCTACTACTTTCAAACGAGCCACGAGTTTTGGAAACCGACTTCACCAATCCTCCTAGGTCACCATAAGGCACGTCTAAGGACCCCGAAACCCTACTTTACCCTAGAATTCGCGCAAAGCCCCGATTTCCCCCTTTGCTCATTTGAACTACAACTATACCAACCAAACACCCAACCAACGCCATAATCGCACCAAAAGTGCTTCCATGGCCTTCCGAAACAATGCCAACACGCAAAACGAGAAAACGCCAAACTCGACCTAAACGACCCCGACTTTCACCAAGGCATAATTCTCATTTTTTCCATTACGCAACCCAAACAAACTATGCATTTAGGCGTTCTAGCATACCTAGCACATTTCTACATCAATGGATAGCATAACAGCGCAACTTCATCATTTCAAGGGTTTACTATTCATAAAATACTATTCAATTGGCATTTTAAATTGCAATCTCAACATTTAACCGCAGAAAATGTTAAAAAGCTATAAATACACGTTCTACAATTGTCAAGGAACATTCTAGAAGCATCAAAACGCTTTAAACAACAATTTACGGATAAATCTCAAAAATCACAAAGTTGACATACATAACATTTAAATGCGCAAATAACGTGATTCCCTCACCTTAGACGCTCCTAGACGCAAGGAAAACCTCCTAGGATGCCTTGAAAACCACCCCGTGCAAGCTCACGCGAAGAATCGAAGATTTGAAGTTGAATTTTTCTTTTTTTCTTCTCCCTCATTTTCGGCCCTGCTTGTTTTCTATTCAGCTCTGTTTTTTATTTTATTTTGTGCTATTTTAGGCTTTAAAAGAGGGCACAAGGTCAAAATGGTCAAGCCCCTTGGTCAAACCACTTAAAAATTGGTCAAACTAGCCTATTTCATGCATTTTAAAGCTAAAACAACTAATGAAATGTTAATTCTATCTAACAACAATTAAAATATAAAATTTAGGGCACTAAAATACTAGTTTCACTATTTGCTGAGGACTCGAATTCATTTCCTAACTATCTCTCTCGATATGCTATGCACTTTGCGTCAATCAAGAAGTGACAATTAAATCTCAAAGAATCTAAGAAATATATCATTTTTGGAAAGCATCATAGTTTAAAATTTACACCGGCTCGGAGTTACTTTTCTCATTTATTTGAAAACCGAGTGATTTTAACGCAAAACAACCAAAACCGATTATTAAAATAATCAAAACAATCAAGGTAATCAATATTCATTTAAAATAATTAATTTAACTATTTCTACAATATTTTAAAGAATTATGAAGTTAATGTTAAGTTACAAATGAACAAATAAATATAAACATGTAATCAAGTGCAATTAAATATTAACATTTAAGATGGCACTTAATTAAATACAAGAGCATAAATTCAATTACTATAATTAATAGAAGTAGCTAACAACCTTTCAATTATTCAATATACAATTACTAAATGCTTCCAAGAGAAATATGAAAATTAGTGCAAATTGGTTGATTTAACTAATTAAACATTTAATCAAATGTAGTCAAGTGCTATTAAATGCATTCCGGGTTTGGGTTATCACAGAAGGCCTATCGGTTGACGTCGAATATTCGTTATAGATAATCGATGTCCTTCGCTTCATCTGCAGTAATTGGTGTAATAAAGCAAGGGAATAGGAGCATATAAGTTAGGCTGCAACATTAATGTAAAAGACTTAAATCAAGCTAGGAGAAGTTCTTTCAGGCCCGTTCGCTTAGAAAATCTCTAATTAGTCTTCTCAGGTGTTAGCCATAGTCCAAGAAGTAGTTTTTTCCCTATTTCTAGCAACAAGAAGTAGGGATTCGACACTTTTAATAATATAGATAAATCACGCGGATTCAAGCTATAGCAAATAAAACTTATAGTCGATCCGGGACTGAGGTGAAAAGACAAATGAATATGGTAGAAGGAGTACAACAAGCAATAAAAGGAATGTAGGCCTTGGTAAGTGTAAAGGGGCTAGAAAGAGAAGTCTTGGTCGGTAGAAAGATCAGGGGGTTTAGAGGAAACTACTAAAGGTGTGTATAAGCCTTACATACTGTGTATGTTAGACTTTCCCTCCAATTGAGCTTCACTATGAACTTATAGACTGCAATTTTCGTATAATGAATTAGTTGTACGGTGAAACCTGTATCTCAATTGTTAAGTCAACCATAAGGAAATCAGTACACATGAATGAATTTAATTCAATACTTCTCCTTGAAACTCTACAATAATAGGTTTAATCGATCGGTCTGAGGTCTATGCTCTGCCCACATTCATCTCTATCTTTTCAACAAAAAAGGATATTTTCTTCCGGTCTTTCCATCCGTCCACATCCATTTTATTGTCAATCCTGCCTTCGCCTTTTTGTTAGCAGCTCTTCGATCAACCCAGGTTTTGGTCTCAATGGCCATGTTTTCTAATCCAAAAGTTCACTTTCACGGCTTCAATGGGTCAAAAGTAGGACCTTCCAAAAGGATTTTTTTTGGGCTTGATTTGGAAGCGTAGTTTTCCACTCTATTTTCAACTATATATAGGGGTGAGGCTGGAGAATCTCCCTCCCCGGCTAGGCTAACTACGTTTTCTTGTTTGAAATTCTAGGTCTAGTCTTCATTGGTATTTTCTTTTAGCTTACCCACAAGATTTTTTTCCTTTTAGTTCTTCCCCCGCCCGGTCGAGCTGTCTAAGGTCGATGGTGCATCCGGTAAGCTCCTTCGGTATTCATCTCCAGAGCCCAGTCAGATGCTTCAATCCTTCATTCATATTCTGTCTTAATATCTTCTTTTTTCTTGTCTATATTGCGGCTCAAATTTTTACTAGTCCTCCCCTCCCATTTGAGAAATGGGTGGTCTCCCCTATACCTTATTCTGTCTAAGCTCTCATAGCATTTGTCTTTCTTCCTTCTCTGTTGCACATCTGTATTCTTTCCCTAGCATTATAGAGATCTTGGCTTTCTGGTTTTTTGTTTAGTCAGAGGGTGCTATGGAGAAAGAATTTAGTAAACCAAACATGTAATAAGCGGAAATCAATACACATGAAAGGAGTTGTACACAAGTTTGGTAAAGCATTCACCTTTCAGTTATACATCGACCTGTCGGGAAACTAACTAGAAAGTCTCCCACAAGCGTCCTTCTTAGGTCGGCATTTGGCTTTGGCATTGCTTGTTCGATTTTGGCTCATTCTTTTTTTTTAATATGTATCTTTCCATGTCTACTCCGTCTGCTGGTATAACATAGATGTCTTCTCTGGCAATACCCAAGTTTACGATAAAAGAATAGGACAAAGGTATATACTCAAAGTTTGAAGTCGAGGTAGCAAGACGATATGAAGTTGTTACACGAGCAAGCTAAGTCCAATAGAGGTCATTTAGTTGAGCATTTAAGAGCCATGTAAAAGCAATATCATGAACGTACGAGAGGAACATGAACATGCTCAAAATAGGCTTTTTTCTACTTCTTATATCTTATAGTTATAGTAGCTCCGCAGAATTCGCCCTTCAGCTATCACCTCCCTTCAAGAAATTGAATTGAGTTAGTGACCCCGTCCCCTATTAGATAGGAATAGTTCCGTTGTGTCTAGTCATCATCAATTCATATTCAACTCAAAGAACTTGACTTTCACTTCTAGTTTTATTAGCATAAAGTGCCAGCTAGGCCAGCCATTAGTTTCATTGCTTTCCCAAGAAGTGGAGTAGCGAACCCTCCCTCTGAATGAGCAGAAGCAGAATCCAACTCAAACAAAGTTGTAGGATTGGATCGAGCAATGAGGTCCCATGATGAATGAAAATGAACTGAAATGGAGCAAAAGGGAAAGCCCACTGGAAGCAAAGTAGCAGCTCAACTAGAAGGAAAACCGTCACATGAGCTCAAGGCCATAGCGAGCCGGCTATTAACTACGACCAGTATTTACAAGTAAGCAACGGAATCAGAGGCTTAAGAGACGCCAACCATTAGTTCCACTACATTTCCATGAAGGATAGGAGATGGATCAAACTCTTCATTGGCAAAGAGTGCGATCAAAGGACCCTATGAATACTACTATCTGTCGTTGTGGCCAAGAAGTAGGCAGGGAAAGAGTTATCATTCTTTAAAGGAATTTAGTCAGGGAGATAACCTCTATTCCATGAATCAATAAAGCAAACTAAAAGTCTGGCTGTGAGAGAGGCCAATATGACTATCTATATTAGTTCTTCGCCTTGGAACATCACTTTGATATAAAAGATTTGACCATCTGTCTTTTGAACAACTACTCAGGCAGGAACCAAAAAACCCAGCAGTAGAGTACCGATAAGAGGCTATCTGGGTGAAGGTCTTCTTTCGACGCATTTCGAATCTGAAGCCTGAATGCCTGGTATGACATCCAGTAGAAGCTCAAGGACGGATTGAATAACAGCACTTAGGGAAGCTAAGGATCTCTATCATTGCTTCATCAGAAGCCATCAAGCACGAAAGTAGCACGGAGTATGCTAATGAGTCCCAGGCGAAGGAAAGAAGTACATGAGAGGCATAGAGAGGACTCAAGGACAAGACACGACTCAGACCCCAGTAATTTGATCTTCATTGGCCTTGCTATCTGGTTACTCTCCTTTGAAGGTGAAGCCCGTTTGAAGGCAAGTCATAGTATCCGTGATCGGACATCAAAAGGGAAGGCAAGGTTTAAACGTCTATTAGGGAAGCAGGCCCTCTACTAGTTCTGATATCCCGATCTCATGGATGAAGGCTAACGTTTTCTATTGGAATAGAGGGATGTGCAGATCAATTCCACTTTTTACTTTGCCATCTAGAGATAGTTTGCCGTGAGTTAGGATATGGAGCTGGAAGAGAATGCTAGTATATTAATTCATCTTCATCAAAGGCCAAGGGCCAAGAGAAGCTCATTCAAAAAGAAAAACACTTCTGCTATTGATTGATTTTGTCGGTCGAGATCAAAGAATTAAGGGATTTGTCCCCGCACTCGAAGGAAAAGCGGATTCACCTATCTTTTCTACGATATTGATTGAAGTCGCTAGAAAAGGTGAACTTGAAAGAGCTTTCTTTTGACCAGACTTGATTGTGCTAAAGTGGTTCCCCTGATTCAACTTTGACTAGCCAGCCACATTCGTTAGCGAAAACAAGGATTAGACTACTTTAGAGAGAGGTAGTGGGATAGTGAATAGCATTGATTGTTGCCAGCCTTGATTATATTATTGATCCCATTCTTTCAATTATAGGATACGTAATCGACTTTCATTGGCCAACTAAAAGCTCTATTTATTATGACACAAGCAATCACGAAGCCAGGAGTTCAGTTCACACTATGATTGGGAGGGAGAAGTAGAACCGCTCGACTTGAAGTAAAGCACTCTAATAGCACTAGCCATGTTTAAGCTTCAATCAAAGCAATCAAGTATAGTGGCTGTGCACCTTGAAAGACTGAGGCAATGAGTGAACCCGATGGAACTCAAGCTTATTCATATCCGAGTCCATAGCTTATTTTGTAATAGAATAGCCCTTTGACCCCAAAGAAAGAAGTCTGCTATTCCATTTCTTAGGATGAGTGTTCCTATGTTAGAAGGATATTCGTGCAAGAACTCAGTTTGAGTTAGTGCACTAACTAGGTTGTTTTTTCTCCCCTAATGGCTCTATCTCTGAGGTAACCCGGACTAGTAGCAACCGATCCTAGTAAATAAGATATTATTTCATCGAATTGGTTTTTCTTTCTCTCTCCTTTATTCTAGAGGAATTGAGTCATTCATTTCGGTCTAACTTTGTTACTGTACCCCGATCTCACTACGACATCGTACTATCCTAGACCTATGTCTATCCCGATATTGATAGAAATTCATAGTTAGGTTAGCCAGCCCGGTAACCCCGACAAGTGGGAGGGTATGTACTTTCCCTATCATATGATTCTACTAGACAATTCTATTTCATTCATTCTCCATTTAAAATCGTCTACTCCGGGAACCCACAATCTGATGATTCTTTCATATGATTTTTTTTGTGAATTCAACATCCGACCATCATTTCTTCTTTTCATTCCAAAAAAGAATGGTTGGTATGCGGTCCATCCTTAAAAATACTCGGGGAATCCCCCATTTGTGATTATGCAAAAGCATGCTTCTGTTTCTTGTTCTTTGAGCTCAACCGGTCATGCTTCTTTCTTAATTGCGCGATTCCTAGCTTCTAGATCGTAGATCAGAGGATGTCGGTGAGTCTGATTGTTCTAACTTCTACTATTGTAAGTTGCCTTAAGGGTCCTTCTAGTTCCAGCCCAATAGGGGCATTTTTCAGTGATGAAGATCCCTATTTAGAAGAAGGAAGAAAAACCTACGTATCTTTTTGCCTGAAGCTAGGAGTCTAAGCTAGGATCAACTCTAGGAAGTCAAACCTTTCCTCTATAGCTAGGTCAGTTCGGGCTACTTGTGACGCCCGAGAACTTCACCGTACACATTTTAACTGTTGCATCTACTATTTCCGCATTTTTACTGTGCATTATTTGTTACTTTGTGTGGTTACTATTCATCACATTTTTCAAACACTTATTTACTTCGAATTATCATTTTTCTTAAATCATACTAATTATTTTAGGAATAGGAAAAATATGTGTTTGAGCATAAAGCGATAGTAGCATCCGTTTAGAAATTGTTTTATTGAAACTAGTAAATAGTGTTATGTAGTGTAACTTTATATTTTAGTGAACTAGCATTGAATTGCACCTTATGACTCATTTTAAGCTAGCTTGACTCATATTTTGACCAACACACTTACACTAAAATAACATATATAGACTTATATACTCAACACCACACACATAACTCATAACATAGCAAAAAGAAAAAAAAAACAAGGGGCGAATAGTGCCCAAACCTGACAGCCCTTTTGTGCAAGGAGGAGGAATTTTTGCTCATCAATTTCTCATTTCAAGCCAAGCCAATATAGGTACAAGTAGTTTAGAGTGTTCTCTAGCCTTCCCCAAGCTACTACACGCTATAGGTGAGGGATTTCATGCTTGTTTTTGCATTTCTAAAATGTTACACTTTTCTTGATTTTGTAGATTTCCTATCAATTGTTACTTCTATGCTCAAATATGCTAATATATGATGTATACAAGTAGTAGAGACCACATTTATGTTATTGTTTCGTATTTTAAATGGTTGAAATCGATAGTTTGATCGTGGGGTGAATAGTGATAAAATTTATTTGGTTTGAGGAAATGAACCTTATAGCTTGATTCATTGGTCCAAATAGGTGCTCAAGGCGCTAATGAAGGTAGTGTAAAGGCCCCGTATGGTGTAATTGCTCGTAACTTAACAAAAGCACGAAATAGGCGACTTTTTAAAAGGGGTTTCAGGGTTATCACATATCTGGGTTAACTTGGCCTTCACATTTGGTATTCCTAGGCTATATAAGTTCTAAATAAGCTTTGCTAACTTTTGTTTGAGTCCCAATTGAGGTATATGTAGTACAAAGTAATAAGAGGAAAATTGGGGCTTTTATGCTAAACGCAGGTAATTGGGCAATTTCGAGGATCCTAAAGGTGCCTTATGGGTTAATTAAGAGTATGGAATAGGCCACTTACTAATCTAGAACCATAGCTTCAGTTTGGAAGGAAAATGGGTTGTGTTGCAAAGGGGTTAAAGTAAAAAATTGGTTGTCTCATGCTTCTATGAGCTTGTAACTGTTCCTTAGGTGTTTAAATGTCTTTTTTTTGTCATACTTGAGCTTTTGGTAAAGTTCTATATGAAATGTGTTAATGCTCCTTTGTAATCATTTAGTTGTTTATATGTTATTGCTATTATTCTAACTGTTTTAAGAATAAACATCATAGTTAAAGAGAATCAAAGTTATATGCATGTTTATAATGAAGTTGGGTTATTTGAATGCTTAGCTTATTGAAGTCTTGTGTGATAATGTTATTCGGAGGTCTAGTAGTATCTAAGTGAACTAGAATGTATTCAGAAACTATGATCAACTTAGTTGCTAACTGTGCCATATATGTCCATAATGCTAAATTAATGCTTGAATTGATTTGGGCATGGTTAGAATTCATTGTAGGTGTTTAAGATTGAATTGGAGCCATATCTTGCGTCTCGGAGTTTGGTAAAGGTGAGGGTTGCATCATACTTGGCATCTTAACTGATTTATTGATTTTAATTATGGTTGTTATTGTGTAGATTATGAGTTATTGTTTAATTACTTTAATTGTATTGTTATGTGCTCGTTTATATGTCAACAAGGAAGTATTATTGTTATTTAGGTTACAAATGCTTGATAATGGAAATTCATGTGGGAGGACAATCTACTTTGTTGTCCTTAAATGTGTTCATTGATTATATTGTCATTGTCATCATACTTGCATTGCATCATGGTTGCGCAACTTCATTGTTCGTGACGGATGTGATGGGCCTCTCCAGGCGGCATTGGGCTTGCCGGGGTTGGTTGCTCTAGCTCTACGCCCTATTCCTTTGCTTGCCCGGTATGGAGTATGCCAGGGGGTATTGGGTCATAGGATCGGGTACATCCGGAGTACTCTGGGCGGCATTGGGCTTGTCGAGGTTGGTTTCTCTAACTCTGTACCCTATTCTCTCAATCGCCTGGTATGGAGTATGCCAGGGGATGTTGGGTCGTAGGATTGGGTACATCCGGAATACCCATTGGTGTAAGGGATGCAGGCATATTGAGATCGAGGTTTGTGTTCATGGTTCGTGGTTCGAGAGTTTGGATGGATAAGTGTTATGATTCGATATCATTTTTATAAGTGTAACATATTTGGCTATCGCTTATTTATTTTTCTTTATTGTTCATCCTGTGATTATATATTGGATTGCATGAAAATGGTTTTGAAAACCTCCCTCACTAGGCATACGTGTTTTGTGTGTTCACTCTTCTTATTAATACTTTCAGGTTTAATACGAAGCAATTGATGTGTCTACAAACTGTCTGTATTTTTGTGCCTTGGAGGGTTACTTGTCGTGGTAGTATAATTTGTAAAGTGGAGGTCTTGTATGTAGTTGTAACAAATTGTGGAAAATTGTATTAAAGTCTAAAGAACCATTGGCCTATAATAATTTAACGATTTACCTTATTGCTTGATTGTCTTGCATGCTTGCTTGTGTATTAATGAAAGTTAATAGTTGTTTGGCTTAGTTTATAAGAGAATCTAATAGTTAATATAGAATGGTATGATAAGCAGATTAAAATAGATAATGTTTCACGGATTGTTAAATGCATGCTTGGGTGTGTATTATATGTCTTGCTTAAGGCTCAGTCGACCTTGAAGCTGGAGTTGTTGAAGTTGGAGTTTAGCTATATTGTGACTTATATTATGTTTACAGATTTCCAGAATTTCCACGGTACAGGGGAGACTCTGTCTGTTTTCCATAAAATATGTGCTCGAGTTTGGAATTGGGTTGAGAATAGTATGGTTCATAGAGCCTCCGGTCTCATGAAGGATCGGGGCGTTACAGGTGGTATTAGAGCTTAGTTAGCTCTAAACCGGGATAGGGTCCTCAGCTTGTCGGGTTGTAACCCTTGCGTGTGTACTTGTTAAGTATGTTTTGAAAGTGTGTGCTTGTATGTGTGATTGTGTGTTTTGAATTAATGTGTGCACCTATGTGATATAGTTATGTGTTATGTGCTAACTGACCTCGTGAATCATTATCTGCTTGAATTATTGATTGTAATGTATGTACTTGAGCATTTTGAATTAAGTTTTGTTGTGAATTGAATTGGTTATGTTATGATTCACACTTGAATGACTTTGTTGCTTACATTGTTTTTATAAGTTCTTTTATAATCATGCTTGCATAATAGCTTAAAGAATGTTTATACATATGTAATATTTTGGCATTCATACATAGCCCGTCGAATGGTAAGAAAGACTTCTTCCTTCCCCTAGCAAGAGGTGATTAGTGGCAGGCCTTCCAAGTTATGTGGATTAGCAGGAATGAGAGGCATTCGATCAACCTTTATTTGGGAGTTGGTGTTTATAGTTGGAGCTTGGTTATTGGCATTCTATTAGGGTGTTCTTTTATGCTCAATAGTCTTAAATGAGTGGCTTCTTTCAAGGTTCTATATGATGGTTTTCTGAAGCATTTTCCCTTGGTATTTTCTTGTTGGACATTCTTTCGGTATTTTCTTATTGGCACTTCCCAGAAGACTTGGTATTTGAGATTCTATTTAGCTTTATTATGTGGCATTGTCTACAGTATTCATGCTTCGGTCTTTTATTGGTATTTCTTGACACTTCTAACTGGGAGTTCTCCTATGTCCTTCGTAATATTCAGCGGAGTTTTTATTCAGATTTTTAAATGGTATCTTCATTTGAGCCTCTAATTGGCCTCTTTATTTGAGAGTTCTTAGACGGGAATAGTGGATTCTTCTTGAGTTCTTACTGGCATTTTTATTTAATATTATGCTCAGTAGCTATTAAAGAATATCAAAATTTGACTTCAGTTGATGCCGAGTTCTCTTGGAAGAAGAATTGCATGGAAGCAGTTTATTTAAGGGGGAGAGGATGCGATGCCCGAGAATTTCACCGTACACATTTTAACTGTTGCATCTACTATTTGCGCAATTTTACTGTGCATTATTTGTTGCTTTGTGTGGTTACTATTCATCACATTTTTCAAACACTTATTTACTTCGAATTATCATTTTTCTTAAATCATACTAATTGTTTTAGGAATAGGAAAAATGTGTGTTTGAGCATAAAGCGATAGGAGCATCCGTTTAGAAATTATTTTATTGAAATTAGTGAATAGTGTTACGTACTGTAACTTTATATTTTAGTGAACTAGCATTTAATTGCACCTTAGGACTCATTTTAAGCTAGCATGACTCATATTTTGACCAACACACTTACACTAAAATAACATATATAGACTTATATACTCAATACCACACACATAACTCATAACATAGCAAAAAAAAGAAAAAAAAACAAGGGGTGAACAGTGCCCAAACCCTTTTGTGCAAGGAGGAAGAATTTTTGCTCATCAATTCTCCATTTCAAGCCAAGCCAAGCTAGGTACAAGTAGTTTTAAGTGTCCTCTAGCCTTCCCCGAGCCTCTACGCGCTTTAGGTGAGGGATTTCATGGTTATTTTTGTATTTTAGAAATCTTACACTTTTCTTTATTTTGTGTATTTGCAATCAATTGTATTGCTATGCTCAAATATGTTGATGTATGTTGTATACAACTAGTAGAGACCACATTTATGCTATTGTTTCGTATTTTAAACAGTTGAAATCGATGGTGAATTCGTAGGGGTGAATAGTGATGAATTTTCTATGGTGTGTGAAAATGAACTTCATGGCTTAATTAAATGGTTTAAATAGGTGCTCTATGTGCTAATGAAGGTAGTGTAAAGGCCCCGTAAGGTTTAATTTCTCATAACTTAACAAAATCACGAAATAGGCGACTTTTTAAAAGGGGTTTTGGGGTTATCGCAAAACCAGGTTCATTTGGCCTTCATATTTGGTAATTCTAGGCTATATAGGTTCTAAATAAATTTTGTTAACTCTTGTTTGAGTCCCGGTTGAGGTATGTGTAGTACAAAGACATAAGAAGGAAATTGGGGCTTTTGTGCTAATCGCGGGTAATTGGGCAACTTCGAGGGTCCTAAGGGTCCCTTATAGGTTAATTAAGAGTATGGAATAGGTCACTTACTAATCCAGAACCATAGCTTGAGTTTCGAATGAAAATAGGTTGTGTTACAAAGGGCTTATAGTGGGAAATTGGTTGTCTCACACTTTTATGAGCTTGCAACTGTTCCTTAGGTGTTTAAATGTGTTTTTGAGTCATACTTGAGCTTTTGGTGAACTTCTATGTGAAATGTGTTAATGCCCCTTAGTAATCATTTAGTTGTTTATATGCTATTGCTATTGTTCTAACTGTTTTGAGAATAAACATCATAGTTAAAGAGAATCAAAGTAATATGCACGTTTATAATGAAGTTGGGTTATTTTAATGCTTAGCTTATTGAAGTCTTGTGTGATAATTTTATTCGGATGTCAAATAGCATCTAAAGGCACTAGAATGTATCCAGAAACTATGATTAACCTAGTTGTTAACTGTACCATATATGTCCATAATGCTAAATTAATGCATGAATTGATTAAAGTATGGTTAGAATTCATTATAGGTGTTTAAGATTGAAATGGAGCCATATCTTGCGTCGTGGAGCTAGGTAAATGTGAGGGTTGCATCATACTTGGCATCTTAACTGATTTATTGATTTTCATTATGATGGTTATTGTGTAGATTATGAGTTATTGTTTAATTACTTTAATTGTATTGTAATGTGCTCATTTATATGTCAAGTGGGAAGTATTATTGTTATCTAGGTTACAAATGCTTGATAATGGAAATTCATGTGCGAGGACAACTTACTTTGTTGTCCTTAAATGTTTTTATTGATTATATTGTCATTGTCTTCATACTTGCATTGCATCGTGGTTGTACAATCTCATTGTTCGGGACGGATACAATGGGCCTCTCCGGGCTGCATTGGGCTTGTCGGGGTTGGTTGCTCTAGCTCTGCGCCCTATTCCCTCGCTCGCCTGGTATGAAGTATGCCATGGGGTGTTGGGTCGTAGGATCGGGTACATCCGGAGTACCCATTGGTGTAAGGGATGTCGGTATATCGAGATCGAGGTTCGTGTTCATGGTTCATGGTTCGAGAATTTGGAGGGATAAGTGTTATGATTCGATATCCCTTTTATAAGTGTAACATATTTGCTATCGCTTATTTATTTTTCTTTATTGTTCATCCCGTGATTATATATTGCATTGCACAAAAATGGTTTCGAAAACCTCCCTCACTGGGCATATGTGTTTTGTATGCTCACCCTCGTTACTAATACTTTCACATTTAATACGAAGCAATTGATGTGTCTACAAACTGTTTGGATTTCTGTGCCTTGGAGGGTTACTTGTCGTGGTAATATAATTTGTAAAGCAGAGGTCTTGTATGTATTTGTAACATATCGTGGAAGATTTTATTAAAGTCAAAAGAACCATTGGCCTGTAATAATTTAACAATTTACCTTATTGCTCGATTGTCTTGCATGCTTGCTTGTGTGTTAATGAAAGTTAATAGTTGTTTGGCTTTAGTTTATAAGAAAATCTAATGGTTAATATAGAGTGGTATGATAAGTCGATTAAAAGAGATAAGATTTCAAGGATTGTCAAATGCATGTTTAGGTGTGTTTTCTATGTCTTGCTTAAGGCTCGGTCGACCTTGAAGCTAGGATATAGTTAAAAGATGGAGTTGTTGGAGTTAGAGCTTAGTTGTAATGTGGCTTATATTATATTTACAGGGTTTCAGAATGTCCACAGTACAGGGGAGATTATGTCCGTTTTTGCTAAAATCTATGCTCGAGTTTGGGATTGGGTTGAGAATAGCATGGTTCATAGAGCCTCCGGTCTCGTGAGAGGTCGAGGCATTACACTACGACCCTTCAAGCAGGGCAGTTCATGAGCTACTATCTCCGACCGAGGTTAGGTCTTCTTTTGCTCTACTGCTGTTATTCTTCCTCCAACCTGTACACAAGCCAACGCTTCTCGAAGTCAAGTACATCAAAGGTGGGGGAAGAAATGGTCTTCTCAAGATGGACTCAATATCTATTATCTTGGGTTGGGTCTGGTCTCTTTCTCCAAATCTTTCATTTCAAGCATCAAACAGAAAAAAAAGTCATAAGAGAGTAGGCATATAAACAAGTAAACCCGGCCCAGGAGGAATGTACCGAAACATGATACATATAAGAATGAAAACTTCGTCTACCCTGTCTCTTGTGAAAAATTCTTTATTGATCGACCTATGTGATACTAGCCAATCAATTCATTCAATCGACGAACTGGTCGGGATGATAACCAAATACTTTTCCTGTTCTTGGGGCTCAATCACTAATGCGGGCTGCTTTCCGAGTCTCTCCATTTCAGTATTTTTAAAAATGGTGATCCCTCCTATCCCCTGCTAGCTGGATAAGGTGGGATACTTTCTCATAGTCTCCATTTTGAGATGGTAGATCAGGCGAATCAAACTTGAGCTCTCTCATCTGGATTGGTAGATCCAGATCCCCCAAGAAAGGTTTTCATTCCTACTCTAGGGGTTGTCGTAGATCACTAGGAGAGATAAGAATGTATTAGCTATTCGCTCTTTTTGCCTAGTAGCAGTAGCGCTAGGCTATCTAATATTTGTCATTAGGACAGCTGGATGGCGCAAAGGGTCTTTCTTTAAGAATTCTTAAACCACGGGCTCCATCTCCATAAGTTCTTGCCGAGGGCTCGTCAGAACAACCCTTTCCTTCCTTTCTTTCATCAAGGGAGCCCTTTTTCGCTTACGCGCCTCTACAAGAGCCATTATTTCGTCTAGGCCGATTTTACCCGGGCTTCGGATCCCTTTATAAAAGGATTATACAAAGAGTCGCCTTAGGAGGGGAGTTCCGACAGCTCTTCCAGTCGTGAAAAAGGAGCAAATCAACGATAAAAAGAAGAATAATAAAGTCTACTTCGTACCTTCGTGCTCAACATATTCTCATCCAGCTCCATCAATAGGCCGGCCAAAGACAGCGACTGGTAGGGAAAAAGATTGGATATAGAGTGGAAATCAAAATGAATCCAAAGGCTAATCTGACACTCTGATAATCCCAGGAGAGGGACGAAGTAGTTCTAGCCTGAGTCTCAAACTCTGGTATGTAAGGGAGAACTACAACTCCTCCTGAAACTGTATTAATGGTAGAAGAAACTGCAACTTCCATTGCAAATTCAGGGGATTAGAAAAGCAAAAGCCTAGACCTATAAAAGACATAGTCTATAAATACGACTTCCTCAAGCCCCAGCCCTACTGGAGGAACTACAATTCATGATACAATGCCACTAGTAATAGACTTAGACTGTGAATCATACAATGGGTCTCGTGGGACAAAGACTTCTACAGGCTTTCTTTTGCCCTTCTTTACCTATATGCATGGCTTGGAACTAGATGTAATCGAACTTACACTTGATGAAGGCAACCCCCGAAGAATAGACTAGATGGACCTTATTCGCGCGCCTATGGACCGATGTAACCCAATCAGTAACTAGTGCCCCCAATGGACCTCTCCTATGTAACTCCAATTGAAAAGGGAGATAGAATAGAAATAGAATATTATGGGCTTGCTTGCTCACTTACTTCTTTTCCGAAAGAAAGAGAAAGCCTACTCCGAATGGAGAAAAGCATATTCTAGTATTTTCCCATAAGAAACTTCAAAAAATGAGTGCTACATAAGCATATGCTAAAGGGAAATAAATTTATTATTTCTTTCTTCTAGCGTTCCTTCTGAGCTAAGTAGCTAGAGCAAAAATCTGCAATCATAAATAAGCCCTACAAATTCATTAGGCGAGTTTTACCAGGGGGTTTATATCGTGAGGAAAAGACTGATATCATTCATCCCCAATACAAAATCCATTGGGAAACCGCAATTGTTACACAATGTAATTAAAAAGAGCAAAAAATGCCAGCCGTGATATAATAGGAAAGCACCTAAGAGTCTATTGGCCATTATTAGTAATATTTCTAACAGTGTAATATTTTCATTATGGTTCTCTCTTGAAAGATCTCGCCACCAAGCGGATAGGACATATTGCCATAATAGAAGATGAAACAAATTGAAAAGAATTGCCACGATAAAAATAGGATTAGGTTTCGGGAGGTTAACTAAGATAGGGGTTAAATTGACCCCTCCCCAACCTACAACAAGTTTATAGGGGATTTCTCAATCCATATATAACTTAAGGCTCATAATGAGGCTATATCCCTCCACATAAAAAAAAGAAAGCCAAAGGCACCATTGATTACAAATCCTACAAAACATAAAAACTACGTATTGGATAGAATTGTCTTAAAGAAAGTAAGATATTGGGACATTTTCTCATTATAGAAAGACCTCATGGTTTACTTACATTTTCTTTTTTTAAATGCAGTCCTTTTGTGTGTAGAACATTGGCTCTAGCGTCCAATCGGTGCACATGACTCTTCCCAGTTCAGTTGGAACAGTCACCAGCTTCATTGGCGGGGAGCTGACTGAAGTCTCCCTAGTTGACGACAATAGTAAACCTGTCACGACCGTAGTGAGTCAAATAGAAATAGAATGAATCCCCTAAATGTTCTATTTGTTTCTTTTCTCTTTAGTTCATGAAAAAGATACTCGTATTGTGGTAGCGGTCGTACCTACCTAGCTAAACTCACCCAGTCCATGGATATTAAATAGGAAAAGTGCAGTTCATTGGTAGACTATGAAATGACTTATTATACTTATAATATAGGAGGTTGTCTCGCTATCATTGGTATACCCTTCCACTCAAGGATTTTTTCTTTCTTTCTATACGCGTCCTATAAAAGTAGAGGTTTGAAGATGCTCGATCGATAGAGAGAGGAATGGAGTTGGCTCGATAGATGTATGAAGTAACTCGACTGCTAAGGAGAGGAAGGTAGATGCTCGACAGAGGAAGAAAAGGCTCTTAGGCTAATAACCATTGTTCTAGAATCTAGCTAGTTCTATTTTCACTAATTCGAATCTAGGGGTTATTCACAAATGTCTTCTTTCATAAGGGCAAGGGCTTTCGACGAATGGCATCATTTTTAAGTCATTGATAGACCTCTCCTACTATACCGAAAAAGAATCTAATTATGTGCATTTTGCTTGGCTTAGCCCTTCCCACCCCTTTTGACGCAGCAATGAGAGCAGCAGGGCTTACCTTTACCTCTTGGCGGAGGAGTAAATGACTCTTCTTCTTTTAGGCTGGCATGGTCTTAGAATGCACAATAGAAGTGCTGACTAAAAGCAGTTTTTCAGGATAAACCCTGTAGGATAACAAGGCATACCCTATTTCTGATTCTGACTGTCTTGTGAACCTTGCTTTAAAGCTTTCACGTGGGAAATTGATAATGTCAATAGGCATTCCATTCGAACTCCTTTTTTTTGAAAGGATAATAATAATAATACACGTCCAACTTAAACGGAAGACGATTTTCATTAGATGCTCTCCTGGCTTGAGCAGAATAACAGCAGTTGGTAATATTCTAGGTAAGAAAGAAGCCATTGTCCCTAGTATCAGGAAGAGCGTATTAAGAATCATAGGCTGCACATTCATATTCAAGATGTTTACGAATAGGACTAGTTGCTTTAAGGCGATGAGAGAATCGTGGAAATTCTCCCTCTACAAGCCTTCTCTCTGCTTTCAATAGCTAACTGCCTAGACAAAGAAGGTCATAGAAGGCAACCCTCAGGGGTATGATGAAGTCTCAATCAATCTTTCTCTCACTACCAAAGCTTATGTGTTAAGGATAGAGTCATTTCACCAATACAGATAACCGACTTGAGGAAGAATACCCCGGATGAACATTTCTCTCATCCTACAACTGCACTATCCATGTCCTATTCTTAGACTATTATACAAGCTTGCCTTGCTACCCTTTACCTCTCTGCTCAAACTGAGACAGGGACTGCTACAAGCACTGGTACTGAATAGAAAACTGAAGATAAAGAGACTTCCATTGCTAAAGGAGGGGCACTACTCACTCCTTTTTAAGTTAAGTCTTTAAGCATAGGAGTCTTTGACTCCAATTGAAGATAACTTAAAAGAGCTCGCCTGGGAAAGGGAATGAATACAAAAGGGCGAAGTCACTGAACCGAGTCTAAAGGCCAAATAGTAATCTTTGAAGGCTACTATGCCTCCTTACTCATAGTAGAGTGTAAGGTAGGTTAGGGTATAACAGGACTTGAACTTGCGACCATTAGATTAAAAACCCAATGCTCTACCAACTGAGCTATACACCCAAAATAATATGTAGTAATAAATAAGGATTGGTACGAAAAAATGGGCGGCCTCCTTTCTTCTCATCATATTAAAGGAGCGCAGCTCTGTATGAGGCTCGTACTGCAGAGCAAGCGAAGAAAACGTAAGGGCGTGCGTTAGCACTCCTGCAAGAAAACGGATGCGCATTAGCGCAACGGCTTTCGTGCCGCTTATTGAAAACTCAAGGAAAGCCCGATATGAGAAAAATGCGCGAAAGCATCCATGCAACCCATACAAGGGGCTTGGGCTCAAAAGCCTGCCTTACTCAACAAGCACTTTATTAGTAAGGTTGCTTGTTTCCACTCATTGAAGATTCTATCTACAAAAGAAGGTCAACGGGGGATACTAAAATGGTTCTCACTGACACCATTTACGAGAAGGCGAGGCACACTGCTCTTTCAGCCGCTATACGGTTCGCCTTAAAGCCTTAAAGCCTTAAAGACGGAGAAGGGGATGAACAGTTATCTATGTATTTACGGTCTTTCTTGGCCGTTGTTCCGGTCGAGCACTCTCTTTTCTTTGTCGAATTTTGTCTTACCAAACAAGACTTACTTTTTACCAACCCGTGAAGGGTTGTGAGGCTGGACCAGGTACGAAGAATGAATCTATATATGTGCACGGAAGTTGCTAGCCGGTGGCCGCTCAACTGCTTGAGCGCAATGCAGTGGTCTTGGTTCCGATTCAACAAAGGTAGAATACCTGGTTGAAGGTCCAATAAAGTAGGTAGCAGGCGTGTTCGTTTTGGCTCCCGAGCGAGAACGATAAATAGGCAATGCACCATCCTTGCTACTACGTACTGTAATGCCTCGATCTCTCATGAGACCGGAGGCTCTAAAAACCAAGCTATTCTCAACCCAATCCCAACCCGGTCTCAAAATTTTAGGAAAAAATGGACAAAGTCTCCCCTGTACCGTGGACATTCTGAAAACCTGAAAGCATTTAATAAAACCACAACATAACAAGACATACCTTTATAACTAAAGTTCAAAGCTTCAAGGCCATCCGAGCCTTGAGACATACAATAGTTCAGAACCACACAAGCATGCATTCAAATTAACTTCTTTACAAAACTCACATATCATGCCACTCCATGATAGCAATGAGACATTCTTGAAAGTTGAAAACAACAAACATACATCAGAACATTCACACCCAAGCATGCAAAGCAGCTAGAAGTAGAAACATAATTTATTACATGCCATGGTTCTAAATCTACCACTACAACATCTATCCTTCAATTTGCAAACTATATAATATACACATATCACTTAGGCTACAAAATAGAACATAAAGTAAAGCAAACAAGTTCTACTCTCATCAACAAGAACATAGCCCACCTCAGGCAACTAGGGACAGCAACTAAGGCAACTCCTCCAACTATGTCACCTGAAACATATTAGCGAGGTATGAGCAACCACTATTGCCTAGTGAGGGATAAAGTCTCCCGGGGCGTGCAATGCAACAAGTAATACAATTAAACATTAATAGCAATTAAAACCATTCAAGAATGACAACAGATTAAGTAACCACACATTAAAAAGGATACATTACACTTAACCCCAATACTCTAATCTTTACTTGATCTTCATTCACGATCCACAAACCATGATCATTGTGCTGGGATAATCCCAATCACTCCAGTGGGTGTACTCTGGATGTACCCTGATAATCCTACGACCCAATATCCCTTGGCAATCTCCGGACCAGGCGAATGAGGGACTAAGGCACGGAGTTTGAATATCCACTTGCAAGTCCTCTGCTGCTCAACCGATATTCAACACATCCGCCCCTAACACTATGGTTGCGCAACCACTATGAAATGCACTTAACAATGGCAAGACAATATCAACAATATAAGCAATAACACGTGGAGGATCAACAAAGTAGGTTGACCTCAAACAGTTAGAAACGAAGTAGTTTCATATAAGCAATTAAAAGATTTACAAAGGGGAATATTCAAGATACACATAGAACTATACCAAAAGCTCCAAAACAAATTGAAACTACATTTAAACACACAAGAAGTCACGCCAAGGTCTTAGAAGCGTGAGACAATCAAATTTGCAATTAAACCCCTTTGTTATTCAATCCGTTTTCCTTCCAAACTCATGTTATGGTTCTAGATTAGCAAGCGGCCTATACCATGCTTCTAGTTAACCCCTTAGGCACCTTTAGGACTCTCGAAATCACGCAAACACCCGCATTTAGCCCAAAAGCCCCAAATTCCCTCTTTTGACTTTGTACTACAAGTACCTTACCCGAGACTCAAACGAGGGCTAGCAAAACATAATTAGGGTCTACTTAGCCTAGAAACACCAAAAATGAAGGCCAATTTTACCCGGATTCGCGATAACCCCGAAACCCTTTTCTAAAAGTCACTAATTTTGTGTTTTAGCTAAGTTCTGAGCAATTAAACTACACGGGATCATTAGACTATCTTCATTAATATCTATAGCACCTAACTATAGTATTGAATCAAACCCTAAAGCATATTTTATCAAAACCCTAAATTTTACAATATTCATTATCTTCTTTAACTTGTCATTTCAAAATCTAGCCATAAACTATGCCAATAGCTTGCAAAAGAATGTTCACTAATAATTTTAGAAGGTTTTAGAAGCATTCATAAGCATTTATATCACAATATACAACAATTGTAAAATTCAACATAAACCCTAACATTCAAAGAAATGCATATAAAATGATTCTCCCTCACCTCTACCAGTCGCCATGACGCAAGTTTGGTCTCAATGGATCCACCTAGCATGTAATAGAACACATATTTATCATAAGAAACCTCATGGACGTCATTCACAGCCAAATATAACAACGAGAACAAAAACTAAGTAGGCAATACTAGCTTAATTATAGCAACTTATGCAATCAAGGTCATTCTAAGTGCCACCTATCACCACACAACCTTAGCATGCTACTATTATAATTCCAAGGCAGCCCAAAGGTCACCATTACAAGCGTAGAGATTACACGCCACACAGGAGCACACATTTGCACTTAAACCAACCATTTCATTTAGCTTCTTCCACCCAAACAACCATGACCCTTCAACTCCCAACATTTCTTCCTATCTAATAGAAGGCTTATAAACCATATAATAGCATAAAATAGGCAATCTAATGGGTGCACAAAAACTGCCCAACGAAACAGCCCCAAAACACCTAAAAACAGAAAATTTCAGCAACCTACATTCTTCATTTTTTTTGCTCCATTTTGCAATCTCAAGTTATTTTATTATGCTAGATAGGTTCATTAACACATATGAGCATTATATAAAAGCTAAGAATCAAGATTAAACATGACTTAAGCATATAGATCATTGATGTAACACCCCGATCCCTCTTGAGACCGGGAGTTCTATCATTCAATCTAATCACAACCCAAACCAAAACCCGGGCAAAATTTTCAGGGAAAACGGACGGAGTCTCCCTTGTTTCTAGGCGAAATGTAAAACCTGCGATAACATATAAGTGGACCAATACCATATCCAAACATTCAACCACCTCAAGGCCATCCGAGCCTTGGTTTACAACAAACAAATCACAAGTAAATATACATTCAAGCTTAGCAATTAAATTACACCAACCTATTTCATAAGCTAGACTATCATACCTTTCTATCTCTTTTCCTTTGTCATTACAAATATACATTGAAGTTAAGCTACATTAACTAAATGCATAATCTAATGGAACTTAAATTACATCCCTTTTAACATTAAATACATATAATACATAAAAGCATAAAACTTTACAACTTTGACAACTTAAGTCACATAGGCATGCAGGACAACTCTTCAAGCACGGACTTTCACGAAATCACGAACTTTCCAGCTAACATGGCATTTCCTGAAATGTGGTGGTGAGGAGTGAGTATAGACAACACGTATACTCAGTGAGGGCGAGACAAATATCGAGTTGGAGAGAAAGAAAGTCGTGCAATGCAAATAAGACAGTTAAGCAATATAACTGATAAATAAGCAATCAAAACAAACAATCAATACAATAAGCAATTACTGAAAGCATTAACACAACCATTCAAAGCTATACCACACTTTGAAGGCTATGGTTAACTCATACGAGCAATGTACCATTACACGAGCGATACATCAATCTCGAGCTTGATGTTGACAACGATGACAATAAGCGCGCATCCACCTTATAACACCAGTTTGGAATACCCCGGAAGTATCCATCAATCTACGACCCAAATCTCCCTGGGAGGCAACCCAAGCGAGAAAAGGGAATAGCAGCGGAGCTAGAGCAACCAACACTGGCAACCCGAGGCTACCCAGAGAGGCCCATCACTCACGCGCGAGACACTATGCAATGCAAGACTCCATACAAGGTAATAAACGAGCGATAGCACAACAATACAAACTAGTGACAACAAACGAGATAACAAGCAATCACAATCAATACTAGCATTCAACTAACTTTTCAAGCATAACAAGCAATAATAAGCAATAATAACACCAATTAAACAAGTATACCAAGCAACCATAAGCATTCTATAGGCATAATATCAAGATAACAAGAAAAATCACAAATCGGCCCCAACTATCAAAACACTACCATTTCCAAACGAGCCACGAGTTCTAGAAACCGACTTCGCCAATCCTCCTATGTTACCATAAGGCACGTCTAAGGACCTCGAAACCCTACTTTACCCTAGAATTAAGATACAATTAAAGTTAATATAACACGTAGTCAAATACAATTAAACCCTAACATTTAAGATGACACTTAATTAATCACAAGAGAATAAATTCAATTACTATAATTATCATAAATAGATAATAATCTTTTAATTATTCAATTTACAACTACTAAATGCTTCCAAGAGAAATATTAAAATAGTGCAAATTGGTTGATTTAACTAATTAAACATTTAATCAAATGCAGTCAAGTGCTATTAAATGCATGCCGGGTTCGGGTTATCACATCCTTCCCCCCTTAAAACAATTGCGTCCTCGCATTTCTTATTTCAATAGAGCTCAGCATCATCTGACATCCAATTCTGACTAATCTTCATTAGCTATTGACAAGTATTTCATCAAGATGACCAATAGGAAAGTTCAAGTAGAAATGCCAAGAGGTAACGCCAAATAAAGGCTCAAAGGTAGATACCGTACAAGAATTCCGTTGACACAAATATCGAAGAAGAATAAATTCCAACTAGAAATGCCGAGATAATACCAATAAAGACTAAAGCAAAGATACTGTAGATATTATCAATACCACATACTAATGGCGGGAAGAGTACCGAAGGAATACCCCATTTAAGAATCTTCAATAGAAGTCTAACAAGTACCAAATAAGAAAGTTAAGAGATAGCCAGAGTAGATGCACCTCATACAGTACTGATTACCGTAAATATACCCAACTGAAAGTTCTGTAAAGGAATATGGAGAAGAATACCAAAGGCCAACCTCTAAATGAAATCTTCCAATCACTGTGTTCCTACCGCAACATCTTAGTCAAACAGCAAGTATAGATTCCCCTGAGTGGAAAGGCCGAAGGAGAAGCCGTAAGCAGGACAAGATAATATGTCCAAGCAGAATTGCAAGGATAAGATCTTCCAATAATTGCCAAGAAAGAAAATACTAGTAAAATGCCCGATAAGAATTCCAAAGAATACCGTAAGTAATATGAGATAATGAGTCTGATAGGAATACCAGTTACCAAACCAACTGAGGGATACCAAAGAAAATACCCGAACAATGCTCCAGTAAGAAAGTACCAAGAATTGCCTAATAAGTAATACTAAATAAATGACCACTAAGAATCCTAGAGAATGCCATTGAAGAATTTCCAATCAGGGATGCCAGTTTCACACCAATAAAGACCGAGACACATATATCGTAGATAATACTGTGCAGTAAGGCCAATTGAAATCCCAATAGCCAAATCCACTGAGAAATGCCAACAGAAGTCTCCAAAGAATACCCATTAAGAAAACCAAAGAATGCTCCAAAGAACAACCAAATAAAACCCCAAGAGAAAGCTGCTTTTTCACAACTGTTAGGCACAGAGGAGGACCATAGAGATTCGCCAACAACTGAGCTCCAAAAACAAACACCAACTCCCAAATCAAGGCTAGTTAAATGCCATTCATTTCTTGCCAATCCATATGTCACGCCCCGACCCAACCCCCAAGCTAAAGGTTAAGTCCGGACCCGACACACGGACAGAGTCTCCCCTGTACCGTGGACATTCAAAAAACCTGTAAACACTTAAACAAAGTCCCAACAATACAATACAAGCTTTTCTTAAACAAACAACAAAGTTCTAAGGCCATCCGAGCCTTATAGTACACAATAGTTCCAAAGCACACAAGCATGCGAGAACTTATTATCAACATAGTTTTATAATCATGACATCCTAGGAAATCAATTAAACATAATTGAAAGATCAAACATTTCTACTTTAAGTCATTCACTCCCAAGCAAGCAAAGCGAATAGAAGTAGATCATAAGTTATTACAGTTCATAGGCTTTCAAAGCTACAACACAACCAACTAGTCTTCAATTTATATAACAAGCATATACATAGCCCTTGGGCTACAAAATAGTACATAAAGTAATAAGATGAATCTTCCACATAGCAGCAAATTCATTAACCACCTCAAGCTATCAGGCACAGCAACTAAGGTAAAGGCTCAATCTGAACTTCTTCTTCCTCAATTAACTCAACAAGCTAGGGATCACCCTCAGCATCTCCTGAAACAGATATCGAGGTATGAGCAACCACTGTTGCCCAGTGAGGGATATAGTCCCGGGGCGTGCAATGCGATAGATAATACAATTATACAATAATAGCACTTAAACAATTAAAGAAACAATGATAACTTAAATAACCACACATTTAAAAGGATACATTTCACACAATCCCCTATACACCAATCTTCACAGGTCTTCAATCACGATCCATGAACCACGATCACGATCACGATAAGCTGGCATAACCCCAATCACTCCAGTGGGTGTACTCCGGATGTACCCCGAATCCTACGACCCAACATCCCCTGGCAATCTCCGGACCAGGCGAATGAGGGAATAGGGCACGGAGTTTGAATATCCACCGGCAAGCCCTCTGCCGCCCAGCCGATATTCAACACATCCGCCCCTGACACTATGGTTGCGCAACCACTATGCAATGCACTCAACGATGGCAAGTTAATAGCAATAATATAAGCATTAACACATATGAGGATCAACAAAGTAGGTTGACCTCGTTGCAATTAGGATAGAAGCAATTATAGAAGCTAATAAGCAGTTTACAAATGAACATATACCAAATAAGCTTAGAATCATACCAAAAGCTCCAAATCAATTTAAAATCACATATAAACACTCAAGAAGTCCTGACATGGGTTTAGAAGTGTGAGACAACTTAAATTGCACCTAAACCCCTTTGTTTTTCGAACTATTTCTCTTCTAAACCAAAGTTAATGATTTCATTTTCAAAGGAAACTCTCCCAACCTTCTAACTAACCCCCAAGGTACCCTCTTAACCCTTTAACTTATTCAAATGCCCGCGATTACCCCGAAAGCCCCAATTTCCCTCTTTTGGCTTTAAACTACACCTACATTGTCCGGGCTTCAAACAAGGGATATCAAGGCAACTATAGCACCTAGGTAGCCTAAGGATACTAGAATTGAAGCCCGAATCCACCCGGATTCGCATTAACCCCGAAAGCCCCAAATTAAAGTCGGCTATTTTCCATTTTAAGCGATTTAAGGACAATGCAAATGCACGGGGCTATTTGGTTACCTTCCCTAGCACCTAAGGCGTCTATTAGAAGCATTGAATCAAGCTAATTCGAGCAATTACGCAAAACCCTAGAAAAAATGTCACTATTCACCCTAAAAATTACACTAACGATTCTAACCGTTTAAAAAGCGAAACAACGGCTCAAATGTGTTCTCTAGCATTCATATAGATGGTATATTAGCATAGATAACAATTACAATGGCATTTAATCATATTTTCAACAAATCAATAAATGAGCAACTATTTAAAAATGCAAAAACAAGCCGTGAAATCTCTCACCAAAGCGTGTAGGAGCACCTAGGAATCTTGCACACACCCTACACTAGTTGCTCAAGGCTTGGCTGGGCTTGAATTGAAGAGTTGAAGATGAAAAATTCCTCCCAAGTGCAAAGAGGGGCTGTCGGGTTTGGGCTCCTGTTTTCAGCTTTTAATTTTTTTTCTTTTGCATTTTGTGAGCTTAGGTGATATATAAAAGGGGCTAAGTTGAGGTGGGGTCATTTGGGTGCTTAAGTGATCTATTATAATGCGTGTTGCTAGCTCCAAAACGAGGCTAATGTATAAAACTTAGGCTAGCTAATTAAATATATAAAGTTATTACGTAATACTATTCACTTGACTACTAAAATCATTTTCAAAATGAGCTCTCCTATCGCCTCTAGCTCAAATGCATATTTTTTCCACTACTTTTACAATTAATATGATTTAATAAAAATGCTAATTAACTAAAAAAATGCAGTTTAAAAACGGAGTGAATAGTAGTCATAAAAGTCAGTTAGTAAGGCACCGAAATAAATGCGCAAACAAGGGATGCAACAGTAATTAAATGCATGGCTAAATCTCGGGCGTTACATCCTCTCCCCCTTAAACTAATTGCGTCCACGCAATTCTTACATGATTCGACGAATAACTCCGGATACCGTTCCCGCGTCTGATCCTCTTTTTCCCATGTCGCATCCTCTACTCCGTGATGATCCCACAGAACTTTAACCATCGGAATGCTTTTAGTCCTTAGCTCCTGAACTTTCTAATCAACAATTCGAAGAGGTTTCTCTGTGTAGGTCAAAGTTTCACTGATCTCTAGCGGTTCCGGCTCAAGTATGTGAGAGGGATCTGGCTGATACTTCCGAAGCACGGAAACATAGAATACGTCATGAATTCTGCCCAGACTGGGAGGTTAAGCTAGACGGTAAGCCAAATCACCAACAGTTTCAGTTATCTCAAATGGTCCCACATATCGAGGACTGAGTTTACCTCATTTACCATGCCGAATCAAACCCTTGCGAGGATAAATTTTCAGAAATACTCGATCCCCCACAGCAAATTTCAGATCACGACGTCGTCTATCTGCATAACTCTTTTGCCGGCTCTGTGCTGTAAGCATTCTTTTTCTGATAAGCTGCACATGATCAATCATTTTGTTCATTTGAGGAAAGAGAGTAGGGTTGATATTCTTCATCTCACCAACATGATCCCAGTAGAGAGGAGACCGGCATTTACGCCCATAAAGTGCCTCATAAGGTGCTATACCAATAGTAGCTTGATAACTATTGTTGTAGGCGAACTCTGCTAGTGGCAAATACTTCTTCCAACTCTTACCGAAGTCCAGAATGCAAGCCCATAACATATCCTCAAGGATCAAGATAGTTCTCTCGGATTGACCATCTGTCTGGGGATGATAAGCTGTACTGAAATTCAAAGTCGTGCCCAAAGCTTTCTGAATCTTCTGCCAGAACTGCGATGTGAATCTGGGATCTCTATCTGACACGATACTCTTTGGAATCCCATGAAGTCGGACAACATTCTCAATATACAACTCTACCAGTTTATCAAGAGAATCAGACTTCTTTTTAGCAATAAAATGAGAAGTCTTGGTTAGTCTATCCACAATAACCCAGACTGAGTCATTACCCCTCGAAGACCGCGGTAAATCAGAGACGAAATCCATGGTAATATGATCCCATTTCCAAACAGGAATAGCCAAAGGCTGCAACAACCCTGCAGGTCTCTGATGTTCTGCTTTAACTTTCTGACAAGTAAGACATCGAGCAACATAGTCAGCAATTTCTCTCTTCATATTATTCCACCAGAAATTCTGCTTCAAATCTCTATACATTTTAGTACTGCCTGGATGGATAGTATATCGAGAACTGTGTGCCTCAGCAAGAATATCCTTTTTCAAATTTGGATCATTCGGAATACAGATTCTACCTTTGAATTTGAGAATACCATCGTCGTGCAGTTTGAAATCCGACTCTCCCCCTTTAGAATTCTCTAAGACTTTCAATAATTGAAGATCAGCCTGTTGAGCTTCCCGAATCCTGGATAATAACAGAGATTGAATCTGCAAACTTGCAAATTGAATACCAGAATTTGAAGTACTAGGCTTCCATAAGCACAATTCTTCCATGAATTCCCAATTCTTGATAATCAAGCTAGCAACAGTAGCCTTTCGGCTCAAAGCATCGGCAACAATATTGGCCTTACCTGGAAGATAGTTAATGGTGCAGTTATAGTCCTCAAGTAATTCCAGCCAACGCCTCTGTCTCATGTTCAACTCTTTCTGTGAAAACAGATATTTCAAGCTCTTATGATCTGTAAAGATTTCAAACTTGTTGTCCCAGAGATAATGACGCCACTTCTTTAATGCAAGGATGATAGCTGCAAGCTCAAGATCGTGAGTCGGATAGTTAAGTTCATAAGGCTTCAGTTTCCTGGAAGCATAAGCAATAACCCTGCCATTCTGCATCAATACACAACCCAGACCTTCTTTCGAAGCATCACTATAGATCATCAGATTATCATAACCCTCAGGTAAAGCAAGAATAGGCGCTGTAGTCAATCTCTTCTTCAATTGCTCGAAGCTCGCCTCGCATTTATCCTTTGAGTCAAATACAGTTTTCTTCTGAGTAAGTTGAGTTAAAGGCCTTGCAATCTTAGAGAAATCCTTTACAAATCTTCGATAATACCCAGCTAAACCAAGGAAGCTAAGAATTTTTGTGACAGTTTCAGGTCGTTTCCAAGATAAAACAACTTCAATCTTCGCTGGATCAACAGAAATACCATCCTGCAAGATAATATGGCCAAGAAAAGCAACTTGCTTAAGCCAAAATTCACATTTGCTAAACTTTGCAAATAACTGATGCTCTTGAAGAGTCTGCAACACAATTCTGAGATGCTGTTCATGCTCCGCCTCAGATTTAGAATAGACAAGGATATCATCAATAAATATGACCACAAATTGGTCCAGATAAGGACGGAATACCCTCTGCATTAAGTCCAAGAATGGGGCGGGAGCATTAGGAAGACCAAACGGCAAGACAAAAAACTCATAATAGGCATATCCAGTTCTGAAAGCAGTTTTAGGAACATCATCTTTCTTAATCCTCAGCTGATAATAACCCTGCCTCAGATCAAACTTAGAGAATACCCTGGCGCCTTGCAACTAATCAAATAACTCTTCGATTAAAGGCAAATGATATTTATTTTTGATGGTTACCTGATTAAGACCCCGATAATCAATGCATAGGCGAAGAGATCCGTCTTTCTTTTTAACGAATAGAACTGGCGCACCCCACGGTGAAGAACTCAACTGAATGAATCCCTTCTCAAGCAAGCCCTGCAATTGAACTTTCAATTCCTGCAATTCAGGTGGAGCCATTCTATACAGAGTCCTAGAGATAGGTGAAGTCCCCAGCAATAAATCAATCATGAACTCTATCTCTCTATTAGGCGGTAACCCATGTAATTCCTCAGGAAAGACCCCCGGAAACTCTCTCACGATAGGTACATCATTCAATTTCAATTGATCCCCAGGTTGATTAATCAAATATGCAAGATAAGCCTCACAACCCTTGCTCAATAATTTAGATGCCCTAATAGAAGAAATAATAGGAGTTCCCGTAGATTTTCTACTATCAACTATTTTAAGTACAGGCTGGTCAGGCATTTCTAGATACACAATCTTCTTTCTACAATCAAGCTGAGCATAATATTTACTTAACCAGTCCATTCCTAATATAATTTCAAAGTCATTGAAGGGCAGGATAATCAAATCAGCAGGAAAAACACGACCCTCAATAAATATACTACATACTCTGCAAATAGATCTAGTAACAAACTTCGGACCCATAGGAGTATAAACCACAATCTCATGCAACAGTTTATCATGTTTCAATTTAGCATTTTGTGCACAAGTAGGAGTAATAAAAGAATGCGAAGCCCCGGAATCAATTAAAACCTTAACTGATTGATCATTAAGAAGAAAAATACCTTCTACCACAGCGGTAGTATCCGGAAGCTCCTCAGCATCCAAAGCAAATACACGGGCCTGACCTCGTGGTGGTGGTGCTGCAGCTGGTGCCCTGGTCTGAGAGTTCTGAGCTGATGTCTGACCCCTAGGGTTCTTAAATTTCTGACAGTCTTTAACCCTATGCTGATCACTGCCGCAACCTGTACACTTGTTATGTTTCTTCCAACAAACATCCTCAGTGTGGCCTTGACGCTGACAGAAGCTGCACTGCTGGTGACGTCTTGCAACAGTGCCTCCCGAAGGAGCTCTGTAAGTAGAGGTAGCTGAACTACCCTGCTGCGAACGGGAAACTACTGGACGGAACTGACTCTGAGTCTGACTCTGGACTGGTCGTGCCTGAGTCTGAGTAGGCCCTGTGTAACTCTGAGTCTGTCTCGGCTGCGAACTCTGCCCAACTGATACAGCCTGCCCTTGGTACCCTTGACTCTGGGACTGAAACCGTTTACTCGATTGACTGGTCTCGGCTAACACATCGGCTTTCCGTTTCTCATATCTCGAGGCAGCTCGGACTACTGCAGCATAGTTAGGAAAATCATTTGAAGACAAGTTCAGCATAATATCTCTCCTCAAACACAGCATGAACCACTGAATCATCATGACCTCCCGCTGAATTAAAGATGGTGGATAACGGGGAAGCTGGGTAAAAGTAGCCTGGGATTGAAGTACCGTCATATTTCCCTGCTTCAAGTTTATGAACTCCGTTTGTCGCCTCTCGCGGGCAACTACCGATATATACTTGTCTCGAAATTCTCGGACAAAGTCGGCCCACGAATGATGAACTCCCTCAGCTCCCCATTTCTCACTGATGGTATTCCACCAATCTTCAGCATCACCCTCGAGAAGGAAAGTAGCATAAGTAATCTTCCTGTCATCATGGCACTCCAGTATCGCTGCCACTCTCTCGAACTTCCTTAGCCACATCTCAGCTTTCATATCGTCCGGCTCCCCAAAGAAAGTATAGGCCCCATGATGTATAAACCGATCATACAGATTCCCTCCGGTAGGGCCACTACCTCCGGCTCTCGCAGCCTGATTACCTCCAACGACCCCTGGCTGACCCTGTTGTGTAACAAACTGGGCGATAGTGTTCATAGCTGTGGCCATCGTGGCCAAGATCTGTGCAGTGCTCGGTTCTTGAACCTGCGGTGCATTTTCGGCCACCTCAGCTTCTTGCCCATGAACCCCCTCGGGTTCTCCACCAACATTCGGATTATCAGCACGACGGCGAGGCCCCATCTCGAATAGCTAGAATGCAAAGTGTTATGACAGGTATATATATATGTATATATGCAATTTATAAGTAAACACATAAAGAAGAGTCCAATTAGATTCACATAAAGTCAAGTACATAGAAGTTCAAATAAATATTCTACATTCTTGAAGTAAACATAAATCACTAGTTCATACTTGACATTCTGAACTCTTGATATTCTATTTCCATGCTAGCATGTTCATTCCTTATTCAAATTTCACTTTGGTCAATCAAAATCAAAGACTCATGTATTCACAAAGTCACATAACAAATCTCTGCCCACAGACCGAGAAATTTAACCCGGCTTCATGCAATCTATAGCTCTGATACCACTTAAATGTCACGACCCGACCCAACCCCCAAGCTAAAGGTTAAGTCCGGACCCGACACATGGACAGAGTCTCCCCTGTACCGTGGACATTCTAAAAACCTGTAAACACTCAAACAAGCCCCAACAATACAATACAAGCTTTTCTTAAACAAACAACAAAGTTCTAAGGCCATCCGAGCCTTATAGTACACAATAGTTCCAAAGCACACAAGCATGCGAGAACTTATTATCAACATAGTTTTATAATCATGACATCCTAGGAAATCAATTAAACATAATTGAAAGATCAAACATTTCTACTTTAAGTCATTCACTCCCAAGCAAGCAAAGCGAATAGAAGTAGATCATAAGTTATTACAGTTCATAGGCTTTCAAAGCTACAACACAACCAACTAGTCTTCAATTTATATAACAAGCATATACATAGCCCTTGGGCTACAAAATAGTACATAAAGTAACAAGATGAATCTTCCACATAGCAGCAAATTCATTAACCACCTCAAGCTATCAGGCACAGCAACTAAGGTAAAGGCTCAATCTGAACTTCTTCTTCCTCAATTAACTCAACAAGCTGGGGATCACCCTCAGCGTCTCCTGAAACAGATATCGAGGTATGAGCAACCACTGTTGCCCAGTGAGGGATATAGTCCCGGGGCATGCAATGCGACAGATAATACAATTATACAATAATAGCACTTAAACAATTAAAGAAAGAATGATAACTTAAATAACCACACATTTAAAAGGATACATTTCACACAATCCCCTATACACCAATCTTCACAGGTCTTCAATCACGATCCACGAACCACGAGCACGATCACGATAAGCCGGCATAACCCCAATCACTCCAGTGGGTGTACTCCGGATGTACCTTGAATCCTACGACCCAACATCCCCTGGCAATCTTCGGACCAGGCGAATGAGGGACTAGGGCACGGAGTTTGAATATCCACCGGCAAGCCCTCTACAGCCCAGTCGATATTCAACACATCCGCCCCTGACACTATGGTTGCGCAACCACTATGCAATGCACTTAACGATGGCAAGTTAATAGCAATAATATAAGCATTAACACATATGAGGATCAACAAAGTAGGTTGACCTCGATGCAATTAGGATAGAAGCAATTATAGAAGCTAATAAGCAGTTTACAAATGAACATATACAAAATAAGCATAGAATCATACCAAAAGCTCCAAATCAATTTAAAATCACATATAAACACTCAAGAAGTCCTGACATGGGTTTAGAAGTGTGAGACAACTTAAATTGCACCTAAACCCCTTTGTTTTTCGAACTATTTCTCTTCCAAACCAAAGTTAATGATTTCATTTTCAAAGGAAACTCTCCCAACCTTCTGACTAACCCCCAAGGTACCCTCTTAACCCTTTAACTTATTCAAATGCCCGCGATTACCCCGAAAGCCCCAATTTTCCTCTTTTGGCTTTAAACTACACCTACATTGTCCGGGCTTCAAACAAGGGATATCAAGGCAACTATAGCACCTAGGTAGCCTAAGGATATTAGAATTGAAGCCCGAATCCACCCGGATTCGTATTAACCCTGAAAGCCCCAAATTAAAGTCGGCTATTTTCTATTTTAAGCGATTTAAGGACAATGCAAATGCACGGGGCTATTAGGTTACATTCACTAGCACCTAAGGCGTCTATTAGAAGCATTGAATCAAGCTAATTCGAGCAATTACGCAAAACCATAGAAAAAATGTCACTATTCACCCTAAAAATCAAACTAACGATTCTAACCGTTTAAAAAGCAAAACAACGGCTCAAATGTGTTCTCTAGCATTCATATAGATGGTATATTAGCATAGATAACAATTACAATGGCATTTAATCATATTTTCAACAAATCAAGAAATGAGCAACTATTTAAAAATGAAAAAACAAGCCGTGAAATCCCTCACCAAAGCGTGTAGGAGCACCTAGGATCCTTGCACACACCCTACACTAGTTGCTCAAGGCTTGGCTTGGCTTGAATTGAAGAGTTGAAGATGAAAAATTCCTCCCAAGTGCAAAGAGGGGCTGTCGGGTTTGAGCTCCTGTTTTCAGCTTTTAATTTTTTTTTCATTTGCATTTTGTGAGCTTAGGTGATATATAAAAGGGGCTAAGTTGAGGTGGGGTCATTTGGATGCTTAAGTGATCTATTATAATGCGCGTTGCTAGCTCCAAAACGAGGCTAATGTATAAAACTTAGGCTAGCTAATTAAATCTATAAAGTTATTACGTAACACTATTCACTTGACTACTAAAATCATTTTCAAAATGAGCTCTCCTATCGTCTCTAGCTCAAATCCACATTTTTCACACTACTTTTACAATTAATATCATTTAATAAAAATGATAATTAACTAATAGAAGGCAGTTTAAAAACGGAGTGAATAGTAGTCATAAAAGTCAGTTAGTAAGGCACCGAAATAAATGCGTAAACAAGGATGCAACAGTAATTAAATGCACGGCTAAATCTCGGGCGTCACACCATACACCTTGAGAGGCTAGCTGTGAACCACTTTTTTCAAGGGAGGAAGAGGACTTACTTACCATTTCCACGGGACATGTATGAATGCCAAGATATCACATTTATACACATGTCTTAAACTATTATGCAAGCAAGTTTACGAAACAATTTATTCAACAAAGTCACTCAAGCACGGCAATCAAGTCAAGCACAACATAATCAATTCAAATCGCGGCATAGCTAATTCAAGACATTTCAATACACACATTACAAGCAATACTTCAAGCAAATAACAATTCATGAGGTCGATTCGATTCACGATGCCAATTCAATAGGTCAATTCAATGCACAACTAGACATTTCACCTTTCTTGAGAAACATTTAACACATAACACATAACTATATCACATAAGTGCATACATTCAAGTCAAGACACACAATCTCACATACAAGCATACACTTTCAAGACACACTTATCAAGCACACATTCTAGGATCACTACCCACCAGACCGAGGACCCTGTCCCGGCTTATGAGCTAGACAAGCTCTGATACCACCTGTAACACCCCGATCCCTCTCGAGACCGGGAGTTCTATCATTCAATCTAATCACAACCCAAACCAAAACCCGGGCAAAATTTTCAGGGAAAACGGACGGAGTCTCCCCTGTTTCTAGGCGAAATGTAAAACCTGCGACAGCATATAAGTGGACCAATACCATGTCCAAACATTCAACCACCTCAAGGCCATCCGAGCCTTGGTTCACAACAAGCAAATCACAAGTAAATATACATTCAAGCTTAGCAATTAAACTACACCAACCTATTTCATAAGCTAGACTATCATACTTTTTTATCTTTTTTCCTTTGTCATTACAAATATACATTGAAGTTAAGCTACATTAACTAAATGCATAATCTAATGAAACTTAAATTACATCCCTTTTAACATTAAATAAATATAATACATAAAAGCATACAACTTTACAACTTTGACAACTCAAGTCACAAAGGCACGTAGGACAACTCTTCAAGCACGGACTTTCACGAAATCACGAACTTTCCAGCTAACATGGTATTTCCTGAAATGTGGTGGTGAGGCGTGAGTATACACAACACGTATACTCAGTGAGGGCGAGATAGATATTGGAGAGAAAGAAAATCGTGCAATGCAAATAAGACAGTTAAGCAATGTAACTGATAAATAAGCAATCAAAACAAACAATCAATACAATAAGCAATTACTGAAAGCATTAACACAACCATTCAAACCTATACCTCACTTTGAAGGCTATGGTTCACTCATACGAGCAATGTACCATTACACGAGCGATACATCAATCTCGAGCTTGATGTTGACAATGATGACAATAAGCGAGCATCCACCTTATAACACCAGTTTGGAATACCCCGGAAGTATCTGTGATACCCCGAACCTGGCATGTATTCAATAGCATTTAAAGTTCATTTAAATTGCATTTTATTGACCTTTCACCTTCTTTGACCAAACTCGTTGACTTTCCATCTACATTGACCAACTAGGACAAGGTGGAAATTTTTCAAATGTCTAATAAAAGCCAAACTTGGGAATAGAAATAAAAAAATGCAATGTTAAGTTAGTCAAAATTTTGGGTCAACTTTGGAATTAAATCTAAACCAATTGGGGAAGATTTAGGTAGCAAATTATATATGGTTGGAAAGCTCTATGAGTCTAGTTTATGAGGCTTCAAACCGTTCGTGAATTGGAGTTTTCTAGAAGAAGTTATGGCCATTTTCATAAGATCGCGCATAGCTGTTTTGGTTTAGCGGGTTGACCGAATCTTTGACCTTTGACTTCTTGTCATTTTTTTTCTAAATAAGCAGAATGCACACGGAAAAAACAGAGAAAAAAAGGCTTGAAACCATGAGGAAAAGAAGGAGAAAAAAAAAATCTAAACTTCAAATCTTCGATTATTCGCGTGGGCTTGTGCGGGGTGGTTTCCGAGGCACTCTACGAGGTTTTCCTAGCGTCTAAGAGTGTCAAAGGTGAGGGTTTCATCGTTATTTGTGTATTTGAAATATTTGTATCTAAACTTTGATTTTTGGATTTTATGCGTAGATTGTTGTTTTAATCATTTTGTTGCTTAAAGAATGTTCCTTGTTGATTGTAGAACATGTATTTATAGCTTTTTAACATTTTCTGCAGTTAAATATTGGAATTGAAATATAAATTGGGTGATGAATAGTAAATTATGAATAGTAAACCCCCGTTTTGATGAAGTTGCTCCGTTACGCGTTCTGTTGATGTAGGAAGATGCTAGATATGCTAGAATGCCTAAATGTGTGGTTTAATTGGAATGTATAATGGAAAAACGGAGAAAAATGGCTTAGTGAAAGTCGGGGTCGTTTAGGTCGAGTTTGGCATTTTCTCGTTTTGCGTGTTGGCATTGTTTCGGGAGGCCATGGAAGCACTTTTGCTGGGATTATGCCATTGGTTCGGTGTTTGGTCGGTATAGTTGTAGTTCAAACGAGCAAAGGGGGAAATCGGGGCTTTGCGCGAATTCTAGGGTAAAGTAGGGTTTTGGGGTCCTTGGACGTGTCTTATGGTGACCTAGGAGGATTGACAAAGTCGGTTTTCAAAACTCGTGGCTCGTTTGGAAATGGTAGTGTTTTGATAGTTGGGGCCGATATGTGATTTTGTTTGTTATCTTGATATTATGCCTATAGAATGCTTAGGGTTGCTTGATATACTTGTTTAATTGGTGTTATTGTTGCTTATTATTGCTTGTTATGCTTGAAAAGTTAGTTGAATGCTAGTATTGATTGTGATTGCTTGTTATCTCGTTTGTTGTCACTAGTTTGTATTGTTGTGCTATCGCTCGTTTATTTCCTTGTATCGAGTCTTGCATTGCATAGTGTCAGCACATGAGTGATGGGCCTCTCTGGGAAGTCTCGGGTTGCCAGTGTTGGTTGCTCTAGCTCCGTAGCTATTCCCTCTTCTCGCTTGGGCTGCCTCCCAGGGAGATTTGGGTCGTAGATTGATGCATACTTCCGTGGTATTCCAAACTGGTGTTATAAGGTGGATGTGCGCTTATTGTCATCGTTGTCAACATCAAGCTCGAGATTGATTTATCGCTCGTGAAATGGTACATTGCTCGTATGAGTGAACCATAGCCTTCAAAGTGTGTTATAGCTTTGAATGGTTGTGTTAATGCTTTCAGTAATTGCTTATCGTATTAATTATTTGTTTTCATTCCTTATTTATCAGTTATATTGCTTAACTGTCTTATTTGCATTGCACGCCTTTCTTTCTCTCCAATTCGATAACTGTCTCGCTCTCACTGAGTATACGTGTTGTGTATCCTCACTCCTGACCAACACATTTCAGGAAATGCCATGTTAGGCGGAAAGTTTGTGATTTGGTGAAAGTCCGTGCTTGAAGAGTTGTCCTGCGTGCCTATGTGACTTGAGTTGTCAAAGTTGTAAAGTTGTATGCTTTTATGTATTATATGTATTTAATGTTAAAGGGGATGTAATTTAAGTTTCACTAGATTATGTATTTAGTTAATGTAGCTTAACTTCAATGTATATTTGTAATGATAAAGGAAAAGAGATAGAAAGGTATGATAGTCTAGCTTATGATATAGGTTGGTGTAGTTTAATTGCCAAGCTTGAATGTATATTTACTTGGGTTTTGCTGCTTGTGAACCAAGGCTCGGATGGCCTTGAGGTGGTTGAATGTTTGGACATGGTATTGGTCAACTTATATGCTTTCGCAGGTTTTACTTTTCGCCTAGAAACAGGGGAGACTCCGTCCGTTTTCCCTGAAAATTTATGCCCGGGTTTGGTTTTGGTTGTGTTTAGATCGATTGATAGAACTCCCGGTCTCGAGAAGGGATCGGGGTATTACAGTATCCATCAATTTACGACCCAAATATCCCTGGGAGGCAACCCAAACGAGAAAAGGGAATAGCAGCGGAGCTAGAGCAACCAACACTGGCAGCCCGAGGCTACCCAGAGAGGCCCATCACTCACGCGCGAGACACTATGCAATGCAAGACTCGATACAAGGCAATAAACGAGCGATAGCACAACAATACAAACTAGTGATAGCAAACGAGATAACAAGCAATCACAATCAATACTAACATTCAACTAACTTTTCAAGCATAACAAGCACTAATAAGCAACAATAACACCAATTAAACAAGTATACCAAGCAACCCTAAGCATTCTATAGGCATAATACCAAGATAACAAGCAAAATCACAAATTGGCCCCAACTATCAAAACACTACCATTTCCAAACGAGCCACGAGTTCTGGAAACCGACTTCGCCAATCCTCCTAGGTCATCATAAGGCACGTCTAAGGACCTCGAAACCCTACTTTACCCTAGAATTCATGTAAAGTCCCGATTTTCCCCTTTGCTCGTTTGAACTACAACTATACCAACCAAACACCCAACCAACGCCATAATCGCACCAAAGTGCTTCCATGGCCTCCCGAAACAATGCCATCACGCAAAACTAGAAAACGCTAAACTCGACCTAAACTTCCTGACTTTCACCAAAGCATAATTCTCGTTTTTTCCATTACGCAACCCAAACAAACCATGAATTTAGGCATTCTAGTATACCTAGCACATTTCTACATCAACAGACAGCATAACAACGCAACTTTATCATTTCAAGGGTTTACTATTCATGTTTTACTATTCAACTAACAAATTAAATTCCAATTTCAATATTCAACAGCAAAAAATCTTAAAAAGCTATAAATACATGTTCTACGATTGCTAGAGAATATTCTACAAGCCTCAAAACAATCAAAATAACATTCTACGGATAAAATCAAAAATTAAAGTTAACACATAAAACGTTCGAATGCGCAATTAAACATGAAACCCTCACCTTAGACGCTCCTAGACGCTAGGAAAACCTCGTTGGATGCCTCAGAAACCACCCTGTGCAAGCTCACGCGAAGAATCGAAGAATTGAAGTTGAATTTTTCTTTTTTTCTTCTCCCTCATTTTCGGCCCTAGCTGGTTCTGTTTTCAGCTCCTTTTTTTTTATTTTGCAAGGTTTTAGCCTATTTAAAAGATGACCACTTGGTTAAATAGTCAAGGCACTTGGTCAACTACTTAAAATTGGTCAATAGGCTTATTTTTTATGCATTTTTAAGCTAAAACAACTATGGAAATATCAATTCTAGCTAGCAACAATTAAAATATAAAATTTAAGTCATCTAAATACTAGTTTCACTATTTGCTGAGGACTAGAAACCGTTCTCTGCCTATCGCTCTCGATATGCTATGCACTTTGCGTCAACAAAGAAGTGACAATTAAATCTCAAAGAATCTAAGAAATATATCATTTTTGGAAAGTATCATAGATTAAAATTTACTCCCGCTCAGAGTTACTTTCATCTTTTATTTGAAAACCGAGTGATTTTAATGCAAGACAACCAAAATCGATTATTAAAATAATCACAACAATCAAGGTAATCAATATTCATCTAAATTAATTAATTTAACCATTTCTAGAACATTTTAAAGAATTATAAAGTCAATATTAAGATACAAATGAAAGTTAATATAACACGTAGTCAAATACAATTAAACCCTAACATTTAAGATGACACTTAATTAATCACAAGAGAATAAATTCAATTACTATAATTATCATATATAGATGATAATCTTTTAATTATTCAATTTACAACTACTAAATGCTTCCAAGAGAAATATTAAAATAGTGCAAATTGGTTGATTTAACTAATTAAACATTTAATCAAATGCAGTCAAGTGCTATTAAATGCATGCCGGGTTCGGGTTATCACATCCTTCCCACCTTAAAACAATTGTGTCCTCGCAATTCCTATTTCAATAGAACTCAGCATCATCTGAAATCCAATTCTGACTAATCTTCATTAGATATTCACAAATATTTCATCAAGATGACCAATAGGAAAGTTCAAGTAGAAATGCCAAGTGGTAATGCCAAATAAAGGCTCAAAGGTAGATACCGTACAAGAATCCCGTTGACACGAATACCGAAGAAGAATTAATTCCAACCAAAAACGCCGAGATAATACCAATAAAGACTAAAACAAAGATACTGTAGATATTATCAATACCACATACCAATGGCAGGAAGAGTACCGAAGGAATACCCCATTTAAGAATCTTCAATAGAAGTCTAACAAGTACCAAATAAGAAAGTTAAGAGATAGCTAGAGTAGATGGACCTCATGCAGTACTGACTACCGTAAATATACCGAGCTGAAAGTTCTGTAAATGAATATAGAGAAGAATACCAAAGCCCAACCTCTAAATGAAATCTTCCAATCACTGTGTTCCTACCGCAACATCTTAGTCAAACAGCAACTATAGATTCCCCTTAGTGGAAAGGCCGAAGGAGAAGCCGTAAGCAGTACATGATAATATGTCCAAGCAGAATTCCAAGTGTAGGATCTTCCAATAATTGCCAATAAGGAAAATACAAGTAAAATGCCCGATAAGAATTCCAAAGAATACCGTAAGTAATATGAGATAATGAGTCTGATAGGAATTCCAGTTACCAAAACAACTGAGGGATACCAAAGAAAATACCCGAACAATGCTTCAGTAAGAAAGTATCAAGAATTGCCCAATGAGTAATACTAAATAAATGACCACTAAGAATCCTAGAGAATGCCATTGAAGAATTTCCAATCATGGATGCCAGTTTCACACCAATAAAGATCGAGATACATATACCCTAGATAATACTATGCAGTAAGGCTGATTGAAATCCCAATAGCCAAATCCACCGAGAAATGCCAACAGAAGTCTCCAAAGAATACCCATTAAGAAAACCAAAGAATGCTCCAAAGAAGGACCAAATAAAACCCCAAGAGAAAGCTGCTCTTTCACAACTGTTAGGCACAGAGGAGGACCATAGAGATTCGCCAATAACCGAGCTCCAAAAGCAAACACCAATTCCCAAATAAAGGCTAGTCAAATACCATTCATTTCCTGCCAATCCATACACTTTGAGAGGCTAGCTATGAACCACTTTCTTCAGGGGAGGAAGAGGACTTACTTACCATTTCCACGGGACATGTGTGAAGGCCAATATATCACAGTTATACACATGCCTTAAACTATTATGCAAGCAAGTTTACGAAACAATTTATTCAACAAAGTCACTCAAGCACGGCAATCAAGTCAAGCACAACATAATCAATTCAAATCGCGGCATAGCTAATTCAAGACATTTAAATACACACATTACAAGCAATACTTTAAGCAAATAACAATTCATGAGGTCGATTTGATTCAGGATGCCAATTCAATAGGTCAATTCAATGCACAACTAGACATTTCACCTTTCTTGAGAAACATTTAACATATAACACATAACTTTATCACATAAGTGCATACATTCAAGTCAAGACACACAATCTCACATACAAGTATTCACTTTCAAGACACACTTAACAAGCACACATTCAAGGGTCACTACCCACCAGACCAAGGACCCTGTCCCGACTTATGAGCTAGACAAGCTCTGATACCACCTGTAACACCCCGATCCCTCTCGAGACCGGGAGTTCTATCATTCAATCTAATCACAACCCAAACCAAAACCCGGGCAAAATTTTCAGAAAAAACGGACGGAGTCTCCCTTGTTTCTAGGTGAAATGTAAAACCTGCGACAACATATAAGTGGACCAATACCATATCCAAACATTCAACCACCTCAATGCCATTCGAGCCTTGGTTCACAACAAGCAAATCACAAGTAGATATACATTCAAGCTTAGCAATTAAACTACACTAACCTATTTCATAAGCTAGACTGACATACCTTTCTATCTATTTTCCTTTGTCATTACAAATATACATTGAAGTTAAGCTACATTAACTAAATGAATAATCTAATGGAACTTAAATTACATCCCTTTTAACATTAAATACATATAATACATAAAGTATACAACTTTACAACTTTGACAACTCAAGTCACATAGGCACGCAGGACAACTCCTCAAGAACGAACTTTCACGAAATCACGAACTTTCCAACTAACATGGCATTTCCTGAAATGTGGTGGTGAGGAGTGAGTATACACAACACGTATACTCAGTGAGGGCGAGACAAATATTGGAGAGAAAGAAAGTCATGCAATGCAAATAAGACAGTTAAGCAATATAACTGATAAATAAGCAATCAAAACAAACAATCAATACAATAAGCAATTACTGAAAGCATTAACACAACCATTCAAAGCTATACCACACTTTGAAGGCTATGGTTCACTCATACGAGCAATGTACCATTACACGAGCGATACATCAATCTCGAGCTTGATGTTGACAACGATGACAATAAGCGCGCATCCACCTTATAATACCAGTTTGGAATACCCCGGAAGTATCCATCAATCTACGACCCAAATCTCCCTGGGAGGCAACCCAAGCGAGAAAAGGGAATAGCAGCGGAGCTAGAGCAACCAACACTGGCAACCCGAGGCTACCCAGAGAGGCCCATCACTCACGCGCGAGACACTATGCAATGCAAGACTCGATACAAGGCAATAAACGAGCGATAGCACAACAATACAAACTAGTGACAACAAACGAGATAACAAGCAATCACAATCAATACTAGCATTCAACTAACTTTTCAATCATAACAAGTAATAATAAGCAACAATAACACCAATTAAACAAGTATACCAAACAACCCTAAGCATTCTATAGGCATAATATCAAGATAACAAGCAAAATCACACATCGGCCCCAACTATCAAAACACTACCATTTCCAAACGAGCCACGAGTTCTGGAAACCGACTTCGCCAATCCTCCTAGGTCACCATAAGGCACGTCTAAAGACCTCGAAACCCTACTTTACCCTAGAATTCATACAAAGTTCCGATTTTCCTCTTTGTTCATTTGAACTACAACTATACCAACCAAACACCCAACCAACGCCATAATGGCACCAAAAGTGCTTCCATGGCCTCCCGAAACAATGCCATCACGCAAAACGAGAAAATGCTAAACTCGACCTAAACGACCCCGGCTTTCACCAAAGCATAATTCTCATTTTTTCCATTACGCAACCCAAACAAACCATGAATTTAGGCGTTCTAGCATACCTAGCACATTTCTACATCAACAGACAGCATAACAGCGTAACTTTATCGTTTCAAGGGTTTACTATTCATGTTTTACTATTCAATTAACAAATTATATTCCAATTTCAATATTCAACTGCAGAAAATATTAAAAAGCTATAAATACATGTTCTACGATTGCTAGAGAATATTCTACAAGCCTCAAAACAATCAAAATAACATTCTACGGATAAAATCAAAAATTAAAGTTAACACATAAAACGTTCGAATGCGCAATTAAACATGAAACCCTCACCTTAGACGCTCCAAGACGCTAGGAAAACCTCGTTGGATGCCTCGGAAACCACCCTGTGCAAGCTCACGCGAAGAATAGAAGAATTGAAGTTGAATTTTTCTTTTTTTCTTCTCCCTCATTTTGGGCCCTAGCTGGTTCTGTTTTCAGCTCCTTTTTTTTTTATTTTGCAAGGTTTTAGCCTATTTAAAAGATGACCACTTGGTCAAATAGTCAAGGCACTTGGTCAACTACTTAAAATTGGTCAATAGGCTTATTTTTTATGCATTTTTAAGCTAAAACAACTATGAAAATATTAATTCTAGCTAGCAACAATTAAAATATAAAATTTAAGTCATCTAAATACTAGTTTTACTATTTACCGAGGACTAGAAATCGTTCTCTACCTATCGCTCTCGATATGCTATGTAATTTGCGTCAACAAAGAAGTGACAATTAAATCTCAAAGAATCTAAGAAATATATCATTTTTGGAAAGTATCATAGATTAAAATTTACTCCCGCTCAGAGTTACTTTCATCTTTTATTTGAAAACCGAGTGATTTTAATGCAAGACAACCAAAATCGATTATTAAAATAATCACACCAATCAAGGTAATCAATATTCATCTAAATTAATTAATTTAACCATTTCTAGAACATTTTAAAGAATTATAAAGTCAATATTAAGATACAAATGAAAGTTAATATAACACGTAGTCAAATACAATTAAACCCTAACATTTAAGATGACACTTAATTAATCACAAGAGAATAAATTCAATTACTATAATTATCATAAATAGATAATAATCTTTTAATTATTCAATTTACAACTACTAAATGCTTCCAAGAGAAATATTAAAATAGTACAAATTGGTTGATTTAACTAATTAAACATTTAATCAAATGCAGTCAAGTGCTATTAAATTCATGCAGGGTTCGGGTTATCACATCCTTCCCCCCTTAAAACAATTGTGTCCTCGCAATTCTTATTTCCATACAACTCAGCATCATCTGAAATCCAATTCTGACTAATCTTCATTAGATATTGACAAGTATTTCATCAAGATGACCAATAGGAAAGTTCAAGTAGAAATTCCAGGTAGTAACGCCAAATAAAGGCTCAAAGATAGATACCGTACAAGAATCCCGTTGACACGAATACAGAAGAAGAATAAATTCCAACCAGAAACGCCGAGATAATACCAATAAAGACTAAAGCAAAGATACTGTAGATATTACCAATTCCACATACTAATGGCAGGAAGAATACCGAAGGAATACCCCATTTAAGAATCTTCAATAGAAGTCTAACAAGTACCAAATAAGAAAGTTAAGAGATAGCCAGAATAGATGCACCTCATGCAGTACTGACTACCGTAAATATACCCAGCTGAAAGTTCTGTAAAGGAATATGGAGAAGAATACCAAAGGCCATCCTCTAAATGAAATCTTCCAATCGCTGTGTTCCTACCGCAACATCTTAGTCAAACAGCAAGTATAGATTCCCCTTAGTGGAACGGCCGAAGGAGAAGCCGTAAGCAGTACAAGATAATATGTCCAAGCAGAATTCCATGTGTCGGATCTTCCAATAATTGCCACTAAGGAAAATACTAGTAAAATGCCCGATAAGAATTTCAAAGAATACCGTAAGTAATATGAGATAATGAGTCTGATAGGAATTCCAGTTACCAAACCAACTGAGGGATACCAAAGAAAATACCCGAACAATGCTCCAGTAAGAAAGTACCAAGAATTGCCCAATAAGTAATACTAAATAAATGACCACTAAGAATCCTAAAGAATACCATTGAAGAATTTCCAATCAGGGATGCCAGTTTCACACCAATAAAGACCGAGACACATATACCCTATATAATACTGTGTAGTAAGGCCGATTGAAATCCCAATAGCCAAATCCACCGAGAAATGCCAACAGAAGTCTCCAAAGAATACCCATTAAGAAAACCAAAGAATGCTCCAAAGAACAACCAAATAAAATCCCAAGAGAAAGCTGCTCTTTCACAACTGTTAAGCATAAAGGAGGACCATAGAGATTCGCCAATAACCGAGCTCCAAAAGCAAACACCAATTCCCAAATAAAGGCTAGTCAAATACCATTCATTTCCGGCCAATCCATACACTTTGAGAGGCTAGCTGTGAACCACTTTCTTCAGGGGAGGAAGAGGACTGACTTACCATTTCCATGGGACATGTATGAATGCCAATATATCACAGTTATACACATGCCTTAAACTATTATGCAAGCAAGTTTACGAAACAATTTATTCAACAAAGTCACTCAAGCACGACAATCAAGTCAAGCACAACATAATCAATTCAAATCGCGGCATAGCTAATTCAAGACATTTCAATACACACATTACAAGCAATACTTCAAGCAAATAACAATTCATGAGGTCGATTCAATTCACGATGCCAATTCAATAGGTCAATTATGTGATAACCCGAACCCGGCATGCATTTAATGACATTTAATTAAGTGTTATCTTAAATGTTAGCATTGAATTATGTGTTTATTTTTGGTTAAACATTTAATTGTAGCTTTATTTTCATATTTCTTTTGGAAGTAATTAAAATAATACTTGAGTTAATTATTTTAACGGAATATCACCCACATCTCATATTTATGTCAATCGGTTTTAGTTTTCTTGCACTTAAATGCTCGGATTTCACTTAAATGAAAAGTAGCTCTGAGCCGGAGTAAATTTTAAACTGTGATGCTTTCCAAAAATGATATATTTCTTAGATTCTTTGAGATTTAATTGTTATTCTTCTATTGACGCAAAGTGCATAGCATATCGAGAGAGATAGTTAGGAAATGAATTCGAGTCCTCAACAAATAGTGAAAACTAGTATTTAGTATCTTAATTTTAATATTTTAGTTGTTGTTAGCTAGAATTAAAATTATGTTACATGTTTTAGCCCTAAAATGCCTAAAATAAGCCTATTTGACCAAGTTAAGTTAGTTTGACCAAAGCTTGACCAATTTGACTTGTTGCCCTCTTTTAAAATAGCTTAAAATAGCACAAAAAAGGCTGAAAACAGAGCTGGGTAGAAGCAAGAAAGGCCGAAAAAAAAGGAGAAAAAAAAAGAAAATCTCAACTTCAAATCTTCGATTCTTCGCGTGGGCTTGTGCGGGGTGGGTTCCGAGGCACTCTATGAGGTTTTCCTAGCGTCTAGGAGCGTCTAAGGTGAGGGTTTCATTGTTATTTGCGCATTTGAAAATTTTGTATCTAAACTTTGATTTTTAGATTTTATGCGTAAATTGTTGTTTTAATCGTTTTGTTGCTTAAAGAATGTTCCTTGTTGATTGTAGAACATGTAATTATAGCTTTTTAACATTTTCTGTGGTTAAATGTTGAGATTGCAATTTAAATTGATTAATGAATAGTATTTTATGAATAGTAAACCCTTGAAACGATGAAGTTGCTCCGTTATGCTGTCCGTTGATGTAGAAATGTGCTAGATATGCTAGAATGCCTAAATGTGTGGTTTAATTGGAATGTGTAATAGAAAAATAGAGAAAAACGGCTTAGTGAAAGTCGGGGTCGTTTAGGTCGAGTTTGGCATTTTCTTGTTTTGCGTGTTGGCATTGTTTCAGGAGGCCATGGAAGCACTTTTGGTGCGATTATGGCGTTGGTTGGATGTTTGGTTAGTATAGTTGTAGTTCAAATGAGCAAAGGGGAAAATCGGGACTTTGCGCGAATTCTAGGGTAAAGTAGGGTTTCGGGGTCCTTAGACGTGCCTTATGGTGACCTAGGAGGATTGGCAAAGTTGGTTTCCAGAACTCGTGGCTCGTTTGGAAATGGTAGTATTTTGATAGTTGGGGCCGATTTGTGATTTTGCTTGTTATCTTGGTATTATGCCTATAGAATGCTTAGGGTTGCTTGGTATACTTGTTTAATTGGTGTTATTGTTGCTTATTAGTGCTTGTTATGCTTGAAAAGTTAGTTGAATGTTAGTATTGATTGTGATTGCTTGTTATCTCGTTTGCTATCACTAGTTTGTATTGTTGTGCTATCGCTCGTTTATTGCCTTGTATCGAGTCTTGCATTGCATAGTGTCTCGCGCGTGAGTGATGGGCCTCTCTGGGTAGCCTCGGGCTGCCAGTGTTGGTTGCTCTAGCTCCGCTGCTATTCCCTTTCTCGCTTGGGTTGCCTCCCAGGGAGATTTGGGTCGTAGAATTGATGGATACTTCCGGGGTATTCCAAACTGGTGTTATAAGGTGGTTGCGCGCTTATTGTCATCGTTGTCAACATCAAGCTCGAGATTGATGTATCGTTCATGAAATGGTACATTGCTCGTATGAGTGAACCATAGCCTTCAGAGTGTGGTATAGCTTTGAATGGTTGTGTTAGTGCTTTCAGTAATTGCTTATTGTATTGATTGTTTGTCTTGATTTCTTATTTATCAGTTATATTGCTTAACTGTCTTATTTGCATTGCACGCCTTTCTTTCTCTCCAATTCGATATTTGTCTCGCCCTCACTGAGTATACGTGTTATGTATACTCACTCCTCACCACCACATTTCAGAAAATGTCATGTTAGCTGGACGTTCGTGATTATGTGACAGTTCGTGCCTGAAGAGTTGTTTTGCATGCCAATGTGGCTTGAGTGTCGAAGTTGCAAAGATATGTGCTTTCATATGTTGTATGTAATTATTGTTAAAAGAAATGTAATTTAATCTAGCTAAGTAGTTGAGGTAGATTGATAAGTTAGTTATGTTTTCAGTAGTATAGTTAACCTCAATGCATGTTTGTAATTGTCTAAAAGAAAAGAGTGAGAATGGTATGATAGTATATTTTGTGCAGTAGATTAGTATGGATTAAATGTCAAGCTTGAATGTTCTTGTAAAAGATGTAAGGAGATAAGTTAGTTTTAAACTGGAAATGTATATTTATATGATGTGTTTAGTTGTTGAGAACCAAGGCTCGGATGGCCTTGAGGTGGTTGAATGTTTGGACATGGTATTGGTCCACTTATATGCTGTCGCAGGTTTTACATTTCGCGTAGAAACAGGGGAGACTCCGTCCGTTTTTTTTCCCTGAAAATTTATGTCCGGGTTTGGTTTGGGTTCTCATTAGATTGATTTCTATAACTCCCGGTCTCGAGAGGGATCGGGGTGTTACAAATTCAATGCACAACTAGACATTTCACCTTTCTTGAGAAACATTTAACACATAACACATAACTATATCACATAAGTGCATACATTCAAGTCAAGACACACAATCTCACATACAAGCATACACTTTCAAGACACACTTAACAAGCACACATTCAAGGGTCACTACCCACCAGACCGAGGACCCTGTCCCGGCTTATGAGATAGACAAGCTCTGATACCACCTGTAACACCCCGATCCCTCTCGAGACCGGGAGTTCTATCATTCAATCTAATCACAACCCAAACCAAAACTCGGGCATAATTTTCAGGGAAAACAGACGGAGTCTCCCCTGTTTCTAGGCGAAATGTAAAACATGCGACATCATATAAGTGGACCAATACCATGTCCAAACATTCAACTACCTCAATGCCATCCGAGCCTTTGTTCATAACAAGCAAATCACAAGTAAATATACATTCAAGCCTAGCAATTAAACTACACCAACCTATTTCATAAGCTAGACTATCATACCTTTCTATCTCTTTTCCTTTGTCATTACAAATATACATTGAAGTTAAGCTACATTAACTAAATGCATAATCTAATGGAACTTAAATTACATCCCTTTTAACATTAAATACATATAATACATAAAAGCATACAACTTTACAACTTTGACAACTCAAGTCACATAGGCACGCAGGACAACTCTTCAAGCACGAACTTTCACGAAATCACGAACTTTCCAGCTAACATGGCATTTCCTGAAATGTGGTGGTGAGGAGTGAGTATACACAACACGTATACTCAGTGAGGGCGAGACAGATATTGGAGAGAAAGAAAGTCGTGCAATGCAAATAAGACAGTTAAGCAATATAACTGATAAATAAGCAATCAAAACAAACAATCAATACAATAAGCAATTACTGAAAGCATTAACACAACCATTCAAAGCTATACCACACTCTGAAGGCTATGGTTCACTCATACGAGCAAAATACCATTTCACGAGCAATATATCAATCTCGAGCTTGATGTTGACAACGATGACAATAACCGTGCATCCACCTTATAACACCAGTTTGGAATACCCCGGGAGTAACCATCAATCTACGACCCAAATCTCCCTGGGAGGCAACCCAAGCGAGAAAAGGGAATAGTAGCGGAGCTAGAGCAACCAACACTGGCAACCCGAGGCTACCCAGAGAGGCCCATCACTCACGTGCAAGACACTATGCAATGTAAGACTCGAAACAAGGCAATAAAGTAGCGATAACACAACAATACAAACTAGTGACAACAAACGAGATAACAAGCAATCACAATCAATACTAACATTCAACTAACTTTTCAAGCATGACAAGCAATAATAAGCAACAATAACACTAATTAAACAAGTATATCAAGCAACCCTAAGCATTCTATAGGCATAATATCAAGATAACAAGCAAAATCACAAATCGGCCCCAACTATCAAAACACTACCATTTCCAAACGAGCCACGAGTTCTGGAAACCGACTTCGCCAATCCTCCTAGGTCACCATAAGGCACGTCTAAAGACCTCGAAACCCTACTTTACCCTAGAATTCATACAAAGTTCCGATTTTCCTCTTTGTTCATTTGAACTACAACTATACCAACCAAACACCCAACCAATGCCATAATCGCACCAAAAGTGATTCCATGGCCTCCCGAAACAATGCCATCACGCAAAACGAGAAAATGTTAAACTCAACCTAAACGACCCCAACTTTCACCAAAGCATAATTCTCATTTTTTCCATTACGCAACCCAAACAAACCATGCATTTAGGCGTTCTAGCATACCTAGCACATTTCTACATCAACAGACAGCATAACAGCGCAACTTTATCGTTTCAAGGGTTTACTATTCATGTTTTACTATTCAACTAACAAATTATATTCCAATTTCAATATTCAACCGCAGAAAATGTTAAAAAGCTATAAATACATGTTCTACGATTGCTAGAGAATATTCTACAAGCCTCAAAACAATCAAAATAACATCCTACAGATAAAACACAAAAATTAAAATTAACACATAAAATGTTCAAATGCGCAATTAAACATGAAACCCTCACCTTATGCGTTCCTAGGCGCTAGGAAAACCTCGTAGGATGCCTCAGAAGCCGCCCCGTGCAAGCCCACGCGAAGAATCGAATAATTGAAGTTGAATTTTTCTTTTTTTTGTTCTCCCTCATTTTGGGCCCTAGCTGGTTCTATTTTCAGCTCTTTTTTTTTTTTTTTAATTTTGCAAGGTTTTAGCCTATTTAAAAGATGACCACTTGGTCAAATAGTCAAGGCACTTGGTGAACTACTTAAAATTGGTCAATAGGCTTATTTTTTATGCATTTTTAAGCTAAAACAACTATGGAAATATTAATTCTAGATAGCAACAATTAAAATATAAAATTTAAGTCATCTAAATACTAGTTTCACTATTTGCTGAGCACTAGAAACCGTTCTCTACCTATCGCTCTCGATATGCTATGCACTTTGCGTCAACAAAGAAGTGACAATTAAATCTCAAAGAATCTAAGCAATATATCATTTTTGGAAAGCATCATAGTTTAAAATTTAATCCGGCTCGGAGTTACTTTCATCTTTTATTTGAAAACCGAGTGATTTTAATGCAAGACAACCAAAACCGATTATTCAAATAATCACAGCAATCAAGGTAATCAATATTCATCTAAATTAATTAATTTAACCATTTCTAGAACATTTTAAAGAATTATGAAGTCAATATTTAGATACAAATGAAAGTTAATATAACACGTAGTCAAATACAATTAAACCCTAACATTTTAGATGACACTTAATTAATTACAAGAGAATAAATTCAATTACTATAATTATCATAAATAGATGATAATCTTTTAATTATTCAATTTACAACTACTAAATGTGTAATACCCGAGCCCGGAATGTGAAATTTCTTGTTTATTATTTTAGAAATTATATTTCATTAAATTCTTTGAGAATTAATTGTCACTTTCTTGCCGTCGCAACGTGCATTGCATTTAGGGAGCGATAGCTAGAGAACGGTTTCTAGTCCTCAGCAAATAGTGAAACTAGTATTTAGATTACTTAAATTTTATATTTGAATTGTTGTTAGCTATAATTAATCTTTCCTTAGTTAAAATGGCTTTAAAGTGCACAAAATAAGGTCATTTGACCAAGTTTTAAGTTGTTTGACCTAGGGCTTTGACCCTTTGACCAAGTAGACCTTTTATAAGCTTAAAACAAAACAAAAAAAAAAAAAAAATAGCAGCTGAAACAGAACCTTGTGCTGGCCGAAAATATTGAAGAGAAAAAAAATCATTTTCAACTTTTAAAACTTCCAATCTTCGCGTGAGCTTGTGCAGGGTTGTTACCGAGCCATCCAGTGTTGTTTTCCTAGAGACTAGGAGTGCCTAAGGTGAGGGAAGCATGTTATTTGCGCATTTAAATGTCAAGTGTATCAACTTTGTGATTTTTAGATTTTATCCGTAGATTGTTGCTTAAATCGTTTTGATGCTTCTAGAATGTTCCTTGGCAATTGTAGAACGTGTATTCATAGCTTTTTAACATTTTCTGCGGTCAAATGTTGAGATTGTAGTTTAAATTAGTTGTTAAATAGTGTTTTGTAAATAGTAAACCCTTGAAACGATGAAGTTGCTCCGTTATGCTGTCCGTTGATGTAGAAATGTGCTAGGTGTGTTAGAATGCCTAAATGCATGGTTTGTTTGGGTTGCGTAATGGAAAAAATGAGAATTAAGCCATGGTGAAGGTCGGGGTCGTTTAGGTCGAGTTTGGCATTTTCTCGTTTTGCGTGTTGGCATTGTTTCGGGAGGACATGGAAGCACTTTTGGTGTGATTATGGCGTTGGTTGGGTCTTTGGTTGTTATAGCTATAGTTCAAACGAGCAAAGGGGGAAAACGGGACTTTGCATGAATTCTAGGGTTAAGTAGGGTTTCGGGGTCTTTAGACGTGCCTTATGGTGACCTAGGAGGATTGGCGTAGTCGGTTTCCAGAACTCGTGGCTCGTTTGGAAATGGTAGTGTTTAGATAGTTGGGGCCGATTTGTGTTTTTGCTTGTTTTCTTGATTTTATGCCTATAGAATGCCTAGGGTTGCTTGATATACTTGTTTGAATTGATCTTAATTGAAATGCATACCTGTCACGCCCCGACCTAACCCCAAGCTAAAGGTTAAGTCCGGACCCGACACACGGACAGAGTCTCCCCTGTACCGTGGACATTCTAAAAACCTGTACTCACTCAAACAAAGTCCCAACAGTACAATACAAGCTTTTCTTAAATAAACAACAGAGTTCTAAGGCCATCCGAGCCTTATAGTACACAATAGCTCCAAAACACACAAACATGCGAAAACTTATTATCAACATAGTTTTATAATCATGACATACTAGGAAATCAATTAAACATAATTGAAAGATCAACATTTCTACTTTAAGCCATTCACTCCCAAACACGCAAAGCGAATAGAAGTAGATCATAAGTTATTACAGTACGTAGGCTTTCAAAGCTACAACACAACCAACTAGTCTTCAACTTATACAACAAGCATATACATAGCCCTTAGGCCACAAAATAGTACATAAAACAATTAGTTGAACTTTCAACATAGCAGCAATTCATTAACCACCTCAAGCTATCAGGCACAGCAACTAAGGTAAAGGTTCAATATGAACTTCTTCTTCCTCAACTAATTCAACAAGCTGGGGATCACCCTCAGCGTCTCCTGAAACAGATATCGAGGTATGAGCAACCACTGTTGCCCAGTGAGGGATATAGTCCCGGGGCGTGCAATGCAACAGATAATACAATCATACAACAATAACACTTAGGCAAGTAAAGAAACAATGATAACTTAAGTTACCACACATTTAAAAGGATACATTTCACACAATCCCCTATACACCAATCTTCACTGGTCTTCATTCACGATCCACGAACCACGAGCATGATCACGATAAGCCGGCATAACCCCAATCACTCCAGTGGGTGTACTCCGGATATACCCCGATAATCCTACGACCCAACATCCCCTGGCAATCTCCGGACCAGGCGAATGAGGGAATAGGGCACGGAGTTTGAATATCCACCGGCAAGCCCTCTGCCGCCCAGCCGATATTCAACACATCCGCCCCTGACACTATGGTTGCGCAACCACTATGCAATGCACTTAACGATGGCAAGTTAATAGCAATAATATAAGCATTAACACATATGAGGATCAACAAAGTAGGTTGACCTCGATGCAATTAGAATAGAACAATTATATAAGCAAATATGCAGTTTTACAAAGAGACATTAGCAAGATAAGTTTAGAATCATACCAAAAGCTCCAAATCAACTTAAAATCACTTATAAACACTCAAGAAGTCATGACATGGGTTTAGAAGTGTGAGACAACCTAAATTGCACCTAAACCCCTTTGTTTTTTGAACTATTTCTCTTCCAAACCAAGGTTAATGATTCCATTTTCAAAGGAAACTCTCCCAACCTTCTAACTAACCCTCAAGGTACCCTCTTAACCCTCTAACTCATTCAAATGCCCGCGATTACCCCGAAAGCCCCAAATTCCCTCTTATGGCTTTAAACTACACATACATTGTCCGGGCTTCAAACAAGGGATATCAAGGCATCTATAGCACCTAGGTAGCCTAAGGATACTAGAATTGAAGCCTGAATCCACCCGGATTCGCATTAACCCCGAAAGCCCCAAATTAAAGTCGGCTATTTTCCATTTTAAGCGATTTAAGGACAATGCAAGTGCACTGGGCTATTAGGTTACCTTCCCTAGCACCTAAGGCATCTATTAGAAGCATTACATCAAGCTAATTCGAGCAATTACGCAAAACCCTCGAAAAATATCACTATTCACCCTAAAAATCAAAACTAACGATTCTAACCGTTTAAATTGCGAAACGATGGCTCAAATATGTTCTCTAGCATTCATATACATGGTATAATAGCATAGATAACAAATACAATGGCATTTGATCGCATTTTCAACAAATCAAGAAATTAACAACTATTTAGAAATGCAAAAACAAGCCGTGAAATCCCTCACCAAAGCGTGTAGGAGCACCTAGGAACCTTGCACACACCCTACACTAGTTGCTCAAGGCTTGGAGAGGCTTGGATTGAAGGCTTGGTGAGCAAAATCTCTTCCTTTTTCTCCCTTGGAGCTGTCGGGTTCTGCCCTCTGTTTTCAGCTTTTAATTTTTTTTTCTTTTGCATTTTATGAGCTTAAGTGATATATAAATGGGGCTAAGTTGAGGTGGGGTCATTTGGGTGGTTAAGTGATCTAATATAATGCGCGTAGTAAGCTTTAAAACGAGCTTAGATAGTAAAATATATGCTAGCTAATTAATTACCTAAGTTAGTTACGTAATACTATTCACTCAACTACAAAAATCATTTTCTAAACGAGCCCTCCTAATGCCTATAGTTAAAATGCACATTTTTCCCACTACTTTTACAATTAATATGATTTAATAAAAATGCTAATTAACTAATAGAAGGCAGTTTAAAAACGGCGTGAATAGTAGTCACAAAAGTCAGTTAGTAAGGCACAGAAGTAAATGCGCAAACAAGGGATGCAACAGTAATTAAATGCATGGCTAAAACCCGGGCGTCACATCCTCTCCCCCTTAAACTAATTGCGTCCACGCAATTCTTACATGATTCGGCGAATAACTCTGGATACCGTTCCCGCATCTGATCCTCTCTCTCCCACGTCGCATCCTCTACTCCGTGATGATCCCACAGAACTTTAACCATCGGAATGCTTTTAGTCCTCAGCTCCTGAACTTTCTGATCAACAATTCGAAGAGGTTTCTCTGTGTAGGTCAAAGTTTCACTGATCTCTAGCGGTTCCGGCTCAAGTATGTGAGAGGGATCTGGCTGATACTTCCGAAGCATGGAAACATGGAATACGTCATGAATTCTGCCCAGACTGTGACGCCCGAGATTTAGCCATGCATTTAATTACTGTTGCATCCCTTGTTTGCGCATTTATTTCTGTGTCTTACTAACTGACTTTTGTGACTACTATTCACTCCGTTTTTAAACTGCTTTCTATTAGTTAATTAGCATTTTTATTAAATCATATTAATTGTAAAAGTAGTGGAAAAAATGTGCATTTGAGCTTAAGGCGTTAGGAAGGCTCGTTTAGAAAATGACTTTAGTAGTTGAATGAATAGTGTTACGTAACTAACTTAGGTAATTAATTAGCTAGCATATATTTTACTATCTAAGCTCGTTTTAAAGCTTACTACGCACATTTTATTAGATCATTTAAGCACCCAAATGACCCCACCATAACTTAACCCTTCTATATATCACCTAAGCTCACAAAAAGGCAAAATAAATAAATAAATAAAAAGCTGAAAAACAGGAGCCAAACCCGACAGCAGCAAGAGAAGAAAAGAGAGAGATTTTGCTCACCAAGCCTCCAATCCAAGCCTCTCCAAGCCTTGAGCAACTAGTGTAGGGTGTTTGCAAGGTCCCTAGGTGCTCCTACGCGTAGTGGTGAGGGATTTCATGGCTTGTTTTTGCATTTTTAAATAGTTGCTCATTTCTTGAATTGTTGAAAATATGATTAAATGCCATTGTAATTGTTATCTATGCTAATATACCATCTATATGAATGCTAGAGAACACATTTGAGCCGTTGTTTCGCTTTTTAAACGGTTAGAATCGTTAGTTTAATTTTTAGGGTGAATAGTGACGTTTTTTCTAGGGTTTTGTGTAATTGCCGAAATTAGCTGATTTAATGCTTCTAATAGATGCCTTAGTACTAGTAAAGATAACCTAATAGCCCCGTGCACTTGCATTGCCCTTAAATCGCCTAAAAATGGAAAATAGCCGACTTTAAGTTGGGGCTTTCGGGGTTAATGCGAATCCGGGTGGATTCGGGCTTCAATTCTAGGATCCTTAAGCTACCTAGGTGCTATAGATGCCTTGATATCCCTTGTTTGAAGCCCGGACAATGTAGGTGTAGTTTAAAGCCAAAAGAGAGAAATTGGGGCTTTCGGGGTAAACGCGGGCATTTGATTGAGTTCGAGGGTTGAGAGGGTACCTTGGGGGTTAGTTAGAAGGTTGGGAGAGTTTCCTTTGAAAATGAAATCATTAACTTTGGTTTAGAAGAGAAATAGTTCGAAAAACAAAGGGGTTTAGGTGCAATTTAAGTTGTCTCACACTTCTAAACCCATGTCAGGACTTCTTGAGTGTTTATATGTGATTTTAAATTGATTTGGAGCTTTTGGTATGATTCTATGCTTATTTGGTATATGTTCATTTGTAAACTGCTTATTAGCTTCTATATTTGCTTCTATCCTAATTGCAACGAGGTCAACCTACTTTGTTGATCCTCATATGTGTTAATGCTTATATTATTGCTATTAACTTGCCATCGTTGAGTGCATTGCATAGTGGTTGCGCAACCATAGTGTCAGGGGCGGATGTGTTGAATATCGGCTGGGCGGCAGAGGGCTTGCCGGTGGATATTCAAACTTCGTGCCCTATTCCCTCATTAGCCTGGTCCGGAGATTGGCAGGGGAGTGTTGGGTCGTAGGATTCGGGGTACATCCGGAGTACACCCACTGGAGTGATTGGGGTTATGCCGGCTTATCGTGATCGTGCTCGTGGTTCGTGGATCGTGATTGAAGACCAGTGAAGATTGGTGTATAGGGGATTGAGTGAAATGTATCCTTTTAATTGTGTGGATATTTAAGTTATCATTGTTTCTTTAATTGGTTAAGTGTTATTGTTGTGTAATTGTATTATCTGTCGCATTGCACGCCCCGGGACTATATCCCTCACTGGGCAACAGTGGTTGCTCATACCTCGATATCTGTTTCAGGAGACGCTGAGGGTGATCCCCAGCTTGTTGATTTAGTTGAGGAAGAAGAAGTTCAGATCGAGCCTTTACCTTAGTTGCTGTGTCTGATAACTTGAGGAGGTTAATGATTTTGCTGCTATGTGGAAGACTCATCTGATAACTTTATGTACTATTTTGTAGCCCAAGGGCTATGTATATGCTTGTTGTATAAGTCGAAGATTAGTTGGTTGGGTTGTAGCTTTGAAAGTCTATGAACTGTAATAACTTTTATTCTTGCCTTATTTCCTTGCATGCTTGGGAGTGGATGGTTAATGTAGAATGCTTTATCCTTTAAGTTGTTTTATTGATTTCCTAGAATGTCAGGATTATAAAACTATGCTGACAACAAGTTCTCGCATGCTTGTGTGTTTTGGAGATATTGTGTACTATAAGGCTCGGATGGCCTTATAGCTTTGTTGTTTAATTGAGAAAAGCTTGTATTGTATTGTTGGGACCTTGTTTAAGTGTTTACAGGTTTTTTTGAATGTCCACGGTACAGAGGAGACTCTGTCCGTGTGTCGGGTCCGGACTTAACCTTTAGCTTGGGGGTTGGGTCGGGGCGTGACATTTAAGTGGTATCAGAGCTATAGATTGCATGAAGCCGGGTTAAATTTCTCGGTCTGTGGGTAGAGATTTGTTATGTGACTTTGTGAATACATGAGTCTTTGATTTTGATCTGCCTAAGTGAAATTTGAAGAAGGAATGAACATGCTAGCATGGAAATAGAATATCAAGAGTCTAGAATGTCAAGTATGATCTAGTGATTTATGTTTACTTCAAGAATGTGGAATATTTATTTGAACTTCTATGTACTTGACTTTATGTGAATCTAATTGGACTTTTCTTTATGTGTTTACTTATAAACTGCATATATACATATATATATACCTGTCATAATACTTTGCATTCTAGCTATTCGAGATGGGGCCTCGTCGTCGTGCTGATAATCCGAATGTTGGTGGAGAACCCGAGGGGGTTCGTGGGCAAGAAGCTGAGGTGGCCGAAAATGCACCGCAGGTTCAAGAACCGAGCACTGCACAGATCTTGGCCACGATGGCCACAGCTATGAACACTATCGCCCAGTTTGTTACACAACAGGGTCAACCAGGCGTCGTTGCAGGTAATCAGGCTGTGAGAGCCGGAGGTAGTGGTCCTACCGGAGGGAATCTGTATGATCGGTTTATACATCATGGGGCCTATACTTTCTTTGGGGAGCCGGACGATATGAAAGCTGAGATGTGGCTAAGGAAGTTCGAGAGAGTGGCAGCGATACTCGAGTGCCATGATGACAGGAAGATTACTTATGCTACTTTCCTTCTCGAGGGTGATGCTGAAGATTGGTGGAATACCATCAGTGAGAAATGGGGAGCTGAGGGAGGTCATCATTCGTGGGCCGATTTTGTCCGAGAATTTCGAGACAAGTATATCTCGGTAGTTGCCCGCGAGAGGCGACAAACTGAGTTCATAAACTTGAAGCAGGGAAGTATGACCGTAGATCAATACGAGGCTACTTTTACCCGGCTTTCCCGTTATGCACCAGCTTTAATTCAGCCGGAGGACATGAAGATTCAGAGGTTCATCATGGGTTTGAGGAGAGATATTATGCTGAACTTGTCTTCAAATGATTTTCCTAACTATGTTGCAGTAGTCCGAGCTGCCTCGAGATATGAGAAACGGAAAGCCGATGTGTTAGCCGAGACCAGTCAATCGAGTAAACGGTTTCAGTCTCAGAGTCAAGGGTACCAGGGGCAGGCTGTATCAGTTGGGCAGAGTTCACAGCCGAGGCAGACTCAGAGTTACACAGGGCCTACTCAGACTCAGGCACGACCAGTCCAGAGTCAGACTCAGAGTCAGTTCCGTCCAGCAGTTTCCCGTTCGCAGCAGGGTAGTTCAGCTACCTCTACTTACAGAGCTCCTTTGGGAGGCACTGTTGCAAGACGTCACCAGCAGTGCAGCTTCTGTCAGCGCCAGGGCCACACTGAGGATGTTTGTTGGAAGAAACATAACAAGTGTACAGGTTGCGGCAGTGATCAGCACAGGGTTAAAGACTGTCAGAAATTTAAGAACCCTAGGGGTCAGACATCAGCTCAGAACTCTCAGACCAGGGCACCAGCTGCAGCACCACCACCACGAGGCCAGGCCCGTGTATTTGCTTTGGATGCCGAGGAGCTTCCGGACACTACTGCTGTGGTAGAAGGTATTTTTCTTCTTAATGATCAGTCAGTTAAGGTTTTAATTGATTCCGGGGCTTCGCATTCTTTTATTACTCCTACTTGTGCACAAAATGCTAAATTGAAACATGATAAACTGTTGCATGAGATTGTGGTCTATACTCCTATGGGTCCGAAGTTTGTTACTAGGTCTATTTGCAGAGCATGTAGTATATTTATTGAAGGTCGTGTTTTTCCTGCTGATTTGATTATCCTACCCTTCAATGATTTTGAAATTATATTGGGGATGGACTGGCTAAGTAAATATTATGCCCAGCTTGATTGTAGAAAGAAGATTGTGTATCTAGAAATGCCTGACCAGCCTATACTTAAAATAGTTGGTAGTAGAAAATCTACGGGAACTCCTATTATTTCTTCTATTAGGGCATCTAAATTATTGAGCAAGGGTTGTGAGGCTTATCTTGCATATTTGATTAATCAACCTGGGGATCAATTGAAATTGAATGATGTACCTATCGTGAGAGAGTTTCCGGGGGTCTTTCCTGAGGAATTACCTGGGTTACCGCCTGATAGAGAGATAGAGTTCATGATTGATTTATTGCCGGGAACTTCACCTATCTCTAGGACTCCGTACAGAATGGCTCCACCTGAGTTGCAGGAATTGAAAGTTCAATTGCAGGGCTTGCTTGAGAAGGGATTCATTCAGCCGAGTTCTTCACCGTGGGGTGCGCCAGTCCTATTTGTTAAAAAGAAAGACGGATCTCTTCGCCTATGCATTGATTATCGAGGTCTTAATCAGGTAACCATCAAAAATAAATATCCTTTGCCTTTAATCGAAGAGTTATTTGATCAGTTGCAAGGCGCCAGGGTATTCTCTAAATTTGATCTGAGGCAGGGCTATTATCAACTGAGGATTAAGAAAGATGATGTTCCTAAAACTGCTTTCAGAACTCGATATGGCCATTATGAGTTTGTTGTCTTGCCGTTTGGTCTTACTAATGCTCCCGCCGCATTCATGGACTTAATGCAGAGAGTATTCCGCCCTTATCTGGACCAGTTTGTGGTCATATTTATTGGTGATATCCTTGTCTATTCTAAATCTGAGGCGGAACATGAACAGCATCTCAGAATTGTGTTGCAGACTCTTCAGGAGCATCGGTTATTTGCAAAGTTTAGCAAATGTGAATTCTGGCTTAAGCAAGTTGCTTTTCTTGGCCATATTATCTCGCAGGATGGTATTTCTGTTGATCCAGCGAAGATTGAAGTTGTGTTATCTTGGAAACGACCTGAAACTGTCACGGAAATTCGTAGCTTCCTTGGTTTAGCTGGGTATTATCGGAGGTTTGTAAAGGATTTCTCTAAGATTGCAGGGCCTTTAACTCAACTTACTCAGAAGAAAACCGTATTTGACTGGAATGATAAATGCGAGGCCAGTTTCCAGGAATTGAAGAAGAGATTGACTACAGCTCCTATTCTTGCTTTACCTGAGGGTTATGATAATCTGGTGATCTATAGTGATGCTTCGAAGGAAGGTCTGGGTTGTGTATTGATGCAGAATGGCCGGGTTATTGCGTATGCTTCCAGGAAACTGAAGCCTTATGAACTCAACTATCCGACTCATGATCTTGAGCTTGCAGCTATCATTCTTGCATTAAAGAAGTGGCGTCATTATCTCTGGGGCAACAAGTTTGAAATCTTCACTGATCATAAGAGCTTGAAATATCTGTTTTCACAGAAAGAGTTGAACATGAGGCAGAGGCGTTGGCTGGAATTACTTGAGGACTATAACTGCACCATTAACTATCTTCCAGGTAAGGCCAATATTGTTGCCGATTCTTTGAGCTGAAAGGCTACTGTTGCTAGCTTGATTATCAAGAATTGGGAATTCATGGAAGAATTGTGCTTATGGAAGCCTAGTACTTCAAATTATGGTATTCAATTTGCAAGTTTGCAGATTCAATCTCTGTTGTTATCCAGGATTCGAGAAGCTCAACAGGCTGATCTTCAATTGTTGAAAGTCTTAGAGAATTCTAAAGGGGGAGAGTCGGATTTCAAACTGCACGACGATGGTATTCTTAAATTCAAGGGTAGAATCTGTATTCCGAATGATCCAACTCTAAAGAAGGATATTCTTACTGAGGCACACAGTTCTCGATATACTATCCATCCAGGCAGTACGAAAATGTATAAAGATTTAAAGCAGAATTTCTGGTGGAATAATATGAAGAGAGAAATTGCTGACTATGTTGCCCGATGTCTTACTTGTCAGAAAGTTAAAGCAGAACATCAGAGACCTGCAGGGTTATTGCAGCCTTTGGCTATTCCTGTTTGGAAATGGGATCATATTACTATGGATTTCGTATCAGATTTACCGAGGTCTTCGAGGGGTAACGACTCAGTCTGGGTTATTGTGGATAGACTGACCAAGACTTCTCATTTTATTGCTAAAAAGAAGTCTGATTCTCTTGATAAACTGGTAGAGTTGTATATTGAGAATGTTGTCCGACTTCATGGAATTCCAAAGAGTATCGTGTCAGATAGAGATCCCAGATTCACCTCTCAGTTCTGGCAGAAGATTCAGAAAGCTCTGGGCACGAATTTGAATTTCAGTACAGCTTATCATCCTCAGACAGATGGTCAATCTGAGAGAACTATCTTGATCCTTGAGGATATGTTACGGGCTTGTATTCTGGACTTCGGTAAAAGTTGGGAGAAATATTTGCCACTAGCAGAGTTCGCCTACAACAATAGTTATCAAGCTACTATTGGTATGGCACCTTATGAGGCACTGTATGGGCGTAAATGTCGGTCTCCTCTCTACTGGGATGATGTTGGTGAAATGAAGACTATCGACCCTACTCTCTTACCTGAAATGAACAAAATGATTGATCATGTGCAGCTTATTAGAAAAAGAATGCTTACAGCACAGAGCCGACAAAAGAGTTATGCAGATAGACGACGTCGTGATCTGAAATTTGCTGTGGGGGACCGGGTATTTCTGAAAATTTCTCCTCGCAAGGGTTTGATTCGGCATGGTAAAGGAGGTAAACTCAGTCCTCGATATGTGGGACCATTTGAGATAACTGAAACTGTTGGTGATTTGGCTTACCGTTTGGCTTTACCTCCCAGTCTGGGCAGAATTCATGACGTATTCCATGTTTCCATGCTTCGGAAGTATCAGCCAGATCCCTCTCACATACTTGAGCCGGAACCACTAGAGATCAGTGAAACTTTGACCTACACAGAGAAACCTCTTCGAATTGTTGATCAGAAAGTTCAGGAGCTGAGGACTAAAAGCATTCCGATGGTTAAAGTTCTGTGGGATCATCACGGAGTAGAGGATGCGACATGGGAAAGAGAGGATCAGATGCGGGAACGGTATCCAGAGTTATTCGCCGAATCATGTAAGAATTGCGTGGACGCAATTAGTTTAAGGGGGAGAGGATGTGACGCCCGAGATTTAGCCATGCATTTAATTACTGTTGCATCCCTTGTTTGCGCATTTATTTCTGTGCCTTACTAACTGACTTTTGTGACTACTATTCACTCCGTTTTTAAACTGCTTTCTATTAGTTAATTAGCATTTTTATTAAATCATATTAATTGTAAAAGTAGTGGGAAAAATGTGCATTTGAGCTAAAGGCGTTAGGAGGGCTCGTTTAGAAAATGACTTTAGTAGTTGAATGAATAGTGTTACGTAACTAACTTAGGTAATTAATTAGCTAGCATATATTTTACTATCTAAGCTCGTTTTAAAGCTTACTACGCACATTTTATTAGATCACTTAAGCACCCAAATGACCCCACCTCAACTTAACCCTTCTATATATCACCTAAGCTCACAAAAAGGCAAAAAAAAAAAATAATAAAAAGCTGAAAAACAGGAGCCAAACCCGACAGCAGCAAGAGAAGAAAAGAGAGAGATTTTGCTCACCAAGCCTCCAATCCAAGCCTCTCCAAGCCTTGAGCAACTAGTGTAGGGTTTTTGCAAGGTCCCTAGGTGCTCCTACGCGTAGTGGTGAGGGATTTCATGGCTTGTTTTTGCATTTTTAAATAGTTGCTCATTTCTTGAATTGTTGAAAAGATGATTAAATGCCATTGTAATTGTTATCTATGCTAATATACCATCTATATGAATGCTAGAGAACACATTTGAGCCGTTGTTTCGCTTTTTAAACGGTTAGAATCGTTAGTTTAATTTTTAGGGTGAATAGTGACGTTTTTTCTAGGGTTTTGTGTAATTGCTCGAATTAGCTTGATTTAATGCTTCTAATAGATGCCTTAGGTACTAGTGAAGATAACCTAATAGCCCCGTGCACTTGCATTGCCCTTAAATCGCCTAAAAATGGAAAATAGCCGACTTTAAGTTGGGGCTTTCGGGGTTAATGCGAATCCGGGTGGATTCGGGCTTCAATTCTAGTATCCTTAGGCTACCTAGGTGCTATAGATGCCTTGATATCCCTTGTTTGAAGCCCGGACAATGTAGGTGTAGTTTAAAGCCAAAAGAGGGAAATTGGGGCTTTCGGGGTAAACGCGGGCATTTGATTGAGTTCGAGGGTTGAGAGGGTACCTTGGGGGTTAGTTAGAAGGTTGGGAGAGTTTCCTTTGAAAATGAAATCATTAACTTTGGTTTAGAAGAGAAATAGTTCGAAAAACAAAGGGGTTTAGGTGCAATTTAAGTTGTCTCACACTTCTAAACCCATGTCAGGACTTCTTGAGTGTTTATATGTGATTTTAAATTGATTTGGAGCTTTTGGTATGATTCTATGCTTATTTGGTATATGTTCATTTGTAAACTGCTTATTAGCTTCTATATTTGCTTCTATCCTAATTGCAACGAGGTCAACCTACTTTGTTGATCCTCATATGTGTTAATGCTTATATTATTGCTATTAACTTGCCATTGTTAAGTGCATTGCATAGTGGTTGCGCAACCATAGTGTTAGGGGCAGATGTGTTGAATATTGGTTGGGTGGCAGAGGGCTTGCCGGTGGATATTCAACCTCCGTGCCCTATTCCCTCATTCGCCTGGTCCGGATATTGCCAGGGGATGTTGGGTCGTAGGATTCGGGGTACATCCGGAGTACACCCACTGGAGTGTTTGGGGATTATGCCGGCTTATCGTGATCGTGCTCGTGGTTCGTGGATCGTGATTGAAGACCAGTGAAGATTGGTGTATAGGGGATTGTTGAAATGTATCCTTTTAATTGTGTGGTTATTTAAGTTATCATTGTTTCTTTAATTGGTTAAGTGTTATTGTTGTGTAATTGTATTATCTGTCGCATTGCACGCCCCGGGACTATATCCCTCACTGGGCAACAGTGGTTGCTCATACCTCGATATCTGTTTCAGGAGACGCTGAGGGTGATCCCCAGCTTGTTGATTTAGTTGAGGAAGAAGAAGTTCAGATCGAGCCTTTACCTTAGTTGCTGTGTCTGATAACTTGAGGTGGTTAATGATTTTGCTGCTATGTGGAAGACTCATCTGATTACTTTATGTACTATTTTGTAGCCCAAGGGCTATGTATATGCTTGTTGTATAAGTCGAAGATTAGTTGGTTGGGTTGTAGCTTTGAAAGTCTATGAACTGTAATAACTTTTATTCTTGCCTTATTTCCTTGCATGCTTGGGAGTGGATGGTTAATGTAGAATGTTTTATCCTTTAAGTTGTTTTATTGATTTCCTAGAATGTCAGGATTATAAGACTATGCTGACAACAAGTTCTCGCATGCTTGTGTGTTTTGGAGATATTGTGTACTATAAGGCTCGGATGGCCTTATAGCTTTGTTGTTTAATTGAGAAAAGCTTGTATTGTATTGTTGGGACCTTGTTTAAGTGTTTACAGGTTTTTAGAATGTCCACGGTACAGAGGAGACTCTGTCCGTGTGTCGGGTCCGGACTTAACCTTTAGCTTGGGGGTTGGGTCGGGGCGTGACAGTTTCAGTTATCTCAAATGGTCCCACATATCGAGGACTGAGTTTACCTCCTTTACCATGCCGAATCAAACCCTTGCGAGGAGAAATTTTCAGAAATACTCGATCCCCCACAGCAAATTTCAGATCACGACGTCGTCTATCTGCATAACTCTTTTGCTGGCTCTGTGCTGTAAGCATTCTTTTTCTGATAAGCTGCACATGATTAATCATTTTGTTCATTTCAGGTAAGAGAGTAGGGTCGATAGTCTTCATTTCACCAACATCATCCCAGTAGAGAGGAGACCGACATTTACGCCCATACAGTGCCTCATATGGTGCCATACCAATAGTAGCTTGATAACTATTGTTATAGGTGAACTCTGCGAGTGGCAAATACTTCTCCCAACTCTTACCGAAGTCCAGAATGCAAGCCCGTAACATATCCTCAAGGATTAAGATAGTTCTCTCGGATTGACCATCTGTTTGAGGATGATAAGCTGTACTGAAATTCAAGTTCGTGCCCAAAGCTTTCTGAATCTTCTGCCAGAACTGAGATGTGAATCTGGGATCTCTATCTGACACGATACTCTTTGGAATTCCATGAAGTCGGACAACATTCTCAATATACAACTCTACCAGCTTGTCAAGAGAATTATACTTCTTTTTAGCAATAAAATGAGAAGTCTTGGTCAGTCTATCCACAATAACCCAAACTGAGTCATTACCCTTCAAAGACCTCGGTAAATCAGAGACGAAATCCATGGTAATATGATCCCATTTCCAAACAGGAATAGCCAAAGGCTGCAACAACCCTGCAAGTCTCTGATGTTCTGCTTTAACTTTCTGACAAGTAAGACATCGGGCAACATAGTCAGCAATTTCTCTTTTCATATTATTCCACCAGAAATTCTGCTTCAAATCTCTATACATTTTAGTACTGCCTGGATGGATAGTATATCTAGAACTGTGTGCCTCAGCAAAAATATCCTTCTTCAGAGTTGGTTCATTCGGAATACAGATTCTACCTTTGAATTTGAGAATACCATCGTTGTGCAGTTTGAAATCCGACTCTCCCCTTTTAGAATTCTCTAAGACTTTCAACAATTGAAGATCAGCTTGTTGAGCTTCTCGAATCCTGGATAATAATAGAGATTGAATCTGCAAACTTGCGAATTGAATACCAGAATTTGAAGTACTAGGCTTCCATAAGCATAATTCTTCCATGAATTCCCAATTCTTGATAATCAAGCTAGCAACAGTAGCCTTTCGGCTCAAAGCATCAGCAACAATATTGGCCTTACCTGGAAGATAGTTAATAGTACAGTTATAGTCCTCAAGTAATTCCAACCAACGCCTCTGCCTCATGTTCAACTCTTTCTGTGAAAACAGATATTTCAAGCTCTTATGATCTGTAAAGATTTCAAACTTGTTGCCCCAGAGATAATGACGCCATTTCTTTAATGCAAGAATGATAGCTGCAAGCTCAAGATCATGAGTCGGATAGTTGAGTTCATAAGGCTTCAGTTTCCTGGAAGCATAAGCAATAACCCTGCCATTCTGCATCAATACACAACCCAGACCTTCCTTCGAAGCATCACTATAGATCACCAGATTATCATAACCCTCAGGTAAAGCAAGAATAGGAGCTGTAGTCAATCTCTTCTTCAATTCCTGGAAGCTGGCCTCGCATTTATCATTCCAGTCAAATACTGTTTTCTTCTGAGTAAGTTGAGTTAAAGGCCTTGCAATCTTAGAGAAATCCTTGACAAATCTCTGGTAATAACCAGCTAAACCAAGGAAGCTACGAATTTCTGTAACAGTTTCAGGTCGTTTCCAAGATAACACCACTTCAATCTTTGCTGGATCAACAGAAATACCATCCTGCGAGATAATATGGCCAAGAAAAGCAACTTGCTTAAGCCAGAATTCACATTTGCTAAACTTTGCAAATAACTGATGCTCCTGAAGAGTCTGCAACACAATTCTGAGATGCTGTTCATGTTCCGCCTCAGATTTAGAATAGACAAGGATATCATCAATAAATATGACCACAAATTGGTCCAGATAAGGACGGAATACCCTCTGCATTAAATCCATGAATGCGGCGGGAGCATTAGTAAGACCAAACGGCAAGACAACAAACTCATAATGGCCATATCGAGTTCTAAAAGCAGTTTTAGGAACATCATCTTTCTTAATCCTCAGTTGATAATAGCCCTGCCTCAGATCAAATTTAGAGAATACCCTGGCGCCTTGCAACTGATCAAATAACTCTTCGATTAAAGGCAAAGGATATTTATTTTTGATGGTTACCTGATTAAGACCTCGATAATCAATGCATAGGCGAAGAGATCCGTCTTTCTTTTTAACAAATAGGACTGGCGCACCCCAAGGCGAAGAACTCGGCTGAATAAATCCCTTCTCAAGCAAGCCCTGTAATTGAACTTTCAATTCCTGCAACTCAGGTGGAGCCATTCTGTAAGGAGTCCTAGAGATAGGTGAAGTCCCCGGCAATAAATCAATCATGAACTCTATCTCTCTATCAGGCGGTAACCCAGGTAATTCCTCAGGAAAGACCCCCGGAAACTCCCTCACGATAGGTACATCATTCAATTTCAATTGATCCCCAGGTTGATTAATCAAATATGCAAGATAAGCCTCACAACCCTTGCTCAATAATTTAGATGCCCTAATAGAAGAAATAATAGGAGTTCCGGTAGATTTTCTACTACCAACTATTTTAAGTACAGGCTGGTCAGGCATTTCTAGATACACAATCTTCTTTCTACAATCAAGCTGGGCATAATATTTACTTAACCAGTCCATCCCCAATATAATTTCAAAGTCATTGAAGGGTAGGATAATCAAATCAGCAGGAAAAACACGACCCTCAATAAGTATACTACATGCTTTGCAAATAGATCTAGTAACAAACTTCGGACCCATAGGAGTATAAACCACAATCTCATGCAACAGTTTATCATGTTTCAATTTAGCATTTTGTGCACAAGTAGGAGTAATAAAAGAATGCGAAGCCCCGGAATCAATTAAAACCTTAACTGATTGATCATTAAGAAGAAAAATACCTTCTACCATAGCGGTAGTATCCGGAAGCTCCTCAGCATCCAAAGCAAATACACGGGCCTGACCTCGTGGTGGTGGTGCTGCAGCTGGGGCCCTAGTCTGAGAGTTCTGAGCTGATGTCTGACCCCTAGGGTTCTTAAATTTCTGACAGTCTTTAACCCTATGCTGATCACTGCCGCACCCTGTCCCCTTGTTATGTTTCTTCCAACAAACATCCTCAGTGTGGCCCTGGCGCTGACAGAAGCTGCACTGCTGGTGACGTCTTGCAACAGTGCCTCCCGAAGGAGCTCTGTAAGTAGAGGTAGCTGAACTACCCTGCTGCGAACGGGAAACTGCTGGACGGAACTGACTCTGAGTCTGACTCTGAACTGGTCGTGCCTGAGTTTGAGTAGGCCCTGTATAACTCTGAGTCTGCCTCGGCTGTGAACTCTGCCCAACTGATACAGCCTGCCCCTGGTACCCTTGACTCTGAGACTGAAACCGTTTACTCGATTGACTGGTCTCGGCTAACACATCGGCCTTCCGTTTCTCATACCTTGAGGCGGCTTGGACTACTACAACATAGTTGGGAAAATCATTTGAAGACAAGTTCAGCATAATATCCCTCCTCAAACCCAGGATGAACCTCTGGATCTTCATGTCCTCCGGCTGAATCAAAGCTGGTGCATAACGGGAAAGCCGGGTAAAAGTAGCCTCATATTGATCTACCGTCATACTTCCCTGCTTCAAGTTTATGAACTCCGTTTGTCGCCTCTCGCAGGCAACTACCGATATATACTTGTCTCGAAATTCTCGGACAAAGTCGGCCCACGAATGATGAACTCCCTTAGCTCCCCATTTCTCACTGATGGTATTCCACCAATCTTCAGCATCACCCTCGAGAAGGAAAGTAGCATAAGTAATCTTTCTGTCATCATGGCACTCCAGTATTGTTGCCACTCTCTCAAACTTCCTTAGCCACATCTCAGCCTTCATATCATCCGGCTCGCCAAAGAAAGTATAGGCCCCATGATGTATAAACCGATCATACATATTCCCTCCGGTAGGACCACTACCTCCGACTCTCGCAGCCTGATTACCTCCAACGACACCTGGCTGACCCTGTTGTGTAACAAACTGGGCGATAGTGTTCATAGCAGTGGCCATCGTGGCCAAGATCTGTGCAGTGCTCGGTTCTTGAACCTGCGGTGCATTTTCGGCCACCTCAGCTTCTTGCCCATGAACCCCCTCGGGTTCTCCACCAACATTCGGATTATCAGCACGACGGCGAGGCCCCATCTCGAATAGCTAGAATGCAAAGTGTTATGACAGGTATATATATGTATATATGCAATTTATAAGTAAACACATAAAGAAAAGTCCAATTAGATTCACATAAAGTCAAGTACATAGAAGTTCAAATAAATATTCCACATTCTTGAAGTACACGTAGATCACTAGATCATACTTGACATTCTAGACTCTTGATATTCTATTTCCATGCTAGCATGTTCATTCCTTATTCAAATTTCACTTAGGTCAATCAAAATCAAAGACTCATGTATTCACAAAGTCACATAACAAATCTCTACCCACAGACCGAGAAATTTAACCCGGCTTCATGCAATCTATAGCTCTGATACCACTTAAATGTCACGCCCCGACCCAACCCTCAAGCTAAAGGTTAAGTCCGGACCCGACACACGGACATAGTCTCCTCTGTACCGTGGACATTCTAAAAACCTGTACTCCCTCAAATAAAGTCCCAACAATACAATACAAGCTTTTCTTAAATGAACAACAAAGTTCTAAGGCCATCCGAGCCTTATAGTACACAATAGTTCCAAAACACACAAGCATGCGAGAAATTATTATCAACATAGTTTTATAATCATGACATCCTAGGAAATCAATTAAACATAATTGAAATATCAACATTTCTACTTTAAGCCATTCACTCCCAAGCAAGCAAAGCGAATAAAAGTAGATCATAAGTTATTACAGTACATAGGCTTTCAAAGCTACAACACAACCAACTAGTCTTCAACTTATACAACAAGCATATACATAGCCCTTAGGCTACAAAATAGTACATAAAACAATTAGTTGAACTTTCCACATAGCAGCAATTCATTAACCACCTCAAGCTATCAGGCACAACAACTAAGGTAAAGGCTCAATCTGAACTTCTTCTTCCTCAACTAATTCAACAAGCTGGGGATCACCCTCAGCGTCTCCTGAAACATATATCGAGGTATGAGCAACCACTGTTGTCCAGTGAGGGATATAGTCCCGGGGCGTGCAATGCAACAGACAATACAGTTATACAACAATATCACTTAGGCAATTTAAGAAACAATGATAACTTAAGTAACCACACATTTAAAAGGATACATTTCACACAATCCCCTATACACCAATCTTCGCTGGTCTTCATTCACGATCCACGAACCACGAGCACGATCACGATAAGCCGGCATAACCCCAAACACTCCAGTGGGTGTACTCCGGATGTACCCCGATAATCCTACGACCCAACATCCCCTGGCAATCTCCAGACCAGGCGAATGAGGGAATAGGGCACGGAGTTTGAATATCCACCGGCAAGCCCTCTGCCGCCCAGCCGATATTCAACACATCCGCCCTTGACACTATGGTTGCGCAACCACTATGCAATGCACTTAACGATGGCAAGTTAATAGCAATAATATAAGCATTAACACATATGAGGATCAACAAAGTAGGTTGACCTCGATGCAATTAGAATAGAACAATTATATAAGCAAATATGCAGTTTTACAAAGAGACATTAGCAAGATAAGTTTAGAATCATACCAAAAGCTACAAATCAACTTACAATCACTTATAAACAGTCGAGAAGTCATGACATGGGTTTAGAAGTGTGAGACAACCTAAATTGCACCTAAACCCCTTTGTTTTTCGAACTATTTCTCTTCCAAACCAAGGTTAATGATTCCATTTTCAAAGGAAACTCTCCCAACCTTCTAACTAACCCTCAAGGTACCCTCTTAACCCTCTAACTCATTCAAATGCCCGCGATTACCCCGAAAGCCCCAAATTCCCTCTTATGGCTTTAAACTACACATACATTGTCCGGGCTTCAAACAAGGGATATCAAGGCATCTATAGCACCTAGGTAGCCTAAGGATACTAGAATTGAAGCCCGAATCCACCTGGATTCGCATTAACCCCGAAAGCCCCAAATTAAAGTCGGCTATTTTCCATTTTAAGCGATTTAAGGACAATGCAAGTGCACGGGGCTATTAGGTTACCTTCACTAGCACCTAAGGCATCTATTAGAAGCATTACATCAAGCTAATTCGAGCAATTACGCAAAACCCTAGAAAAACGTCACTATTCACCCTAAAAATCAAACTAACGATTCTAACCGTTTAAATTGTGAAACGATGGCTCAAATATGTTCTCTAGCATTCATATACATGGTATAATAGCATAGATAACAAACACAATGGCATTTGATCACATTTTCAACAAATCAAAAAATTGACAACTATTTAGAAATGCAAAAACAAGCCGTGAAATCCCTCACCAAAGCGTGTAGGAGCACCTAGGAACCTTGCACACACCCTACACTAGTTGCTCAAGGCTTGGAGAGGCTTGGATTGGAGGCTTGGTGAGCAAAATCTCTTCCTTTTTCTCCCTTGAAGCTGTCGGGTTCTACCCTCTATTTTCAGCTTTTAATTTTTTTTTTCTTTTGCATTTTATGAGCTTAAGTGATATATAAAAGGGGCTAAGTTGAGGTGGGGTCAATTGGGTGCTTAAGTGATCTAATATAATGCGCGTAATAAGCTTTAAAACGAGCTTAGATAGTAAAATATATGCTAGCTAATTAATTACCTAAGTTAGTTACGTAATACTATTCACTCAACTACAAAAATCGTTTTCTAAACGAGCCCTCCTAATGCCTTTAGTTCAAATGCACATTTTTCCCACTACTTTTACAATTAATATGATTTAATAAAAATGCAAATTAACTAATAGAAGGCAGTTTAAAAACGGCATGAATAGTAGTCACAAAAGTCAGTTAGTAAGGCGCAGAAGTAAATGCGCAAACAAGGGATGCAACAGTAATTAAATGCATGGCTAAAACCCGGGCGTCACAATACCAACTGTTGCTATTGCATGCGAGAGTAACCTACTTTGTTATTCTCCCACGCATGGCATAATTGCTCGTATATCGCCTTGTATCGAGTCTTGCATTGCATAGTGTCTCGCGCGTGAGTGATGGGCCTCTCTGGGTAGCCTCGGGTTGCCAGTGTTGGTTGCTCTAGCTCCGCTGCTATTCCCTTTCCTCGCTTGGGTTGCCTCCCAGGGAGTTTTGGGTCGTAGGTTGATGGATACTTCCGGGGTATTCCAAACCGGTGTTATAAGGTGGTTTGGGCCGGCGCGTCGTCATCGAATTCGTGTTTGAAAGTTGCTCGTGAAAAGAGTATCGTATCCTTTGAATGAGTGTTTATAGCTTTAAATACTTGCCTTGCTTTATTGATGGCTTTATTATATCTCTGTATGATATTTGTATGCATCGCTTGGCTAATTGCATTGCATACTCCTCTCATCTCCGTCCTTGAGACCAATTGCCCTCGCTGAGCAATAGTTTTTGCTCATTCCTCTCTATACTATATTTTTACAAGAGTAGTTGAAGCAGACCCTATCGAGGTAATAGAGGAGGAGGAGCAGGTGGAGGTGTTTCCGTGATAGCACTTCTTTGCTTTGCTGGTGGTTGGTTACCAGATTTTGTGCGAGCCTTGCTTGACATGTAGATTGCTTGGATGTCGCTTAATTTTGTGGCTTGTAGCCTTGTATGTATTTTCTAGTTTGAGGCCTCTACGGTCATATGTTGTATAAGTTGAAAGAATGTAAAGTTGTAAACTTATACTCTTGTGACTAGTAAGGAAATGCATGCTAATAGGATTGATTAGTGGCATAAATACTTGTGTAGTATGCATATCATTTTTGGGTTGCAAAGTTTGTTAATGAAAAGATGTATGTTTTTAAAAGAAAGTTGGCTTGTTTGAATTGTCTTATGGCTTTCGCAAGTATTATGATGATTTTAGGGTTTTCGGATCGTCCGCGGTACAGAGAAGACTCTGTCCGTGTGTCGGGTCCGGGCTTGGCCTTTTGCGGGGTCGGGTCGGGGCGTGACAAAATGCTTCCAAGAGAAATATTAAAATAGTGAAAATTAGTTGATTTAACTAATTAAACATTTAATCAAATGCAGTCAAGTGCTATTTAATGCATGCCGGGTTTGGGTTATCACAATTGAACAACTCAAAATAGCCAATTTCAACAAAATATGTTCTATATAAGAAATTAATCAGTAAAGTCTTCTCTAACACCTATTTAGCAAGATACAAATGTAATCCTAGAATTTTATAACATAAAAATGAACTTTGGAAGATTTGATAAAAAAAATTCCCTCACCTTTGTTTCGCAAAATAAAGGCAAAAACGATCGGTAGAAAGATGCTAGACGTCGACACGAGTCCGAAAATACTTGGTTTGCGTCTTGGTTCCGCTTCTAGTTCAAGATATAAGCAAAATAATGAAAAATCTACTATTGCTAGGGTTTGGACTGGTCACAGCTGAAGCAAGAAGAAGATGAGCAATTTTGGGATTTTTTTGGTGTTTTATAAGTTTTAATGAAATTCAGAGGGTCAAGTCTTCGGTCAAACCCGCGTAAACCGAAACAGCTCCGTGCCACCTTAAGAAAACGGTCATAACTTTTTCTAAAAAACTCCAATTCACGAACGGTTTAAAGCCCTAGAAACTAGACTCGTAGAGATTTCCAACCATATATAATTCACCACCTAAATCTTTCCCAATTGGTTCAAATTTAATTCCAATGTTGACCCAAAAGTTTGACTAACTTAACCTTGCATTTTGTTTCTAATCCTAAGTTTGCCCTTCATTAAACATTTCAAAAATTTTCACCTTGCCCTAGTTGGTCAATGTAGATGAAAAGTCAACTTGTTTAGTCACAGAATGTGAAAAGTCAACAAGATGCAATTTAAATGAACTTTAAATGCAATTTTAGTTTAAAACACTAAATAAGTCATGTAAATGCATATATTATTTTTCAAATAATGATTAAAATAAATGAATGCACTGTAATGACGCTCGGGTCCTTACAATGGTCCATTTAAAAAGTCAAAAATATCTATTTAGTTGAAAACAAAGTCAATAATGCTAGAAAACGAAACCGAATATTAAAAATAACCAAAATAGTTAATATTCATTTAAAATAACTAATTAAACTATTATCTAAATATTTAAAAATAATTATGAAAATAATGACTCAAAATGAATAAACAAATTATTGTAAGCACGTAATTAAATGCTATTAAATGCTATTAAGTCTATGCCGGGTTAGGGGTACCACACGTACATTTTTCTTGACTTGACAGATTCATCCAATTGAACCCATACTCAAAGGAAGACCACAAGCTCGAGGCTTAACAAAACAAAAAGTATCAGCATTAAGAAACTTCTTAGGGTTAGCAGTGAAAGAAAGAGCCCGACATTTATTTCTTCATGAATATTTATAGTTGAGTCTACTAAAAGAGGGACCAGCCTCATCGTGATGATTAGAGGACACCTCTGATCATTCCCCTCTAATATGACATGTTCCCTCTCAGTTATATGATCAAAGGGATTAGTCGGCTAGATAGCAGGGCTATTCTTCTTCCGGGGATACAAAGTCGTCCCTTCTACTGGCCGAACCCTTAGTTTGGAGGTCTTTGTCAACATTTTACGAAGCTCCAGTCTTCGGTAGGTCAGGTCACTATTACTTGACTTAGATAGGCGAACATCAAGGCAAGGGAAAACGCAGTGCTCTTGGTGCAAATGGCTTTCTTTTTTCTTTTTCATGATATACCAATCAGAATGGAGGGTCCTACCTACGTACATGATTGATAGAATCACTACGTAGGGAAGGCGGTCAACTTGATGTGGGAGAGGCATGAGTGCAGTTCCAATCTTGTGGTGTATTCATTTGGTTTGAGTAAGGCCTCTTTCTCGTTGATTAGTTCACCTCCGCTCTTTTGAAAAGTCAGAATTCTTACAGCAGTTTTGTAAACGAACGCGTCTCGGGCCAGACTGACTAACTTAACCTACCCTTGAAGAAGCTTTTCCATAGTTAGGTGCTCTACTTTAGTATGATTGATGTAGGCTAGGCTAGGTTTGGTAATACCCAAAACAAATGAAAAGAGATCGGAGTCGATAGTTGGCAGTTGGCAAGGAACTTGATCCCCCCCAAAAAAACTGGGAGAGCTGCAGTCGAACTCTAATTCTGGAAATAAGCCGAGGCCCTTTTACCAAGTCTACCAGATAGAAGATGATCGAGTGCCAACTATCGTTGCTTTGCACAAGATAGTGCCGTTTCACTTCGAGCTCCTTCCTTCGTAGTCAAATCTGATGATATGTTTTGGCGATGTTACCTATCAAATAAAAGGCCTGCTAGGTAATCGAAATTGGTCAGGTCAGTGAGGACTCACTCACTTACCTACTCCTTATCTATTTAATAGAAACTTCTATCTACTGAATTCAAAAGGTGACCCGCCGGGCTATAAGATAAGATACAGCTGTTGTACTACTTGACTGGTAAGAAAGAGCTTCCGTAAGAACTAGAAGACTCTTGTATGTACGGTAACCCTCTCTTCCGCTACTGGTGGACTGTTGTATAGAAAGGACGACAAAAGCAAGGCACGCTTTTCAAGCGCTTAGGTTCTGCTAGCGGAGGCGCTGCAAGGCCAAGAAGGTATGAACGAAGTGAAGGGCCTCATAGGGGACGACTTTGTTATGGTAGTAATTTCGAACATCTCTTCTCTTCTCTTAGCGTGCATAGTTTGCTTACATGCCGCCTTAGGCACATATCTCTTTCTTAGTTTTACGCTGGCCTAATGAGTTTGAATAAAAGTCAGTCTTTTAGTAAGCATATATAAGTAGTTGTTTAGTGTATAAGAAAATCTTTAGTGGTCGCACCGAAAAGTACGTACGGTGGAGGTTGGTTGAAGATGATCTTACGAGGCGTTCAGAACCAGTCTTGAAGTGAATGAATTAGAAAGAACAAAGAAGTAAGGAAATGAGACGACTCTTTCTTGAACTATATCATAAACAGATCTTCCATTCCACACCAATCATGAGTTTTTCTCTATTCCTCTCGTATATCATCGTAACGCCGTTAATGCTAGGTTTTGAAAAAGACTTTTCATGTCATTCCCATTTAGGTCCAATTCGGATCCCTCCGTTGTTTCCTTTACCTTCCGCACCTTTTCCTCAAAATGAGAAAGAAGGTGGTACACTTGAATTGTATTATTTAAGTGCTTATTGGTTGCCAAAAATCCTACTTCTACAATTGATAGGTCACCTGTGAGACCCCATATTTTGCTTTATCTCGATTTGCGTATTTTACCTTGTTTTATGTGAATTAACCTATTTATGTGATATATGACTTAGAATGTGCTAAATATATGATTAATACTCCTAATACATGCTAAGTGTGCATTCATGAAATTTTCATAATAAACGGAATCAAAAATTTTATCGTCGGTTTTGGTGAATAGTATTTTTGAACACCTGCCTGCTAAAATTTTTAAAGGGGTATTTTAAACATTTTAAAACCTAGTCCTCCGGTATTAATAGACCCATGTTTGATTAAAACGGATTTGGAATCGGTTTTGGAATTTTAAAGATTTTAACATTTTCTTTTGCAAGAAAACGAGTTTTGAGCCGACTCGGGTGAAACTATTTTAATGTAAAACTCTTTGTCACCTAAAATATAATGTCTATAATTAATTTAGGTGTTAATTTATTTGTTGAGCAAGAAATAGTCAAGAAATTAATTAAAATACTAAAAATAGAATTAAAAGACTAAAAATTAACTTTGACTTTCTTTTATTTTATTTGACCAAGCCTTTATATGCATAATATATCATCATCACCTACTAACAAAGCACAAAATACACTCAATTTCACCTACATGGCTGAGAGCCATAGAGAGAAAAACAAAGCCTTTTCTTCAAGTTTTCAAAGCAAAAATTCATAGAAAGACCTAGTTTTTGTCTATAGATTTTCATGCCGAGTTGGATTTTGCTTGTTGGGCACGCATTGCACGCATATCTAGGCTTGTTTCGCATCAAATGTGAGAGAAAAATTTAGATCTCAAAAGTCATTTTTTATATTTTTGCATATAATTGATTATTGAACCATTAGAATGTTAATTTGAAGTTATATTATTGCTCAGTGCATGCTAGGGATCGTTTATGTGTATTACTACGAGACTTGAACCATTGTAGCGAAATTATTTATTTTCGGGTATTTAAAGTTGATAAATTGGCCATTTGATAAATATCTTGAGTTGTTGTGGTTGGAATCGATTGCCGTTGATTTCTAAAAGTTTATTAATTACGTGGTAACGCAGTTATAATGCCGAATTTTTGATTGCGATGTTTGTGTGTAAATTCAGAAATTTCAGCCTAGGTGTCTTGAGGTTTTAGGGTTGTTGGTTTTGTTTTTGTTGTGTGTTGGTTGGTTTTCGAGAGGTCTAATGTAGTTGATTGAATGGGTGAGTGTTAGAAACTTATTTGGAGTTGTTTGGATTAGTAGAATGTAAGATATGATTATTTGAAGTTTAGGTTGTCTTTCTTAAAATTTTTGAATTGAGCCTTTAGTTGATTGGGTGGTATTTGAGTGATTGAATTGTGAGTTGTTGATGGTTAGAGTAGGGTTGGATGACATGTTTAATGCATGTTAAGTTGGATGACCTACTTTGTCATCTAACTTAGTTGTTTTTTGTTTAATTGATTACTTGATGTTATATTGATGATAATTGATGATAATTGATGATTATTGATTGATGATTGATGAACCGGGAGCTAGGCAATTCTTCTAGATTGTCCTCCTGTGAATGATGTTTATTATTATTGCTGAGTTTTGGTATGTGTGTGCCACCTCTCGGGCAGTATCAGGCTATCGAGTTGATAATGGCATGACTACCAGAGACTACCTCCAGCTCGCATGAAGAATGTGTCATGGAGGGTGAGGCTAGTGAGGTACCTCGGGTGTGTGAGTAATAGGGAGTTACAAGAAGAATGGTTAAGATCGTGATGGCGTTTGGAGCTACACCAACTAGAGTATCCTTTATTGATTGGTCATTATAGTTATGTGTTTATATTGTTATTGATGTTTTATTGCGTGTTTACTGCTCAAAGGATCATTTCCAAGGAGTATAGTAAATACTGTTAGAGATCTATCGGATCCTCACTAAGCTTGTTTTATATAAGCCCACTCTCTATTATTGCATGCATGCATGTGTTATTGAGCAAGATTACGGGCACGTGCCTCCAGAAGGGGATAATGTGCCGTATGTGGATGAGTCCTATGTGCCAGAGTCTTGTCCTTGATGCTTGAGATGTTGTATACTCTATTATCTTGTATATTAAACTTGTTGTCTTTTATTTACTTTGTAGTTTATGATGTATAAGTTGTAGTAAAGATAATGAACTAAATGATGCTAACTTAGTAGCTTTTTTTTTGTTATGATTCGGTTGCTAATTTGGTTTACACTCTACTTTGAGATGTATGTTAAAGTTAAGGTATTATGTTGGAATGGAGGCGTATAACTAAGAATGATTATTGTATAATATGGTTATGTTGTATGTTGTTAAGGGCATTGAGGAATTGATTGTTGTTTGGTTGAGGAGTTTGATTGTATGATGTTTTGAGAGGTTGGTTTAGAGCCTCGGTGTCCTAATAACTGTCGTTATACTGCCAAAATTCCGTTGCGTCCTGACTGATCGTAGGTAGGGTCGAGTTAGGGTGTGACATCACCGGGTTATTCAAATAAGTCGTGTTTTCCGTGGTTTTCCCATGTTACAACTTTCGTACCAATTCGGTTGATCCGGAATAGATCGGTTAAACATTCCATTAGGAAGCCTGGTCTTGACTCTTTTGTGTGGTATTCATTCTCGTTCGGCTCTTGGAATCACATCAAGCAATGGTTGGAACAGCTCCCAAAATCCAACAACTTCACCTACTTCATTGCCCCTAACCTTTCTCATACCTCTATTGAAACAAAATGGCTTCATGTTCTTTCATCGATTGGTTATTCCTCTCCGTTCGTATCTCTTTTTCCAATGTCAGTCTTGATTAGTTCACAAGATTGAATGGCTAATTCTCCTCTAGGCCCTCGATTCGATTGTTTTCCAAGAATGTTGAGCCGGGTATCTAAGCCATGTATCTGGGAGGAACATAAAAAAAGAAGGGCTTTCAGTTTTTGCACCCCGTTTTGGTGTTAGAGCTATTTAAAAATCAAAATCTAAGAATCTCTTTTTTAGAAGAAAGAAACTATATATGTCCAATCTCTAGTGGTAGTGGGACCAACCAAGATGTATGTCATCCGACCCGACCTTAGACTCTTTCTTCCTGACCTATTTGACTCTCTGGCCAAAGTTATTTAGGTGGTATTCCGAGATTGAAGAGATCGAATTCCTCCCGGGAACACACGAAACAAATATATGAATAGGGTAAATAGAAATGGAAAAGAGATGTTTCCAATTCATCAAAATTAGAAGCTTTTTCTACATCCATATGATCTACTAAAGTAGATCGGTATTGACCATATAATAAAAGCATATCTTGGTCCATAGAGTCCCCAGAAGGTAAGAACTCCAACCTGTCTGATGCTTCTTCAAACAAATACGATATACAAGTGGGACCTGCAGTATGAGCAAGCTATGCAAAAAACTGCTTCTTTTTTTCGGTTTCGAAGCAACTTGGGCGAAATAGGGTTCTACCGAGAAACCATGGATTTTTGAGTTTTCGCCATTGGTTACTGGTTGAGCCACTGCAATGGAATGAGATAAGAATCTTTGGAGATCTTTCCTCTCCACTTACTCATAACAGGCTTTTCTTATGTAGAAGACTTCTTCCGAATGGCATAATTGTCTGACACTACGGTCCTCGATCTTCAAAGAAAACTGACTCCTCCTACTCCTCATTCTCCTTTGGGATAGGATCATCGTTGGTCCTTCTTTCACTAATAATCTCACCATTTTCTAGTAGTTCGCGCAAATGCGCGAGGGACTATCCTTTCTATCACTTGCCCTCGCTTTTCACTCTCAAAGGGTCTCTCTCTTCTATAAAGTGAAACAAAGCGCATGGCTCTGAAGTGAAGAAAGCTCAATAAACACAGAGGAACACAATGCAGGGCATACGATAAATGAACCCACTAATCATTTCATAAAGAATATATGCTTGACCTTTCTCGATGCTTTTTTTTTGGGTGACTCACCAACCGACCCATCAGTGATCGATGACAGAATGGTACGAACAAATCAAAGTCATTGGATTTGGTAGTTCTCCATTGACTTCTCTCTTTACCCCATTGCATATGTTCCTAAATGGGTGAGCACCTCCAAATGGGCGGGGAAGGGAGAAATGTGTCTTTCTTGATTTTTCGTCAAGGGGAGGTGAGACCCTATGCATAGTGGTAAAGGCGTAAGACCTCCAACTCAAAAGATGGGAGTAAGGTTGACTTCGATCCCTCATCCTAAAGGAAGTGAGCGACATCTTGTACGATGTACGTCCTGGCCGCTTGAAAGCGCTCGCTTGAACAGGTAGACCGGGGAAACTACATAGGATCTCGCACGACATGCGTGAATGTGGTAGCTCAAAAAAGTCATTGCCTATGAGTTAGGGTGGGTTCCGCTTGCCATCTCTATCATGGAATAGATAGCTCCTGCAAGGCTGGCTTCACTCCCAGCATTGAAAAGAGGCAGCCTCATGTCAATGCCCAAAGATCGTGATTTAGCTCTGGCGAGCTCCTCGTTTTCCCGTAGACCGGCCCTGACGCTGAAAAAGTTTTTCAATATGGCATATCCTATTCCCACCGACCAGTTTTGTCATGCTGCCCTAGTACACACCCCATTGAGGTTTCCAAGACTAAAAGATAATAAATAGGGGGCGACCGGGTTCTGGAGGAACAAGTACAGGCAAGTGGGTTAAAGATGTATGTCTTGATCTTTCTTATCAAACTGACAATCCTCGTTCCATTCTATCAGAGCATTCTTCTTAAACAACTTGAACAGAGGCTCACAGGTAGAGGTGATCAGGGCGGCCGATGAAGTTAACACATCCCTGGAAGCTCTTGACTTCAGTTTGCGTCTTTGGCTTTGGCATCTCACCCGGAATGCTACCTGAATCAAAAGAGCACACGAATTCCCTGGATGGAGGCTCATTCCCTACAAGGACTATTACACATTTTTGAAAGAAGGAATGAGAAGGCGGATCATCTTTACCGCTTCCGTTTAATTAGTCAAAAATGACCTATAGTCTTTGTGGTGTCAGTGGTCAAGAATGTCTTACCTCTTCCCTCAGACTTCTTTTATCTTGAAAAAGACTATTGCCCCGCCACGCATCTTGTCTACTGAGGGATGAGTGTCTCCTAACATAGAAGTAGTTTCCGTATGGTAGATTGAAAAGGAGTCTGTCACCCACTCAATCCTGAAGAGCACCACCTTCTTAAGGGTAGGGTTGGTATGGTGGAAGAAGGAAAATGAGAACGGTGTCAAAGTGAAAAAGTTAGGTAGGCTCTTAATCTGTTGACGGTTATCCAGATTTCCTTCCTTCAGACCACCGCCAGTAAGATCAGTCTTCAGTCTATGGTAGGTTGTCACTCATCGGTGTCATCGTATTCGATAAAGCGTCCTTCGACACTTTCTTTTGTGACTGGTCCACTTTAAGTTAAAGGCTCTCTGTTTTCTCATTCCTTGACCTTCAGTCACATTACTATGTAGTGTGGGTGGATGCAGCCAGGTACGAACGATGGGGCGTCGACTTGGGGCCTAAGAAATAAATATAAGCTTTGATTAACCAACACATAGCATGCATTGGAAGGATGTATAGCATCAACATACTATGAGTGGCACTTTCATAATCAAGATTCCCGTGGGCCAACGGGCTTATGTACCTGATATTCATCTTAGTTCGTTTGCTTTGTACCTACTGCTCCTCTTGTTGCCTTTGATTATGCCGAAAATGGTGCCTCTTGCTTGTGGCGAGCGGGCTTGCTTTCCTCAGTTACGGGGAGTATAGAAGCCCACGGAGCGGAAGAGAACAAAGAGCAATAGACTTCGCTTTGATCCTTACTGCTTGAAGTTTAATCCCCTCAACAATAGGAATTTTTGCCTCCCTGCGGTATAGGATTTGGATTAGATCGTACACCGGCAAAGAAGACTGCCATGGGTGGCTACCAGCTTTCCTTTCTTTATCGATGAAGCTCGCCGGATATCTATTCATCTTCTTATGCCTCAACAAGATCTGTGGTTCCCTCCGCTTGTTTTGGTCCTTAAGTGGAATTTAGGTACACAATATTCATTGCCTGGTTACACCTTTGATTCCTTTGATTCTGATTTAGTGCCGATCCTTATCTAAAATCCCCAAAAACCCAATTCTAAGGCTGGAACCTCTCCCTATCGGTCAAGCATCTACCTTCCTCTCCTTATCAGTAGACTTACTTCATACCTTTAGGCTACCCATTGTCGTTTCAGTTTCATCTGGTCTCGTACTGGGTGAGATAGCTTGAACATGGATTTTCTTTGTCGGGTATTCCACTGCCTACGCCATGCTTTAGTCCTCTTAGCCCTCTACAACCTAGGCTAGGCTTCGATCATCCGCAACAAAAGAAGAGACAAAATCCATGCATGAGCCTGAAACTACATGGAAGAAAGACAGCTGAGGGGTGAGATTTGACTCGCCTCCCTTACAGAAGAGTAAGCTTCTACCCATGTTCCTTCTTTTAAGAATAAAATAGAGTAAGGTCTTTACCGATCTATTCTATGAAAATTATTCATTATACGCCTTCCCGAGGAAAAGGTGGTTGTGAAGTGAACTTCCTTTCGGTGGAAGCGGGAAGTGCGATAAAGACTCTATTTCTTCCGCTGAGGTGAGGATCTCCTCTATTCCTATTCTATTTCATGGGATATTATAAGTATTCCTATTCTTTTGATTAGATCGCCTACGGGCAAGAAAACAAGGAAGACCAACCGCTACAGTTTCGCTTCCTTACTTCTTGGGTGACTTTCTAGTTGGAATAAGGGACATAAGGGGCAAGGCCCTTTTAAGGAGTTATAGGTCGACCCTTATAGGATTAAATACATCCTAGTCCCATCAAGCATTAAAACTCGAGCGAAAACAACTGACCAAGTGTCACGCCCGAGATTGAGCCATGCATTCAATTACTGTTGCATCCCTTGTTTGCGCATTTCCTTCTGTGCATTATTAACTGCCTTCTTAAATTACTATTCACTCCGTTTTTAAACTTCATACTATTACGAATTAGCATTTTTATTAAATCATATTAATTGTTAGAATAGTGGGAAAAATGAGCAATTGAGCTAGAAGCGATAGGAGAGCTCGTGTAGAAAATGATTTTAGTAGTTCAATGAATAGTGTTACATAACTAACTTAGAGTTTTAATTAACTAGCACACATGTTTCACACCTTAGGCTCGTTTCTAAGCTATCAACGCGCATTTTAGAAGCCACTTAAACACCAAAACTTGACCCCACCCAACCATGCACCTTAAATATCAACTAAAGCTCATAAAATGCAAAAGAAAAAAAAATAAAAGCTGAAAAACAGAGCTGAAACCCGACAGCCCTTCTTGCTCTTGGGAGGAAATTTTTCTTCATCAACTCTTCAATTCAAGCCAAGCCAAGCCTTGATCAACTAGTGTAGGGTGTTTGCAAGCTTCCTAGGTGCTCTTACGCCCATTGGTGAGGGATTTCACGGCTTAGTTTTGCATTTCTAAATAGTTTCTATTTTCTTGATTTGTTGAAAATGTGTTCAATTTCTATTGTATTGATTATCTATGCTATTATACCATGTATATGAATGCTAGGGAACACATTTGAGCCATCGTTTCGCTTTTTAAATGGTTGGAATCGTTAGTTTGATTATTGGAATGAATAGTGACAGAAATTCTAGGGTTTTGTGAAATCGTGCATTTTTAACTTGATTCAATGCTTCTAATAGATGCCTTAGGTGCTAGTGAAGGTAGTCTAATAGCCCTGTGTGCTTGCATTGCTTTAAAATTGCATAAAATGTGAAATAGTCGACTTTAACAAAGGGGTTTCAAGGTTAATGCGAATCCGGGTGGATTCGGGCTTCACTTCTAGTATTCTTAGGCTACCTAGGTGCTATAGAAGCTTTGATAACCCTTGTTTGAATCCCAGATAAGGTATGTGTAGTTTAAAGCCATAAGAGGGAATTTGGGGCTTTCGGGGTAATAGCGGGCGTTTGAATGAGTTAGAGGGTTGAGAGGATACCTTGAGGGTTAGTTAGAAGGTTGGGCGAGTTTGCCTTGAAAATGGAATCATTAACTTTGGTTTCGAAGACAAATAGTTTGAAAAATAAAGGGGTTTAGGTGCAATTTCGGTTGACTCACACTTCTAAACCCATGGCATGACTTCTTGAGTGTTTATATGTGTTTCAAGTTGATTTGGTGCTTTTGGTATGATTCTATGCTTATCTTGTAGATGTCCCTTTGTAAAACTACTTATTAGCTTATATAATTGCTTCTATTCTAACTGCCTCGAGGTCAACCTACTTTGTTGATCCTCATATGTGTTAATGCTTATATTATTGCTATTAACTTGCCATTGTAAAGTGCATTGCATAGTGGTTACGTAACCATAGTGTCAGGGGCGGATGTGTTGAATATCGGCTGGGCGGTAGAGGGCTTGTCGGTGGATATTCAAACTCCGTGCCCTAGTCCCTCATTCGCCAGGTCTGGAGATTTCCAGGGGATGGTGCGTCGTAGGATTATCGGGGTACATCCGGAGTACACCCACTGGAGTGTTTGGGGATTATGTTAGCTTTTCGTGATCGTGCTCGTGGTTCGTGGAACGTGAATGAAGACTCAATGAAGATTGGTGTATAGGGGTTATGTGAAATGTATCCTTTAAATATGTGGTTATTTAAGTTTTCATTGTTTCTTTAATTGTCTAAGTGTTATTGTGGTATAACTGTATTATCTGTTGCATTGCACGCCCCGGGACTATATCCCTCACTGGGCAACAGTGGTTGCTCATACCTCGATATATGTTTCAGGAGACACTGAGGGTGATCCCCAGCTTGTTGAGTTAGTTGAGGAGGAGGAAGTCCAGATTGATCCTTTACCTTAGTTGCTGTGCCTGATAGCTTCAGGTGGGTTAAATTCTTGCTGATATGTGGAAGGCTCATCTGTTTATTTTATGTCCTATTTTGTGGCCTAAAGGCTATGTATATGCTTGTTGTATAAAGTTGAATGATAGTTGATTGTGGTGTAGATTCAGAAGCTTATGACTTGTAATAACTTATGTTTCTGCTTTTATTCACTTTGCATGCTTGGGAGTGATTGGCTTAATGTAGAATGTTTTAATGTTATCCTAGAATGACATGGCTAATAGCCTATATTGTAAACAAGTTACTTGCATGCTTGTGTGGTTTTGGAACTGTTGTTTGCTTCAAGGCTCGGATGGCCTTGAATCTTTAAATATTTATCCATGAAAAGTTTGTTATCTTGTGGTTACCTTATTTGAGAGTTTACAGGTTTTCAGAATGTCCACGGTACAGGGGAGACTCTGTCTGTCTGTCGGGTCCGGACTTAACCTTTAGATTGGGGTTGGGTCGGGGCGTGACATTTAAGTGGTATCAGAGCTATTAAATGCTTGAAGCCGGGTTAATTTTCTCGGTCTGTGGGTAGAGAGGTCTATTATGTGATTGCGTGATTACATGAATTAAGGATTACTTGTTTGGTGAAGTGAAATTTGAATTAGGAATGAACATGCTAGCATGAAAATAGAACATCAAGGGTCTAGAATGCCAAGTATGATCTAGTGACTTATGTGTACTTCAAGAATGTAGAATATTTATACGAACTTCTATATACTTGACTTTATGTGAATCTATTTGGACTTTTCTTTATGTGTTTACTTATGAATTGCATATATACATATATATACCTGTCATAACACTTTGCATTCTAGCTATTCGAGATGGGGCCCCGCCGTCGTACTGAGGATCCGAATGTCAATAGAAAACCAGAAGAGGTTCATGGGCAAGAAGCCGGATTGGTAGGTAATGCACCCCTAGTTCAGGAACCGAGTACGGCACAAATCTTAGCCACAATGGCCACTGCTATGAATACCATCGCCCAGTTTGTGACACAGCAGGGTCAGACAGGGGTTGTTGGAGGTAATCAGGCTGCGAAAGCCGGGGGTAGTAGTACTACCGGGGGTAACTTGTATGATCGGTTTATTCATCATGGGGCCTATACTTTCTTTGGAGAACCGGATGACATGAAGGCTGAAATGTAGCTGCGGAAGTTTGAAAGAGTGGCAGCAATACTCGAGTGCCATGATGATAGAAAGACCACTTATGCCACATTCCTTGTAGAGGGTGACGCTGAAGATTGGTGGCGTACCGTCAGTGAGAAATAGGAAGCTGAGGGGGTTCATCACTCGTGGGCTGACTTCATCCAAGAATTCCGAGACAAGTACATATCGGTGGTTGCCCGCGAGAGGCATCAAACAGAGTTCATAAACTTGAAACAGGGAAGTATGACAGTAGATCAATATGAGGCTACTTTTACCAAGCTTTCTCGTTACGCGCCAGCTTTGATACAGTCGGAGGACATGAAGATCCAGAGATTCATCCTGGGTTTGAGGAGGGATATTATGCTAAATTTGTGTACGAATGATTTCCCTAATTATGCTACAGTAGTCCGAGCCGCCTTGAGATATGAGAAACGCAAGGCCGATGTGTTAGTTGAGACCAGTCAATCGAGTAAGCGGTTTCAGCCTTAGAGTCAAGGGTACCAGGGACAGGATATATCAGTTGGGCAGAGTACACAGCCGAGACAAACTCAGAGTTATACAGGGCCTGCTCAGACTCAGACACGACCAATTCAGAGTCAGACTCAGAGTCAATTCCGTCCAGCAGTATCCCGTTTGCAGCAGGGTAGTTCAGCTACCTCTACTTACAGAGCTCCTTCGGGAGGCACTGCTCTAAGACGTCACCAGCAGTGCAGCTTCTGTCAGTGTCAGGGCCACACTAAGGATGTTTGTTGGAAGAAACAAAACAAGTGTACAGGTTGCGGCAGTGATCAGCACAGGGTTAAGGATTGTCAGAAATTTAAGAACCCTAGGGGTCAGACGTCAGCTCAGAACTCTCAGACCAGGGCACCAGCTGCAGCACCACCACCACGAGGTTAGGCCCATGTATTTACTTTGGATGCTGAGGAGCTTCCGGATACGACCGCTGTGGTAGAAGGTATTTTTCTTCTTAATGATCAATCAGTTAAGGTTTTAATTGATTCTGGGGCTTCGCATTCTTTTATTACTTCTACTTGTGCACAAAATGCTAAGTTGAAACATGATAAACTGTTGCATGAGATTGTGGTTTATACTCCTATGGGTCCGAAGTTTGTTACTAGATCTATTTGCAGAGCATGTAGTATTTTTATTGAGGGTCGTGTTTTTCCTGCTGATTTGATTATCCTACCCTTCAATGACTTTGAAATTATATTGGGGATGGACTGGTTAAGTAAATATTATGCCCAGCTTGATTGTAGAAAGAAGATTGTGTATCTGAAAATGCCCGACCAGCCTGTACTTAAAATAGTTGGTAGTAGAAAATCTACGGGAACTCCTATTATTTCTTCTATTAGAGCATCTAAATTATTGAGCAAAGGTTGTGAGGCTTATCTTGCATATTTGATTAATCAACCCGTGGATCAATTGAAATTGAATGATGTACCTATCGTGAGGGAATTTCCGGGGGTCTTTCCTGAGGAATTACCGGGGTTACCGCCTGATAGGGAGATAGAGTTCATGATTGACTTATTGCCGGGGACTTCACCTATCTCTAGGACTCCATATAGAATGGCTCCACCCGAATTGCAGGAATTGAAAGTTCAATTGCTGGGCTTGCTTGAGAAGGGATTCATTCAGCTGAGTTCTTCACCTTGGGGTGTGCCAGTCCTATTTGTTAAAAAAAAAGACGGATCTCTTCGCTTATGCATTGATTATCGGGGTCTTAATCAGGTAACCATCAAAAATAAATATCCTTTGCCTTTAATTGAAGAGTTATTTGATCAGTTGCAAGGCGCCAGGGTATTCTCTAAATTCGATCTGAGGCAAGGCTATTATCAGCTGAGGATTAAGAAAGATAATGTTCCTAAAACTGCTTTCGGAACTCGATATGGCCATTATGAGTTTGTTGTCTTGCCGTTTGGTCTTACTAATGCTCCCACTGCATTCATGGACTTAATTCAGAGGGTATTCCGTCCATATCTGGACCAATTTGTGGTTATATTCATTGATGATATTCTTGTCTATTCTAAATCTGAGGCGGAACACGAACAGCATCTCAGAATTGTGTTGCAGACTCTTCAGGGGTATCAGTTATTTGCGAAGTTTAGCAAATGTGAATTCTGGCTTAAGCAAGTTGCTTTTCTTGGCCATATTATCTCGCAGGATGGTATTTCTATTGATCCAGCGAAGATTGAAGTTGTGTTATCTTTGAAATGACCTGAAACTGTCATGGAGATTTGTAGCTTCCTTGGGTTAGCTGGGTATTATCGAAGGTTTGTCAAGGATTTCTCTAAAATCGCAGGGCCTTTAACTCAACTTACTCAGAAGAAAATATTATCGAAGGTTTGTCAAGGATTATCAAGAATTGGGAATTCATGGAAGAATTATGCTTATGGAAGCCTAATACTTCATATTCTGGTATTCAATTCGCAAGTTTTCAAATTCAATCTCTATTATTATCCAGGATTCGAGAAGCTCAACAGGCTGATCTTCAATTGTTGAAAGTCTTAGAGAATTCAAAAGGGGGAGAGTCGGATTTCAAACTGCACGACGATGGTATTCTTAAATTCAAAGGCAGAATTTGTATTCCGAATGATCCAACTTTAAAGAAGGATATTCTTGCTGAGGCACACAGTTCTAGATATACTATCCATCCAGGCAGTACTAAAATGTATAGAGATTTGAAGCAAAACTTCTGGTGGAATAATATGAAGAGAGAAGTTGTTGACTATGTTGCTCGATGTCTTACTTGTCAGAAAGTTAAAGCAGAGCATCAGAGGCCTGTAGGGTTGTTGAAGCCTTTGGCTATTCCTGTTTGGAAATGGGATCATATTACCATGGATTTCGTATCAGATTTACCGAGCTCTTCGAAGGGTAATGACTCAGTTTGGGTTATTGTGGATAGATTGACCAAGACTTCTCACTTCATTGCTAAAAAGAAGTATGATTCTCTTGATAAGCTAGTAGAGTTGTATATTGAGAATGTTGTCCGACTTCATGGAATACCAAAGAGTATTGTGTCAGATAGAGATCCCAAATTCACCTCTCAGTTCTGGCAGAAGATTCAGAAAGCTTTGGGCACAACTTTGAGTTTCAGTACAGCTTATCATCCTCAGACAGATGGTCAATCCGAGAGAACTATCTTAATCCTCAAGGATATGTTACGGGCTTGTATTCTGGATTTCGGTAATAGTTGGGAGAAGTATTTGCCACTCACAGAGTTCGCCTACAACAATAGTTATCAAGCTACTATTGGTATGGCACCTTATGAGGCACTGTATGGGCGTAAATGCCTGTCTCCTCTCTACTAGGATGATGTTGGTGAAATGAAGACGGTCGACCCTACTCTCTTACCTGAAATGAACAAAATGATTGATCATGTGCATCTTATCAGAAAAAGAATGCTTATAGCATAGAGCCGGCAAAAGAGTTATGCAGATAGATACCGTCGTGATCTGAAATTTGCCGTGGGGGATCGAGTATTTCTGAAAATTTCTCCTCGCAAGGGTTTGATTCGGCATGGTAAAGGAGGTAAACTCAGTCCTCGATATGTAGGACCATTTGAGATAACTGAAACTGTTGGTGAATTGGCTTACCGTCTAGCTTTACCTCCCAGTCTGGGCAGAATTCATGATGTATTCCATGTTTCTATGCTTCGGAAGTATCAGCCAGATCCCTCTCACATACTTGAGCCGGAACTGCTAGTGATCAGTGAAACTTTGACCTACACAGAGAAACCTCTTCAAATTATTGATCAGAAGGTTCAGGAGCTGAGGACTAAAAGCATTCCGATGGTTAAAGTTTTGTGGGATCATCACGGAGTAGAGGATGCGACGTGGGAGAGAGAGGATCAGATGCGGGAGCGGTATCCAAAGTTATTCGCCGAATCATGTAAGAATTGCGTGGACGCAATTAGTTTAAGGGGGAGAGGATGTGACGCCCGAGATTTAGCCATGCATTCAATTACTGTTGCATCCCTTGTTTGCGCATTTCCTTCTGTGCATTATTAACTGCATTCTTAAATTACTATTCCCTCCGTTTTTAAACTTCATATTATTAACGAATTAGCATTTTTATTAAATCATATTAATTATTAGAGTAGTGGGAAAAATGAGCAATTGAGCTAGAAGCGATAGGAAAGCTCGTTTAGAAAATGATTTTAGTAGTTTAATGAATAGTATTACGTAACTAACTTAGAGTTTTAATTAACTAGCACACATGTTTTACACCTTAGGCTCGTTTCTAAGCTATCAACGCGCATTTTAGAAGCCACTTAAACTCCCAAACTTGACCCCACCCAACCATGCACCTTAAATATCAACTAAAGCTCATAAAATGCAAAAGAAAAAAAAAGCTGAAAAAACAGAGCTGAAACCCGACAGCCCTTCTTGCTCTTGGGAGGAAATTTTTGCTCATCAACTCTTCAATTCAAGCCAAGCCAAGCCTGGAGCAACTAGTGTAGGGTGTTTGCAAGCTTCCTAGGTGTTCCTACGCGTATTGGTGAGGAATTTCACGGCTTATTTTTGCATTTCTAAATAGTTGCTATTTTCTTGATTTGTTAAAAATGTGTTCAAATGCTATTGTATTGATTATCTATGTTATTATACCATGTATATGAATAATAGGGAACACTTTTAAGCCATCGTTTCGCTTTTTAAACGGTTGGAATCGTTAGTTTGATTTTTGGAATGAATAGTGATAAAAATTCTAGGGTTTTGTGAAATCGCGCGTTTTAACTTGATTCAGTGCTTCTAATAGATGCCTTAGATGCTAGTAAAGGTAGTCTAATAGCCCCGTGCGCTTGCATTGCTTTAGAATTGCATAAAACGTAAAATAGTCGACTTTAACAAAGAACCTTTGGGGTTAATGCAAATCCGGGTGGATTCGGGCTTCACTTCTAGTATTCTTAGGCTACCTAGGTGCTATAGAAGCTTTGATAACCCTTGTTTGAAGCCCGGATAAGGTATGTGTAGTTTAAAGCCATAAGAGGGAATTTGGGGCTTTCAGGGTAATCGCGGGCGTTTGAATGAGTTAGAGGGTTGAGAGGGTACCTTGAGGGTTAGTTAGGAGGTTGGGAGTGTTTCCCTTGAAAATGGAATCATTAACTTTGGTTTCGAAGAGAAATAGTTTGAAAAACAAAGGGGTTTAGGTGCTATTTCGGTTGACTCACACTTCTAAACCCATAGCATGACTCCTTGAGTGTTTATATGTGGTTTCAAGTTGATTTGGTGCTTTTGGTATGATTCTATGCTTATCTTGTATATGTCCCTTTTGAAAAACTACTTATTAGCTTATATAATTGCTTCTGTGTTAATTGCCTCGAGGTCAACCTACTTTGTTGATCCTCATATGTGTTAATGCTTATATTATTGCTATTAACTTGCCATTGTAAAGTGCATTGCATAGTGGTTACGCAACCATAGTGTCAGGGGATAATGTGTTAAATATCGGCTGGATGGCAGAGGGCTTGCCAGTGGATATTCAAACTCCGTGCCCTAGTCCCCCATTCGCCTGGTCCGGAGATTGCCAACGGATGGTGGGTCGTAGGATTATCGGGGTACATCCGGAGTACACCCACTGGAGTGTTTGGGGATTATGCTGGCTTATCGTGATCGTGCTCATGGTTCGTGGAATGTGAATGAAGACTCAATGAAGATTGGTGTATAGGGGTTATGTGAAATGTATCCTTTAAATGTGTGGTTATTTAAGTTATCTTGTTTCTTTAATTGTCTAAGTGTTATTATTGTATAACTGTATTATCTGTTGCATTGCACGCCCGAGGACTATATCCCTCACTGGGCAACAGTGGTTGCTCATACCTCGATATATGTTTCAGGAGACGCTGAGGGTGATCCCCAGCTTGTTGAGTTAGTTGAGGAGGAGGAAGTTCAGATTGATCCATTACCTTAGTTGATGTGCTTGATAGCTTTAGGTGGTTTAACTTCTTGCTGCTATGTGGAAGGCTCATCTGTTTATCTTATGTCCTATTTTGTGGCCTAAAGGCTATGTATATGTTTGTTGTATAAAGTTGAAGGATAGTTGATTATGGTGTAGAATCAGATGCTTGTGACTTGTAATAACTTATGTTTCTGCTTTTATTCACTTTGCATGCTTAGGAGTGATTGTCTTAATGTAGAATGTTTTAATGTTATCCTAGAATGGCGTGGCTAATAGCCTATATTGTAAACAAGTTACTTGCATGCTTGTGTGGTTTTGGAACTGTTATTTGCTTCAAGGCTTGGATGGCCTTGAATCTTTAAATATTTATCCATGAAAAGTTTGTTATCTTGTGGTTACCTTATTTGAGAGTTGACAAGTTTTCAGAATGTCCACAGTACAGGGAAGACTCTGTCCGTGTGTCGGGTCCGGACTTAACCTTTAGCTTGGGAGTTGGGTCGGGGCATGACACCAAGAGCTACCTTACCAGATTTTATTGCTCATACGGCTTCGTTAGAGTCTTACTAATACTTCTTCAGTCGCTCCTGGGGAAAAAAGGAAGATTACATAGACTATTTATTTTATGCAAAAGAGCCATCATAGCTTATGAAAGAGCAGCTTGGAAATGCCTAATTAGTTTAAGGTACTGACGAAGAAAGCCCTTTTTTCTGTGTTGTTGGAATAGGAATTGTTGGTGGTTTAAAGGGCATTACATAAGGATATGGAATAAGGAGTACAACTTTGGTTCTAGTTCTATTTTCCCTAAGCCAAATCTATGTCCTGAATGGCTAACTATTAAATAAAATGAAGTATCACCCGTTTCTGTTATGGGGTACGAAAGATAGCCAACAAGACACCCAATGAGCTAGGACTAGGGAGGGATTTTTCTCTAGAAATGATTTGACTCTTTTCTTATATAGAATCGCCTTTCACCTGCTCAAAACAAAAAAGGCAATTCCTTGTTCTATCAAACAAGCTTCTAAACACCTTCTCTTATATTGTCACAAGAAGGGACTAGGTTCCTAGCCAAGCCAAGGAATCTACGATCGATTGTAAATATCCCACAACGGGATAAGAAGCAAGGAAGGAGTGCCACTTAGTTAAATTCTTTTATTTATAAAAATAACCACCGAAGCAAATCCTTTTATTTTGAAATATCCAAGCCAATGAGTAGAATGGCAAGGTGACCACAGGGAAAGAGAGGCATTACTAGAAGGAAAGTAGTCCAACTTAATGTCTTATGCATCAGTGGCATTTGAATGAAAGTAGTAAACCAGTAGCCAAGAATCATCGATTTTGGAGTTACCGGCGCCGCCTGGCACAGACGTAATAAACTCTTTGAACCGTTGGAACATCAGTAGTATAAGAAGAGGAAGAACTGGGGCATTCCTTTCATTCCCACCTTCATAAGAAAGATCTTCAAGTTCCCTCCGACCAATGGTCGAATATCAGCTGTTACTAGTAAGTGAAGCAATCAAGCTAGTCTTCTTTTCCAAGGTAAGAATTAGTCGCTGATCCGCTGTTACTCTTATAATAAGCTTTGTTGCAGCTGATCCACTGTTACTACGACTATCGCATATCAGCTGTAGGTATACTAGTACTCTAACTAACGTATCTTTCCCTTGCCCTTTCTCTGGTCTTGTCGCTGTTGTTCTCTTTTTTATTTAGTTATGTCGTCTTTATTCTTGCTTTTCTGCAGCTCCTGCTTCTGGCTCCGCTGGCTGCTTTTGGGCATGCTCGCCAGACCCCTTGTTGTGAGTTTCTATTTGTTCCTTGCTTCTTTTTTTCCAAACTGTTCTGCTACCGCCGTTGAGGTTGTTTTTAGACCACCTAGAGGATAAAGACGCCACAAGGAGGAGGTTGGTTTACGCCAGGGACCACAATTAAAGATCAACAAAGGGAAGTCTTTTAACATACACATCTTACAGATCAGTCTAAATTCCCTCCAATTGAAAAAAGGTTAAGTTTCATCCTTTCTAGCTTGACAGCCACCCGTGCTCCGAGACGGATTTTGTTAATGCAATCCCCAAGAGTATTATTGTAGGAGATCGCAAAAGCCCTTGACGGCCTTTGTTCCCTCGCCACCTCCTCTACGCTTATCCCGAGTGCATCGAAAGTTTGGTTCTCTAAGGGCGAAAACCAGTCCCTCGCCACCTGGTTAAGGGGTTCGTTACAATACTCACAGGGACTGTTGACTTGATGAGTTCTGCATACATGAGCAAGGAAGATTTTTAGCCCTAACGACAAACGAACCTACGTTCGGGACATTTTCAGGGAGTAGCCCGCTTCCCACAATAGGGAAATTCCTCACACATAATTAAGGGAGCCATTGAAAGGTGACTAAAACACCAGCAACAGAGACTACCCGAGCTAATGATAGAGGCAAGAACACTTTTCGGCCAAGTCCCACTAATTGATCATAACGATACCGTGGAAATGCTGCACGAACCTATATATATAGGAATAGAAACAGAATCACCTTTATACTAAACTAGATCGAGCCCGAGATTATCTTGGAAATGGGAAGATCTAGGATAGGCGGCCAACCTCCTGGAGAGAGCGATGTGCATAGACCAGGTGAGTAAGGATGCAGCTTCGTGGATCGCTCATCGGGCCTGATAGGTAATGGTAGCACACCCTTCTCAAAGGAACCGTACGTGACACTCTCGCGTCATACGGCTCCGTCCCGAAATCAGGACCTTCCCTTTCCTTTGACCAATGGGTCCTCAAACCAACTTGTCCTCCGTACTTCATTCCTCTCCCTATCGGTCGAGCTTTTTCAAACCTCGGTAAGAGGTTTTTTTTTCATTGATTGATTGATTGATTCAAGGTAGCTTTAGCTTGCTTTCAAGTCCAAGCACTAGTAGCGGTAGAAGCATGTCGCCAGAAGCGAACTTTCGGGCCGGAAAGGTTTTTTTATGTCGAAAGCCCCAAAACTAGCTATCTTATAGTAGACAACTAAGGCAAGCCTACTCAACTAATTTGATAAGTAAAGGCCTGTTCGCATCGCAACTAATAGATAAAAAACAAAGACAACTAGACTAAAGTATAGCCTTGCTGTTCGGATCTTGACCGGATTCGAGCTTCCCAAGCTCTATGTTGTTGGGGAACTCTGCAAGGGTCTTACCACCTTCTTGATTGACTATACTTGAGTCTTTGGAGTACTTTGGGATTATATTCCACGTCGAGGATTTGTGCTTGTAGGCCAGGGTGAATATTACAGACCAGCTGATCTGGTGGCCGACAATCGTTCGTACTTGGTAAAAGTTATTATGGCACCTGTAGTAGGACAGAGGACTTATCGCGATGCCCGCAGACCAATTTACGATGTCTCTGTCACTGACGTTCGTCAAGCAAGCCATGTGGATTGGCCAGGGTATTCTTCGGCTATTGAGACCCCGATCCCGAAGCCTTCGGAGTATTTTTTTGATAGGCACCTCTATTTGTATAGGGACTTCGCTGCTGATAGATCTCATCCAGTGTCCCCCTCATTCCCCCTTAGCCTTCTGCCTTACGGGAGTATACAATGACAACTTCTGGGCATGAGTGCCCGATCATGAGACTACCTGTTGAACGTCCAATGGCACATTTCTCTGACCTGAGCTATGGAACAACGAGATCCCCTTTGATCTTTGTCGGATGTGCTTGACGGTCCCCCATAATGCGCTTACTTGGGGTCTTCTTACTCCAGCTGTTCCAAGAGTCTCTACTAGTTGAACTGCGTCCAGTAGACTCCATGTTCTGCTCATCCCCTTCGTCAACTGTTTGATCAGGATACTATTACCTAGGTTCTTAAACTTGGAATGAATGTCGGAGCGTAGGTGGCAAGCAATTATATGGATACATTGTTTTACCCATAGACACTTCTCTAGCTCTCGCAAGAATTGTGTAGGAGTCATCCTTGGAGGGACTTCCCGAATCACCGTACCGAGAAATTCTGCCGTACTCCGTGCAACTATTGTTCTTGATCCTGCAGAGTCTACCCAAAGGTTCAGGCCGGATTGTAAGAAGTGGGAGATACGTTTTTGTATTTCTATGAGAAGCTCTACGGCACCCACGATTCCTAATAGGAAGTCATCGGCATATCGTGCATAACAAATCCTTATTAAGTAATGAGTTTTTAAGAGGGCCAGCTTACGGGCCAGGCCTCTCTCTGACCTGATAACTAGTATCGTCTCCCCACCCTGCTCTATCAGCATGCCCCTTCTTTTGCAATACTTAAAAAAGTGTTTCATGGTCCAATTATTATTATAGCCTTCTCTACCATAGAATTTGGCCTTCGGGGACAACCCGACGGCTTCTATGAGGAAGGTGGCGCAAAGGAGGCTCGAGGGCTTGTTAAGGAAGGCGGCAAGGGCCGACGAAGGAGGGAAAACAAAAGGCATTTTCTGGTCCCCCCTGAGCTGTGGGGTGCTTGTGGGGCGGTATGCCATGACGAAACAAGGGAATGAAAGCCCGCTTTGCGTTGGATGCTCTTTACCCTCCTCACAATGATGGCTTTGTTATCTTGGGGAGCGTTGAAGCTTGCTTCTTCTACAGAGTTTTCTTGGCCATCAATAGGAGCTGTCCTTAATAGAACTGATTTGATTCTCTAAATAATCGAAATTTCGTACTTTTGTCGGATCCTCCCTATCTCCTGATATAACTTGTGTAGGTAGATGTTACCTATTAGGGCCGATAGGAATACACTGTGTGGGATGGAGTAAGGTAACTTCTCACCTCCTACAAGTCATCCGGCGTAAAAGACTTTCTGAATGGAGTAAAAAAAACTTGGGATCGTCGATCACTTCCTTAAAGATTGGGATAAGTCGATGTCGGTCGATAGTGTGAAAACACTTCCTGATGTCAAATTCCAAAAACCAGCGAGAGGTTTCCCACTCTTCTTTGATCTGTCTTAGGGCCGAGTGGCAGCCTCGACCTGAGCTGAAGTGCGAAGTGTCTGGAAACTTGGGATCGTAAATGGATTTGAGTACTATTCTGATCGCCTCTTTCACGATCCTTTCTATAGGTAGAACTACTATGAGCGGTCTAAACTTCGATGCTTATTTCTTTCTTCATATAGTAAAGGGGAGCAAAGCCCGTTTTTTGCTCCCTCTATTGATAGATCAAGGGCCCTCCTGTTGTCATTTCAGTGACTTATAGGGCTTCTCTCAGCTCAGTATTTTGCTTTCTTGAGAATGGTCGCCACTTCTCCCAGGACCGGAATGATTATCCCTGCCCGATGGGTCTACATCCATCCATGAATGTCGTCACGTACTGCTAACTTCCCCGCCATTCTTGTAACTGACACTTGTAATCCATGCAGGTGTGTCCGCACCCCCCTGAATGGATGAGAAATAATGAATTTCTCAGAGCAACCCCCCAGGTTCCAGACCCAAGAGTCAACTTTCCCGTATGAGCATTCGGTACATGTAACAGTCCGTGGAAGAGTGAAAGGGTCACCACTACTGAGGATCTCCCCCCTATTCTTTGATAGGTCGTATGAGGGTTCGCCGCGGTTCATTGCTGTGCTTACACACTAGGCTACCCTTTTTCGAAAGCTCCGCGGGACCACCTATAACTAGTTTTTGGTCGGAGGGGTTTATTGCACTAAAATGCCGGGACGCAGGCTCTCGAATAGTGAAGCCCAACAAATGTTAGATGAAAAGCCCCACACCTCATTAAGATCATAATGACATACTTTCCCAAAAAAGAAAGAGCATACCCCATTGAAGACGAGAGTAAGGTACAACAAGGCCATTTCTAACCACCGCCTTTCTCACGGAGCCGTACGTGGACGTTACCGCTCATACAGCTCCCAACCAGCAAGTAGTTAGCATTCCCTTACAAGGAATGGAAGTGTGAATGAATCGACATCAAATAGAGGCATTTTTTTTCATCAATAACATGATAAGAGCATCCCTTTCACAAAAACCTACTAATCCCTCATATCTTGCCACTTCAGCACCTTGTGATCTTCTCAAAGATCATTACAAGCCCTCTCCGTCAATGTTTTTATAGATTCCAAAAATTTCATGGTGGATCAAGACGAAAATGATTCTAGAAATTCAGGACATACTAATCTTGGAGCTTCTGCTCTCCTCTGGGGAGGGGTTTTATTTATAGAGAAATAGGTGAGTCGAGGGTAGCCTCCCACTTGACTGATTTCTCAGAGTCGGAGTGTGAAACCCCACTTTTCTACTTTAACTTGATTTATGTGCTTTGTCTCGTTTTGTGTGCATATGACCTGTTTATGTGCTATAGGGCCTAGAATATTATAATTTTGATATCAATACTCCTAATACGTGCTAAATGTGCATTCATGAAATTTTCATCAAAAACGGAGTTAAAAATTTTATCGCCTACTTTTAGTGAATAGTGTGTTCGAAACACGTCCACTAAAATTTTGAAACTGGTATTTTTAACCCTTCTAGACCTAGACCACGGACTTTAATAGACCTCTGTTTGATGAAAACGGTTTTAAAATTGGCTGAGGAATTTATTAGGGTTTTTACACCGACTTTTGCGAAAATCGAGTTTTAAGCCGACTCGGGTGGAATTGTTTGAATGTAAAACTTCTTGTCACCTAAAAATAATCTACTTGGGCTATTTTGGGTATTGAATAATTGTTTGAACTTTGGTGATTAAGAAAATGCATTTAAAAGACAAGAAAATGAATTAAAGGACAAAAAATACTACTTTGACTTTGCAATTTTTTATTTGACCAAGCTTTTAAATACATATTATCATCAACACACACTCAACACAACACAAAACACATTCAAAAAACACATAGGAGGCCGAGAGGAAGAAGATAGAAAAAGAAAGAAAAAACCTCAAGATTTTCAACCAATTTTTCAAAGAAAAACCTAGTTTTTGTCCGTAGAACTTCGTGCCGACTTGGATTCAGCTTGTTGGGCACGCCTTGCACGCATTCATAGGCTTTTATCACATCAAAGGTGAGAGAAAAATTCTAGATCTCAAAAGTTGTCTTTTGAATTTTTGCGTATAAATGAAAATTGAACCGTTAGAATTCTAATATGATGTTAGATTATTGCTCCTTGCATGCTAGGGATCATTTAGCTGAAATACTACGAGTTTTTATCGGTTGTACCATAATTTTTATTTTTCGGGTATTTAAATTTGATTAATTTGTTCAATGTTGATTAAATTGAGTTGTGTTGGTCGAAATCGATTGCCGTCGATTTCTAAAAACTTGATAATTACGTGGTAACGTTGTTGTAATGCCGAATTTTCAATTGCAGTGTCTGTGTGGAAGTCCAGAAAATTCAGCCTTGACACCTTAGGGTTTTAGAGTTATCAGGCATGATTTAGAGGTGTTATGGTGGTTTTCCGAGGGGGCTAATGTAGTTGGTTGAATGGGTGAGTGATAAAAACTGATTTGGCGGTGTTTGGATTAGTAGAATGTAGGTTATGAATTTTTGAAGTTTAGGCTGTCTTTCTTTAAATTCTTGAACTATGCCTTAGATGATTGGGTGGTATTGAGTGATTGAATGGTGAGTTGTAGATGGGTAAACTAGGGTTTAATTGTGTATATAATGCATGTCTGGTTGGATGGCCTACTTTGTCATCTAACTTAGTTATTTGTTGTTTAATTGATTGTTGATGCTATTATTGATGAATAGATGATTATTGATTGATGATTGATTGATTATTGATTATTGTTATAGAGTCTTGGTATGTGTGTGCCACCTCTCGGGCAGCGTTGGGCTGTCGAGGTTGAAAACGGCATGACTGCCAGAGACTACCCCTAGCTCGCATGACGGAGGTGTCATGGAGGGAGGGGCTAGTGAGGTACCTCGGGTGCGTGTGTAATGGGGAGTTAGAAGAAGAATGGTTGAGATCGTGATGGTGTTTGGAGCTACACCAACTCGTGTATCCTTTATTGAATGGTCATATAGATTATGTGATGATAATATTATTGATGTTATTGTGTGTTTACTGACTCAAAGTATTATTCCAAGGAGTTTAGTAAACCTTGCTCGAGATCTATTGGATCCTCATTGGCTTATTTTATATAAGCTCACTCTCTATTATTGCATGCTTACAGGTGTTGCAGAGCAAGACTACGGGTATGTGCCTCCTGAGGAGAAAAATGTGCCTTTTGTGGACGAGTCTTATGTCCCTGAGTCTTATCCGTGATGCCATGTTGTTTACTATCATGTAAATTAGCTTTGTAGACTTTTATCTGCTTTGTAATTCTTATTGTATAAGATGCTGAAAAGATCGTGAGTTAGTTTATACTATCTTAGCAGTCTTTCTTTTGCCTTTGTTTAGATTGCTAGGTTGGTATTAATATGGTTTGTATTGTATATCAAAGTTGAAATGTTATGTTGGAACGGAGGCATATAACAATGAATGGTTGGTGGAAGGAATGATTATTGTATAATATGGTTGTGTTGTATGTTGTTATGTGAATTAAGGAGTTGTTGGATGTATGATGTTCTAATGAGGTTGGTTTAGAACCTCGGTGTCCTAATTCCTGTCGTTATACTGCCGAAATTTCGTTGCGTCCTGACTGTTTGTAAGTGGGGTCATGTTGGGGCGTGACATTTAAGTGGTATCAGAGCCAGGTTAGTTATCAGCCGGGGTATTCTCGGAATGTGGGTAATGGTCTTAGCATGAAAGTATGTATGAAAAGAAAGAAAAGTGAAATATGTGTTAACATGATTAAGTGATAAGTGATTATATGATTAAAGTACTTATGTGATTATATGATCAATTTGTTTATGTGTTTTATATGAGTTTGTTATTTATGTGTTAATAGTTGTTCATAACTTGTTTACGTGTTATAACCTGTGCTAACTCTTTGATTAGTAGAATGACGGGCAGACCGAGAACTAGAGGTAGGCCTGAGATTACTGATGAGACTCCGGGTAACGCGGCACCGGGCCATGACAGGGATGATGACCGATTTGAGGCAGCTATGGAAAGGATTGCTGAGTTAGTGGCTAGTCAGGTACAGTTACTGGCAGGGCAGGCTGGCCAGACTCAGGCATTACAGGCTCAGATACAGAATGTGCAGGGTGGAAACCACGGGTGTGGTACCCTGAAAGAGTTCTTAGGATATCATCCACCTAGATTTTAGGGGGAGCTAGATGATAGGAAGGCTGAGGCGTGGATAAGCAAGTTGGAGAAGATCTATGATCCACTTGATTATAGTGATGAGCAGAGGGTGTCTTTTGCCGTGTACTTGTTAGATGATGAGGCAGAGGAGTGGTGGCGCACAGTGAGAACTAGCTGGGCGGCACAGGGTATTCCGTATGTTTGGGGTACCTTCTTGAGAGCTTTCCCGGAGAAGTATGTCCTGAGAATCGCGAGGGAGCGAAGAGAGGTGGAGTTTCTAGCCTTGGTACAGGGAGATGCTACAGTGGCTCAATATGAGGCCACCTTTACTCGATTGTCCCGGTATGCACCGGAGTATGTGGCAGACGAGGAGTGGAGGACTCGTAGATTCATGCTGGGGTTGAGGCCCGAGATTCAGGATGTGATGGCTCTGAATCGGTATGATATTTTCACTGAGGCCTTTGAGGCAGCTTCTAGACTAGAGAAGAGAAAGGGGGACCAGCTTGTGTCTAGTCAGCCTAGTAAGTGGCCGTATCAGCCGCAGGGCCAGCAGGTTATTTATAGGCCTCCAGTACAGTAGGTTGTGTATAGGCCGCCAGCACAGCAAGGTACTTATAGGCCACAGGGTCAGCAGAGTTACTATCGGCCTCAGTTTCAGCAGGGGCCATATCAGGTTCAAACTCAGTATAGGCCAGCCCAGTCACAGGGTCAGTACAGGCCTAGTATGGTGAGACCTCAGTAGCAGACTGTTTTAGCTGCTTCTTCAGCTTCTGGTTCTTTCAGGGGCAGTGTTAGTGCCACATCATCGCAGTGTAATTACTGCAAGCGCCCAGGGCATGTGGAGTCCGACTGCAAGGTAAAGGCAGGAACATGTTTGGGTTGTGGTAGCGGCTAGCATAGGGTGAAGGATTGCCCTAGGCATTCGAGGACTGAGGGTCGGGCAGCGACTCAGGGTTATCAAGGCCGACCTGCGGGCAGTGTACCTCAGCAGCAGCGGGTTCAGGCTCGGGCCTACGCAGTTGACTTAGAGGAGATGCCTGAGGAGACTGCAGTTGTGGAAGGTAACTTCCTAATACTTGATCAACTTGTTAAAATGTTGATTGATTCTGGTGCTACACATTCTTTCATTACTCCTGCTTGTGTGCAACGTGTTAATATGAAACCTGAAAGATTGCCTTATGTGGTTGAAATTAGTACCTCTTTGACTGATAAGTATGTGACTGGCTTAGTTTGTAAAGATTGTATAATACATGTTAAGGGGCATAATTTTCCTTCGGACCTTATCTTATTTCCTATCCGGGGTTATGATGTTATTTTAGGAATGGATTGGCTTTCTAAGTATGATGCCCTGTTAAACTGTAGAACCAAGGTAGTACAGTTTCGTTTGCCAGATCAGCCAGTACTTGAGGTAGTAGGGAACCGAGGTGCAAAGACGAGTTTTGTTATCTCAGCAACTAAAGCCGTTAAGTTGGTGAGTAAGGGGTGTTCGGGTTATCTGGCTTATCTGATCAACAAGCCATCTGATAAGTTGCAGCTAGAGGAAGTCCCTATTATTCGGGAATATCCCAATGTATTTCCCGAGGAGTTGCCAAGGTTACCGCCAGAGAGAGATGTGGAGTTTGTGATCAATCTTATTCCTGGTACTCAACCTATTTCTAAATCAGCATATCGGATGGCACCAGCTAAGTTGAAAGAGTTGAAGACTCAGTTGCAGGAGTTATTGAAAAAGGGATTTATTCCGCAGAGTTCATCACCTTGGGGAGCTCCTGTTTTATTTGTGAAGAAGAAGGATGGTACTTTAAGATTGTGTATTGATTACCGTGGTTTGAATCAAGTGACCATCAAGAACAAATATCATTTGCCACTGATTGACGAGTTGTTTGATCAACTTCAGGGAGCCAAAGTCTATTCTAAATTTGATTTGAGGCAGGGGTATTAGCAGCTTCGGATTCGAACGGAGAATGTTCCGAAGTCTGCCTTCAGGACTCGGTATGGGCATTATGAGTTTGTTGTTATGCCTTTTGGATTAACTAATGCACCGGCAGCATTCATAGACCTTATGCATTGGGTTTTCCAGCCATATTTAGACTAGTTCGTGGTAATCTTTATTGATGATATCTTGGTCTATTCTAAATCTGAATCGGAGCACGAGCAACATCTACGGCTTGTCTTACAGAAGCTGCAAAAGCATCAGTTGTTTGCTAAGTTCAGTAAATGTGAATTTTGGCTGCAACGCATATCTTTTCTTGGCTATGTTATCACACAGAGTGGTATTTCTGTTGATCCCACTAAGATTGAGGTGGTGATGTCATGGAAATGGCCAGAGAATGTTTCTGAGGTCCGTAGCTTTCTTGGCTTCGCGGGTTATTATCGTAGGTTTGTTAAGGACTTCTCGAAGATTGCAGGGCCACTTTCTAAGTTGACTCAGAAACGGACTATCTTTAATTGGGATGCGAAGTGTGAGAGTGGGTTTCAGGAGTTGAAAAAGAGGTTGACTACTACTCCAATACTTGCTCTACCAGAGGGGACCGATAATATGGTTATTTACAGCGATGCATCCAAGGAGGGCTTGAGATGTGTTCTTATGTAGGATGGCCGAGTTATTGCCTATGCTTCCAGGAAGTTGAAGCCTTATGAGGTGAATTATCAGACTCATGATCTTGAGTTGGCAGCAGTTGTCTTCACACTGAAGAAGTGGCGTCATTATCTATGGGGCAGTAAGTTCGAGATTTTCACTGATCATAAGAGTCTGAAGTATTTATTCTCACAGAAGGAGTTGAATATGCGTCAGCGGAGGTGGATGAAGCTTCTTGGAGATTATAATTGTTCTATCAATTATCTGCCTGGTAAGGCAAATGTTGTAGCAGATGCTCTTAGTCGGAAGGAAAGTATTTCTTGTTTAGCTGTCAAGAAGTGGGAGGTTCTTGAGGAATTCACTTATTGGAAACAGGAGTTGACTCAGGTTGGGGTGATGTGTTCACATCTTCGTATTCAGCCTTTATTGTTGTCTCAGATCAGGGAAGCTCAGCAGCTTGATGTTAAACTTCAGAAGACCAAGGATCAGATTACAGATGATCAGTTTGACTTTAAAGTGCATGAGGATGGTATTCTTCAGTTTTGAAATAGGGTTTGTGTTCCCGATGAACCGGGCTTGAGGCGAGGTATTCTGGAGGAAGCTCATAATTCTAAGTACACTATACATCCTAGTGGAACCAAGATGTATCGGGATTTGAAGCAACATTATTGGTGGAATAATATGAAGAGGGAGGTTGTTCATTTTGTATCTAGATGTTTGACTTGTCAGAGGGTGAAAGCCGAGCATCAACGACCTGCAGGTTTACTTCAGCCGTTGGCTATACCAGAGTGGAAATGGGAGCATATTACGATGGACTTCGTCACTGGTTTGCCTAGAACACCGAGGGGTAATATGCAGTTTGGGTTGTCGTGGATTGTTTGACGAAGACAGCTCATTTTATTTCGATGAGGATAGGAGATGAGGTTACAAAGTTGACGGATCTTTATTTAGATCAGATTGTTAGACTTCATGGGATTCCATCTAGTATTGTCTCAGATCGAGATCCTCGATTTACTTCTCGTTTGTGGGAGAAACTTCAGGAGACCTTGGGTACTCAGTTGAACTTCAGTACGGCGTATCACCCACAGACCGACAGTCAGTCTGACCACACTATTCAGATTCTGGAAGATATGCTTAGGGCTTATGTTTTGGACTTTGGGAAGAACTGGGACAAATATCTACCACTTTCCGAGTTTGCCTATAACAATAGTTATCAAGCCACTATTGGGATGGCACCTTTCGCAGCTTTTTACAGTCGACACTTGGGACGAGGTAGGGGAGATGAAGACTATTGATCCGACTATCATGCCAGAGCTTCTTGAGAAGATTGAGAATGTTCAGTTGATCAGGTAGAGAATGCTTACGGCGCAGAGTAGATTCAAGAGTTATGTTGATAATCGTCGTCGGGACTTGGAGTTTGCAGTCGGAGATCAGGTTTTCTTGAGATTGTCTCCTCGTAAGGGGTTTGCTCGTTATGGTAAAGGTGGAAAGCTGAGTCCGAGATTTGTTGGGCTGTTTGAGATTACCGACAGGGTTAGTAAGTTGGCATATCGGTTGGCTTTACCGGAGAATTTCTCTAATGTCCACGATGTATTTCACGTGTCTAATTTGCGGAAATATAATTCGGATCCTTCTCATATTCTTTAGCCAGAGCCGTTACAGCTTCGTGAGAATCTGACTTATGACGAGCGTCCGATTCGTATTCTTGATCTGATGGAACGAGAGTTGAGGTCGAAAAAGATTCTGATGGTTAAGGTGTTGTGGAAGCATCACGACATTGAGGAAGCTACCTGGGAGAGACGAGATCAGATTCAGCAACAGTACCCAGATCTGTTCAGTACATCAAGTAAGAATTTCGAGGGCGAAATTTCTTTAAGGGGGGGGGGGGGGGAGAATATGAAACCCCACTTTTATGCTTTAACTTGATTTACATGCTTTATCTCATTTTGCGTGCATATGACCTGTTTATGTGCTATAGGACCTAGAATGTTATAATTTTGATATCAATACTCCTAATACGTGCTAAATGTGCATTCATGAAATTTTCATAAAAAACGGAGTCAGAAATTTTATCGCCTACTTTTACTGAATAGTGTTTTCAAAACACGTCTGCTAAAATTTTGAAACTGGTCTTTTTAACCCTTCTAGACCTAGACCACGGACTTTAATAGACCTGTGTTTGATGAAAAAGATTTTAAAATCGGCTTAGGAATTTATTAGGGTTTTTACACCGAGTTTTGCGAAAATCGAGTTTTAAGCCGACTCGGGTGGAATTGTTTGAATGTAAAACTTCTTGTCGCCTAAAAATAAACTACTTGGGCTATTTTGGGTATTGAATAATTGTTTGAACTTTGGTGATTAAGAAAATGCATTTAAAAGACAAGAAAATGAATTAAAGGACTAAAAATACTACTTTGACTTTGCAATTTTTTATTTGCCCAAGCTTTTAAATACATATTATCATCAACACACACTCAACACAACACAAAACACACTCAAAAAACACATAGGAGGCCAAGAGGAAGAAGAGAGAAAAAGAAAGAAAAAAACTCAAGGTTTTCAACCAATTTTTCAAAGAAAAACCTAGTTTTTGTCCGTAGAACTTCGTGCCAACTTGGATTCCGCTTGTTGGGCACACCTTGCACGCATTCCTAGGTGTTTATCGCATCAAATGTGAGAGAAAAATTCTAGATCTCAAAAGTTGTCTTTTGCATTTTTGCGTATAAATGAAAATTGAACCGTTAGAATTCTAATCTGATGTTAGATTATTGCTCCTTGCTTGCTAGGGATCTATTAGCTGTAATACTACGAGTTTTTATCGGTTGTAGCATAATTTTTATTTTCCGGGTATTTAAATTTGATTAATTTGTTCAATGTTGATTAAATTGAGTTGTGTTGGTCGAAATTGATTGCCGTCGATTTTTAAAAACTTGATAATTACGTGGTAGCGCTGTTGTAATGCCGAATTTTTAATTGCATTGTCTGTGTGGAAGTCCGGAAAATTCAGCCTTGACACCTTAGGGTTTTAGAGTTATCAGGCATGATTTGGAGGTGTTATGGTGGTTTTCCGATGGGGCTAATGTCATTGGTTGAATGGGTGAGTGATAGAAACTGATTTGGCGGTGTTTGAATTGGTAGAATATAGGTTATGAATTTTTGAAGTTTAGGCTGTCTTTCTTTAAATTCTTGAACTATGCCTTAGATGATTGGGTGGTATTGAGTGATTGAATGGTGATTTGTTGATGGGTAAACTAGCGTTTAATTGTGTATATAATGCATGTTTGGTTGGATGGCCTACTTTGTCATCTAACTTAGTTATTTGTTGTTTAATTGATTGATGATGCTATTATTGATGAATAGATGATTATTGATTGATGATTGATTGATTATTGATGATTGTTATGGAGTCTTGGTATGTGTGTGCCACCTCTCGGGCGGCGTTGGGCTGTCGGGTTGAAAATGGCATAACTGCCAGAGACTACCCCCAGCTCGCATGACGGAGGTGTCATGGATGGAGGGGCTAGTGAGGTACCTCGGGTGCGTGAGTAATAGGGAGTTACAAGAAGAATGGTTGAGATCGTGATGGCGTTTGGAGCTACACCAACTCGTGTATCCTTTATTGAATGGTCATATAGATTATGTGATAATAGTATTATTGATGTTATTGTGTGTTTACTGATTCAAAGGATTGTTCCAAGGAGTTTAGTAAACCTTGCTTGAGATCTATCGGATCCTCACTGGGCTTATTTTATATAAGCTCACTCTCTATTATTGCATGCTTACAAGTGTTGCGGAGCAAGACTACGGGTATGTGCCTTTTGTGGACGAGTCTTATGTCCCTGAGTCTTATCCGTGATGCTATGTTGTTTACTATCATGTAAATTAGCTTTGTAGACTTTTATCTACTTTGTAATTCTTATTGTATAAGATGCTGAAAAGATAATGAGTTAGTTTATACTATCTTAGCAGTCTTTCTTTTGCCTTTGTTTAGATTGCTAGGTTGGTATTAATATGGTTTGTAATGTATATCAAAGTTTAAATGTTATGTTGGAACGGAGGCGCATAACAATGAATGGTTGGTGGAAGGAATGATTATTGTATAATATGGTTGTGTTGTATGTTGTTATTTGAATTAAGGAGTTGTTGGATGTATGATGTTTTAATGAGGTTGGTTTAGAACCTCGGTGTCCTAATTACTGTCGTTATACTGCTGAAATTCCATTGCGTCCTGACTGTTTGTAAGTGGGGTCGAGTTGGGGCGTGACACGAAGTAAGATCTCTCATCTGATGACCCTAAACAAAAAAGAGCTACTCTCGATTTGAGATCAGCAAGAAAAGAAAGAAGAGGAATTGGATGCCTCAGAGTCGGATAAGCCTTAAAAAACACACACACAATGGACCGGACACAAACAAAAGAAAAAAGAAAAGGGCCATGATCCTATGTTCGTTTTTGCCCTATCCTGATGATGTGCTCCTAGCTTATAGAGCTACATACCAGAAAAAGAAAAAGACTTTCTCCATTGCTTTGAGAAGAGAATCATTAGTTTGACCGACGGACTACATAGGAAATATGAGATCTAGGCAAGCCCTTACATGTTCTCCCCTTGCCCTTTTTCGATAGAAGAACTACTTATCCTCTCTTAGGTAGCGGTCGACCAGTTCGTATCTATAGTCAATCAATAGGTCCGCGGATCTCTTCTTCTATACGATAAATTGCCATCTCGTAGCACCACCACGACTCTGATTCTCTGACAAAACCCCCAATTTCCCGAAAGTTAGGTAGTCGATAGTAGTAGAAGCTCTAAGCCGCTATTCTTGACAAGGAATATAGTAAGGCCTTTACTGATCTGTTCCAGTCATCCGTTCTCCAAATGTTGTCTATATCAAAATAACCTAGTGAACATGATGCCTCTTCGAAGAATTGTTTATTTAGATTTGATTTATCTTTTTGTATTTTTTATTTGAATTAGGACTTTTGTTTTCCTCTGGTATACTACTGCATCATCTTCTATCCTGCGGCTAAGTAGTTGAAGAGGCCAAGTTGCATAATCGTTTTGGCTTCTGATTCTACTTCGCTTGCTTGCGTGAACTCCTCTTTGCTTTAAAAAGAATATATTATTTCGCTACCTTTCTCTGAGCTCCTAGGCAACAAATCCTACTCCCTAAGAAGAGTCATTAAGAGAGAGGGATCCATTTAAAGGAATTGGTAATGTTTGCGATTACTTACCAATTTGTTTATTAACATAACAAACAAACACAACCATCTTCGCTTACCCCTTTGCCTACCAATGATACAGGAAGGCTTACCTCAGACCCGAAGCCCCTGCTTCCTACCTGGGATGAGCGTCCTCATATCTAAGTACAAGCTCCTGTTTGCTTTCTGGCAATGAGCTAGCTTAACCCTAATTACTTAAGGCTTAATACAGTCATGTTGGATGTCCTATTCATACTGCTACCAGGAAGACAAAGACGAATTGCATATATGATATGGTTTGCTATCTTCCCGAGCTGCTGCCTTTACTTTCTTCGAGGGGGTCTCTTGCACATTCTAATGCGAGTTCGGATGCTTGTATAGGGATTCTATCAAATTAGATTTCATGAGATTAGATAGGCTGGGCATCAGCTCAAAGCGATATCCCTATTAAGCTTGCATAGTGAGGGTTGCTTTTTTTTATTTATTGCTTATTGCTCTCTCTTTCGGTCGTACATACGGGGGGAAGTTTCGGGTTGTTAGGCAAAAACAAGGCAGAAAAAACTCGAACTAAAGAAAACAAGATAAGAACGATCTTTCCATAGTTTAGAAACTAAGTGATTTCCATACCTATGTCGAATTTTTTTTTTCTTTTGGACCGATAGTTGGTTGAAGAATAAACATAAGGTAGGTTTTAGTTAAGTTCATGACATGGTATACCAAATCGTTTGGTGCCTTCTCTGTCTTTCAGGCTAAGGCAACAAAATTAGTCACAGCAAGAAACCCATCAATCTTGGGTTTCAATTCTTTGATCGAGTTGAGATTGTTCTTCTTCCAATGATGTCCTTTGTTGGGGGCAGAGTACGTCCATTCTTTTTTAGTCGAGTCAGGAGATCAGCCTTTCAGTCGAACAGCTTCCGTCAAATCATGAGTTCGGACTTTGGCACTTGATTCGTACTAGAAATTAGGAGATCGTCCTCGGACAACGAGCTTAACAGCCTTAGTTTTCATGCCGACTTTGGATCAAACCACTTCTTTGGCAGAGCACTCAAATCAGTAAAGACACATGAATCGATATGGTAGCTAAAAAAATCAATCATTGGTGTGTTAAACATAGTTGTCTGGTCCGTTTGAGGTTTCACTTCCACTGTGAACAAATCCCCAACATCATGATCCGCTGATGGAGGTCCAACAACTATAGCCACTAGTATGAGGATTTGCTGCTCAAATCAGATGCAAACAAGCTCAGTCTCAATATGTGCATTAGAGAGGGGGTTGGTACTTCGGTCAAGAGGCTAGCGAGCATCCCACCTTCCTATTTTGACTGATAGGCACAATCGCTTGAGTCTAGTTCTTGAGCGAAGGAATCGCTTTTAATGAAAATTTGGCTTTACCTGGCAGCTATCAGCCCTCTTCAGCTGTCGAATATAGATAGGAGATCCACTTCAATTTCTCTCCTCTACTACCTCTCCAACTTAGAAATACTTCTTTCTATTGGCAATATATGTGTAGTCATAATGCCAGTTCAAGATAGCTTTTGGATAGAGTCAAAAAAGGTATGCGCAGTTGCAGTAGTTCAAGGCGGGCAGCTAGTAAAGGCAAGCGCATAGGCATGGGATAGGCATTCAAATCACTATCTTCAAATAGTGTAAGTGTATATAAGAGAAAGAGTGGCGTGTCCATCTTTTCTTAGACAAGTCTAGTAGGAAAGAGAATTGTTATAGCAAACATGAGCGGGAAAGAGCAATGACTTGACTTTTGTTCTGGAGTTCGAGCGGGGGTGGAAGGACGACTTTGCTTAAGACCAGAATGCCCGGCCATATGCCCTCTTTAGTCAGATGCATATCGGTAAGCATAATTCTAGAAATATAAATAGGTGTGGTAGACGAAGGAGCTGTTTTCAACAAATCAATATATGGGTGCTTGGTGAATCCACACAATTCAGCCTCAGAATGCCCTTCGTGCCTAAAAGGTTAGTTCAAGGGCTTCGATAGGAAATGCAAGCACTAGTTTTCATTTCATATTCGATTCTATTTTTTTTCTCACCCCCGGTCAGCACGACAACCTTAGAATCCGTCATACTTGATTTGACTAGGTTAGAGAAGATGATGAGAAGACTAATCCAATCAGCGGAAATCATATCAAAAGGCATGTCTACAATGTGTTCGGTATTCCTCTAATCCCAAGTAGCTCCTTCATCACTCTACAATCCTCCGAAAATTAGTTCTCCCATATCCGCCATCATAAATCCATAAAAGTCCCCTCCCATAAATTCTCAAAATCCATATGCCAGTCACAATACTTATATTAGGTGGATCATGATGTAGAAACTGAGGCCCGAAATGCATAGAATATTGCTATGGCTTCTCACCCCCCGTCTTCCTCTTTTGAAATATGCTACTCCATGAGTCCCGTAAGGGAAAGAGTACATGGTCATTCCTTGATTCTCGACACCATCGGGTCTGTTTCTTCCCAAGCATCATCGTCATCTCAGCTCTCGCCATTTCAAACCATATCTAGTATAGTCCACTGCTCGCCCCAAAGCCTACCAGCTTTCCAGGCCATTCAATCCCCGTCATTCCATTTTAGCTCACCTCCAACCACCTCGCCCCTATAGCTTATGGCCAAATCTCATTCCCCTTAGACGATGGACGAGTATGCGGAGATATTAAAGAAGGTTTAGGATTTTTGGAAGAAAAGGCAAGGCCCATTTCAGAAATTGAACAGGGGAGGAGAAAGCGACAGATACATAGGCAAACCTATCTTGCGTACATATCCGTGTAGAACTCGATATACATGAGGCTCCTAATCGATTTGACAACTCCTAGTTGGAGAAAAGAGTTCAATAATATAGCAAACACAGGCTTTGGACTATGAACAGCTACCCTTGTAATGAATACGGTCGAGGGATGATGTCATAAACAAAACAAACCTATCCAACTACTAAATTCCAATCAGACGAAAGTAAACTTGATCAGCCTTTACTTTTGAATTCGCCATGGAAGAAAGAACGATTGTTTTGTCTCAACAACTAGAAGATAATCCCAAAGAGAATATAAGGAATTTAGATGTTCCGTTGACACAGAGGGGAAGGCAACCTAGGGTGGTGACACAGACCTATCAACGCAGTGGGAGGACTGAAATAAAGAAACAAGATACGGGAAGTTGAAATCCACTCTATCAACGTTAGAATTCAGAATAACCAAAGTGAAATATTACAAGAAGATCTACCACTTCAACAGTTCTACAATAATGAAGAAAAAATGATTGACAAAGGTAAACGAGTCCACCCGGAACTGAGAAACTCGTAATCAGAAAGTGAGTCAGTGAAAACTCATTTCCAACAAGAAATGAGGTGGAAACGGATCAGTAAAAATGGCTAGTGATTCTGACTGATACATCAAAATGGTCTCCCCTATTTGTAAAGTACTCAAGAGACAAAAAAAGACCCTGTCAGGATGAAACGGTTATCTTATGAAGAAACTTTTCCTAGAACATATTCGGCTTAGGAAACGGAAGAAAATGAGAAGGATAGCATAAGATCAGATTGACTATTATTGCAGGAAATTCCACTGGGCAGCCCAGCCAACTATGCCAAGGATATCTACTGGAGTCACTTTCAGTAGTATTTATCCCTATTCCAATACCCCTTTAATAAACTAAAAATTGGCCTAATTCGAAAGAAGAGAATGAAGGCCTCGTTTTCCAACAATGAAACTAATGACTCCTTATTGGAAAAAATTGGGCATACCAAAAAACTTTGGCTCATTGATTGACATCCCCAATCTATATGGACAAAGATTATCCCGCATTAAAAATGCAGGAACTAACAATTTGGATATGGAATGTTTATACAAGGGGGATTCTAACCAGATCAGACTCACCTTTAACTAGATAACGATAAAAGGGCGGTCGAAGATCTGCTGATCGTCTCATGACTACATTCAGAGAACTGCTCAGTATAATCTAATTGGAATTAAAGAATTTGGTTTTTACCTTGTCTAATCGACAAGATTGAGTAGAATCCGGGAAATGACCGGGAAGGTATCATGGAGAACGAATCTATCTTACTTGAATATATTCCTACCACTACTTGGAAGGGCTGATCATAGACCTATATTAATGACAACCAAGGATAAGCCCTATACTTTTGAGGATGGATCAACAATAATGGCTTCTGAATGCAGAATGTATACAATTGATTGAGAAACTTGGAATGAAACTTCCAGGAATTTGAAAGCTCCTTCCTACTACTATTAGTACTAGTAGCAGTAGTAATTCAACAAAAGGCTAAAGGCCCTACTGAAGATTCAAAATGTGAAGGAAAAGTCAGTACAAAACAAGCAGAAAACAAGTGAATGGAAAAGGAAGATTGAAAGCTCAGCTTTAAGTCAAGAAGGGCAGGGGAGCCACTGTGCCTACAATCTCGACAGTTTTGGTTAAAAGGTTTTTTCTTTTTTCCATGCATCTATTAACAAACGCGGAATCCACACTTTCATCAATTTGAAATTCCCAACAAATCGGGTTTTGGTTTAGCATTAAGCAATAAGGACAGAAGTTATGAAATTGTTCTCACACTTATCCATCTTATCAAGCCAATAGCATACAGCAGCAGTCCATCAAATATTTAAAAAGTTTTTAGGGAAAAAAAATTATTCAATCTGGTAAGCTATCTATTAACAACAAGGGGGCTATTAATAGTAAAAAACTAGATGACTAGATGGATTCCAACTGAACTTCAACTTCTACTTGGTTGATTAATCCAGGGGCAATGTTGGAACATAATTAAGGATGATCTCCATCTCTATATGGTAATTGAAGTCAAACAGGAGCAAACCTGGTGCAATTGAATCCTTCTTCCTAGCAATGATTCCCAAAAAAGCAAAACCTCACTAGACCGGGGCCCATTGCTATGGGGACTGTACTGTATAAGAGAATGACTAAGGTAATTTCCAATATATTGACAGACAAGCTGGCTCTTTAAAACTAAAGGGCATCCTCCTAATCTCATTTTGATAAGAAGATATATTGATAATTATCCCAATGAGGCTTACTACTCAGCTGATAGATCAGATGAGCCAGCCATGATCACTAAACTCGCCAAAGCAGTAGCATATGAAAATGTTAATCATGTGTTTCTATATGCTTAAGGAAAATGGGATTTGCAGAGTAGGATACGAAAGTTTATTTATATACAATGGATAGAACCTATAATCCATAGACAACTAGTGGAGTTCATAAAAGAAACCAAAGAAAGGTCTACAAGAAAGTTGTCCACTCTCTTCATATCTTTACTTACTGGCTGGGTAAAGATAAGACTATAATAATAACAAAGCCAGATAGAGATACTGTTCATTCGAGGCTTCAAAACTATATTTCTTGTTTCCTCGGGGGAAGACTTTTTCTATACTTTGGTCATTTAAAAAAACCCCAGACGACAATGGATACTAAAACAACTGGAATTCAAAGAAGGATTAACAGATGATCTACGGACTTACTTGGCTTGGTCCTAGTTTATAGGCATTAAGACAATCTATAACTAGTTGGAACGGGTGCAAGATTTGAAGACGCTCGACCAACGAGAGAGGTTTGAAGATGCTCGACAGAGGTATGAAGCTACAGTAAGAAAAAAAGCAATCAAAAGAAGCCTACCTTAGTCTCAAATAGAACTTAGCCTCAGTGGCAGATAACTCTTATTAAACATGTCTTTTCGGCTTATACCAATCACATGGCTAGCATACTACTGGCATAAATTTTGTTTAGGAAGGAAGTTTTCCTGGTTGTCGAAAGTAGAGTCTGCCGAAACTATTGTTGGGGAAGAAATGAGCAAATAAAGACAATGAAATCAAATCGTTTTGTTGGTAGCCCAACCCAAGGAAGACGGGGGATTGGATATACAACCGTTTGGTAGTTACAATAGAGCGTTGAATGGCATGAAAATGGCTAGCATAGGATTCAGTTGGATGGAAACAAATACTATTGAAAAAAATAGTAATAAATCGAGGAATTAACTAAAACTATATTTGACTGACTATAATCTCTTTGTCCTCCGCCGGGTAAACCTAATATTAATAACAACTCTAAAGGAAATGATGATACACGTCTTGGAGTGAAGGACATAGCATAAAAAGCTTTTTTTTTCTAGAGATGGAAAAAAAGTAAGTGGGGTACTTTATCTCTTCCCTCCCGGTGTCCCCATTAATTGATATATGGAATTGGAAAGGAATTCCAGATCATTCAGATTTAAGGTTCGGGTTCGGGATATGGATGGAATCGAGAGGGAAGAAAGAGTCTAGTTTCAGAGGCTTGATCAACTGTGTAATCATGGATCATCAACAAATCCCTAAATGTTTCTTTATACTGTCACCACGAAAAAGGTTCAGGTAGGGAGAACTCTTAGATTATCAAGTTTTAGAAAGGCTTTATGAAAATCCATCTCCACCTATGTTGTGCCCTTCCTCCCCAACCATTTCGGCATCTGTTATTCCAGGTCTTACCCTGTAAAGCAAAGTCAGACAAGAGGGAAAGACATTGAATTGATAGGGAACCGTAGCCAAGTGGCTAAGGCATAAGTCTGCAAAACTTCTATTCGTTGGTTCGAATCCGATCGGTTCCTACAGCGCCATTCTATCCATCATTTTTTTTATGTGGTTAGTGGATAGAACGAGGGTCCCCGGATCAAAGGTTCAAAGTTGAGAATTCTTGAAGTGGGATTTTCTTTTTGAAAATTCCAGTTTCATTCATTTATACCTAAAATATCCACGCTAGCAGGTTCTCACCCCTTTCAGTGCATACCTTTCAGCTCTATCCCCCAAGGTGAATCTATTTTTTAAGGAGTTTTTCTATTCCGAAGTTTACGTATACGTATCAACTTTTCTCAGCTTGAAGAGGTTCATGGTTGATCTCAATGCCCTTACGAGATAGTAGGGTCCGATGGAGGAAGAGCCACGCGAACAAACTTGGATCCAACAGAAAAACGGAATGGAATACTCTAAGATGCTTCATAGCTCCTTCCTCTGTCGAGGCAACTCCATTCCTCTCCCTATCGGTCGAGCATCTTCAAACCTCAGAATCGAGAATCAAATTTCCACTAACGAGCTTTGTCGCGAGCTCTTTCTACTTGGGAACATTTCGAAATCGAGCAGGCAGTAAGACTGATAATCAACCTATAAAACATCGGTTCCCATGTAGTCGGCATTCTAGAAGCAAAGCTTCCCGGCCGCTTGCCTCCTTGTGTGGAAATGCTTTTCATGATCTCCAGATCTTTCCCACTAGCTCGTTCTTTACTAGGCATCTAGGCGAACCGTTGAGTTAACTGAAAGTAAATAAAGCTCATTAGGTCAAAACTAGGGGAGTGCTTACTAATAGCGAAAGGATAACATCTCTCCGCCTTTCTTAGTAGTAGCGGACATTAGGTAACTTCATGCTGTAAAATGATAGGTTGGTAATGAAAGGCAATGTACTAAGAAAACGCCACTCTATTAGACCTTTATCTGGAAAAAGCTGGAAGAAAGGCGAGAAAGAAAGGTTGCCTACTACTAAGAAGTAGGGTAAGAAAGAGAGGTGAGGTGACTAGCTTAGTAACTTTATTCAATCGAAAAGGTTGGCTAATTGCCCTATCTGGCAACGGGAAAGACGGGAGCACGAACGAGGTAGCTTATGCTTTCTCCTTCGGACCCTCACTACCTGGTTTATAGTCGAATCTGGAGAATATGAACTTATCGCATTCTTATCGATCTTGAACAATGGTATACTGAACACGAACCAAATTTTGACAAAAGGTGAAGTCGAAGCTACTTGATTATTCAACAGGGACAGTATGAATCTACGCTAAGATCCAACATGCACTACTAGTTGTCTTCTCTTATGAAATTTCTAGTTAGAATCTTTTTTACCATAAGGATCGAAGACTAAGACCGAAAATTCTGCATCCACTTTCCCACCGGATGGGAAAGAATTATGCCTTTATGAATAAAGTGAACTTACGGAATACCCGAGCCAAGTGACAATCGCTCATTTCTTTTGTATTTGGAGCGAGAACCGTTAGTGACGCCCCTCCAGACAAAGCATGGGATAGTCTGACCAAAGGAGCCAACTCTTACCCATGAAGTCTCAGGCCCAAAAGGTCATAGCCAGCCACACCAACCCTAGTTCAAGGGGTATGGTAGATAGCCAGGGTAGAAAACGGTCCATGATCTTAACTAAGTCACATTTCATTTGACTTACATGACCACATACCCTATCCATATCCTTTACTGGACTGATGATTGGCTCAAAAAGCTTCTTATCTGCATGCTTAACCAATACTCTAATTTAGGCTAAACTGAAGAAAGAACAATAAAGACACACTAATACATCAGCACGGTCATCTTTTCAGAGGATAATCTTTCTGTGAAAAGAAGGAATAATCCTAGGATAACCTGATAGTGTTAGAGAGACAGGGATAGATAAAGAACCATTAGGTTGATTGACGCCACCATAGGCAGTCATGAAACAAGTATTACACTGCTTAAGATAAAGCACAAGACGTAAATATCCGCTCTTTCGACCCAAATAGATTACCTGTTTGGCGAACAAGTAGGCGGCAATACACATCTCCTTATTCAGATCATCGGTGAGTATTAAGATCACCTTTGATAGAAATGATCTTAATACCTAAGAATCTTCTAAAACTCTCTGCCATAGGACAGTTACAATCCTAAGTGATGAAGGAAACACACTACTCAGTCAGAACATTACTAGTTCACTCTGAACGTGTGTCATCCGTTTATCCAATCATTAGGGTTACTAACGCTGGATGGTAGCAACTGACATACAGTGAAACTTCCAAAATATTATATTCAAGACAAGAGCCCCTTCCTCTTCTCACCCCGAGGGGCTGCATTAAACGTTCTTTATAGCGCATCAGGGGATCACACGAATGCTCATATGTAAAGAAAGTTGGGGTCATCATCTATGATGGCTGGTACCAATCCCGTCTATCACTGCACCACACACGGGCCATGGAGTGAGTGTTCCTGGAACCAGGATTGATGATACGGGGGCTTTTGAACGAACTAACTGGATGATCTGGATATGGATCGATATCAGGGTGAAGACTTCGCTCGTACAAGTAAACAGACGTTGGTGTTTCCGCAGAATCAACTGTAAAATCCTTTCTGACGCTATCAAAAAGTAGAATAGGAAAGAGCCCTGAAGAAGATGATATAGAGAGTCATCAGATTCGGTCTCTTTTAAGTGGTCCATTGGGGTAAGCACCAGAGCAGCAATCCAGCAGAAAAACGAGGAGAGAAAGGGACAGAAGTGCCTCTTTTCGGATCTTCGGACTGTTGGCAGGGCATCATCATTGTTGGTTCTGACTCAACCGTGCTATGGGAAGGTTACGGGCGCTAGAGTGGCACTTAACACAATCTCATTCACGAACTGTCAGGTGTCGATTAAGTGTTTGGCGGGCACTACATGGCTCGTAACTCGGAGAGCAAGAGTAATGCTAGGGTTACGTACCTAAGACACTCCTCGACGACTTTGGAGTGACGGACAGATAGGCTACGGGAGCGTAACCTCGCACCGCTTTTATACATGCCCGCCTGGATTCGAGAGCCATTATGTTAGAGGTCATAACTCAGCTTAGGCGGTATCCCTTTTATCAATATGATATGTTTCCATGCCTGGCACACTATCTTTTTCTATAAAATACAAGTTTCTATATAAAATTGATGCTTCTTCGAACTTCTATACATAACTAGCATAGCGTGAATCTAATCTAGCCTATAATCGAATCGAACTCAGTTATCTTAATAAGATATTTTTGGTTAGCCTCTTAAAGAGCATAGTCTATGACCTATATATATATCACGAAGCCTGTCACACCCTAACTCGACCCCCCTTAAAATCAGTCAGGACGCAATGGAATTTCGGCAGTATAACGACTGTAACCCGGATACCGAGGCTCTAAACCAACCTCTTCGCAACTCATACATCCAACTCCACAAACAATTCAACAATTAAACAACACAACCACAATATACATTAAACATTCTTTTACCATTGCATCCATAGGTTATACGCCTCCGTTCCAACATCATACATTTACTATATAACATACATTTCCAAAATAGATTATAACCAATTCAGCAACCTAATCATGTTCCAAAACAAAACTACTGAATTGGCAATATACATAAGTCTTATAATTGAGTAAGTTATACAATATAACATATTACAACAACGAAGATAAATTCATGGCAACGACTCCGGCACACAAGACTCGTCCACACAAAGCACATTCTCAGCTTCCTAAGGCACGTATCCATAATCTTGATCAATATCACATGTATGCATGCAATAATTGAGAGTGAGCTTATATAAAACAAGCCCAGTGTGGATTCGATAGATCTCTAACAGTATTTACTATACTCCTTGGAAATCATCCTTTGAGTAGTAAACACACAATAAACATCAATAACAATATAAACACATAAACTATAATGACCATTCAATAAATGATACTCTAGTTGGTGTAGTTCCAAATGCCATCACTATCTCAACCAACTTCTTATCACCCCCATGACACACACACCCGAGGTACCTCACTAGCCCTGCCTTTCATGCCATCTCCGCCCATACGAGATGAGGTAGCCTCTGATAGCCATGCAGTTTTCAATCCGATTGCCCGATACCGCCCGAGAGGTGGCACACGCATATCAAGACTCAATCATTAACTATAATCAATCATTCACAAGAGGACAATCTAGAAGAATTGTCTATCTCCCGGTTCATCAATAATCAATAATCAATAATCAATAATCAATAAACAATAATCAATCATCAATTAATTAATAACATTACAACAACACAACATCAATTAATCAATTAACAACTAGACAACTAAGTTAGATGACAAAGTGGGCCACCCAACTTAACATGCATTAGACACACGACCAAACCCTAATCTAACCATCAACAATTCACTACTCAATCACTCAAACACCACCCGATCATCTAAAGGCATATATCAACATTTTAAAGAAAGACAACCTAAACTTCTAATAATCATAACTTACATTCTACTAATCCAAACAACTCCAAACTAGTTCCTATCACTCACACACTCAATCAACTACATTAGCCCCCTCAGAAGCCAACCAAAATACATCCAAATCAAGCCCAACAACCCTAAAACCCTAATGCACCTTGGCTGAAATTTCCGGACTTTCGCACATCACAATCAAAATTTCGGCATTACAACGTTACTACCCCGTATTTAACAAACTTTTACAAATCGATGCAATCGATTCCAACCATTACAACTCAAATTATTCAACAAATAGCCAAAAACTCAACTTTTAATACTCGAAATTAAAAGTTCATGCTACAATGGTTCAAATCTTATATAAACGCATATAAACAATCCTTAGCATGCACTGAGAAATAATATAACATCAATTCAACTTTCTAACGGTTCAAAATTAAATTATACGCAAAAACATAAAAGATGACATTTGAGATCTAGAATTTTTTTCTCACCTTTGATGTGTTTTGATGCAAAACAGATGTAGAATGGATGCCCAACAAGCAAAATCAATCTTTGAATGAAGGGATTTGGACTTGAATTGCAAAATCTATGAGAAAAATCCTTTGAAAAGCCTTGAAAATGCATTATTCTTCCTTCTCCTTGAACTCACGGTTTTGTGTGTGTTTTTGGGGTGTTTTGGCATGTTTTAATGTGTGTTGATGATATAAGCTCAAGGCCAACAAAAATAATAAAGGTCAAAGTTAGTTTATTTAGTCTTTTAATTGTATTTTTATACTATTTTGCTCACAAACATGCATTCAACACTTGGACTATTTTAAGTAGTAAATTTTTAGTCGACAACAAGTTTCATATGCATATATTTACACCCGACTCGGTTAAAAACTCAATTTTTGCAAAAGTAGGTGAAAGTCATATTATTTGTTTTCAAATGTCTTTTGAATGCACAATTAATCTAAAATTATTTAATACCACATATAAATACATCTATATTAATATAGACTAGGTCAACGAAAGTCAATGCAAGAATCGGGTTTAGAAGAAATTACTATTTGGCTCAAAAACGCTATTTTTCGCCCGAAAAGTCCATTTCAATTTCTATTTTGTTTCAGAATCAATTTTTATCAAACATGTGTCTATTAATATCAGAGGACTAGGTTTTAAAACGTTTAAAACACCCCTGTAAAAATTTTAGCGGACAGGTGTTCAAAATACTATTCATAAAATTCGTCGATAAAATTTATAATGCTGATTTTGATGAAAATTTCATGAATGCACACATAACATGTATTAAGAATATAAATCACATATTTAGCACATTCTAACTCATATAACACATAAAGAAGTCAAATCACACAAATCGAGGCAAAGACTCGCAAATTGAGGTAAAGACGAAAACTGGAGTTTCACATTCTCCACCCTTTAAAACAATTGCGTCCGCGCAATTCTCAAACTGACAGACAATTAAATCCTCAATCGTTACACTTAACAATACTTCTCTTAGTTCTCATTTATCTCTTAGGATGACACTTAACCAAAGACCTCAAAAAAACAAACTCGGTTAACTGCAAGATGATTATCATAATTCCAAGACAATCTTCAATTCATAATTCTCTCCCACCTAACATCATATTGCATATGAAAGAATTCGCAACTCCAAAGTCTTAGTATGATACCACTACTTATCAATCATCCCCTACTACACAAAAGAGCTCTATGAACACCCCAAGGGTTTAAAAACTCATTCACGATAACATGAATGATTACTGATCAATGGAATATCTCAAAAGTGACATTGGTCAGAATATGGCTCTAATGAAATTTACAAGGAAATAAGAATATGGAAAGTCATATTCGAGACAACAATCAAGTGAACAAGAGGTCAAACAGGTTAGAAAATCAAGAGAATAATAGTTTAATAAGGTAGCATGATAACTAAGATAAGAAATGTTTCAATACCTATCAGTTAACTAAGTACGAACAAAGGATGATGATAGATCAAAACAGTGCTGAGTATGCTGAACAAACATTCCTGAACAAGTAAACATTTCAATTCTCGATGATGGTTCAAGGAACCAACAAGTAAGTTGTACTTGAGGCAAAATGAAATTAAGAAATAAGAGATGATCAATTCAATCGAAACATGAGTGGTAAGAGTATCTCAGCACGCAATACCAAAGAAGTACGAATAAGAAATGATAACAACAAGACAGTGCCAAGTACTTTGAGTGAGCAATTACAAGAAAAGTAATGACTCAACATTTAATAATAAAACAATAGGATTAACAAGGATAAAAAAGAATGACAATGATGTACTTAGGTAAGGAGTACATCAAACAAGTGAAATCGAATAAGTAAAATGGTATACCAAAGGAAAAATTACTTTCAAATGAAGAGTAATAGGATGAAATGAAATATTGAAAACAATGGCTAAAGATATAGAATGAAGTATAGGAGTCTCAAACCTTAACTCCAATAAGCGACATTGTTATAAGAAGCAAATATGAATGTTAGGAATAGAAACAATGTCAAATGAGTATAAGATCTATTAATCCAATAAACAAAACTTTCAAGAAACAATTGATATGCTAGAAAAGTGTAACTCTCTCTCAAATAAGTGACAATAGAGTAGAAAAGAACAATAAGACTAATAGAATAGGAAGCAGAAAATGGGTGTCCCACCTACACATTTAAATACCAACAAGTCAAATCCTACAATCTATCTTCCTCCAAAACAAGACATAAGGAAATCTAGAGAACCTAATGAGTCATAACAATCACCAAACAAGATAAATAACTCAAAAATTTTACATTACATACCAGACCAATAACCAAACAAGATAAATCACCGATTACCCAGTAAGATTTACTGGAGAAGACTCCAAAATCTGATAACACAATACAGATTCATCCAAAATCTGATAACACAATACAGATTCATACTAACCCATTATAACACAAGAGAATCCCCAATCAACAATTTAGAAAGTCATACTACCTAGAACTCAAAATCTTGATGTAGGCAAGTAAATGTTCAATCACCAAAATGCATTCTTATTTCTTCAAATAATTCTAACTCCCAACAATTCCATCTTTGAGTAAAGTAACTTTAGTCAGGAATCACTCCAATTGTCACCAAGGTTTACAGATTAGAACTCCACAACATCCATTAATAATATAGCACTCCCAAATAGTAGAAATATTCACATGTTATACCACTCTTCATTCCATTCACAAATATACATCATTAATTCCTCAAATGAATTCATTCTAAAATAACCACAAGGCAGTATAGTCTGAGTTGAGACTCCAAAAGTGGCTAATCACAACCTCACGGAAACCTCAACTTATGATCCATCTCCAAGTAATAACAAGTTAAACATGGCAACAAAAGTAATTATAATCATCAAGATACATTGCTGTTACCTCGAACAACTTCATTCTCGCTAAAGGAACATCAAGAACAGATCCATTAAACTGAGACTAAAATCCATAAACATAACAATTAAAATCTCACTGATAAACTACTATAATAATAATAATTCAAAATCATGGCCTACCTCTATTTCTGAAAAATCTTGCAGTCATCCTTACTTCACCCAAAAGAATCACCCATAGTTATAGCATATATACAATTATATCTCATGAAAACAAGTACCAACATATTACATGATTATCATATATTACGACATTATCACATAACACACAATTCAGCATATAAGAAGCCAACATCACATAAACAGGTTATATCACCGAAGTAAGTTATAAACAATTAAAGTCACATATGCAACAAACTTCACATAAGACAAGTTGATCACGTAACTCACATTGGTCACTTAAAGTACATTGATCACCTAAATCATGTTGTTTCACATAAGCTAGTTATAAAATTTTAAACCCACATAAACGGCTAACTTTACACAAACACTTCAATCACATAAAATACATTTGTCACATAATACACATTAATCACAAAATGCATATTAACTACAACACATTGAGTACGTAAGACACGTTATCACATAAAACATATTGACCACATTACTTCACTTAACACATAAAGCATATTAATCACATAGAATGTTAGACACATAAGTAAATTAATCACATAAACATATTAACATATGTTTCACTTTTCTTTTACTTAATACATACTTGCATGCTTAGACCACTACCAACATTCCCAGGATACCCCGGCTAACAGCTAAACCTAGCTCTGGTACCACTTAATGTCACGCCCCAACTCGACCCCCTTAAAATCAGTCAGTACATAACAGAATTTCGGCAGTATAACGACTGTAACCCAGATACCGAGGCTCTAAACCAACCTCTTCGCTACTCATACATCCAACTCCACAAACAATTCAACAATAAAAGAACACAACCACAATATACATTAAACATTCTTTTACCATTGTGTCCATAGGTTATATGCCTTCGTTCCAACATCATACATTTACTAAATAACATACATTTTCAAAATAGATTATAACCAATTCAGCAACCTAATCATGTTCGAAAACAAAACTACTAAATTAGCAATATACATAAGTCTTATAATTGAGGAAGTTATACAATATAACATATTACAACAACGAAGACAAATTCATGGCAACGACTCTAGCACACAAGACTCGTCCACATAAAGAACATTCTCAGCTTCCTGAGGCACGTATCCGTAATCATGATCAATATTACCAGTATGCATGCAATAATTGATAGTGAGCTTATATAAAACAAGCCCAGAGAGGATTCGATAGATCTCTAACAGTATTTACTATATTCCTTGAAAATTATCCTTTGAGCAGTAAACACACAATAAACATCAATAACAATATAAACACATAAACTATAATGACCATTCAATAAAGGACACTCTAGTTAGTATAGCTCCAAACGCCTTCACGATCTCAAGCAACTTCTTATCACCCCCATGATACATACACCCGAGGTACCTCACTAGCCCTGCCCTCCATGGCATCTCCGCCCATGCGATATGAGGGGAGCCTCTGATAACCATGTCGTTTCAACCCAATGGCCTGATACCGCCCGAATGGTGGCACACGCATATCAAGACTCAATCATTAACAATAATCAATCATTCACAAGAAGGACAATCTAGAAGAATTGCCTATCTCCCGGTTCATCAATAATCAAAATTCAATAATCAATAATCAATAATCAATTAATCATCAATCAATTAATAACATTACAACAACACAACATCAATTAATCAATTAACAACTAAACAACTAAGTTAGATGACAAAGTAGGCCATCCAACTTAACATGCATTAGACACACAACTAAACAACAATTCAATGTTCAATCACTCAAACACCACCCGATCATCTAAAGGAATATATCAACATTTTAAAGAAAGACAATCTAAACTTCTAATAATCATAACTTATATTCTACTAATCCAAACAACTCCAAAACAGTTCCTATCACTTACTCCTCAAACAACTACATTAGCCCCCTCGAAAACCAACAAAAATACATCCAAATCAAGCCCAACAACCCTAAAACCCTAATGCACCTTGGCTGAAATTTTTAGACTTTTGCACCGCCATCACAATCAAACTTTCGGCATTATAACTGTACTACCCCGTATTCAACAAACTTTTACAAATCGACGGTAATCGATTCCAACCACCACAATTCAAAATATTCCACAAATAGCCAACAACTCAACTTTTAATACCCGAAAATAAAAATTCATGCTACAACAGTTCAAATCTTATATAAACGCATAGAAACGATCCTTAGCATGGACTAACCAATAATATAACATCAATTCAACTTTTTAACAGTTCAAAATTCAATTATACGCAAAAACATAAAAGATGACATTTGAGATCTAGAATTTTTCTCTCACCTTTGATGTGTTTTGATGCAAGAAAGATGAAGAATTTATGCCTAACAGGCAAAATCAAGCTTTGAATGAAGTGATTTGGACTTGAATTACAAAATCTATTAGAAAAATGTTTTGAAAAGCCTTGAAAATGCCTTATTCTTCCTCCTCTTTGAACTCACAGTTTTGTGTGTGTTTTTGGGGTGCTTTTGGCTTTTTTTAATGTGTGTTGATGATATAAGCTCAAGGTCAACAAAAATAATAAAGGTCAAAGTTAGTTTATTTAGTCTTTTAATTCTATTTTTAGACTATTTTACTCACAAACATGCATTCAACACTTAGACTATTTTAAGTAGTATATTTTTAGTTGACAACAAGTTTCATATGCATATATTTACACCCGACTCGGTTAAAAACTCAATTTTTACAAAAGAAGATGAAAAGCCATATTATTTGTTTTCAAATGTCTTTTGAATGCACAATTAATCTAAAATCATTTAATACCACATATAAATACATCTATATTAATATATACTAGGTCAACGAAAGTCAATGCAAGAATCAGGTTTAGAAGAAATTATTATTTGGCTCAAAAATGCTATTTTTCGCCCGAAAAGTCCATTTAAATTTCTTTTTCGTTTCAGAATCAATTTTTATCAAACATGGGTCTATTAATATCAGAGGACTAGGTTTTAAAACATTTAAAACACCCGTGTCAAAATTTTAGCGGACATGTGTTCAAAATACTATTCACAAAAATCGTCGATAAAATTTATGATTCCGTTTTTGATAAAAATTTCATGAATGCACACATAGCATGTATTAGGAATATAAATGACATATTTAGCACATTCTAACTTATATGACACATAAACAGGTCAAATCACAGAAATTGAGCCAAAGACATGCAAATCGAGGTAAAGACTAAAACTGGGGTTTCACAAAGCCCCCTATTATATACCAGATACTATCTGATTCATCAATACAAATACCAAGATAGACGAGAGAAGGCTAGCCGTCCTTATCTTTCTTTCTTACGCTTTATTCTCTTATAAGATTTAGAGGTTTTGGCAGCAGTGTGAAACTATACGAGAGCGAGGACTGAATGAAATGCCACAGCTTTCGTTCTGACTCATTCCTCTCCTTCGGCAATGAATTCAGGAAAATACCAATCAATCTATTCGATTTCGCATCAAGCCAAGGGTCACTCGCTGAACGTTCTACTTCCTATATCTATTAGAGTAGAGTTAGCCCGTCTTTGCCGACAGGTGATTCGTCAAGCGATGAGGCCTATCTTAAAGGGGTAGGTCACTCTCCTTTAATGGTGTCCCTGCTGCACTCTAAGGATGGCATATGATTAACTAGCGTAGGAGAGAGAGTTAGCCTTGGCTTTGTCATTTCCTCGCTCAATCTCATATCAATCAGTCTACTTGCCCAAAGCTACTGCCTTAGCCGAAGTGAATCGAGGGAAAGCTATCATAAAAGACTAGTTCTCTTATCCGTTAGTAGAGTCTGGGGTATTTATAATATGTATTCAGAAGAGGTTGAATAGCCGGAATGAGAGGTCGATGGCCTTCTTTCTATTCGAATTTGAACCCGAAGTAGGATTCGAACCTACCTTTATTCAGATAAACTGATAGCTCTACCAACTGGCCTTCTGGGTAGGCTTAAGCCACTGATTTGCTAGATCTATATACAACCTTCTTGTATCATGGGTTTGAATACCATAAGAGCTACATAACCATGTAGCGTTGGGCTTAACCGAGACTAGACATCTGCTTTTACTGCCATTGGTTTTTGTTCGTCATGGCGAAGTGGTCCGTTATACACTTAGTACTCGGTATAACTTATGCGTGAAAGAAAGCCCTTTACACGTCTTTTGAGACACTAAATGAAACTTTCATAAAATGCCTTTCTCTCTTGCTTACTATTCTTTTCTTTGGCAGAGGGGTTGTCAAGTGATTTGAAAGAGATTTTTCCTAGTGTTTGAGGAAAGGTGGAATCGTTGGTAGGTTTCAGGTTCAGAAGCTAAAAGGGTAACTCAAGGACTCCGATCAGAGGAGTGTTATTATCGGGAATAGGCCACTCCAGATCGAAGTACTATGGCGTCATTATCACCTGACACGTGCTAACCCGCCTTTGGTCTTTTGGTAGTGCCCAGCTCTACTTAAGGAAACAAAGGAGCCCTTACCCAGACTAGACGGACCTAGATAATCAATCTATTCATAGTACCCATCCCTTTGATTTGACAATGATCTATGCCATGCCCTCCAATTTCAGGGGCCTCCCTATACGATGAGATACGGTCGTCACGTCAATATCACAGGCTTTTAGTAAAGCAATGCACCTGGCTCATACAAATAACGAAGAGAAATACTTAACCAGAGAATATCACTTACGGCATGAAAATAAGTTGATAGGCAAGAGCTCGTTTTCCTCGGATAGTGCCAGATAGAAAGGAGTAGTTCGCTCAAATAGGCCATACTAAAAAACTTTTTAATAAACTAGATTACATTCGCCTATCAAGTCTAAGTCGAAGCGTATCACAATCCCAAGGTCGGCATACAGATATCACTTTTAGGTCTCCTTCTTTCCAGCGGAGGGAGTAAGGAAATTCTGAGGCTCTACCTCCTTAAAGAAAGTACTGCTACATGAAATAAGCCAATCTATCTACATGATTATCACATCTTGATCTTTCCACATTCGTGTCATTGGGTAAATATTTTTTTTCACTATTTCCAGTTGGTTCATCGCCTCTCTTTCTAAGTGCGTTAGGATGTGACCCCCTTCAATTGTTAAAAATTTCCCTTTATGACTCATCTTCTTTTATAGGGTCTATCCGGAGATACTAAGCCTGGAATAAGTTTCGATCTATGGCAATTTCTTTGTAGTATTTGTAGTAACAAGGCCAGTTAAAGCTGTCAGATATAGGAGAGACTGCCTACTTCAAGTTCAAGGCAGGCTAGGTCAGTACACGAGTCCCTTCTTTTAAATACAACTACTTCCTGCTCTTCTGTCTGTCATCTGTCAATAGGTAGTGGTCGCATCTGTCCAGTAACTATCTTGTAGGCGATCTAATCGCTCATCCGTCCATGCGTCCTACGAAGACTGTCCTCTAGCTTCTATTATGAGTGAATTTCTATGGACTATTTGATCGAAAAAGAAGCCCTGTGAAAGCCAATAGAGAGCTATACGGTCCATTAACGTTGCAACATTGGCCTTCTTTATGTGCTCTAGTTGAAGTAGCAAACAAGCCAGCCTTTTTCGATCCTTGTCCAATACAACAACTAGATCTGTCAGGCCCAACTCGACCCCTCTTACAATCAGTCAGGACGCAATGGAATTTCGGCAGCATAACGACAGTAACATGAACATCAGGGCTCCAAACCAACCCTTAATAACAACATACATCAAACTCCACAAATCACCAACCAACTCCACAATCAAATTAACAACATAAAACGCAACCATTTCATACATTAAACATTCTTTCATCAACTCATTCATAGTTATGCGCCTCCGTTCCAACATAATACATTAACCCTTAATATACAATACAAAAACATATTGAGCCAATCTAGCAACCTAATCATAAACAAAAGAGAAGCTACTAAGACAACATCAACTAATTCATTAACTTATCAACATCTTATACATTATAAACTATAAAGCAGATAAAAGTCTACTAAGTTAATTTACAAGATAATAAAACATGTACGACATCATGGATAAGACTCTGGAACATAGGACTCATCCACGTAAGACACGTTTTCCACATTCTCCTCTTCAAGAGGCACGTACCCGTAATCCTGTAAAAGTACACCTATATGCATGCAATAATAGAGAGTGAGCTTATATAAATAAGCCCAGTGAGGATCCGATAGATCTCGAGCAAGGTCTACTAAACTCCTTGGAATAATCCTTTGAGTCAGTAAACACAAAATAACATCAATAATACTATCATAACATAACTATATGACCATTCAATAAAGGATACTCTCTCTAGTTGGTGTAGCTCCAAATGCCATCACGATCTCAACCATTCTTCTTATAACTCACCATTACTCACGCACCCGAGGTACCTCACTAGCCCCTCCCTCCATGACACCTCCATCATGCGAGCTGGGGGTAGCCTCTGGCAGTCATGCCGTTATCAACCCGACAGCCCAACGCTGCCCGAGAGGTGGCACACACATACCAAGACTCCATAATCATCATCAATCATCAATCAATCATCAATCAATAATCGGGGAGATCAGCAACAAAAGTGCCCGATTCCCATACTCAATAATCAATCAATATAACATCAATATAACAATCAATATAACATCAATATTTTAATTAAACAACAAACAACTAAATTAGATGACAAAGTAGGCCATCTAACCGAACATGCATTAAACACACAATCAAACTCTAATTTACCCATCAACAACTAACAATTCAATCACTCAACCCACACCCAATCAACTAAGGCTCAATCTAACATTTTAAAGAAAGACAACCTAAACTTCAATTAATCATATCTTACATTCTACTAATCCAAACAACTCCAAATCGGTTTCAAACACTCACTCATTCAACCATCTATATTAGCCCCCTCGGAAAACCACCATAACACCTCCAAATCATGCCCGATAACCCTAAAACCCTAAGGTGTCAAGGCTGAATTTTTTGGATTTTCACACGAACAATGTAATCGAAAATTCGGCATTACAACAGCAGTAACACGTAATTATCAAGTATTTAGAAATTGACAGCAATCGATTTCGATCATCGCAACTCAATTAATTCAACATTGAACAATTTAATCAAAATTTAATACCCGAAAAATAAAAATTATGCTACATCCGATAGAAATTCGTAGTATTACCACTAAACGATCCCTAGCATGCAAGGAGCAATAATCTAACATCAGATTACAATTCTAACGGTTCAAATTTCATTTATACGCAAAAACATAAAAATGACATTTTGAGATCTAGAATTTTTCTCTCACCTTTGATGTGTTTTGATGCAAGAAATGTGTAGAATGGATGCCAAACAAGTGAAATCAAGCTTTGAATCACTCAATTCGGCTTTGAAATGCAAAATCTATGAGAAAAATGCTTTGAAAATGCCTTCATCTTTCTCCTCCAAGGAGCCACGGTTTTGTGTGTGTTTTTGGTGGTGTTTTGCTTTGTTTTTAATGTGTGTTGATCATATATTAAGCAAAGGTCAAATAAATAAAAGAAAGTCAAAGTGGAAACTAATTATTTTTAGTGTTTTCTTGACTTTAAATGCATTTTCTTGATCACCAAAGTTCAAAACAATTATTCAACACCCAAGCTAGCTCAAGTAGGTTATTTTTAGGTGACAAGAAGTTTTACAATCAAACAATTTCACCCGAGTCGGATTAAAACTCGATTTTCGCAAAAGTCGGTGTAAAAACCCTAATAAATTCTTAAGCCGATTTTAAAACCATTTTAATCAAACACAGGTCTATTAAAGTCCATGGTCTAGGTCTAAAAGGGTTAAAAAGACTAGTTTCAAAATTTTAGCGGACATGTTTCGAAAACACTATTCACTGAAAATCGACGATAAAATTTATGATCCCGTTTTTTATGAAAATTTCATGAATGCACATTTAGCACGTATTAGGAGTATTGACATCAAAATTATAACATTGTAGGTCATATAGCACATAAACAGGTCAATTCAGGCAAAACGAGATAAAACACGTAAATCAAGTTAAAGCAGAAAAGTGGGGTTTCACATTCTCCCCTCCATAAAACAATTGCGTCCGCGCAATTCTCGAACTGACAGACTATTAAATCCTCAATCGTTACACTTAACAATACTTCTCTTAGTTCCCATTTATCTCTTAAAATGACAACTAACCAAAGACCTCAAAAGAACAACCTTTGTTGACTGCAAGTTGATGATCACAGTTCCAAGACAATCTTCAATTCATAATTCTCTTCTAGCTAATATCATATTGCATATGAAAGAATTCGCAACTCCAAAGTCTTAGCATGACACCACTACTTATCAATCATCCCCTACTACACAAAAGAGTTCTATGAACACCCCGAGGGTTTAAAAACTCATTTACGATAACATGAATGATTACTGATCAAAGGAATATCTCAAAAGTGACATTTGTCAGAATATGGCTCTTATGAAATTTATAAGGAAATAAGAATATGGAAAGTCATATTCGAGCCAACAATCAAGTGAACAAGAACTCAAACAGGTCAGAGAATCAAGAGGCTAATAGTTAATAAGGAAGCATGATAACTAAGATAAGAAATGTCTCAGCACCTATCAATTAAATAAGTATGAACAAAGGATGATGATGAGTCAAAACAGTGTTGAGTATGTTGAACAAAAATTCCTGAACAAGTAGATATTTCAATTCTCGATGATTGTTCAAGGAACCAACAAGTAAGTTGTACTTGAGGTAAAATGAAATTAAGGGATAAGAGATGATTAATTCAATAGAAAATATGAGTGTCAAGATAATGAGTATCTCAGCACGCAATAACCAAAGAAGTATAAATAAGAAAGGACAATGCTGAGTATATTAAATGAGCAATTACAAACAAAGTAATGGCAATGATTTAATAATAAAACAATAGGATTAACAAGGATCAACAAGAATGACAATGATGTACTTAGGTAGGGAGTACATCAAGCAAGTGAAATTCGAATAAGTAAAATGGTATACCCACAGAGAGATTACTTTCAAATGAATAGTAATAGGATGAAATAAAATACTGAAACGAATGGCTGGAGATATAGAATGAAATATAGAAGTCTCAAACTTTAACTCCAATAAGTGACATTGCTATAAGAAGCAACTATGAACGGTAAGAATAGAAACATTGTCAAATGAGTATAGGATCCATTAATCAAATAAGCAAACTTTCAAGAAACAATTGATAGGCTAGAAAAGTGTAACCCTCTCTCAAATAAGTGAGAATAGAGTAGAAAAGAATAATAAGACCAATAGAATTATGAAGCACAAGAAGGGTGTCCCACCTACACACTTAAACACCAACAAGTCAAATCCTACAGTCTATCTTCCTCCAAAACAAGACACTAAGGAGACCTAGAGAACCTAAGGAGTCATAACAATCACCAAACAAGATAAATCACTTGAAAATTTTACATTCCGTACCAGACCAATCACTAAACAAGATAAATCACCGATTACCCAACAAGATTAACTAATGAAGACTCTAAAATCTGATAACACAATACAGATTCATACTAACCCATTATAACACAAGAGAATCCCCAATCAATAATTTAGAAAGTCATACCACCTAAAACTCTAAAGCTCGATATAGGCAAGTAAATATTCAGCCATCGAAATGCATTCTTATTTCCTCAAATAATTCTATCTCCCAACAATTACATCTTCGAATAAAGTAACTTTAGTCAGGAATCACTCCAATTGTCTCCAAGGTTTAAAGATCAAAACTCCAAAATACCCATTAATAATATAGCAATCCCAAATAGTAGACATATTCACATGTTATACCACAGTTCATTCCATTCACAAATATACATCACTAATTCCTCAAATAAATTCATTCTAAAATAACCTCTAGGAAGTATAGTATGAGTTGAGACTCCAAAAGTGTCTAATCACAACCTCACAGAAACCTCAACTTATGATTCATCTCCAAGTAATAATAAGTTAAACATGGCAACAAAAGTAATTATAATCATCAAGATACATTGCTATTTTCCTCAAACAACTTCATTCTCGCTAAAGGAACATCAAGATCAATCCACTAAGCCGAAACTAAAATCCATAAACATAACAACTAAAATCTAACTGATAAACTTCTAGAATAATAATAATTCAAAATCATGGCCTATCTCTATTTTCGAAAACTCTTGCAGTCACCCTAGACATTAAAAGGTCACTCACGAGTTAAAACATGTATGCAACTATATCATATGAAAGACAAGTACAACGTAATGCGCAATTGTCATACAATGCAACATTATCACATAACACACAATTCAACATATAAGAAGCCAACATCACATAAACAGGTTATATCACAGAAGTAAGTTATAAACAATTAAAGTCACATAAGCAACAAACTTCACATAAGACAAGTTGATCACGTAACTCACATTGGTCACTTAAAGTATATTGACCACCTAAAGCACGTTGTTTCACATAAGCTAGTTATAAACAATTAAAAGCACATAAACAACTAACTTCACACAAGGCACAAAATCACATAAAACACAATTGTCACATAATACACATTAATCACATAATGCACATTAATTACAACACATTGAGTACGTATAACACGTTATCACATAAAACATATTGACCACATTAATTCACTTAACACACAAGGCATATTGGTCACATAGAAAGTTAGACACATAAGTAAATTAATCACATAAACATATTAACATATCTTTCACTTTTCTTTCACTTAATACATACTTGCATGCTTAGACCACTACCCACATTCCGATGATGCCCCGGCTGACAGCTAATCAAGCTCTGATACCACTTAAATGTCACGCCCCAACTCGACCCCTCTTACAATCAGTCAAGATGCAACGGAATTTTGGCAGCATAACGACAGTAACATGAACATCAGGGCTCTAAACCAACCCTTAATAACAACATACATCAAACTCCACAAATCACCAACCAACTCCACAATCAAATTACCAACATACAACGTAACCATTTCATACATTAAACATTCTTTCATCAACTCATTCATAGTTATGCGCCTCCGTTCCAACATAATACATTAACCCTTAATATACAATACAAAAACATATTGAGCCAATCTAGCAACCTAATCATAAACAAAAGAGAAGCTACTAAGACAACATCAACTAATTCATTAACTTATCAACATCTTATACATTATAAACTATAAAGCAGATAAAAGTCTACTAAGTTAATTTACAAGATAATAAAACATGTACGACATCATGGATAAGACTCTGGAACATAGGACTCATCCACGTAAGACACGTTTTCCACATTCTCCTCTTCAAGAGGCACGTACCCGTAATCCTGTAAAAGTACACCTGTATGCATGCAATAATAGATAGTGAGCTCATATAAATAAGCCCAGTGAGGATCTGATAGATCTCGAGCAAGGTCTACTAAACTCCTTCGAATAATCCTTTGAGTCAGTAAACACACAATAACATCAATAATACTATCATCACATAACTATATGACCATTCAATAAAGGATAGTCTCTCTAGTTGGTGTAGCTCCAAACGCCATCACGATCTCAACCATTCTTCTTGTAACTCCCCATTACTCATGCACCCGGGTACCTCACTAGCCCCTCCCTCCATGACACCTCTGTCATGCGAGCTGGGGGTAGCCTCTGACAGTCATGCAGTTATCAACATGACAGCCCAATGCTGCCCAAGAGGTGGCACACACATACCAAGACTCCATAATCATCATCAATCATCAATCAATCATCAATCAATCATCAATCAATAATCGGGGAGATCAGCAACAAAAGTGCCCGATTCCCGTTCTCAATAATCAATATAACATCAATATAACATCAATATAACAATCAATATAACATCAATATAACATCAATATAACATCAATATTTTAATTAAACAACAAACAACTAAATTAGATGACAAAGTAGGCCATCTAACCGAACATGCATTAAACACACAATCAAACTCTAATTTACCCATCAACAACTAACAATTCAATCACTCAACCCACACCCAATCAACTAAGGCTCAATCTAACATTTTAAAGAAAGACAACCTAAACTTCAATTAATCATATTTTACATTCTACTAATCCAAACAACTCCAAATCGGTTTCAAACACTCACTCATTCAACCATCTATATTAGCCCCCTCGGAAAACCACCATAACACCTCCAAATCATGCCCGATAACCCTAAAACCCTAAGGTGTCAAGGCTGAATTTTCTGGATTTTCACACGAACAATGTAATCGAAAGTTCGGCATTACAACAGCGCTAACACGTAATTATCAAGTATTTAGAAATCGACGGCAATCGATTTCGATCATCGCAACTCAATTAATTCAACATTGAACAATTTAATCAAAATTTAATACCCGAAAAATAAAAATTATGCTACATCCGACAGAAATTCGTAGTATTACCACTAAACGATCCCTAGCATGCAAGGAGCAATAATCTAACATCAGATTACAATTCTAACGGTTCAAATTTCATTTATACGCAAAAACATAAAAATGACATTTTGAGATCTAGAATTTTTCTCTCACCTTTGATGTGTTTTGATGCAAGAAATGTGTAGAATGGATGCCAAACAAGTGAAATCAAGCTTTGAATCACTCAATTCGGCTTTGAAATGCAAAATCTATGAGAAAAATGCTTTGAAAATGCCTTCATCTTTCTCCTCCAAGGAGCCACGGTTTTGTGTGTGTTTTTGGTGGTGTTTTGCTTTGTTTTTAATGTGTGTTGATCATATATTAAGCAAAGGTCAAATAAATAAAAGAAAGTCAAAGTGGAAACTAATTATTTTTAGTGTTTTCTTGACTTTAAATGCATTTTCTTGATCACCAAAGTTCAAAACAATTATTCAACACCCAAGCTAGCTCAAGTAGGTTATTTTTAGGTGACAAGAAGTTTTACAATCAAACAATTTCACCCTAGTCGGATTAAAACTCGATTTTCGCAAAAGTCGGTGTAAAAACCCTAATAAATTCTTAAGCCGATTTTAAAACCATTTTAATCAAACATAGGTCTATTAAAGTCCATGGTCTAGGTCTAAAAGGGTTAAAAAGACTAGTTTCAAAATTTTAGCGGACGTGTTTCGAAAACACTATTCACTAAAAATCGACGATAAAATTTCTGATCCCGTTTTTGATGAAAATTTCATGAATGCACATTTAGCACGTATTAGGAGTATTGACATCAAAATTATAACATTCTAGGTCATATAGCACATAAATAGGTCAATTCACGCAAAACGAGATAAAACACGTAAATCAAGTTAAAGTAGAAAAGTGGGGTTTCACAAGATCACTACCTTTCCAATCAAATAAAGGTCTAGCATAGCAAATCGATCTATTCAATAACATAGAGAATAGTACGTTTAGAATGACAAGGGCTAGGGCTAAAGCAATGAGGATTGGATTTATATGGATTTAGGTAGTCTCCCGCTACACCTTCACAGCAAGGAAAAAATCTCATCTTTATATCTTAATGGGAACATTCGGTCATAGGCCATTTCCCCTTTTCCATCCTATTGAGCATCTTGTTCTTCTTTTCACATGAGAGCCTATTATCTATGATCCCTGATCTTGCCGCTTGAAAAAGGGCCTTCTTTAAGGAATAGAGCCCAAATCTAAGTAAGAAGATGCATCAATCCAAGCCTCATAGCATAGGAGAGGTGTAGGAGTAGGAATATGAGTTTTTTTTATAGAAGGTCAAAGCGCTCAAACCTGCTTACAAGATGAATTTGAAAAGGAGATTGTACCAAGTCAAGATACGAAAAGATGTGTTACACGATTCAATTGACCACAAGGGGCATAATTAGGAGGGTGTAAAGGACTGGAGATTGATCAAATTTTCCTTCTTCCATTAGCTCCTATTACAAGTTCTCCTTTGAGATACAATCATGATGGGCCACTGCCTTAATTTGAATTAGGGATTTTTTTCTATAATGCCCTTATCATGATCTATCCCCTTGTCTATATCATGGTCTGCTTTCATATAACCTTACTACTGTATGGCTTGCTAAATAAAGCGTTGTGGGATCAATCATTGCATTTATCCATTCATAATCATCATATACGCTCTTTCAAGAAAAGGGAAAGAATGACAGTCAATCAGTCTTACCAGCATGCATACAAAAGGGAGTGTAATTGCCTATCAGCTGGTTAAATAGATAAGATTCTTATTAATTATATAAGGAATAAGGATCCCACATCGATCGAATGAAGATGTATGGGTTTAGATAGGTTCGTTCCAACCTGATCTTTGGGACCATGAAAGAAGCAGGATCCAACGCTGTTAAACGACTATAGTTTCTACTTGTTAACGATCAGGTATCCGCCTAATAGAGTGAGTGGCGGATACGGATCCATACTCTTGGTAGGATGTCGAAAGAGCTAGTTAAACGGTGGTTTTGGCCCCATGCTGCAAAGCTAGATCCCAAGGATAATCATTGTTGTCCATGTGCTTGGACCTGCAAGGAGGAAGAGATAGCACAGTCTTATAGGAGGCCTCGCAATCTATTGAGGGGAGGGAAAAAGAAACCTACAGAACCCCTTTAGTAGGACAAGAGAGGACTCCTTACTCTATCCTTATGGGAATGTCATTGCATGAAAGGACCTTGAGGGTTGTCTTACTCTACATTTGAAAGAAGTATTACATCAACCATAGATAGGGAGCAAAGTCAGATTGGTGTCATAGCAAGAGTTAGGCCCTTGTTTCATGGATCGTATGAAAGGGCTCTTTTGGCTTATGGAATCTATAGAACTCGCTCGAGAAGACAAAAGAGGGAATGGAAGGTACTATAGGAGAAGGCTTCGTGTCTTTCCCCAATTCAAGAATCAGGAATCTAATCTTTGTTCTATGTTTTGGAGTAAGCAGGTCAATGTGCCTGCTGTGGTGTATGAGCAAGTGATCTGATCCTATGCGCCTTTCTCCTTTTAGTGAAACCAACCTCCCTTAGCTCGTGTTATCATAACAGCGCCAAGTAACTTCATCCAGTGAAAAAAGTAGGATAGGATTCTAGGGCTTGAATGAAAAAAATTAGAGCTAGTTTACTTCCATTCCAGACTTCTACCTTTATGAGGCTTTATGGTGCTGGGCTGGATATAGGGGGTCCTCTTATAAGCCGTAGCATTTAAGGCTTAATCACTCTGTATAGACACACCTAGACTATGAAGCTAGGACAGTGGGTAAGGAATCTTCTCAAGCAGAAGCAGAAGGAAAGGAAATGAATTATTTTCATTAAAGCTGAGGGCGGTGGGTTGGAAAAGTAAGGTAGTTTACGTTAGTAGTGATTCGCCTATTAGAGTAAAGAGAGTGACAGGTCTTGAGTTATAGGTCATACCCTTGAGGACCAGATTCACTCTTATTTTCTATATTTTTAGTGAAATATCGAACCTTTACTATGTAGTAAATATAGTCAAAGATATCTCCAGTCAATCTCCAAAAGTCCCATTTTAGGTTTAGGAAAGAAAGTCTACCTGCCAAGCCCAACCTCTTAATAGCTTCCTTTACTTTAGCTCTTAAAATAGCCTTCCTTACCAACAAGGGTTTAGTTAACTTAACGTATAGTCCATTTTTCTCTCCTACAGAAAAGGTTCTTTCACTTATCACGAAAGCTCAGATCTGGGTGCGGGCGGACGTGGACATCGCGGTAGTCATTTAGAGCAGATTTGAACAATCAAAAGGAATCAAATGAAAGCTACTTGATTGACTAGACAAAGACTAGCTCAACCTTCCTTTACTCAAGCTGAATCTTGATTAAGTTAAGTCAAAATGGTTGAATTTCTATTGAAGCAGGAAGCCTAAATATTAAGACCGAATGAAGTGAATGTTAAAGCATCTAATGCCTGCCCCAGTCTTTCAATCTCTTTGAAGATGAAACTTTTGATTCGAGACAATTTCAATGAGAAGCTAGGCTCGGCTTGGATTTGAGCTCTGTAAAACAAAATTGCTCAATCTGAACTTCTAACTTTAGAGATTGGATTGGAACTAGCTGAACCTGCCTAAACTGATTGACTCGCACGTTAAGCTTCCAATGTAGTCTTATCTTCTATGTGATATATGTTTTCAGTTGAAGTTCTTCGCCTTGGTCTACTCCTTCATCTAGTGAGTCGAGGTTCGTCCCTAAGGAGAAAGACGAAGCAAAACCCCAACGATTAGTTTATATGGTTGGACCCCTTTTCAAGAAGGAGCATGAAGGTACCGAAAAGAGGGCTTTTATCATGTTTGAGAGTTATGGGAAGGTTCCCTCTTTGGCAGAAAGTGGAAGGTCTTCGAGTATCGCCGTCCTTCTATTGATAGATTCAGGATTCAGATAGATGAAGAGAAGGCCAACGTAGCTCGATTTGGTCATTCACCCGATATGAGAATACCTTTTAGTAAGGCAAGACTCGAAAAAAGTCCGATTGAACTGGCAACTAAAGATGTGAAGAAATCGACTGCATTAGCACTTCATAAGGGAATACCGGACTCAGTAAATTCTTTAGCTAACATCAAGACCATGTCCCATTGAATCTCTTGGAGGAAGATCAGTAGACGAGGAGTGAGGCGATTTGTTGCCCATTCTATTACTTTCACGTAAATTACTTATGAGTCAATACCCCGAACTCCACTCTTTTGAATGAGCAATCTTCTTTTGATTGGGCCTAAGATCAGGAGCAATTTAACTTTGGCATTGGATCGCTTTCTTCTGTTCTAGAGATGGGGATCTGGCTCCTCCGAGTGATCTATCTAGATTTCGAAATAGAAATGGGCAAGGAAGATCAGCCTAGCCATGGGGAAAAGCGGTCCAATTCAATGTTTTACTGTTACGCATAGTAACTCTCCTATTAGGAATCGATCTAGGTGCTTATCCTATAGATAGAAAGTGTCAGCAATCACCTGCACTATTTCAGTTGTTGTTGGCATAACTACTTCACTAGTATACTTACCTAAACAAATAATTCGTCCCATGATTAGCAGACCCTTCTCAACTCTAGTGATTTCAAGTGGACCAGTCTCCAATTACCTTGCAAAGCGTTAGCGCTAGCCAGGTTAATAGTTCAAATATCAATGAAAGTCTCTATTTCAATAAAGTAGAAATGACAGCAGTTTAGATAATAGAAGACAATGCTTGCTAGAGGTATGATTCTGATCTTTGCACAAGCAATAGCAATAATATATGCTATTTTCTTTTTGGCACAACTCCTCTTTAATGCTAGTGGTGTGAAGGAGTTCGCTGGGGAAGTTAACTCTTTCAGTTCCTGCTCTGGGAGGAGGTCGAATCATTAGTAAAGATATCCATGCACAGTAAAGATCAATAGGTTGAAATCAGATAAAGGCAAATATGGCTTTGAGGAAGAATACAAATGGGATTCCACATTCATAGGTTGTTAGGGAGGTTTGGATAAGACACTGAAAGCTTAACTTAGTAAGGAAAGGAACTTCTTGCACAATGGAAAAAAGAGGTTGTTAGAGAAGGAGAAGCTTCTGAGGAAACATCCAATTCCCAGTGGTATCGTATAATAAGAGAGAGGGTAGCTAGGATGAAGGCTAGCCCAGTTTCACCTTGATTCTACTTATTTTGTTGCCTTTACTGTCGAGATTCTGTTGATGTTCAGTCTACCTTCGTACAAGATTGAAGAAAGAAAGTTTTTTTCTCATTCTTAAACTATGTTCATATGGATGAAATCAAAAGGGCCATATAATATAACTGGCAGCTTTAATTAATGAAAAGAAAAGCGATGGCCCGCCATCAGCTAGCATTGTGCTTTGGAGTCGATTTCTTATCAATGGCCGATTGATAATGTGATTAGTCTTTTCTTAACTGATTGAGATGTATATCTATCAGCAGAAGCCACTCTTTATGCAAACTCTGATATCCTCTCTTTAAAATGAAAAGTAAGAGGTCTTCGAGCCTCCTACGCAATCTATGGTAGGACCGCCCGTCTCTACTTCTATGACTCTATATAAGAGATCCAGTTCTGTCATTAGCTTTGTGATTTGTTGAAAAATGCACTTTTCCTCTTTGATTTTTGGGAAAGGAAGGGAAGAAGTCCTTCTTCGTCATATCTAGCTCCTTTTGGAAATCGAAAGAAATCGCATTGAAAGCCCGATCTAGGTCATCAAATTAGAAATTTAAGAAAATCGGGGCAGCTACAGGTGGTAGTCCTTTGTTTGGCAATACATTATCTCCGGACTTAGTTACAACAGTAATTTCCATATATGAAACAATTAGCTCCATCAAAAAAGGATCATTTACTGCAAATGAGACTTTCCAAGAGTCTTGCGGCTTTCTAAGGAGGAAGCATGATCGCAAAGCAAGAGCTTTTCAACCTTCCCCCAACCAAAAAATGTAAGCTAGGTAATCTCTTTCACTCTTCTCCTTTCTACATGCAGAAGAACAAGGACCCTATTTTCATTGAAAATTAAATTGATCATTCTAACAAGAGACGTTAGAAGGACTTTTTACGTGGTGATTTTTCTTTTTTGATTGCTTTGGAGAAGGGAAAGAGGAGTGGTGAGGTGAGCCCCTTCCACTAGATTACTTTACAGACTGGAATGAATCCTAGGTATAGGAATTGGTTTAACAAAAAGCGTCGAGAACTACATAGATCTGATGCCTTCTTCCTTTTGTCTGGGAGGTAGGTTATGTAGGAAGACAACTTTTCCCAAGTTGTTCCAATCCCGAACGGCCAAATAATCAATTAGTAGTATGCTGGAACTCTTTCTCTTAAGGCATAGAGCGAACTGTCGGACTAGGAGCTGCGTTGTTTCATAAGTTCCCCTCTAAATAGATGGAAAGAATCTATTTTTGGTGGTAAGGCAATAGGAAGTAGCCTTTTCTTCAAGCAGGGCTTTCTCAATAGCCAGAAGCTCTTCCTTCTATTAGTCATCTGGGCTTGTAGTTGCGTTACAAGCAATTCTCTCTGTCAGGCATACACGATAGTGTACCCCATTTCATTTCGATTGTTAGAGAGGTCCTTATTTATTTTATGTAATTTATTCTATAACAACAGGATGTTATTGCTTGCTGGCTACGAATCCTATTTCACGAAATGACATTCCTTTCTTAGACTAAGTCTCTTACTCTTACTTGAGATCTTATCTTGTATTCTTTATAAGTTGTGTTACGAGTTCTAGCAAGCATTAAGCTAGTTAGAATTTATATTCTAAAATACATCAAAGTGAGTAGAGCAAGTCTTGAATCAGGTTTTTCCAAGGGTTGGAAGTTAGCTTTTCGTTTCTAGTCCTTGGTCATCAAGATCAAGTGTGTGATAACCCGAACCCGGCATGCATTTAATAGCACTTGACTGCATTTGATTAAATGTTTAATTAGTTAAATCAACCAATTTGCGGTATTTTAATATTTATCTTGGAAGCATTTAGTAATTGTATATTGAATAATTAAAAGATTATTATCTATTTCTAATAATTATAGTAATTGAATTTATTCTCTTGTAATTAATTAAGTGCTATCTTAAATGTTAATATTTAATTGCACTTGATTACATGTTTATATTTATTTGTTCATTTGTAACTTAATATTAACTTCATAATTCTTTAAAATGTTCTAGAAATAGTTAAATTAATTAATTTAAATGAATATTGATTAACTTAATTGCTTTGATTATTTTAATAATCGGTTTCGGTTGTCTTGCATTAAAATCATTCGGTTTTCAATTAAATGAAAAGTAACTCCGAGCCGGAGTAAATTTTAAACTATGATGTTTTCCGAAAATGATATATTTCTTAGATTCTTTGAGATTTAATTGTTATTCTTCTATTGACGTAAAATGCATAGCATATCGAGAGAGATAGTTAGGAAATGAATTCGAGTCCTCAGCAAATAGTGAAAACTAGTATTTAGTGTTTTAATTTTAGTGTTTTAAGTTGTATTTAACTGGAATTGGATTTATGTTACTTGTTTTAGCTTTAAAATGCTTGAAATAGGCCATTTTGACCAATTTTAAGTTAGTTGACCAAGTGCTTTGACCTTTGACCTTAGTTGGCTTATAAAATAACAAATAACAAAGAGAAAAAATAAAACAAAAGGTGGAAAAAATAGAGTAGCCATGGCCGAAACCATGAGGAGAAAAAAAAAGGAATTTCAACCTTCCAAACTTCCAATCTTCATGTGAGCTCGTGCGTGGTGGTTTCCGAGGTGTCCAGCGTTGTTTTCCTAGTGACTAGGAGTGCCTAAGGTGAGGGAAGCATGTTATTTGCGCATTTAAATGTCAAGTGTATCAACTTTGTGTTTTTTAGATTTTATCCGTAGATTGTTGTTTAAAGCGTTTTGATGCTTCTAGAATGTTCCTTGGCAATTTTAGAACGTGTATTTATAGCTTTTTAACATTTTCTGCGGTTAAATGTTGAGATTGCAATTTAAATTAGTTGTTGAATAGTGTTTTGTGAATAGTAAACCCTTGAAATGATAAAGTTGCTCTGTTATGCTGTCCGTTGATGTAGGAATGTGCTAGGTGTGCTAGGATGTCTAAATGCATGGTTTGTTTGGGTTACGTAGGGGAAAAAAGGGGAATTATGCGTTGGTGAAAGTGGGGGTTGTTTAGGTCGAGTTTGGCATTTTCTCTTTTTGCGTGTTGGCATTGTTTCGGAAGGCCATGGAAGCACTTTTGGTACGATTATGGCGTTGGTTGGGTGTTTGGTTGGTATAGTTGTAGTTCAAACGAGCAAAGGGGGAAATCGGGGCTTTGCATGAATTCTAGGGTAAAGTAGGGTTTCGGGGTCCTTAGACGTGCCTTATGATGACCTAGGAGGATTGGCGAAGTTGGTTTCCAGAACTCGTGGCTCGTTTGGAAATGGTAGTGTTTTGATAGTTGGGGCCAATTTGTGATTTTGCTTGTTATCTTGATATTATGCCTATAGAATGCTTAGGGTTGCTTGATATACTTGTTTAATTGGTGTTATTGTTGCTTATTATTGCTTGTTATGCTTGAAAAGTTAGTTGAATGCTAGTATTGATTGTGATTGCTTATTACCTCGTTTGTTGTCACTAGTTTGTATTGTTATGGTATCGCTTTATCGCCTTGTATCGAGTCTTGCATTGCATAGTGTCTTGCGCGTGAGTGATGGGCCTCTCTGGGTAGCCTTGGGTTGCCAGTGTTGGTTGCTCTAGCTCCGCTGCTATTCCCTTTTCTCGCTTGGGTTGCCTCCCAGGGAGATTTGGGTCGTAGAATTGATGGATACTTCCGGGGTATTCCAAACTGGTGTTATAAAGTGGATGCGCGCTTGTTGTCATCGTTGTCAACATCAAGCTCGAGATTGATGTATCGTTCGTGAAATGGTATATTGCTCGTAAGAGTGAACCATAGCCTTCAGAGTGTGGTATAGCTTTGAATGGTTGTGTTAATGCTTTCAATAATTGCTTATTGTATTGATTGTTTGTCTTGGATACTTATTTATCAGTTATATTGCTTAACTGTCTTATTTGCATTGCACGACTTTCTTTCTCTCCAATTTGATATCTGTCTCGCCTTCACTGAGTATACGTGTTGTGTATAATCACTCCTCACCACCACATTTCAGGAATATCATGTTAGCTGGAAGTTCGTGATCTCGTGAAAGTTCGTTGCCTGAAGAGTCATCTTGCATGCCTATGTGGCTTGAGTGTCGAAGTTGTGAAGATATATGCTTTCATATGTTGTATGTATTTAATGCCAAAAAGTATGTAATTTAAGTTTCATTAGATTGTTGAAGTAGTTTGATAAGTTAGATTATGTATCTAGTTATTATAACTTAACTTCAAATGCATGTTTGTAATGTCCAAAAGAAAAGAATTAGAATGACATGATATTTTATTTTATGTAGTAGCTTAGTATGGTTTAATTGTCTAGTTTGAGTGTACTTGTCAAAAATGAAAAGAGATAGGTTAGCTTTTAAATTGGAAATGTATGTATACTTGCTGAGTTTAATTGTTGAGAACCAATGCTCGGATGGCCTTGAGGTGTTTGTATGGTTGGACTTGGTGTTGGTCCACTTATATGCTGTCGCAGGTTTTACATTTCGCCTAAAAATAGGGGAGACTCCATCTGTTTTCCCTGAAAATTTATGCCCGTGTTTGGTTTGGGTTGTGATTAGATTGATCGATAGAACTCCCGGTCTCGAGAGGGGTCGGGGTGTTACAGGTGGTATCAGAGCTTGTCTAGCTCATAAGCCGGGACAGGGTCCTCGGTCTGGTGGGTAGTGACCCTTGAATGTGTACTTGTTAAGTGTGTCTTGAAAGTGTATGCTTGTATGTGAGATTGTGTGTCTTGACTTGAATGTATGCACTTATGTGATAAAGTTATGTGTTATGTGTTAATTGTGTGCTATGTAAGGTGAAGTGTCAAGTTGTGCATTGAATTGACCTATTGAATTGGCATCGTGAATTGAATCAACCTCGTGAATTGTTATTTGCTTGGAGGATTGCTTGGAATGGGTGTATAGAATGTCTTGAATTAGCTATGCCGTGATTTGAATTGATTATGTTGTGCTTGACTTGATTGTCGTGCTTGAGTGACTTTGATGAATGAATTCTTTTGTAAACTTGCTTGCATAATAGTATAAGGTGTGTGTATAACTGTGATATATTGCCATTCATACATGTCCTATGTAAATGGTAAGTAAGTCCTCTTCCTCCCCTGAAGAAAGTGGTTCACCGCTGGCTTTTCAAGGTGTATGGATTGGCAGGAAATGAATGGCATTTGACTAGCCTTATTTGGGAGTTGGTGTTTGTTTATGGAGGTCAGTTGTTGGCACACTTCTAAGCCTCTTGTTGGTGAATGGCAATCATAAAAAGATAACTTTCTTTAGGGTTTCTGTATGATGGCTCTTGGTAGCATTCTTGGATTTCTTACTGGGGATTTTTTGGAGACTTCTATTGGCACTTCTTGGTAGACTTGGCTATTGGGTTTTCAGTTGGACTTACTGCATGGTATTATCTATGGCATATGTGTCTTGGTCTTTATTGGAGTGTTACTAGTATTCCTTATTGGAAATTCTTCAATGGCATTCTCTAGGATTCTCAGTGGCCAATTATTTAGTATTACTTATTGGGCAATTCTTAGTACTTTCTTACTGGAGCATTGTTCGGGTATTTTATTTGGCATCCCTCAGTTGGTTTGGTAACTAGAATCCCTATCAGACTCATTATCTCATGTTACTTACGGTATTCTTTGGAATTCTCATTGGGCATTCTACTAGTATTTTCCTTATTGGCATTTATTGGAAGATCCTACACTTGGAATTCTGCTTGGACATATTATCTTGTACTGTTTACGGCTTCTCCTTCGGCCTTTCCACTCAGGGGAATCTATATTTGCTGTTTGACTAAGATGTTGCGGTAGGAACACAGTGATTTCATTTAGAGGTTGGCCTTTGGTATTCTTCTCTATAATCCTTTACAGAACTTTCAGCTGGGTCTATTTACGGTAGTCAGTACTGCATGAGGTGCATCTACTCTGGCTATCTCTTAACTTTCTTATTTGGTACTTGTTAGACTTCTATTGAAGATTCTTAAATAGGGTATTCCTTCGGTACTCTTCCTGCCATTAGTATGTGGTATTGATGATATCTACAGTACCTTTGCTTCAGTCTTTAGTTGGTATTTCCTCGGCATTCTTGATTGGAATTTCTATTCGGGATTTCCTACGAGCATTCTTATATATTATCTTGCTCAGCAACCGATGAAGATTTATCAAAGTTGGATTTTAGATGATGTAGAGTCCTATTGGAAGAAGAATTACGAGGACGCAATTGTTTTAAGGGGGGAAGGATGTGATAACCCGAACCCGGCATGCATTTAATAGCACTTGACTGCATTTGATTAAATGTTTAATTAGTTAAATCAACCAATTTGGGCTATTTTAATATTTCTCTTGGAAGCATTTAGTAATTGTATATTGAATAATTAAAAGATTATTATCTATTTCTAATAACTATAGTAATTGAATTTATTCTCTTGTGATTAATTAAGTTCTATCTTAAATGTTAATATTTAATTGCACTTGATTACATGCTTATATTTATTTGTTCATTTGTAACTTAATATTAACTTCATAATTCTTTAAAATGTTCTAGAAATAGGTAAATTAATTATTTTAAATGAATATTGATTACCTTGATTGCTTTGATTATTTTAATATTCGATTTTGGTTGTCTTGCATTAAAATCATTCGGTTTTTAATTAAATGAAAAGTAACTCCGAGCCGGAGTAAATTTTAAACTATGATGTTTTCCGAAAATGATATATTTCTTAGATTCTTTGAGATTTAATTGTTATTCTTCTGTTGACGCAAAGTGCATAGCATATCGAGAGAGATAGTTAGAAAATGAATTCGAGTCCTCAGCAAATAGTGAAAACTACTATTTAGTATTTTAAGTTGTATTTAACTGGAATTGGATTTATGTTACTTGTTTTAGCTTTAAAATGCTTGAAATAGGCCATTTTGACCAATTTTAAGTTAGTTGACCAAGTGCTTTGACCTTTGACCATAGTTGGCTTATAAAATAACAAATAACAAAGAGAAAAAAATAAAACAAAAGCTGGAAAAAACAGAGCAGCCATGGCCAAAACCATGAGGAGAAAAAAAAAGGAATTTCAACCTTCCAAACTTCCAATCTTTGTGTGAGCTCGTGTGGGGTGGTTTCCAAGGTGTCCAGCGTTGTTTTCCTAGCGACTAGGAGTGCCTAAGGTGAGGGAAGCATGTTATTTGCACATTTAAATGTCAAGTGTATCAACTTTGTGATTTTTAGATTTTATCCGTAGATTGTTGTTTAAAGCATTTTGATGCTTCTAGAATGTTCCTGGGCAATTGTAGAATGTGTATTTATAGCTTTTTAACATTTTCTGCGGTTAAATGTTGAGATTGCAATTTAAATTGGTTGTTGAATAGTGTTTTATGAATAGTAAACCCTTGAAAGGATAAAGTTGCTCTGTTATGCTGTCCGTTGATGTAGGAATGTGCTAGGTGTGCTAGAATGCCTAAATGCATGGTTTGTTTGGGTTGCGTAGCAGAAAAAATGAGAATTATGCCTTGGTGAAAGTCGGGGTCGTTTAGGTTGAGTTTGGTGTTTTCTCGTTTTGCGTGTTGGCATTGTTTCGAGAGGCCATTGAAGCACTTTTGGTGTGGATATGGCGTTGGTTGGGTGTTTGGTTGATATAGTTGTAGTTCTAATGAGTAAAGGGGGAAATCGGGGCTTTGCGTGAATTCTAGGGTAAAGTAGGGTTTCGGGGTCCTTAGACGTGCCTTATGGTGACCTAGGAGGATTGGCGAAGTCGGTCTCCAGAACTCGTGGCTCGTTTGGAAATGGTAGTATTTTGATAGTTGGGGCCGATTTGTGATTTTGCTTGTTATCTTGATATTATGCCTATAGAATGCTTACGGTTGCTTGATATACTTGTTTAATTGGTGTTATTGTTGCTTATTATTGCTTGTTATGCTTGAAAAGTTAGTTGAATGCTAGTATTGATTGTGATTGCTTGTTATCTCGTTTGATGTCACTAGTTTGTATTGTTGTGCTATCGCTCGTTTATCGCCTTGTATCGAGTCTTGCATTGCATAGTGTCTCGCGCGTGAGTGATGGGCCTCTCTGGGTAGCCTCGGGTTGCAAGTGTTGGTTGCTCTAGCTCCGCTGCTATTCCCTTTTTTCTCTTGGGTTGCCTCCCAGGGAGATTTGGGTTGTAGAATTGATGGATACTTCCGGGGTATTCCAAACTAGTGTTATAAGGTGGATACGCGCTTATTGTCATCGTTGTCAACATCAAGCTCGAGATTGATGTATCGCTCGTGAAATGGTATATTGCTCGTAAGAGTGAACCATAGCCTTGAGAGTATGATATAGCTTTGAATGGTTGTGTTAATGCTTTCAATAATTGCTTATTGTATTGATTGTTTGTCTTGGTTGCTTATCTATCAGTTATATTGCTTAACTGTCTTATTTGCATTGCACAACTTTCTTTCTCTCCAATTCGATATCTGTCTCGCCCTCACTGAGTATACGTGTTGTGTATACTCACTCCTTACCACCACATTTCAGGAATGTCATGTTAGCTGGAAGTTCGGGATTTCAAGAAAGTTCGTTGCCTGAAGAGTTGTCTTGCGTGCCTATATGGCTTGAGTGTCGAAGTTGTGAAGATATATGCTTTCATATGTTGTATGTATTTAATGCCAAAAAGTATGTAATTTAAGTTTCATTAGATTGTTGAAGTAGTTTGATAAGTTAGATTATGTATCTAGTTATTATAACTTAACTTCAAATGCATGTTTGTAATGTCCAAAAGAAAAGAATTAGAATGGCATGATAGTTTATTTTATGTAGTAGCTTAGTATGGTTTAATTGTCTAGTTTGAGTGTGCTTGTCAAAAATGAAAAGTGATAGGTTAGCTTTTAAATTGGAAATGTATGTATACTTGCTGAGTTTTATTGTTGAGAACCAAGGCTCGGATGGCCTTGAGGTGTTTGTATGGTTGGACTCTGTGTTGGTCCACTTATATGCTGTCGCAGGTTTTACATTTCGCCTAGAAACAGGGGAGACTCCGTCTGTTTTCCCTGAAAATTTATGCCCGGGTTTGGTTTAGGTTGTGATTAGATCAATTGATAGAACTCCCGGTCTCGAGAAGGATCGGGGTGTTACAAAGCGAGTAGGAAATGAGTGAGCCCCAAAAAGGTAAGGTTATAGGTCCAAGGGTCGCTCTTTCCATTTTTATTTATTATATCCCTGATAACTTACTGCACTTCCCCATGATAGCTAACCTCCTTCTTTACTTCGGGGCTTGGCATAGGGGCAATGGCTTTACAGGCATAAAAACTTTTCTCTGCCTATTGGTTCTGGTGGAAGCAAGGGGTGAGGCTCGAAGCAACTAGGGTATCACGTATCCACGGCCTTTCTTCCATTTCTCAATATCAACTCCCGATTCTCGCTCCATTTATATCTCTATTGATATAAACAAGTATTTCGTTTCGCTCGTATATTCAATTTAATCACTTCGTAACCTTTACTTGATCACTAGACGACTTTACCTTTGCTTTCAATTTGTCTTGTGTCATGTAAGCAAAACTCACTTGTTGGCTTACACAACTAGGTGTTAAGAGCGTAAAAGCGAGATTGGGGAAAACGAGTGTAATATACTTTACACGAGAGGTCAAGAGGTGGTGCCTGTATGGTTACCACCTAAAGCGGTTCTAGACTTTCTACCCAGGCGTAAAAATGATTATTGGCAAAACTTAAGGATTAAGCTTTGCATGGGAAGCTGCCACCTATCTGTAATAAGAATCGAGTCGCTAAAAGCAGGAGTTTCATCAGCAACGAGTTCTTGAGCCCACGGAATGGGGAGTGTTAATGAGTCATTAACCCATAGTGTGTAAGAGTCACGTACCCCTTAGTCTGGGTAAAGCTTCCTAAACCTCGCAATTTGACCGTTGGAACTGAGTCAATCTTGACAAATTGGCAACTTGAATGTTTGGGTTTGTCCTATAGAATTGCTCATGGAACTTGCTTTCCAGATCGTACCGACTATTAATAGAGTTTGGAAGGATGTTCATATACTAGGGGAAGGCAAATTTAGTAAGAGAGTTGGCAAAGAGCCTCAACTTTAGTTAGTCCTTGGACCTAGCTTCCCCGCACTGGACCAAGAACCGAGCTATATGCTTAATAGTCAACTTCTTCTCCTCACCGAAAAAGAGAACAAACTCTGACACCTTATACCCCTTTAGAAACTGATGAACTCGATCGATCCAATCAGAGTTTCTTAGCTATCGGCCTCAGATGGATGAGACAAAGAACGCAACTTAGGGGGCGATACTGAAGATAATAAGTCAAGGACACTGGCTACTCCATCAACTCAATTTCCTTGCATGAGGATGCCAATCTGAACTTTCAATCTTTCGTAGGCTCATCTCCTCGATTGGCATTCTGATCCTGGTTATTCATAGATAGTCGGCACTTTGAGTCATAGGCTATCGACCATTCCTGATAGCCGCAGCTCTACCCCTTCCCTATATGGGGTTCTATACTTGAGATCGAGGAAAGATGCGAGAATTATATGAGACTAACTTGATGGTCTTTATGCAAGCACAACATCTCTTCCGAGTAGAGTAGTGTGTAGGAACTGAGCATACGCTAGAATCACGCGCGTTAAGGGCTGCTTCCGCCAGACAATCCTCTTCCATGTGACTATTCTTGTAATCTGACTTGGGACTATTATTCAACTACCAGGACCACTACTGATGACTGACTGATCCAGAGAGCTCAGATTGACAATTAGGTGGTTCGGTTGCTTCAAAGGAAAGGGTTCTTCGAGGAAAGATTCGGGTGAGGAAGGAGGTTGTGATAAGATTTTCTTTTTCATCAAGGAGTTATGTGCACGTTGTGCCCTTTTGATTGGAGCGCTTTGCTTTGCCACTGATCTCGAGTCAAGAAGGGGCGTAGCATGTGTACCTAAAGTGAAAATTACACATGAATGCCGTAGATCACTACAAGGAGCTCATTAGTAACGTCAGGGTTGCACTTGCCCTTGCTCCGCCTGCACGTATCCTGAGTCATGAGGTTCAACTGAAAGTTTAAATAGAATTCCATATCAGCTGTGGTGGTTTGCTCCTTCCGGCTAGTTGATCTGTGGGCATATGGATCTTTTTTGGAAATTGCATCGAAACCGGCACCTACCACTAACCGAAGAGCCGTGTGCTTGAAGTAGTTAGAGAATAAAATGAAGAGTCGATTTCGTCTTGACCTTGATGTGACAGGTCTTGTATCGTATTTGCCTAACGAGGCATTCTACATAGGTCAATGTGTTAAATTACATTCGTTCGGATGGTTCCAAAACATTGATCGAAGTATGCCCCGAACCACCCCTCTCCCTTAAAGTCTGCTTTTCAAAAACAATAAGGAGATTCGGACTTAGACCCTCAGAAATCTCTTTCGCAAAGTAAACATCTATTTCTCAGAAGAAGGGGCTAGCTATATGCTTAAAAGTGGGGAATCTGCACTCCTATCTATCTATTGAACTTATTTCCTCGTCATGGGGAAAGGCTTTTTTTAAAAGGTCAGTAACAACGTGATATTCCATAGATAAGCAAGAAACTGAAGCTTCCATTTTGATTTATCATGTACCGGCTTGAATTCACTTTAGGAAAGTCTTCTTTCTCCTTAAAGTAGGTATTTGCTCCGCAGCACAAACAGGTCGAGGTAAGAAAAGAAACCTATAACATTCTTCTCCTACTCAAGATCATTCCGCCAAGAAAGATCTTCAACTGGTTTATTACTGAGTTCGTTACTTGGATATGTTGAAATCTAACCCTAGTAGTTTCCCATTCTGTTGGACTAGTCACCGCCCTGAGACTTTGTTAGCGAAGCTGGGGAGCGAGCAAAGCTCGTCTACCTTCCCTAAGGTGTGATTTTGGGGCAATCTAAGCCCGAGTGATCCCCCCAGTTTGTGATGCCCGAGATTCTACCGTACACATTTTTAAATGTTGCATCCATTAAATTGCGCATTAAATTTTGTGCTTTACCTGTTGTCTTTCTTGGTCACTATTCATTCTTTTTTTGACCTGCATTATATTAGTGAATTAGCATTTTTATTAAATCATATTAATTGTTAAAGGAATGGGAAAAATGTGCAATTGAGCTAGGAGCGATAGGAGCACTCGTTTAGAAAATGTTTTAATGGTTCAATGAATAGTGTTACGTAACATAACTTAATAATTTAATTAGCTAGCATATATTCTTCACCTTAGGCTCGTTTTAAGGTTATCAACGTTCATTTTAGTGGACCACTAAGCACCTAACTTGACCCCATTTAATATATATGCTCATACAACACCACCTAGCTCATAACTTAACAAAACACAAAAAAAGAAAAAAGAGAAGATGCAGGAATTACTGTAGCAAATCCGAGAATAGCATAGGAGGAGAAATAGAGATTTTTGCTAAACAAATCTTCAAGCCAAGCCAAGCCAAGCTAGGAGCAAGTAGTTTAGGGTGTTTCTAGCCTCCCGAGAGTTCCTACGCGCATTGGTGAAGGATTTCACGGCTTATTTTTGCATTTTAAAATAGTTGCTATTTTCTTAATTTGTTGAAAATGTGACCAAATGCTATTGTATTGATTATCTATGCTATTATACCTTGTTTATAAGTGCTAGAGAACATATTTGAGCCATTGTTTCACTTTTTAAACAGTTAGAATCATTAGTTTGATTTATGAGGTAAATAGTGACATTTTTCTAGGGTTTTGTGTAATTGCACATATTGGCTTGATTCAACACTCCTAATAGATCCCTTAGGTGCTAATGAAGGTAGTCTAATATCCCCGTGCACTTGAATTTCTCTAATATCGCATAAAACGTAAAATAGTCGGCTTTAATAAAGGGGTTTCGGGGTTAAGGCGAATCCGGGTGGATTCGGGCTTTACTTTTAATATTCTTAGGCTACCTAGGTGCTATAGAAGCTTTGATAACCCTTGTTTGAATCAAGGATGAGGTACGTGTAGTTTAAAGCTATAAGAGGGAATTTGGGGCTTTCGGGGCAATTGCGGGGTGATCGGGCTTAATTGTGGGTTGAAAGGGTACCTTAGGGGTTAATTAGAGGATTGATGTAGTTTCCCCTCGAACGTGAATCATTAACTTTGGTTTGGAAGAGAAATAGTTTAAAAAACAAAGGGGTTTAGGTGCATTTTCGGTTGACTCATGCTACTAAGCCCATGGCATGACTTCTTGAGTATTTATATGTAGTTTCAAGTTGATTTGGAGCTTTTGGTATGATTCTATGCTTACCTTGTATATGTCCCTTTGTAAAATTGCTTATTTGCTTATATAATTGTTTCTATTCTAACTGCATCGAGGTCAACCTACTTTGTTGATCCTCCTATGTGTTATTGCTTATATTATTGACATTAACTTTCCATTGTAAAGTGCGTTGCATAGTGGTTGCGCAACCATAGTGTCAGGGGCGGATGTGTTGAATATTGGCTTGGCGGCAGAGGGCTTGCCTGTGGATATTCAAACTCCGTGCCCTAGTCCCTCATTCGCCTGGTCCAGAGATTGCCAGGGGATGTTGGGTCGTAGGATTATCGGGGTACATCCGGAGTACACCCACTGGAGTGTTTGGGGTTATGCCGGCTTATCATGATCATGATCGTGGTTCGTGGATCGTGAATGAAGACCCAGTGAAGATTGGAGTATAGGGGTTATGTGAAATGTATCCTTTTAAATGTGTGGTTATTGAAGCTATCATTGTTTCTTGAATTGTTTAATTGCTATTGTTGTTTAACTGTATTACCTGTTGCATTGCACGCCCCGAGACCTTATCCCTCACTGGGCAACAGTGGTTGCTCATACCTCGCTAACATGTTTCAGGTGGCGCAGTTGGAGGAGTTGCATTAGTTGCTGTGTCTAGTTGCCTGAGGTGGACTATGTTCTTGTTGATGAGAGTAGGACTTGTTTTCTTTACTTTATGTTCTATTTTGTAACCTAAGTGATATGTGTATATTATATAGTTTGCAAATTGAGGGATAGATGTTGTAGTGGTAGATTTAGAACCATGTCATGTAATAACTTATATTTTTGCTATTAGCTTCTTCGCATTCTTGGGAGTGAATGACTGGTTGTTTTCAATTTCTAAGAATACTTAAAAGCTATCATGGAGTGGCATGATAAGCGATTTTGTAAAGAAATTAAGTTATGAATGCATGCTTGTCTGTATCTAAAATGTTTGTATGTCTTAAGGCTCTGATGGCCTTAAAGTTAAGATTATTTAGTTATAAATGAATGTCTTGTTATGTTGTGGCTTTATTGAGTGTTTACAGGTTTTCAGAATGTCCACGGTACAAGGGAGACTCTGTCCGTGTGTCGGGTCCGGACTTAACCATTAGGAAAAATTTTGTGACCGGGCTTGGTATTGGGTTGAGAATAGCATGGTCATTAGAGCCTCCGGTCTCGTGAGGGATCGGGGCGTTACACAATTCCCAGGCCTAAGCTCACCTGCTTTTAGTTTTGTATCAATCACTTCTCAAAAAAAAGATATTTCTCTTCCCTCTTTCGAACATAGTCAGTATATCTAGTTCTCATGCATTCTAGGGTAGACGTAGGTAAAAAACTATATTTATCCCTGTAATACCCGAGCCCGGAATCTGAAATTTCTTGTTTACTATTTTGAAAATTATATTTCCTTAAATTCTTTGTGAATTAATTGTTACTTTCCCGCTGTCGCCACGTGCATTGCATTTAGGGAGCGATAGCTAGAGAACGATTTCTAGTCCTCAGTAAATAGTGAAACTAGTATTTAGATTACTTAAATTTTATATTTTAATTGTTGTTAGCTATAATTAATTTTTCCTTAGTTAATATGGCTTTATAATTCACAAAATAAGGCCATTTGACCCAATTTTAAGTTATTTGACCAAGGGCTTTTACCCTTTGACCAAGTAGTCATCTTATAATAGTTAAAACAAAGAAAAATGAAAAAATAATAGCTGAAATCAGAGAGGGAGCAGGCCGAAACAAGAGGGAAAGAAAAAAAATTTTCAACCTTCAAAAGTTCAAATCTTTGCGTGAGCTCGTGCGGGGTGATTTCCAAGGTGTCCAGCGTTGTTTTCCTAGCGACTAGGAGTGCCTAAGGTGAGGGAAGCACGTTATTTGCGCATTTAAATGTTATGTATGTCAACTTTGTCATTTTTTGAGATTTATCCGTAGATTGTTGTTTAAAGCATTTTGATGCTTCTAGAATGTTCATTGGCAATTGTACAACGTGTATTTATAGCTTTTTAACATTTTCTGCGGTTAAATGTTGAGATTGCAATTTAAAATGTCAATTGAATAGTGTTTTATGAATAGTAAACCCTTGAAATGATGAAGTTGCGCTGTTTTGCTATCCGTTGATGTAGAAATATGCTAGGTATGCTAGAATTCCTAAATGCATGGTTTGTTTGGGTTGCGTAATGAAAAAAATGAGAAATATGCCTTGGTGAAAGTCGGGGTCGTTTAGGTCGACTTTAGCATTTTCTCGTTTTGCGTGTTGTCATTATTTTGGGAGGCCATGGAAGCACTTTTGGTGCGATTATGGCGTTGGTTGGGTGTTTGGTTGGTATAGTTGTAGTTCAAACAAGCAAAGGGAGAAATCAAGACTTTGCGTGAATTCTAGGGTTAAGTAGGGTTTCGGGGTCTTTAGACGTGCCTTATGGTGACCTAGGAGGATTGGTGAAGTCAATTTCCAAAACTCGTGGCTCGTTTGGAAATGGTAGTATTTTGATAGTTGGGGCCGAATTGTGATTTTGCTTGTTTTCTTGAAATTATACCTATAGAATGCTTAGGGTTGCTTGATATACATGTTTGAATTGATTTTGATTGAAATGCTTACCAATTGCTGCTATTGCGTGCGAGAGTAACCTACTTTGTTATTCTCTCACGTGTGGCTTTATCGCTTGTTTATCGCCTTGTATTGACTCTTGCATTACATAGTGTCTCGCGCGTGAGTGATGGGCCTCTCTGGGTAGCCTCGGGTTGCCAGTGTTGGTTGTTCTAGCTCTGCTGCTATTCCCTTTTCTTGCTTGGGTTACCTCCCAGGGAGTTTTGGGTCGTAGGTTGATGGCTACTTCCGGGGTATTCCAAACTGGTGTTATAAGGTGGTTTGGGCCGGCGCGTCGTCATCGAATTCGTGTTTGAAAGTTGCTCGTGAAAAGAGTATCGTATCCTTTGAATGAGTGTTTACAACTTTAAATACTTGCCTTGCTTTATTGATGGCTTTATTGGTATCTCTATATGATACTTGTTTGTATTGCTTGACTAATTGCATTGCATACTCCTCTCATCTCCGTCCTTGAGACCAATTGCCCTCGCTGAGCAATAGTTTTTGCTCATTCCTCTCTATACTATATTTTTACAGGAGTAGTTGAAGCAGACCCTCTCGAGGTAATAGAGGAGGAGGAGCAGGTGGAGGTGTTTCCGTGATAGCACTTCTCTGCTTTGCTGGTGGTTGGTTACCAGATTTTGTGCGAGCCTTGCTTGTTATGTATATTGCTTGGATGTCGCTTAATTTTGAGGCTTGTAGCCTTGTATGTATTTTCTAGTTTGAGGCCTCTACGGTCTTATGTTGTATAAGTTGAAAGAATGTAAAGATTACTCTTGTGACTAGTAAAGAAATGCATGCTAATAGCTAACTGTTTAGTGGCATAAATACTTGTGTAGTATGCATGGCATTTTGGTTTGGAAAGTTCGTTAATAAGAGGATGTATGTATTTCAAAGAAAGTTGGCTTGTTTGAGTTGTTTTATGGCTTTCGCAAGTATTATGATGATTTTAGGGTTTTCGGATCGTCCGCGGTACAGAGGAGACTCTTTCCGTGTGGCGGGACCGGGCTTGGCCTTTTGCGGGGTCAGGTCGGGGCGTGACAATCCCTTTCCTAACAACCAGCCTTGATGCAGTATCTAGGTAGTTCTCATCAAGAACCATTGTAACAAAGTAGGTAGACCATATTGGGGGCCTTTTCTTCTTTCCGAGAGATTAAAGAAGAACGAAATATGCTTTTTTCAATTGAAAAGCTCGGCCGGACAGTTCAACTGAATGAAGAACTGAAACAGCCATCATGGAGTGATTCCACAACTTCCAATCCACAATGATGGATGAAGAAATGAGCTAGCCACTCCTCAAAAAGAAAAAAAACTAGGCCATACTTAGCAGCAAGGCAAGGAGATTTGAACCCACTTTTAGAAGAGAAGAAAGAAAATGCACCAATGTAAATGCATTTGACCCACTGATTGGATTAATTACGCTCCTTAAAGATAGAGATTCAATAAGCAGAAAGGCGGATGCAACCAATTCAATTCGACTGCTTTGCAAGGCATAAAAAATATTTAAGCACGACGGCATTTGTCACGCCCCGACCCAACCCCCAAGCTAAAGGTTAAGTCCGGACCCGACACACGGACAGAGTCTCCCCTGTACCGTGGACATTCTGAAAACCTGTAAACACTTAAACAAGGTCCCAACAATACAATGCAGCTTTTCTCCATTAAACAACAAGGCTATAAGGCCATCCGAGCCTTATAGTGCACAATAATTCCAAAACACACAAGCATGCGAGAACTAGTTGACAGCATAGTCTTATAATCATAACTTTCTAGGAAATCAATAAAGCAACTTAAGGGATAAAGCATTCTACATCAACTATCCACTCCCAAGCATGCAAGGAAATAAGACAAGAATAAAAGTTATTACAGTTCGTAGACTTTCAAAGCTACAACCCATCCATCTAATCTTCAACTTATACAACAAGCATATACAAAGCCCTTAGGCTACAAAATAGTACATAAAGTAATCAGATGAGTCTTCCACATAGCAACAAAATCATTAACCACCTCAAGTTATCAGACACAGCAACTAAGGTAAAGGCTCGATCTGAACTTCTTCTTCCTCAACTAAATCAACAAGCTGGGGATCACCCTCAGCGTCTCCTGAAACAGATATCGAGGTATGAGCAACCACTGTTGCCCAGTGAGGGATATAGTCCCGGGGCGTGCAATGCAACAGATAATACAATTACACAACAATAACACTTTATCCATTTAAGAATCAATGAAAACTTAAATAACCACACAATTAAAAGGATACATTTCAACAATCCCCTATACACCAATCTTCACTGGTCTTCAATCACGATCCACGAACCACGAGCACGATCACGATAAGCCGGCATAACCCCAATCACTCCAGTGGGTGTACTCCGGATGTACCCCGAATCCTACGACCCAACATCCCCTGGCAATCTCCGGACCAGGCGAATGAGGGAATAGGGTACGGAGTTTGAATATCCACCGGCAAGCCCTCTGCCGCCCAGCCGATATTCAACACATCCGCCCCGACACTATGGTTGCGCAACCACTATGCAATGCACTCAACGATGGCAAGTTAACAACAATAATATAAGCATTAACACATATGAGGATCAACAAAGTAGGTTGACCTCGTTGCAATTAGGCTAGAAGCAAATATAGAAGTTAATAAGCAGTTTACAAATGAACTTATACCATATAAGCATAGAATCATTTCAAAAGCTCCAAATCAATTTAAAATCATATATAAACACTCATGAAGTCATGCCGTGGGTTTAGAAATGTGAGACAAACGAAATTGCACTTAAACCCCTTTATTTTTCATACTATTTCTCTTCCAAACCCAAGTTAATGATTTCATTTTCAAAAAAAACTCTCCCTACCTTCTAACTAACCGCCAAGGTACCCTTCCAACCCTCGAACTCAATCAAATGCTCGCGTTTACCCCGAAAGCCCCAATTTCCCTCTTTTGGCTTTAAACTACTACTACATTGTCCGGGCTTCAACTAAGGGATATCAAGGCATCTATAGCACCTAGGTAGCTTAAGGAAACTAGAATTGAAGCCCGAATCCACCCGGAATCGCATTAACCCCGAAAGCCCCAACTTAAAGTCGGCTATTTTCCATTTTTAGGCTATTTAAGGGCAATGCAAGTGCACGGGGTTATTTAACTATCTTCACTAGCACCTAAGGCATCAATTAGAAGCATTAATTCAAGCCAATTCGAACAATTACACAAAACCCTAAAAAAAAACGTCACTATTCACCCTAAGAATCAAACTATCGATTTCTACCGTTTAATTCATGAAACAATAGCATAAAAGTGGTCTCTACTATGTGTACACAACATATATAAGCTTATTTGAGCCTTGCAATAGCATTAAACATCATTTCTAACAAATCAAGAAAATAGCAATTATTTTAAAATGCGAAATTAAGCCATGAAATCCCTCACCACTACGCGTAGAAGCACCTAGGGACCTTGCAAACACCCTACACTAGTTGCTCAAGGCTTGGAGAGGCTTGGATTGGAGGCTTGGTGAGCAAAATTCTCCTCCTTTTCTCCCTAGCTGCTGTCGGGTTCTTCACTGTTCTGTTTCAGCTTTTTATTTTTTTTTTCCTTTGCATTTTGAGAGTTTAAGTGGTATATAAAAGGCTAAGTTGAGGTGGGGTCCTTTGGGCGCTTGAATGGTTTAATATAATACGCGTAGTAAGCTTTAAAAGCGAGTCTAAGGGGTGACACATTGGTTAACTAATTAAATCTATAAAGTTATTACGTAACACTATTCACTTGACTTCTAAAATTATTTTCTAAACGAGCCTTCCTAACGTCTTAAGCTCAAAAGCACATTTTTCTCACTACTTTTACAATTAATATGATTTAATAAAAATGCTAATTAACTAATAGAAAGCATTTTAAAAACGGAGTGAATAGTAGTCACAAGGTCAATTACTAAGGCATAGAAGTAAATGCACAAACGAGGGATGCAACAGTAATTAAATGCATGGCAAAAATCTCGGGCGTCACACCCTCTCCCCCTTAAACTAATTGTGCCCACTAAATTCTTACATGATTCGGAAAATAACTCTGGATAGCGATCCCGCAACTGATCCTCTATTTCCCACGTAGCATCCTCTAACCCGTGATGATCCCACAAAACTTTAACCATCGAAATGCTTTTAGTTCTGAGCTCCTGAACTTTCCAGTCAACAATTCGAAGAGGTTTCTCTGTGTAGGTCAGAGTTTCACTGATCTCTAGTGGTTCCGGCTCAAGTACGTGAGAGGGATCTGGCTGATACTTCCGAAGCATGGAAACATGGAATACGTCATGAATTCTGCCCAGACTGGGAGGTAAAGCTAGACGGTAGGCCAAATCACCAACAGTTTCAGTTATCTCAAATGGTCCCACATATCGAGGACTGAGTTTACCTCCTTTACCATGCCGAATCAAACCCTTGCGAGGAGAAATTTTCAGAAATACTCGATCCCCTACAGTAAATTTCAGATCACGACGGCGTCTATCTGCATAACTCTTTTGCCGGCTCTGTGCTGTAAGCATTCTTTTTCTGATAAGCTGCACCTGATCAATCATCTTGTTCATTTCAGGTAAGAGAGTAGGGTCGATAGTCTTCATCTCACCAACATCATCCCAGTAGAGAGGAGACCGACATTTACGCCCATACAGTGCCTCATAAGGTGCCATACCAATAGTAGCTTGATAACTATTGTTGTAGGCGAACTCTGCTAGTGGCAAATATTTCTCCCAACTTTTACCGAAATCCAGAATGCAAGCCCGCAACATATCCTCAAGGATCAAGATAGTTCTCTCGGATTGACCATCTGTCTGAGGGTGATAAGCTGTACTGAAATTCAAATTCGTGCCCAGAGCTTTCTGAATCTTCTGCCAGAACTGAGATGTGAATCTGGGATCCCTATCCGACACAATACTCTTTGGAATTCCATGAAGTCGGACCACGTTCTCAATATACAACTCTACCAGTTTATCGAGAGAATCAGACTTCTTTTTAGCAATAAAATGAGAAGTCTTGGTCAGTCTATCCACAATAACCCAGACTGAGTCGTTACCCCTCGAAGACCTCGGTAAATCGGATACGAAATCCATAGTAATATGGTCCCATTTCCAAACAGGAATAGCCAAAGGCTGCAATAACCCTGCAGGTCTCTGATGTTCTGCTTTAACTTTCTGACAAGTAAGACATCGGGCAACATAGTCAGCAATCTCTCTCTTCATATTATTCCACCAGAAGTTCTGCTTCAAATCTTTATACATTTTCGTACTGCCCGGATGGATAGTATATCTGGAACTGTGTGCCTCAGCAAGAATATCCTTCTTCAGAGTTGGATCATTCGGAATACAGATTCTACCTTTGAATTTGAGAATACCATCGTCGTGCAGTTTGAAATCCGACTCTCCCCCTTTAGAATTCTCTAAGACTTTCAATAATTGAAGATCAGCCTGTTGAGCTTCTCGAATCCTGGATAACAACAGAGATTGAATCTGCAAACTTGCAAATTGAATACCAGAATTTGAAGTACTAGGCTTCCATAAGCACAATTCTTCCATGAATTCCCAATTCTTGATAATCAAGCTGGCAACAGTAGCCTTTCGGCTCAAAGCATCAGCAACAATATTGGCCTTGCCCGGAAGATAATTAATAGTGCAATTATAGTCCTCAAGTAATTCCAGCCATCGTCTCTGCCTCATGTTCAACTCTTTCTGGAAAAACAGATATTTCAAGCTCTTATGGTCTGTAAAGATTTCAAATTTGTTGCCCCAAAGATAATGACGCCATTTCTTTAATGCAAGGATGATAGCTGCAAGCTCAAGATCGTGAGTCGGATAGTTGAGCTCATAAGGCTTCAGTTTCCTGGAAGCATAAGCAATAACCCTGCCATTCTGCATCAATACACAACCCAGACCTTCCTTCGAAGCATCACTGTAGATCACCAGATTATCATAACCCTCAGGTAAAGCAAGAATAGGAGCTGTAGTCAATCTCTTCTTCAATTCCTGGAAGCTGGCCTCACATTTATCATTCCAGTCAAATACTGTTTTCTTCTGAGTAAGTTGAGTTAAAGGCCCTGCAATCTTAGAGAAATCCTTTACAAACCTCCGATAATACCCAGCTAAACCAAGGAAGCTACGAATTTCCGTGACAGTTTCAGGTCGTTTCCAAGATAACACAACTTCTATCTTCGCTGGATCAACAGAAATACCATCCTGCGAGATAATATGGCCAAGAAAAGCAACTTGCTTAAGCCAGAATTCACACTTGCTAAACTTTGCAAATAACCGATGCTCCTGAAGAGTTTGCAACACAATTCTGAGATGTTGTTCATGTTCCGCCTCAGATTTAGAATAAACAAGGATATCATCAATAAATATGACTACAAATTGATCCAGATAAGGACGGAATACCCTCTGCATTAAATCCATGAATGCGGCGGGAGCATTAGTAAGACCAAACGGCAAGACAACAAACTCATAATGGCCATATCGAGTTCTGAAGGCAGTTTTAGGAACATCATCTTTCTTAATCCTCAGTTGATAATAGCCCTGCCTCAGGTCAAATTTAGAGAATACCCTGGCGCCTTGCAACTGACCAAACAACTCTTCGATTGAAGGCAAAGGATATTTATTTTTGATGGTTACCTGATTAAGACCCCGGTAATCGATGCATAGGCGAAGAGATCCGTCTTTCTTTTTAACGAAGAGAACTGGCGCACCCCACGGCGAAGAACTCGGCTGAATGAATCCCTTCTCAAGCAAGCCCTGCAATTGAACTTTCAATTCCTGCAACTCAGGTGGAGCCATTCTGTACGGAGTCCTAGAGATAGGTGAAGTCCCCGGCAATAAATCAATCATGAACTCTATCTCTCTATCAGGCGGTAACCCAGGTAATTCCTCAGGAAAGACCTCCGGAAACTCTCTCACGATAGGTACATCATTCAATTTCAGTTGATCCCCAGGTTGATTAATCAAATAAGCAAGATAAGCCTCACAACCCTTGCTCAATAATTTAGATGCCCTAATAGAAGAAATAATAGGAGTTCCCGTAGATTTTCTACTACCAACTATTTTAAGTACAGGTTGGTCAGGCATCTCTAGATACACAATCTTCTTTCTACAATCAAGCTGGGCATAATATTTACTTAACCAGTCCATCCCCAATATAATTTCAAAGTCATTGAAGGGTAGGATAATCAAATCAGCAGGAAAAACACGACCTTCAATAAATATGCTACATGCTCTGCAAATAGATCTAGTAACAAACTTCGGACCCATAGGAGTATAAACCACAATCTCATGCAACAGTTTATCATGTTTCAATTTAGCATTTTGTGCACAAGTAGGAGTAATAAAAGAATGCGAAGCCCCGGAATCAATTAAGACCTTAACTGATTGATCATTAAGAAGAAAAATACCTTCTACCACAGCGGTAGTGTCCGGAAGCTCCTCGGCATCCAAAGCAAATACTCGGGCCTGGCCTCGTGGTGGTGGTGCTGCAGCTGGGCCCCTAGTCTGAGAGTTCTGAGCTGATGTCTGACCCCTAGGGTTCTTAAATTTCTGACAGTCTTTAACCCTGTGCTGATCACTGCCGCAACCTGTACACTTGTTATGTTTCTTCCAACAAACATCCTCAGTGTGACCCTGACGCTGACAGAAGCTGCACTGCTGGTGACGTCTTGCAACAGTGCCTCCCGAAGGAGCTCTGTAAGTAGAGGTAGCTGAACTACCCTGCTGCGAACGGGAAACTGCTGGACGGAACTGACTCTGAGTCTGACTCTGAACTGGTCGTGCCTGAGTCTGAGTAGGCCCTGTGTAACTCTGAGTCTGTCTCGGCCGCGAACTCTGCCCAACTGATACAGCCTGCCCCTGGTACCCTTGACTCTGAGACTGAAACCGTTTACTCGATTGACTGGTCTCGGCTAATACATCGGCTTTCCGTTTCTCATATCTCGAGGCAGCTCGGACCACTGCAGCATAGTTAGGAAAATCATTTGAAGACAAGTTCAGCATAATATCTCTCCTCAGACCCATGATGAACCTCTGAATCTTCATGTCCTCCGGCTGAATTAAAGCTGGTGCATAACGGGAAAGCCGGGTAAAAGTAGCCTCGTATTGATCTACCGTCATACTTCCCTGCCTCAAGTTTATGAACTCAGTCTGTCGCCTCTCGCGGGCAACTACCGATATATACTTGTCTCGAAATTCTCGGACAAAGTCGGCCCACGAATGATGACCTCCCTCAGCTACCCATTTCTCACTGATGGTATTCCACCAATCTTCAGCATCACCCTCGAGAAGGAAAGTAGCATAAGTAATCTTCCTGTCATCATGGCACTCCAATATCGCTGCCACTCTCTCGAACTTTCTTAGCCACATCTCAGCTTTCATATCGTCCGGCTCCCCAAAGAAAGTATAAGCCCCATGATGTATAAACCGATCATACAGATTACCTCCAGTAGGACCACTACCTCCAGCTCTCGCAGCCTGATTACCTGCAACGACCCCTGGCTGACCCTGTTGTGTAACAAACTGGGCGATAGTGTTCATGGCTGTGGCCATCGTGGCCAAGATCTGTGCAGTGCTCGGCTCTTGAACCTGCGGTGCATTTTCGGCTACCTCAGCTTCTTGCCCTTGTACCCCCTCGGGTTCTCCACCAACATTCGGATTATCAGCACGACGGCGAGGCCCCATCACGAATAGCTAGAATGCAAAGTGTTATGACAGGTATATATGTATATATGCAATTTATAAGTAAACATATAAAGAAAAGTCCAATTAGATTCACATAAAGACAAGTACATAGGAATTCAAATAAATATTCCACATTCTTGAAGTAAACATAAATCACTAGATCATACTTGACATTCTAGACTCTTGATATTCTATTTCCATGCTAGCATGTTCATTCCTTATTCAAATTTCACTTAGGTCAATCAAAATCAAAGACTCATGTATTCACAAAGTCACATAACAAGTCTCTACCCACAGACCGAGAAATTTAACCCGGCTTCATGCAATCTATAGCTCTGATACCACTTAAATGTCACGCCCCGACCCAACCCCCAAGCTAAAGGTTAAGTCCGGACCCGACACACGGACAGAGTCTCCCCTGTACCGTGGACATTCTGAAAACCTGTAAACACTTAAACAAGGTCCCAACAATACAATGCAGCTTTTCTCCATTAAACAACAAGGCTATAAGGCCATCCGAGCCTTATAGTGCACAATAATTCCAAAACACACAAGCATGCGAGAACTAGTTGACAGCATAGTCTTATAATCATAACTTTCTAGGAAATCAATAAAGCAACTTAAGGGATAAAGCATTCTACATCAACTATCCACTCCCAAGCATGCAAGGAAATAAGACAAGAATAAAAGTTATTACAGTTCGTAGACTTTCAAAGCTACAACCCATCCATCTAATCTTCAACTTATACAACAAGCATATACAAAGCCCTTAGGCTACAAAATAGTACATAAAGTAATCAGATGAGTCTTCCACATAGCAACAAAATCATTAACCACCTCAAGTTATCAGACACAGCAACTAAGGTAAAGGCTCGATCTGAACTTCTTCTTCCTCAACTAAATCAACAAGCTGGGGATCACCCTCAGCGTCTCCTGAAACAGATATCGAGGTATGAGCAACCACTGTTGCCCAGTGAGGGATATAGTCCCGGGGCGTGCAATGCAACAGATAATACAATTACACAACAATAACACTTTATCCATTTAAGAATCAATGAAAACTTAACTAACCACACAATTAAAAGGATACATTTCAACAATCCCCTATACACCAATCTTCACTGGTCTTCAATCACGATCCACGAACCACGAGCACGATCACGATAAGCCGGCATAACCCCAATCACTCCAGTGGGTGTACTCCGGATGTACCCCGAATCCTACGACCCAACATCCCCTGGCAATCTCCGGACCAGGCGAATGAGGGAATAGGGTACGGAGTTTGAATATCCACCGGCAAGCCCTCTGCCGCCCAGCCGATATTCAACACATCCGCCCCGACACTATGGTTGCGCAACCACTATGCAATGCACTCAACGATGGCAAGTTAACAACAATAATATAAGCATTAACACATATGAGGATCAACAAAGTAGGTTGACCTCGTTGCAATTAGGCTAGAAGCAAATATAGAAGTTAATAAGCAGTTTACAAATGAACTTATACCATATAAGCATAGAATCATTTCAAAAGCTCCAAATCAATTTAAAATCATATATAAACACTCATGAAGTCATGCCGTGGGTTTAGAAATGTGAGACAAACGAAATTGCACTTAAACCCCTTTATTTTACATACTATTTCTCTTCCAAACCCAAGTTAAGCAGTTCATTTTCAAAATAAACTCTCCCTACCTTCTAACTAACCCCCAAGGTACCCTTCCAACCCTCGAACTCAATCAAATGCTCGCGTTTACCCCGAAAGCCCCAATTTCCCTCTTTTGGCTTTAAACTACTACTACATTGTCCGGGCTTCAACTAAGGGATATCAAGGCATCTATAGCACCTAGGTAGCTTAAGGAAACTAGAATTGAAGCCCGAATCCACCCGGAATCGCATTAACCCCGAAAGCCCCAACTTAAAGTCGGCTATTTTCCATTTTTAGGCGATTTAAGGGCAATGCAAGTGCACGGGTTTATTTAACTATCTTCACTAGCACCTAAGGCATCAATTAGAAGCATTAATTCAAGCCAATTCGAACAATTACACAAAACCCTAAAAAAAAACGTCACTATTCACCCTAAGAATCAAACTATCGATTTCTACCGTTTAATTCATGAAACAATAGCATAAAAGTGGTCTCTACTATGTGTACACAACATATATAAGCTTATTTGAGCCTTGCAATAGCATTAAACATCATTTCTAACAAATCAAGAAAATAGCAATTATTTTAAAATGCGAAATTAAGCCATGAAATCCCTCACCACTACGCGTAGAAGCACCTAGGGACCTTGCAAACACCCTACACTAGTTGCTCAAGGCTTGGAGAGGCTTGGATTGGAGGCTTGGTGAGCAAAATTCTCCTCCTTTTCTCCCTAGCTGCTGTCGGGTTCTTCACTGTTCTGTTTCAGCTTTTTATTTTTTTTTTCTTTTGCATTTTGAGAGTTTAAGTGGTATATAAAAGGCTAAGGTGAGGTGGGGTCCTTTGGGCGCTTGAATGGTTTAATATAATACGCGTAGTAAGCTTTAAAAGCGAGTCTAAGGGGTGACACATTGGTTAACTAATTAAATCTATAAAGTTATTACGTAACACTATTCACTTGACTTCTAAAATTATTTTCTAAACGAGCCTTCCTAACGTCTTAAGCTCAAAAGCACATTTTTCCCACTACTTTTACAATTAATATGATTTAATAAAAATGCTAATTAACTAATAGAAAGCATTTTAAAAACGGAGTGAAGAGTAGTCACAAGGTCAATTACTAAGGCATAGAAGTAAATGCACAAACGAGGGATGCAACAGTAATTAAATGCATGGCAAATTCTCGGGCGTCACAGCATTACTAATGGATTTGAAAGAACAACAAGACTAATAGTAAGACTTTTCGTATGAGATGGCTTGGCTTAAACCGGACTTTCTTATGAAAGAAACATAGGTTATTGCGAGCAAGTCCTAATTAAAGATGACTCTGACGATTGACACTCAACTAAAGAGAGCTCAACTGATTGATAGAGGTAAAGGGCAGTTGCGACCGCTTTGTATTGTAGCATCCGTCAATCCCCTTAGCGTGAAGGAGACTGTAATAGGCTAGCTTTTTAGCCCCTTTTTTTTTTCTATGGCGGATGACAGACTTAATGGTAGTTGTCTGATGCCAAATGATCTGAATCACTCCTCAAATTTATTACACGGCAGGAGTGATTAGATTGCTACATGAACTAAAATTACAAGACTTTACTATTGCCGGTGCTATAGGTAGGAGTACATTATGGCAGGATCAGTGACCCGGGCAAACAACCCTTCTCCAAGAAGAATTGTGCTATGCCCCCCATCCCTAGGTTGCAGCACGTCCGGTCATTAACTCTTCGCGCCGCTGTCGCCGTTTCTAGGACCGACCAACGCCTCACCTGCACAGGTACCTACATAGTGTAGTCTTGGTTGCACATTCAACATAGCATTCAGACTCATGTGACTTCCAGAACCAGGAGACTTTGAGCCTGCTACGTACGATTAGCCAGCCTTGCAACGGCAAAAGGATTAGACGTCCCCCCATGATACAGTTCCCTGCGGTGCAAACCTGGTGCCGTATTAGGTTAGAGAGCTGGACAATAATTGCTCATCCGCATCCCAAAGTGCGTAACACTAAGTTATCCAAGCCAACCCACATTACTGGCTAACGGTGGATAATCATATTTCTTAGAGGTACTAAATACAACTCCATGAATGAGCAAAATGAAGGTTGCATTAATGATAAAGATCTCTGGGGAAACCGCTAAAAAAAGATTGAACATGTGAGAGGATCCGAACGAATTCTGCTTTCATTTCCCCTGTATAGAGCACAGCATTACTTACGTTACAGTCTTCAGCAAGCAGGCTGAACTCTAGGCGGCTAGGAAGGCTCGCTAGACTAGTTGCCAGACCAAGAATGAATGTGTAATGATGGTGATTCGACACCAAGCTCAAATAAATAATTGAATATAGAAAGGGGATCCTAAACAAAAAAAGAGTCCATGACCCCTTTTTAGAAAGTATAAGGGGATGTTGAATTCTAAACCTTTTTTCTCGAGTATACCTATTACCAAAAAATGGACGTCACTTTGGGACATATGCGGATAGCTGGGTGGCTAAAAGTAAGCCATTTGTTATTTAAATCTCAAAGGTATAGGTAAAATTTTGAACAATCATTTCAATCTTTTTCTAAGAAAGAGAAATCCCGAAAAATCCGTCAATAAATGACGAACTCCATTATACAAATGATAGGACAGGGCTAAGGCAGTAATCTCGACGGAGATTAGGATGAGCTTTGATGAATAAAAGAATAATTGGTAGAAATTCTCATAGGTGAAGCAAATCAAACCTATTGTCAGACAAAGAAGATAAAAAAAACAAAACTATAGTGGCTAGGAAAACTCCAAAGATTCTATGGGAAATTGAAAACATCGAAGTGAGTTGTGGCTTATAAATAGTTAAGATGAGGAGATAATGGGCGAATGATATTTTGTCAATTATTAATTAGATTACCATGTCTGATTAGATCATTACATAAAAAATTCGACAATGCATTTAGAAACTCTTTGTTTTCTTTAGTTTTTTTTAATTCAAAAATACATTTCTTATTTTTTGATTATCTAATTGTTGATTATTCTTAACCTGCAATTTCATTTGGTTTGCTTTCTTCTTTGACTGTTCTGTTCCCCATCAAAAGTGAGGAAAGACTTGTTGGAAATTACCTGTTGGCTTGGTCCAACCAAGAAAGACATAGGGTTTTTTGGGCTGGGCGTCAAAGTTACTGTCTTCTCCTATGAAATTTCTATTCTAGTTGGATGAAAATAGCGCTCCTACCAGTCTTCCTCTCTCTATCGATCGAGCATCTTCCACCATCTCCCTATAGGTTGAGCGTCTACCTTCATCTCCTTATCAATCGAGCTGAATTCCATCCAGCCTTTCCTTACAATTCAAGAGTGAAAGTTAAGAATGGCTCTTATCTTATTCTTCCTAGAATAAAGGAAGGAGATCTGACTTCTTAGAAGGAGATGAGCTACCTAGATCTATGTATGTATGGATCTCAGTAATTAAAGAGAGAAGAAGGGATGGAGTAGCCACCTAAGTTGAGTGTGGAAAAACCTTATGATTTATTCTATAAAATGATTTTTGGTTTGAAAACTGACTCCATATTAGGAGTGAGTCCAACTAATCAGTTTTAACTAAAGAAAGGCTAGGTTCGGGGGTTCGATTACGCTACAGCGAATAGCTTAGGCAACCTTTACGCCCAAGGCTTGGTACCACCTATTCCTAAGATGAATTGGCTATTAATTAGATTGAGTCCCATGCATGTACGACACATAAAGCATATGTCTTAGATGCTACATGTAAAAAGTTAGATATTGAAAATCATGTAAACACATATTAGCATTCGCATAGAGATAACACATGAGAGTTTAGAAAGAACACATATTAGAAAAGGTGTTTGATGTATAAATTGGTTTATATAGTAGATTATCTTTGGGAGAGAAAACCCATCCATAACGATTATGTCCCTCTTAGCCAGTTGTGTGATAGCTCTCATCTTTCCCGGTTTGTTAGGTTTCAGAATAAATGATCTATACATAGAATCCAATTTCAAAGTCGAGTTTGAGACTGCTTGACTTCTTGCAATTTACCTTCGAGAATTTTTTTTCTTATAAAGTGACTTCCTATTCTTACAGGGTGTTATCCTCTTTTAAAGGAAGAATTAAGGAGCACCCACCGGTAATGGTGAATACTAAGACCATTAATTCCCTTAGCGCGTTGGATCATCAAAGAATGCATAACTTCCTATATCTAGTAAGACCACCCATGAGGGATTCATCAACTCATTTCTCGGTCAGATATTGGTCAGAAAAAGTACAATTTGAATTTGTCACTAGCCTCATCTGGCTTTTCTAGCTTCACAGCTGATCCCTCACCAGATGCTTAGTTAGAGCCATTCTCGTTGTGCTTTTATAGACTACACAGAGAGAGTCTTTAGGAGATACATTGTCCGCTTTGGCTTGCCTTTGGAAGCTCTATTTTGATACCTTAGTGGACTACTTGTTTAAAGCCTTTCAATATCTTGTTCTCAATCACTGGATCTCATACTTCCTTCCTCACCCACCTACCCTTTTTACCAAGGGTTTTGCCCAAAAATTCAATGAGACAAGTCCCCTCTTACGAGACTGGTAACAAACAACCAACCCTGAGACCACTGCATCCCTTTGTATATGTAAACACAAGAAGGAATTGAAAAGCGGCAAGTGTCGTATATTCGCCATTGGGAACTACATTAATCAAAGGTTGTTATACCCCTTCCATGTTTGGGTAGCGGAGATCTTAAGACGGCTCCCCCAAGATGGGACTTTTAATTAACCAAACACAGCCTCTTGATCGACTGGTTGATAGTAGGCACTGTTTCTCCTTTGACTTAAAGTCAGCCAATGATTGTTTTAGTCTTTCTGTTTGAGGTGCCTTTTGTTAAACGGAGGTTCTATCAGGTATGCTTTATGGCAGGGCAGTCATTGGGATATCATGGTTCTTGGCCTATTTTCGTACTATTACACCATATTTTAGTGAAGTGGTGTCCGGAACAGGTAAACCCTGATGTACGCTTTACATCGTACTCGGTGATGATGTTGTCATTGTCGATCAGGAAGTCGCCAAAGTCTTTGAATATACTTTGGGTAGATTAGGGAAGGGGTAACAATAAATTATCAAAAGTGCTTGATCCCCCATTCTTGTTATGCTGAGTTTGCTAAACGCTTCAGGGATAGGGAATTAAGAAAAGATTTATCTCCTAAATCAATTCGGAGTTTATTAAACTCCTACCATCCATGTGGATCCATGGCGGTTCATATGAAGTACCCTTTCAAGTGGTTTTCTACCCTTGCTTGGGTGGCTGGTGCTAATTACCTTGTTTTGGCACACTTGGACTATCACCGGTCAGCGCACTATGGGCACCTCTGGGCGATGTAGACTAAGATGGAAATGTCGTTCAATCTTTGGATAGGGTGGGGCTGTCTTCTCAATCCATATCTAAGTGGTGTAATCATCGACTTCCTAAGGAAGGAGATGAGGCCTAGGGATCTTCAAGTAGTCCCAGATTAGATGAGTTGTTTTCTCTACCAGTATAGGCTTGCTTCACATAGGCTACACAAGTCAAGGATGAAAGATTTTATTGAGTGGTCTTCCTATAGATCATGGATGCAGAGTTAGTTGTAATACTGCCATTGGTACTATGGTACAGCTTTGTCACGTGTCCATTGAGGAATTCTTCAAGGCCCATATCATCAATCAGAAATGGAAGATTGATCGCACTGATCTTTTGTTGGTGTGTTTCGGTCTTATGTGGAAGGTTTATAACATGGTGGCAGTGAGGGGTCTTGATTTCATGATACCTATCTTGGAATTAGGACCTAGACTAGGTAAGAAGAGTATAGGTTTTTATCCCTCTACCCTGGGTCAAGGACCTAATTCTATATAATATGATTTTTTCCATTGAAATAATCAGATGATTAAGAAACTCTCCGATTGGAGATGTACGCATCGTCTGACGAATGGCATAGTCCAACACTTGTTGATGATCACCTACTTCCATCATGGGCTTTCACTCACGGTCATAAATAGGCATCTCTCTCAAAGATGACTCCTACTTAAGTAATATTCCAATACTAGCTTCTGGAACACACCTACAACTATTTCCTAAATGCTATGCTTTTTGGGCTAAAGACTCGATAAAAACAAAGATAAAAGCGGGGATTGACAGAACTAAAAGTGCACATTCATGAGCATGAGATTGATATACTTTTTGTTTTCGCTTCTTCACGCAGTTCAGAGCTGCCTGCACATCAATGAGATCCAACATCTTCAATGTACTTTTTGATTATATACTGGTGAGTATTCCCGCCGAAAGAATGGATTGCGTCAACGGAAGGGACCGTTTTGAGTTGCTTAGAGAAAACAATAAATAGATGCTCTAGGGAAATCTGCACAACACAATTTTTTCTGAAGAATTCGCCATGATATACCTGATCCATGCATAATATCATGAAAAATGGATACAAATTTTTGACTGCTACTTAGTATCGGGGGTACCACTAAGCGAGATCGAGACCAGTCCCTTGTATATGTATAGGGTTCCAAACTTGCCCTTCTTCAAATATCCCATTAGGGGCTTCAAAGCTTGACAAACAAGCGAGGAAGTTGACTTTGCGAAAGAAAGAGGTTTGAAGATGCTCGACCGATAAGGAGAGGTTTGACCTAGCTGGAATAAAAAAAAAGCACTAACGAGCTAGAATGGGCCCCTTACTATAGATAGGGCGTTAGCGCTTTACTAATAACATATATAAGGCTTACCTTTTTCAACTTGATTGGAATCGATTCTATGATTGAATAGCAGAAGTGCTACATAGTAGTCATAACTCGGAGAGATAGACAAAGAGGGGACTCTTTCCTGCTAATTCCTAGGATGAGAAGTAGGTCTCTTTTGGAAGGAAGAGTTCCAACCCTTGTTATCCCTCGGTATAGTGAGTCTACTTAGTTGGAAGATGAATTCTCCTTCATACCCCCGATCTGGATGGTTCTATTTTCATGCTTCATGTTATCGCCTTCGAAATCGATGCTTAAGTCGATCCACTTGTATTGGTGGTCTTTCTCTTCCCTCATCGCATGCGCTTCGCTTCGACCAGGGTACTTTTAAGCTGGCTTCCTTCTTTGATTGTCCGGTAGAGTACATTCCTTCCCTTGATCTGGTCGTCTGTAACAATCAAATCTTTCACTTTCTTATATAAAGTTACTTTGGTACACGACAAAGAGGAGTGGAGCAAACTCATGCCTTAGCCATTTGGCTATGGTTCTGGCCTAGAAATAGTGAAATCTATTTTCATTGACCAAGCCTGAATTGGCTGCTCCTGCTCTTGGTCCCCAGGGAAAATGGGGTGACAAAGAGATGCAGCTTCACCTGGGTTGGTTGTCTTGGTCCAACCAAGAAAAGCATGAGAGTCTTTGGGCATTGCTTGAGCTAAGTCAAGCTTGGACCGACTTAAGTCAAGACTGGCTATCTCTCTCTTTCTCTCTTTATACGCAATATCTTTATTTAAGTCGAAGATTGATTACTGATTTATGCTCGTAGTTCCTCTCTTGTTAGTGTAGTGATATGGATACTCCTATATGCGAATGTTATGGTTTTCAAAAGACGAGTAAGAGGCGACCGATCTGTCTATTCTTATTCTACCGGTAAGTGAGATAAGAAGTCTTTCTCGGGCTCATGAAGGTATTGTATGCACGGGATTCCACCTATTAGGAAGTCTCATCTTAGGGATTTTGCTTAGGGAAAAAATCGTCTTACTCAATCATACCTCTAACCTAAGTAAAAGAGCCATTCCTTATTTCCCTCTGTTCATTTACTCGGAACAAAACTTTTTTTATTGTAAAAAAAATTCTACTAAGAGAATGAACTCTTACATGGCCTACGAGGCCTAGAAGACCAATCAAGGAAAGATTCCATATCCAATACTTCTCTTCTAACAACTATCAAACATACTCCTGCAATAATTGGATCAATGGAATAGGAAAAGAAAGACCGGATTTATTTATATAGGATACCACATGCACTAAATGACTGTCTTGCCCAGAATTCAAGGAAGGAGACCGTACCGTGCTACCAATCGTGCTAAGAAACGTGCAATCAAGTATGATTTTATTTTCTTTCTTCAGGTTAGGTTTGTATAACAAAAACAACCTATTTAGCTTATTATTGCAATTAAAAAAGCCGATTCTCGTAAAGATACGATTCGATAGCACAAGAAAGAGAGATTCTGGAATCTCTTGACTTCACCGCTATGCACATACTTTTCTTACTCCAAGAGTGAAAAGAATATCATATCATCAGTTATACTATACGAAAATATAAAAGTAGTAGTACTTGCTAAAGCTAAATATTGTATCCTCCTTGACACGTGAAAGTTAAAAATAGTCTACTAGATAAGCCAAGTAAAGTAGTGCCAGATACAGATGAATGACTTTAATCTCCTTTTGAGATAAGTCAATTCCCTATTCAATCCTCCCCCGAGGGGTACTTCTATTGAAACTTTAGAGAATCCAGGTCCAGTGGGAGACTAAGTAAGGTACGATATAAAGTCCAATCAATCTCCTACAACAGACAATAGAGGGCTCTGACCTGACCGCAGTTAATCAGTCTATTGTTCTAGTTCTATAGAGTCTAACCCCGAAAAGAGAAGACTCCTCTTTGTTAGCCTAGTCCTGGTGTGGGATATCTTTCCGATCTAGTATAGTAGCCCTGCCCTTCTGACAAGAACAATTATGGCTTTTCCTAAAGCCCTTTCTAAACCACCTGGAAGTAGTCTGGTTTGATATATCCTAGAGTTTGCCTAGCTACCATGGAAAGCATAATCTGAAGAGTTGACAAAATAGCCATGTTACTCTCGGACCTTACCTTAATAAAGGAAGAACTTAAGCCTTTATTAAAAAGAAAAAACACTAAGATGAGCTAACTTGGCTTGATGCAGGAAATGGAATCACAGCAAGAAAGAAGGCTAGGAGAGATAGCATACTTTCTTTTCTTTTTTAGTCTTTCTACCCACAGATGACTGAACTGTCTTTCCTTTCGAACTGAACCTCTCGCTAACTACATTGGATTATTAAAAAAAAAATACTAGCTGAAAGAGTGGATTCCTTCCATAAACTAAAGAATTTACTTACCTTCAGCCGGTATCATTTAGCTTGAGACAGGTATTCTTTTTTTTATCATAGATATCACCGTTCAAGCGAAAGACTAATAAGACTTTTTCTCGTCGAACGGTCGATTCTCTAAGAGAAGATTTGTTCACAGTCGAGTCTGTCAAAGAGCTTGGCTTAGGTAAGCATTCAAAAGTAGTCTCCTTTCACGACCGCTTTCCAGTAGAGGGATATTTTTTCTTATTATTCCCTTCCCGCCTTCTCTATTCTATCCCGCGGTGAAGGTCTCGGCTTGGACCATGCTTACCTTTCTCTGCCTGTCGCTTGCTGATCTTGCTCTTGAGTCCTCTATTTTCCTTTAGTGGGAACTCTTATCAGACTGACGAGTTGGTTAATCAACGATTCTTTTATTACTCTAGGAAGGTAATATAAGTATAATAGATAGCAGACCTTCGATTTCTCTCCTTTAAAGCAGTTTTTTATTAGAACTATAAGAGCTTAGTTTTTCTCCAATGCCTACTTGTAAGACTTCCTCCACAGGGATTCATTAAGAGCTCAAATCGGTTACAGTTTGACGATGTATCTTCCTTCCTCACTAAAAAGCTAAAGATCTTACACAACCATTCAACTGTTAAAAACCACTTAATCTTAACCGTTTATAGACTAAACTGCATTCAAATATGTGGTAAAGACTCCTCTAAAACTAAAAGGAAGAATTGAAGGGGAATAAGATAAACCATAGATGCCTATTTAGCCTATTCACTGCTTTACCTAATTAATGAATGGCAAAGAAAGACTATATTCCATAGCTTCTGCTTGTCCTCGCTTGGAAGGCTATGAGACAGATTCACAGTAAGTACAGCTCTTGCTTATACCCCCTTGACTTGACATCTCTTCATGCATGGCACACTAAGATAGGAAGGATTCAATTCAATAAAAAGAAAAGGAAACTTCTTAGTAAGACTTATTGTGCCTAAGGTCATAGAAGAGGGAGGAAGATCTATCCTTAAGAGATAAGAAAGGTAGACTAAAAGGAGAATGCTATTACTGCGATTACCTATTATCGCCCTTATTCGCGCTTTGACTTGCTTTAATGATTGGTCCCCCTAGACATGTATTGCTTCAATGCCCTTTCTATCTTCAAAGGTAGAAAAAAGTTTAAGGAAGAGAAATGCTTACCTTACCATACAATTCAAATAAAAAAAAGAATAGATTGGTCCATTGGGAGCTACTACTTTCCTGTTTGTTCAAATGCTCAGAAATCTGAAATTGGACTTGAACTTGAAAGAATGGGGAATTAAAGTAAAGCATGGCATGGGAAATCCCAGTACAAAATAGAGCGTGAAGCAATAAAAGGGGAATCCCGATAGTAAATGAAGTTCTTTTTCCTAGTTAAGTTTGCCATTACCATTAGTTGGGAATGAACTAGATTTAGTTGCTTGTACTAGGGATTGGCTTAGCAGGAAGATTAAGATTGGATATAATTTTAATCAAGGAAATATGTTCTTACTTTATAGTGAATAGTGAAGTGAAGATAGACTTATTAAGCGCCTAAGTGCAATGAAAAGACTGGGATTGACGAATTTGGCATGCCTAGGTTTATGGTCAATCGAATAGATAGAGTAGATACCGAATCTCATTTCTTATGAATTGCATGGTTCATTCCAATTCCAGTCTTTAGTAAGTCAAGGCATTCGGGAAGCAGAAGATCGATCCGCTCTTTGCAACATCCAAGGTCAGGGAAGCTTTGGGATCGAACTCTAAGAAAAGAATGAAGGTAAGACATGAATTAAGCATGGGAACTTCCTTTATGTCTGAAGCAAGGTTTGTACTTTGATCGAACTCTTGGGTTTAGGGCATTTTGTCTTCCTTGGGTGACCTCAGGAGAGAGAAGGATCATCAATCAGTCTGAGCTATGGTTCCATTCCTTATTGAAGTCAGCCTTGCTTGAAAAGGCATAAGTGGGAAATTGAATATCTAAAGTAGATCATATTCTTGATGGATTAGAAACCTTACCTTAGCATGATTCTATGCCTAACTTTCCCGATAACAGAATCGATAGATATTCCCACGGAGTGGTAACTATCAAAAATTACACTTCATCTGAGCACGCAAAAAGCTGGTAAAGACTAATTATGGAGTGAAATAACCCGAGTAACTAGTTAAAAGAGAGATTGCCAATACTTCTCGATTGGTAAAGGGTGAATAGGAGAGAAAGTATTTTTATCTTTACTAATATTTGTGGCAAAAGTCAAAGTACATAATAGAATCCTATTTATCATTTTACAAAGGCTTTCTATCCCTGGTCGTACTGGTCAAGCGAATAAAAGGACAAAAGGCTCATCAAGAGTGTATGCCATTCGCTCGCCAACTTCATAAGATTTGTACACTCAATGACATTCCCTTAGGGTCTCATGCGTTTTGTTTTCCCCATCAATATTCTTGTGATTTCTACACTAGCCCCTACATGTGCTATTGGAAATGGACCTACTAAAGTTCCTGCACTAGGTAGGAATTCCTACTGAACCTACGACTACAACAGCTAGTTCTGTATTCGATCATACACTCGTTTGGTTGGTTAATGCAAAAAACTCTACTAAGCCTTGTTCTTAATCGTTGATGGTAATGTATGCAGGGAGAATCCAACACCAGTAGAAGTAGACCCTGCCTAAGTGGTTGATCCAGTTCATTGAGGAGCAGGAGGGGCAAAGCCGCTGTTCCTGGGTAAGCACCATCCAGGTCCACATCTCCACCTGCATCATTCTCATAATATGGTCTATCGAGGAATTAGAAGAAGCTAGCTAACTATGTTCGTGCTTGTCTGCCCAACTATGAAATTTTCCTTCTTCTTCTTCCTATTACAAAATCAAGAGAACTTGGCGCTATCACTTTTTTCTTTTTTGTTTGAAAGAAAATAATGTCAGTTTTATTTAGTCTCGGTTGATGCGTAAGGGTGCGGTAGCCAGGAGTGTTGGTTGTTTACTTGACTGGCTTAATTGAAGGCCTTCGCTCTAGGGATCAGTGATCTTGAATGAACTTGACTTGCTAGACCATGAGTGAGGGGAGGGGCTAAAACTAACTTAATCAACTCTCCGAACCAAACAAAAGGCTTCGTCCCTACTGCCGCAAAAGCCGATGAGAAACATATGGAGGATCGTCCCATCGACCCTTTGCTTTAATGGTCGTGTTTTTACGTAATGAGGTCTTCTGAGCTCTCTTTTTCTGCAAAGAATGGTCGAGCATCTTTAAACCTCTCCTTTCTTCCAATCAAATCTATTCTAAGCTGTCCGGAGGCAGGGGAAATAAAGGAGGGATTAATCGACCAACTTGAACAGATCCATAACATACTTCCATCTGTGCTGAATAAGGAATTAAGGTGGGTATAGTCGAACTGAACTGGTTGATTCTAAAGTGGGTGATAAGTAGCTATATCCGTATCAAGCCTACCATCTTCGTGGACACTATGTTATCCAAACTCCCAACATCAATGATTATCTTTGCACTGGCCAATTCTAACATAGATTTGGAATACAGCCTACGGTCTCCTCCTCCTTTCTGCTAACGTTTGCTTACGTTGCCACACAATCTAACGATAGCGAAACTGTCACCTCTTCTAAGCTTCAGAACCCCCACTATGTTTCCGACTTGAACTTACCTTTAGAGCTTCCCGGGCTCTAGGCTCCACAACGTTCACTCTTCCATCTTCAGCTGGTCTATTATGCACTCCCCCAGCAGCATTCGTCTGTCTGAACATTGGAACAGTAACAAGAAAAATGCCTCACTCCTCTACATTCATAACAGTTACCGGATCTCCTCAGCAGAAAGCTCTACTGGCCTCACACTCCAAACTGATGGCGTCTCGACGTTCTCCTTGAAGTCGTCCTAACGCTCTCCCACTTTAACAAGTTTGTAAGAAGGCTCACGTTTTTTGGCTTCTTATAAACCCCTCCGAGGTTGTGGCAACTTTCTACTCCTCCTGAGCTGTCTTGTCTTATCTAAAATGGCTTCGAGCATCCGGATTCACCACTGCTTCCTGTTTTATCCTTCTTCAGCACTTCCCAGTCCACAACATACCTGATCTTCTCTTGATCCATCTGAATCACACCGTTGCTAATCCAATGGCCAAGAAATAGTACTTTTGTCTGAGTACTCTTTCACGTACCGCCTCTTTTCCTGCTACACCTAGAAGACTGTACTCAGAGTTCCAAAGCCCCAGTGAGTGACTTTAGACGATTATGTCATCGAGGTTTTTCACTACAAACTGGTCAAGGTAAGGGTTTTAGTTATCCAATTAAGTGCGGAACAAGACCTGAATTAGGATGATATTCATAGATCGCTTACTCTTTGTGTATGTTATGGAGTCTCCACTCTATGTTGAAAGCTCCTTCAAATAGCATGAGCGTTAAAAGTCTTGAATTAGACTAGAGCCTTAGATTCTTTTTTTTTTTGCTTCATTCAAAGGGGAATAAATAGGGGGAAAGTGGTTCACTAGAGTTTCTCTCTTGAAAATGGTTTTATTTATTTTCTTGAAGGTCTTTTTCTACCCTTTTTTTCATGGTATCAAAGTCAACAATAGCATTTGGGTGTTAAAACAATAACCCAAAACTTGCTTGTTTAGAGAATAAAACTATTCATGTATGCTTTTTCTTTTTTGATTTTATGACAGATATAAATGGACACTTTATTGTTATATGCCCTATACCTACCCAATTTCTTTTGTAGATCCTAACACGAATTATGTACACAATAAGGATCATAATTATTGATACGGTTTAGTTTGGATACCAAGCTATCTTATCAATATATTTACAAAAAAGCCTTTGATGTAGTGATAAAATTGTGATACATAATCAATCCTATTTTTTTTTTCATTACTAAAATGAATCGACTCCTATCAAATATTTATATTTATCTTTTGAATTACTCATATACATCCTATGAATTTCATTTCGCACCTAAAACTATTCTAGGAGAAGTTCGAATCCGTTCCGTTCGATATTGATTGGTCTTGGTTTGACATGGTTTACGTGTTACTGGTTCCCGAAAGAGTTAATATCTCCATTAGATAAACCCTTTCTTACCCTGCCTTTGGACTTGTATTTTGTTCATACACAATCAACGGAGGCCTTCTCGACATATGTTGCAACGTCTTTCCCTTAATAAGTCATCAAATTTGGTGCTTTTTGATCCCTAGTTGCTATAAGGAACAGAAGATGAAATACAATCGATTGCTCCATTTAAGTGGTTCTTGCTTCTCCTTGTTCCTGTTCCTAACTCCACCCTAGGTATTTCCCAATCTTTGGCACTTTCTATACTTCATAGGTGCAACATCAACAAATTCGCTCATGATCAAGTTACAACTTAAGATCTATGACCATATTATGTTAACTATTCATATTTCTTTCATTCCATCGGTATACTCCCAGGTACTTATAATTGTGATCCATTTGCCAGAACCAAGGGGTCTTTCTGTAGAAACCTCCACGAACAATTATCATTTTTTGATAGTTTTTTCGCTTCTCACAGTTGCTCTTTCCATACCTCCGGATATCTAATGCCAAATTGCCGCCCGTTTTCTTATTTCTTTGATAATAGAGTTGGCTATCTTTGTGGCATCGATTGTACAAGTTCGTGAAGAGGGCTGGACGAGTGGAATGAGGGAGGGCGTCTCGATTGACAACAAAGAAGAGTAGCCCCCTTAGAACCTGGCAAAGTCATTATTAATGAATTCCCGAGCAATTCTCAACCAACATATGTGATTCATTCCCGTAAATATTCTAACATATAGAAAACTCCTTACCTTAGGAGCGGGATGAGTGACACATTCGGCGAGCGCCTGTGAAGAACGTAAGCAAAGCTGGAGCTCGTGTATTGATATATTCTATCAAAAAAAAAGGAGGCAGACTGGTAAGAAGGTCGACCACATAAGGAGAGCAAACCGAAAAACTCAGTTTTTCAAAGCGGACCAATCTTCCGTACCGCCTTCCTTACTCTCTCCAGATAAAAAAAGCCTGCGGGAAGCGCTAAGAGCTAGCTAAGCCAATAATCTCGTGGTAAAGGTTATACCTCAGAAAGTCAGCGAAGCTAAGGTTTCGTATGTGTTATATCCTTTTGATTGAGCGACAACTTCTAAGGAAGGCCTTCATTGCCCTTTGAAAAAAATTAAAAAAAGAGTGCTAGGGAAATAGAGAGAGAGAAAGTTGCAGAAGTGCTTCTAGATCTCATGGAATAAGGTAGAATTTATAACAACACTTTCCATCTCTTGCTTTCATAGAAAAAAATAATTTAGGAGATGAAATCCCGATTACATTACCGCTGGCCAAAATTCTATTTGAAAGAGAAGTCCATAGAAAAAAAAAGTATTCTGAAGCCAAATACTCTTGGATGGGTAGTTGAATAGGGAGATAAATCTCTTTTTCTCTTTAATATTGAATGTAATCTATCACTTTGAGGTCATGAGAACCATGTGATTTGATATAAATGATGGCATGCATCTTTGAGGAGTGTGGCGCGACCAAACATCATCCCAGAAGTGAATCAACTTACCATTGCCCAAGTTCTGCTTGGAAGTCTCTCTGTATCAAATAATACCTTTCGTTATGCAGGATATTTAAAAGGTGGGTTGGTCAATCCATTTTTGCCATTGGAGAGGTACTTAGCAGCCAATTATGAGTACCATGGCTTTTTCTTTTCCTTTGGAAATATCCATAGCCACCTCATAAGAAGGGCTGACTTGGTTGAAGTCCACCTTGTGAAACCCCACTTTTCTATCTTATCTCGTTTTACGTGCTTTATCTCATTTTGCGTGAATTAACCTATCTATGTGCTATATAACTTAGAATGTGGTAATTTTCATATCAATACTCCTAGAACATGCTAAATGTGCATTCATGAAATTTTCATCAAAAACCGAGTCAGAAATTTTATCGTCGATTTTTAGTGAATAATGTTTTCAAAACACGTCCGCTAAAACTTTGAAACTTGTATTTTTAACTCTTCTATACCTAGTCCACAGACTTTAATAGACCTGTGTTTGATTAAAATCGGCTTAAGAATTTATTAGGATTTTTACACCGACTTTTGCGAAAATCGAGTTTTAAGCCGACTCGGGTGAAATTGTTCGATTGTAAAACTTCTTGTCACCTAAAAATAACCTACTTGAGCTATCTTGGGTGTTGAATAATTGTTTTGAACTTTGGTGATCAATAAAATGCATTTAAAGTCAAGAAAACACTAAAAATACTAAAGTTTCAACTTTGACTTTCATTTAACTTGTTGACTTCCAAGCTTATATCACCAACACATACTCACAAAGCACAAAAACACCCACAATTTCACACACATTGCCGAGAGGAAGAAGAGAGAAAAGAGAAAAGAGTTTTCAAGGTTTTCAAAGCAAATTTTCAAAGAAAAACCTAGTTTTTGTCTGTAGAACTTCGTGCCGAGTTGGATTCCGCTTGTTGGGCATGCTTTGCACGCATTCCTAGGCTTTTATCGCATCAAAGGTGAGAGAAAAATTCTAGATCTCAAAACTCATTTTTTTTTTTGTTTTTGCTCATAACTGCATTTTGAACCATTAGAATGTTAATCTGATGTTAGATTATGCTCCATGCATGCTAGGGATCGTTTATGTGTATTACTACGAGATTTGAGCCATTGTACAAAATTATTTATTTTCGGGTATTTAAAGTTGATAGAATGACTTTTTGAGGATTATTTTGAGTTGTTGTGGTTGGAATCGATTGCCGTCGATTTCTAAAAGTTTCTTAATTACATGGTAACACCGTTATAATGCCGAATTTTCGATTACGATGTTTGGGTGAAAATCCAGAAATTTCAGCCTAGGTGCCTTGAGGTTTTAGGGTTGTTGGGCTTGATTTTGAGGTGTCTTGGTTGGTTTCCGAGAGGGCTAGTGTAGTTGATCGAATGGGTGAGTGTTTGAAACTGATTTGGGGTTGTTTGGATTAGTAGAATGTAAGATATGATTATTTTAAGTTTAGGTTATCTTTCTTTAAATTATTGAATTGAGCCTTAGTTGATCGGGTGTGGTTTGAGTGATTGAATTGTGAGTTGTTGATGGGTAAACTAGGGTTTGATTGTATGTTTAATGCATGTTTGGTTGGATGGCCTACTTTGTAATCTAACTTAGTTATTTGTTGTTTAATTGATTATTGATGTTATTATAATGATAATATGATTATTGATAATGATTGATGATTATTGATTGATGATTGATGCCGGGAGGTAGGTAGTTCTGCTAGACTATCCTCCTATGAATGATTGATGTTTATTATTATTGTTGAGTCTTTGGTATGTGTGTTCCACCTCTCATGCAGCATCGGGCTGTCGGGTTGATAACGGCCTGACTACGAGAGACTGCCTCCAGCTCGCATGATGGAGGTGTCATGGAGGGAGAGGTTATTAGGGTACCTCGGGTGCGTGAGTTTATGGGAGTCATAAGAAGACTGTTATGATCCTGATGGTGATTGGAGCTATACCAACTAGTGTATCCTTTATTGAATGGTCATTATAGATTATGTGATGATAGTATTATTGATGTTATTGTGTGTTTACTTGCTCAAAGGATTAAATCCAAGGAGCATAGTAAATACTGTAGAGATCTATCAGATCCTCACTGGGTTTATTTTATATAAGCTCACTCTCTATTATTGCATGCCTACAGGTATACTTTCGCAGGATTACGAGTACATGCCTCCATAAGAGGAGAATGTGGAAAATGTGCCTTACGTGGATGAGTCTTATGTTCCAAAGTCTTATCCATGATGTTGTACTATTTTATTATCTTGTAAATTAACTTAGTAGACTTTTATATGCTTTGTAGTTCATAGTGTAAAATATGTTGAAAAGTTAATGAATTAGTTGATGCTGTCTTAGTAGACTTTATTTTGTTTATGATTAGGTTGCTAGATTGGCTCAATATGTTTTTGTAATGTATATTAAGGGTTCATGTATTATGTTGGAACAGAGGCATATAACGAGGAATGTTTATTGTATAATATGGTTATGGTGTATGTTGTTATGTTATTGAGAAGTTGTTTGTGGTATGGTTTATGGAGTTGATGTATGATGTCCTATTGAGGTTGGTTTAGAGCCTCGGTATTCCTATTTACTGTCGTTATACTGCTGAAATTCCGTTGCATCCTGATTGATCATAGGAGGGGTCGAGTTGGGGCGTGACATTTAAGTGGTATCAGAGTGCATGTTAGTTGTCAGCCGGGGTATTCTCAGAATGTGGGTAATAGTCTTAGCATGAAAGTATGTATGAAAAGAAAGAAAAGTGATCTATGTATTAATATGATTAAATGATTAAGTGATTAAGTGATTATGTGATTTAGTACTTATGTGATTATGTGATCAATTTGTTTATGTGTTTTATATGACTTTGTTGTTTATGTGCTAGTAGTTGTTCATAACCTGTTTACGTGCTATAACCTGTGCTAACTCTTTGATTAGTAGCATGACGGGCAGACCGAGAACCAGAGGTAGGCTTGAGATGACTGATGAGACTCCTGGTATTGCGGCACCAGGCCGTGATAGGGGTGATGACCGTTTCGGGGCAGCTATGGAGAGGATTGCTGAGTTAGTGGCCGGTCAAGCTCAGTTGATAGCAGGGCAGGCTGCCCAGACTCAGGCTTGGCAGGCTCAGTTGTTAAATGTGCAGGGTGGAAACCACGGGTGTGGTACCCTGAAAGAATTCTTAGGGTATCATCCACCGAGATTTCAGGGGGAGCCGGATGATAGGAAGGCTGAGGCGTGGATTAGCAAGTTGGAGAAGATTTATGATCCTCTTGACTATACTGATGAGCATAAAGTCTCTTTTGCCGTGTACTTGTTAGATGATGAGGCAGAAGAATAGTAGCGCACAGTGAGAACTAGCTAGGTGACTCAGGGTATTCCGTATGTTTAGGGTGCCTTTCTGTTGGCTTTCCAGGCAAAGTATGTCCCGAGGATCGCGAGGGAACGGAGAGAGGCAGATTTTCTAGCCTTAGTGCAGGGAGATGCTTCAGTGGCTCAGTATGAGGCCACCTTTACTCGATTGTCCCGTTATGCACCGGAGTATATGGCTGATGAGGAGCGGAGGACTCGTAGATTCATGTTGGGGTTGAGGCCTGAGATTCAGGATGTGATGGTTCTGAATCGGTATGCTGTATTCACTGAGGCCTTTGAAGCAGCTTCTAGACTAGAGAAGAGGAAGGGGGATCAGCTTGTTTCTAGTCAGCCCAATAAGAGGCCATATCAGCCGCAGTATCAGCAGAGTATGTATAGGCCTCCTGTACAGCAGGTTGGGTACAGGCCACCAGCATAGCAGGGTTCTTTCAGGCCACAGGGGTAGCAGAGTTATTATCGGCCTCAGTTTCAGCAGGGGTCGTATCAGGTTCAGTCCTAGTTCAGGCCAGCCCAGTCTCAGGGTCAGTACAGGCCCAGTTTGGTAAGGCCTCAGCAGCAGACTGGTTCAGTTTTTCCTTCAGCTTCTGGTTCATCCAGGGGCAGTGTTAGTGCATCATCACCGCAGTGTACACACTGTAAGTGCACGGGGCATGTGGAGGCCGATTGCAGAGTGAAAGCAGGGACGTGTTTAGGATGCGGCAACAATCAGCACAGGGCGAGGGATTGCCCTAGGTATTTTAGGACTGAGGGTCGGACAACAACTCAGGGTTATCAGGGCCGACCTGCGGCCAGTGCACCTCAGCAGCGACGGGTCCAGGCTCGGGCCTACGCAGTTGACTTAGAGGAGATGCTTGAGGAGACTGCAGTTGTGGAAGATAACTTCCTAATACTTGATCAACTTGTTAAAGTGTTGATTGATTCTGGTGCTACGCATTCTTTCATTACTCCTACTTGTGTGCAACGTGTTAATTTGCAACCTGAAAGATTGCCTTATGTGGTTGAGATTAGTACCTCTTTGACTGATAAGTATGTTACTGGCTTAGTATGTAAGGATTGTATAATACATGTTAAGGGGCATAATTTTCCTTCGGACCTTATCTTATTTCCTATCCGGGGGTATGATGTTATCTTGGGTATGGATTGGCTTTCTAAGTATGATGCCCAGTTGAACTGTAGGACCAAGGTAGTATAGTTTCGTTTGCCAGATCATCCAGTAGTTGAGGTAGTAGGGAACCAGGGTGCAAAGACGAGTTTTGTTATCTCAGCAACTAAAGCTGTTAAGTTGGTGAGTAAGGGGTGTTCGGGTTATCTAGCTTATTTGATCAACAAGCCATCTGATAAGTTGCAGCTTGAGGAAGTCCCTATTATTCGGGAATATCCCAATGTATTTCCCGAGGAGTTGCCAGGGTTACCGCCAGAGAGAGATGTGGAGTTTGTGATTAATCTTATTCCCTGTTCAACCTATTTCTAAATCAGCGTACCGGATAGCCCCAGCTGAGTTGAAGGAGTTGAAGACTCAGTTGGAAGAGTTATTGGAGAAGAGATTCATTCAGCAGAGTTCTTCACCTTGGGGAGCTCCTGTTTTATTTGTGAAGAAGAAGGATGGTACCTTGAGGTTGTGTATTGATTACCGTGGTTTGAATCAGGTGACCATTAAGAACAAATATCCTTTGCCACTGATTGACGATTTGTTTGATCAACTTCAGGGAGCCAAAGTCTATTCTAAATTTGATTTGAGGCAGGGGTATTATCAGCTTTGGATTCGCGCGGAGGATGTTCCGAAGTCTGCCTTTAGGACTCGGTACGGGCATTATGATTTTGTTGTTATGCCCTTTGGATTAACTAATGCACCGGCAGCATTCATGGATCTTATGCATCGGGTTTTTCAGCCGTATTTAGACCAGTTCATGGTAATCTTTATTGATGATATCTTGGTCTATTCTAAATCTGAATTGGAGCACGAGCAACATCTACGGCTTGTCTTACAGAAGCTGTAGGAGTATCAGTTGTTTGCCAAGTTTAGCAAATGTGAATTTTGGCTGCAACGAATATATTTTCTTGGCCATGTTATCACATAGAGCAGTATTTATGTAGATCCCACTAAGATTGAATTGGTGATGCCTTGGAAAGGGCCAGAGAATGTTTCTGAGGTCCGTAGCTTTCTTGGCTTGGCGGGTTATTACCGTAAGTTTGTAAAGGACTTCTCAAAGATTGCTGGGCCACTTTCTAAGTTGTCTCAGAAGCAGACTATCTTTGTTTGGGATAAGAAGTGTGAGAGTGGGTTTCAGGAGTTGAAAAAGAGGTTGACTTCTGCTCCAATACTTGTTCTACCAGAGGGGACCGATAATATGGTTATTTATAGCGATGCATTCAAGGAAGGCTTGGGATGTGTTCTTATGCAAGATGGCCGAGTTATTGCCTATGCTTCAAGAAAGTTGAAGCCTTATGAGGTGAATTATCCGACTCATGATCTTGAGTTGGCAGCAGTTGTCTTCGCACTGAAGAAGTGGCGTCATTATCTGTGGGGCAGTAAGTTCGAGATTTTCACTGATCATAAGAGTCTGAAGTACTTGTTCTCACAGAAGGAGTTGAATATGCGCCAGCGGAGGTGGATGGAGCTTCTTGGAGATTATAATTGTTCTATCAATTATCTGCCTGGCAAGGCAAATGTTGTAGCAGATGCTCTCAGCCAGAAGGCGAGTGTTGCTTGTTTGGCTGTCAAGAAATGGGAGATTCTTGAGGAATTCACTTATTGGAGACCGGAGTTGACTCAGGTTGGGGTGATGTGTTCACATCTCCGTATTCAACCTTTATTGCTATCTCAGATCAGGGAAGCTCAGCAACTTGATGTTAAACTTCAGAAGATCAAGGATCAGATCACAGATGATCATTCTGACTTTAAACTGCATGAGGATGGTATTCTTCGGTTTCGGAATAGGGTTTGTGTTCCCGATGAACCGAGCTTGATGCGAGTTATTCTAGAGGAAGCTCATACTTCAAAGTACACTATTCATCCCGGTGGAACCAAGATGTATCGGGATTTGAAGCAACATTATTGGTGGAATAATATGAAGAGGGAGGTTGCTCAGTTTGTATCTAGATGTTTGACTTGTCGGAGGGTGAAAGCCGAGCATTAATGACCTGTAGGGTTGCTTCAGCCATTGGCTATCCCAGGGTGGAGGTGGGAGCATTTTACGTTGGACTTCGACACTGGTTTGCCTAGAACACCGAGGGGTAACGATGCAGTTTGGGTTGTCGTGGATCATTTGACGAAGACAGCTCATTTTATTTCGATGAGGATGGGAGATGAAGTTAAAAAGTTGACGGATCTTTATTTGGATCAGGTTGTTAGACTTCACGGGATTCCATCTAGTATTGTCTCAGATCGAGATCCTCGATTTACTTCTCGTTTGTGGGAGAAATTTCAGGAGACATTGGGTACTCAGTTGAACTTCAGTACCGCATATCATCCATAGACCGACGGTCAGTTTGAGCGGACTATTCAGATTCTGGAAGATATGCTTAGGGCTTAGGTTCTGGATTTCGAGAAGAACTGGGAGAAACATCTACCACTTGCCGAGTTTTCCTATAACAATAGTTATCAAGCTACTGTTGGGATGGTACCTTTCGCAGCTCTTTAAGGTCGTAAGTGCCGTTCACCTTTATATTGGGACGAGGTAGGGGAGATGAAGACTGTTGATCCGACTATCATGCCAGAGCTTCTTGAGAAGATTGAGAATGTTCAGTTGATCAGCAAAGAATGCTTACGGCGGAGAGTAGATTCAAGAGTTATGCTGATAAGCGTCATCGGGACTTGGAGTTTGCAGTCGGAGATCGGGTTTTCTTGAGATTGTCTCCTTGTAAGGGGTTTGCTCGTTATGGTAAAGGTGGAAAGTTGAGTCCGAGATTTGTTAGGCTGTTTGAGATTATCGGCAGGGTTGGTAAGTTGGCATATCAGTTGGCTTTACCGGAAAACTTCTCTAATGTCTACGATGTATTTCACGTGTCTAATTTGCGGAAATATAATCCGGATCCTTCTCATATTCTTGGGCCAGAGCCGTTATAGCTTTGTGAGAATCTAACTTATGACGAGCGTCCGATTCGTATTCTTGATCAGATGGAACGAGAGTTGAGGTCGAAGAAGATTCCGATGGTTAAGGTGTTGTGGAAGCATCATGGTATTGAGGAAGCTACTTGGGAGAGACGGGATCAGATGCAGTAGCAGTACCCAAACCCATTTTTCTATCTTATCTCGTTTTGCGTGAATTAACATGTCTATGTGCTATGTGACTTAGAATGTGGTAATTTTAGTATCAATACTCCTAGAACATGCTAAATGTGCATTCATGAAATTTTCATAAAAAACAGAGCCAAAAATTTTATCGTCGATTTTCAATAAATAGTATTTTCGAAACACGTCCGCTAAAATTTTGAAACTGGTCTTTTTAACCCTTCTAGACCTAGTCCACGGACTTTAATAGACCTGTATTTGATTAAAACGATTTTAAAATCGGCTTAAGAATTTATTAGGGTTTTTACACTGACTTTTGCAAAAATCGAGTTTTAAGCCGACTCGAGTGAAATTGTTCGATTGTAAAACTTCTTGTCACCTAAAAATAACCTACGTGAGCTATCTTGGGTGTTGAATAATTGTTTTAAACTTTGGTGATCAATAAAATGCATTTAAAGTCAATAAAACACTAAAAATACTAAAGTTTTAACTTTGACTTTCATTTAACTTGTTGACTTCCAATCTTATATCACCAACACACACTCACAAAGCACAAAAACACCCACAATTTCACACACATTGCCGAGAGGAAGAAGAGAGAAAAGAGAAAGGAGTTTTCAAGGTTTTCAAAGCAAATTTTCAAAGAAAAACCTAGTTTTTGTCCGTAGAACTTCGTGCCGAGTTGAATTCCGTTTGTTGGGCACGTATTGCACGTATTCCTAGGCTTTTATCTCATCAAAGGTGAGAGAAAAATTCTGGATCTTAAGACTCATTTTTTTGTTTTTGCTCATAACTACATTTTGAACCGTTAGAATGTTAATCTGATGTTAGATTATTGCTCCATGCATGCTAGGGACCGTTTATGTGTATTACTACGAGATTTGAGCCATTGTAGCGAAATTATTTATTTTCTGGTATTTAAAGTTGATATAATGGCTTTTTGAGGATTATTTTGAGTTGTTGTGGTTGGAATCGATTGCCGTCGATTTCTAAAAGTTTGTTAATTACGTGGTAACGCCATTATAATGCCGAATTTTCGATTACGATGTTTGGGTGAAAATCCAAAAATTTCAGCCTTGGTGCCTTGAGATTTTAGGGTTGTTGGGCTTGATTTTGAGGTGTCTTGGTTGGTTTCCGAGAGGGCTAATGTAGTTGATCGAATGGGTGAGTGTTTGAAACTGATTTGGTGTTGTTTGGATTAGTAGAATGTAAGATATGATTATTTGAAGTTTAGGTTATCTTTCTTTAAATTATTGAATTGAGCCTTAGTTGATCGGGTGTGGTTTGAGTGATTGAATTGTGAGTTGTTGATAGGTAAACTATGGTTTGATTGTGTGTTTAATACATGTTCGGTTGGATGGCCTACTTTGTCATCTAACTTTGTTATTGGTTGTTAAATTGATTATTGATGTTATTATAATGATAATATGATTATTGATGATGATTGATGATTATTGATTGATGATTGATGCCGGGAGGTAAGCAGTTCTGCTAGACTGTCCTCCTGTGAATGATTGATGTTTATTATTATTGTTGAGTCTTTGGTATGTGTGTGCCACCTCTCGGGCATCATCGGGCTATCGAGTTGATCACGGCATGACTACCAGAGACTACCTCCAGCACACAAGACGGAGGTGTCATGGAGGGAGAGGTTATTGGGGTACCTCGGGTGCGTGAGTTTATGGGAGTTACAAGAAGGCTGTTATGATCGTGATGGTGATTGGAGCTACACCAACTAGTGTATCCTTTATTGAATGGTCATTATAGATTATGTGATGATACTATTATTGATGTTATTGTGTATTTACTTGCTCAAAGGGTTAATGTCACGCCCCGACCCGACCCCGCGAAAGGCCAAGCCCGGACCCGACACACGGACGGAGTCTCCTCTGTACCGCGGGCGATCCAAAAACCCTAAAAACAACAAAACACTTGCGAAAGCTATATAAACAATCATAACAAGCTAACCTTCTTTTTTATATACATTCTCTTATTAACCAACTTTCAAAACCAAAATGATATGCATACTACACAAGTACTTATGCCACTAAACCATTAGCTATTAGCATGCATTTCTTCACTAGATACAAGAGTGTAAGTTACAACTTTACATTCTTTCAACTTATACAACATAAGACCATAGAGGCCTCAAACTAGAAAATTTATACAATGCTACAAGCCTCAAAATTAAGCGACATCCACGCAATATACATATGAAGCAAGGTTCGCACAAAACTGGTAACCAACCACCAACAAAGCAGAGAAGTGCTATCACGGAAACACCTCCACCTGCTCCTCCTCCTCTATTACCTCGAGAGGGTCTGCTTCAACTACTCCTGTAAAACATAGTATATAGAGGAATGAGCAAAAACTATTGCTCAGCGAGGGCAATTGGTCTCAAGGACGGAGATGAGAGGAGTATGCAATGCAATTAGCCAAGCAATACATACAAAACATATAAAGATACATCCAAAGCCAACAATAAAGCAAGGCTAGTATTTAAAGCTGCAAACACTCAATCAAAGGATACGATACTCTTTTCACGAGCAACTTTCAAACACGAATTCGATGACGATGCGCCGGCCCAAACCATCTTATAACACCAGTTTGGAATACCCCGGAAGTATCTATCAACCTACGACCCAAATCTCCCTGGGAGGCAACCCAAGCGAGAAAGGGAATAGCAGCGGAGCTAGAGCAACCAACACTGGCAACCCAAGGCTACCCAGAGAGGCCCATCACTCACGCGCGAGACATTATGCAATGCAAGACTCGATACAAGGCGATAAACAAGCGATAAAGCCACACGTGGGAGAATAACAAAGTAGGTAACTCTCGCACGCAATAGCAGCAATTTGATAAGCAATTCAATCCAAAACAACTCAAACAAGTATTGCAAGTAATTCTAAGCATTCTATAAGCATAAAGACAAGAAAACACACAAAAACACAAATCGGCCCCAACTATCAAAACGCCACCATTTCCAAACGAGCCACGAGTTTTGGAAACCGACTTTGCCAACCCTCCTAGGTCACCATAAGGCACATCTAAAGACCCCGAAACCTTTCTTTACCCTAGAATTCGCGCAAAGCCCCGATTTCCCCCTTTCTCGTTTGAACGACAACTATAACAACCAAACACCCAACAAACGCCATAATCGCACCAAAAGTGCTTCCATGGCCTCCCAAAGCAATGCCAACACGCAAAACGAGAAAATGTTAATGTCAACCAAAACGACCCTGACTTTGCCAAAGGCATAACTGTCATTTTTTTCACTACGCAACCCAAACAAACCACACATTTTAGCATTCTAGCATACCTAGCACATTTCTACATCAACAGAAAGCATAACAGCGCAATTTTAACGTTTCAAGCTATTACTATTCATAAAATACTATTCATTTAACAATTTAAATTGCAAACACAACATTTAACCACAGAAAATGGTACAAAGCTATAAATACATGTTCTCCAAATGCCAAGGACCATTCTAGAAGCATCAAATCACTTTAAATAACGATCTACGGATAAATCTAAAAATTGACAAAGTTAACATATACAACGTATAAATGCGCAAATAACATGCTTCCCTCACCTTAGGTACTCCTAGTCGCTAGGAAAACAACGCGAGTTGCCTCGGAAATCACCCCGCACGAGCTCACGCGAAGATTGATCGATTGGAAGGTTGAATATTTTTTTTCTTTCTCTCTTGTTTCGGCCAGCTCCTCACTGTTTTGCTGCTATTTCTCTTTTTATTTTGCTTAGTTTTTTAGCTTATAAGTGTTAAATGGTCAACAAGTCAAAGGTCCAAGGTCAAACAACTTAAGACTTGGTCAAAGGGCCCTATTTTGCGCGTTTTAAAGCCGTTTTAGCTAAGGTAAGATCAATTAAAGCTAGCAACATTTAAAATATAAAATTTAAGTCATCTAAATACTAGTTTCACTATTTGCTGAGGACTGGAAATCGTTATCTAGCTATCGCTCCTTAAATGCAATGCACGTTGCGACGGCGAGAAAGTAACAGTTAATTCACAAAGAATTTAAGGAAATATAATTTTCAAAATAATAAACAAAGAATTTCCACATTCTGAGCTCGGGTATTACACCATCTCCCCCTTAAAACAATTGCGCCCACGCAATTCTTACCTGGTCAACAAACAACTCCGGATACTGATCCCGAACTTGGTCCTCTCTTTCCCAAGTCGCTTCCTCAAACCCATGATGATTCCACAGAACCTTTACTAACGGAATACTCTTTCTGCGAAGCTCCTGAACTTTCCGATCCACAATTCTAATCGGTTTCTCTTCATAAGACAACTTTTCTTCAATCTGCAAAGGCTCTGGTTCAAGTACATGTGAAGGGTCTGGATGATACTTCTTCAACATAGACACGTGGAACACATCGTGCAGTCTCGACAAGCTCGGAAGAAAAGCTAATCGATAAGCTAAAGAACTTACCTTTTCGGTGATCTCATACGGACCCACATACCTGGGACTAAGCTTCCCGCTCTTACCGTGCCGAATCAATCCCTTCCGTGGAGAAATCTTAAGAAACACCCAATCTCCCAAATCAAACTCAAGATCTCGACGGTGCTTATCCGCATAACTCTTCTGACGACTCTGAGCTGTAAGCATACGCTGGCGAATAAGGTGAACATCATCTACCATCTTAATCATCTCAAGTAACACAGTCGGATCAACTGTTCTCATCTCTACAAACTCTTCCCAATATAACGGGGATCTGCATTTACGACCATACAACGCCTCGTAGGGAGCCATACCTATAGTAGATTGATAACTATTGTTGTAGGCGAACTCCGCTAAAGGCAAAAACTTCTCCCAATTCTTCCCAAAGTCTAGCACATATGCCCGAAGCATGTCTTCCAAGATCCTGATGGTTCTCTCAGATTGGCCATCAGTTTGCGGATGATAAGCAGTACTGAAGCTCAACTTAGTTCCCATGGCCTCTTGTAACTTCTGCCAAAAACGAGATCTGAATCTGGGATCCCTATCTGACACTATACTCTGTGGCATACCATGCAATCTCACAATATTAGCAACATACAATTCAGCTAGCTTATCAAGGCTATCCTGTTTGTTCACGGGAATAAAATGTGTAACTTTAGTCAAACGGTCCACAACAGCCCAAACAGAATCACATCCTCTTGGAGATCTAGGAAGATCGGTCACAAGGTCCATTGTTATATGCACCCACTTCCATTGCGGAATCGACAACGACTGTAGAAGTCCGGCTAGCCTCTGATCCTCAACTTTAACCTTCCACCAAGTCACACATCTGGATACATACCCAGCAATCTCCCTCTTCATATTGTTCCACCAGAAGTGTTGTTTCAAGTCTCTATACATTTTTGTACTGCCCGGGTGAATCGTATACCTCGAATTATGTGCCTCAGACAGGATCTCATTCTTCAAAGTTGGATCATCAGGAACACATACTCTATCCATGAATCTGAAGATGCCATCTGCATGTAATTTAAACTCCGACTCTCCCCCTTTAGCTTTTTCTTGGATTTTCAAGATGTGAGAATCAGTCTTCTGAGCCTCTCTGATCTGTGCTAGCAACCCTGACTGAATCTGCAAACTAGCAAACCGAATCCCTACCTCAGTAGGTTCTGGTTTCCATGTACAAATTTCTTCCAAAGTCTCCCAGTCCTTGATAATCAAGCTTGCAACAGTAGCCTTTCGGCTCAAAGCATCAGCAACAACATTTGCCTTACCTGGCACATAGTTAATAGAACAGTTATAACCACCCAATAACTCTAGCCATCTCCGCTGCCTCATATTTAGATCCTTCTGTGAAAACAAATACTTGAGACTCTTGTGGTCAGTAAATATTTCAAATCTGCAACCCCACAAGTAATGACGCCACTTCTTCAAAGCAAACACAACTGCAGCTAACTCAAGATCATGTGTAGGGTAATTGACTTCATAAGGTTTCAATTTCCTAGAAGCATAGGCAATCACCTTACCATTCTGCATTAAAACACAGCCCAAACCTTCTTTAGATGCATCACTGTAGACAACGAAGTTCTCTGTTCCCTCAGGTAAAGCTAGTATAGGAGCTGTAGTTAGTCTCTTCTTCAATTCTTGGAAACTGGATTCACACTTGGCATCCCAATTGTAAGCAACTTTCTTCCGAGTCAACTGGCTTAAAGGTCCAGAAATTTTGGAAAAGTCTTTAACAACTCCGGTAGTGACCTGCCAATCCAAGAAAACTCCGAATCTCTGACACCGTCTCAGGTCTCTTCCAAGATGAAACGACTTCAATCTTAGCTGGGTCCACTGAAATTCCTCGGTCTGAAATGATATGGCCTAGAAAAGATATCTGATTCAACCAGAACTCACACTTGCTGAATTTAGCAAAAAGCTTGTTTTCCTGCAAACTCTGAAGCACAATCCTCAAGTGTTGCTCATGTTCAGCCTCGTTCTTCGAGTACACTAAAATGTCATCAATAAAGATCACGACAAACTGATCAAGGTAAGGTCGAAAAACTCTCTGCATCTAGTCCATGAATGCGGCTGGTGCATTCGTCAAACCAAACGGCAAAACAACAAATTCATAGTGGCCATATCTAGTCCTGAATACCGTCTTTGGTATATCGTTACTTCGAATCCTAAGTTGATAGTAACCCTGCCTCAAGTCAAATTTGGAGTAAACACTCGCACCCTGCAACTGGTCAAACAATTCTTCAATCAACGGCAAGGGGTATTTATTCTTAATCGTGACTTGATTAAGTCCCCTGTAATCAATACATAACCGTAGCGTGCCGTCTTTCTTTCTCACAAACAACACAGGTGCACCCCACGGCGAAGAACTAGGTTGTATAAACCCTTTCTCAAGCAAGTTCTGAAGCTGAATTTTTAACTCCTGAAGTTCAGCCGATGCCATTCTATAAGGACTCCTAGAAATCGGCGCAGTGCCTGGCACAAGATCAATCACGAACTCAATCTCCCTATCCGGTGGTAAACCCGGTAATTCCTCGGGAAATACACTAGGGAAGTCTCTAACAATCGGAACCTCATTCAAACTCAACTTATCAGCAGGCTGATTGATCAAATAGGCTAAGTAAGCTTCACAACCCCTATTCAACAACTTAGAAGTCTTGATCGCTGATAAAAGTGGAATGCGGGCAGCCCTGCAGTTCCCAACAATCTCTAGTACCGGTAGGTTAGGAACCTTAAGATAAACGACCTTTGTTCTACAATCCAACTGAGCATAATACTTTCCCAACCAGTCCATTCCCAAAATGATTTCAAAGTCACGGAATGGCAATATAATTAAATCAGCAGGAAATTTACGGTTCTCAATACATATATCACAGGATTTGCAAATAGACTCGATAACAAATTTTGTACCCAAAGGAGTACTAACTTCAACTTCATGAGGCAATTTATCAATGCAACCATTCACAGAACTTGCAACTGCAGGAGTTATAAACGAATGTGTAGCTCCGGGATCAATCAAAACTTTAACTGGCTGAGTATTGAGAAGAAAAGTACCTTCCACAATAGCTGTATTATCGGGCAGCTCCTCTGTATCTAGTGCAAAGACCCTAGCCTGAACTCTCTGTGCTGGTCGTGCACCTGCTGCTCTATTCTGAACACCTTGGCCTCCACCACGGCCCTGAACATTATTATACTTAGGGCAATCTCTCACCCTATGGTCATCACTGCCACAACCCGTACATTTACCACTCTTCCTCCAGCAGTTAGCCTCAATATGGCCCGATCGATTACAATAATTACACTGCTGATTTTGCCTAACCGCAGTGTTTCCTGTAGGTCCTGGGGCTCTGGCAGGGGTAGGAACTGTACCTCCCTGCTGGCGTCTAGTCACAGCTGGCCTAGCCTGAATCTGCTGCTGTGGCTGATACGGACGCTGCTGAGGAACCTGTGCAGAAGCCTGATACTGCCTCGGCTGACTCTGGCTGCTCTGGCCCAAATACTGCTTCTTACTCGGCTGACTGCTCTCAACTATCATCTCAGCCTTCCGTTTCTCAAACTTCGATGCTGCCTGAAATGCCTCGGGAAAAGTAGTGTAGGTCTGCCCAGTCAAATGCAACTGAATGTCCTTCTCAGCCCACGGACAAACCTATGTATCATCCTCCTAGCCGGCCGTACCAACTCGGGCATATACCTCGACAGGCTAACAAACCTAGCCTCGTACTGAGCAACAGTCATATTTCCCTGCTTTAGGGCCACAAACTCATCTTCCCTCCTCTCCATAGCCATCTCGGGAATATATTTGTCCCGGAACTCACTTACGAAATCATCCCACAAATGTGGAACATCCTCACAATCCCACCTCAATCTAACAGTATTCCACCACTGCTCTGCATCACCCTCAAATAAAAATCATGCATAGTCTATTCTTGACTCATTAGTATACCACAAAACGGTGAAAATCTTCTCAACTTGATTAATCCATCTCTCGGCCGCCTCATCATCCGGCTCCCAGAAAAACTTTCCCGGCTCGTGCCTCAGAAATTTCTCTAACTGATTATTCTCAACTCTGTACCCCTGTCCACCAGGATTAGCTTGATTACCCTGGGGATTAATCCGGTCCTGCCTCTGCTCATGTAGTACCTGTGTGATTCGGTCTACTGCAGTAGTCATGGTAGCCATAAACTGCTTGGGCAACGGCTGCTGACCCTATTCTGCTGCCTCTTCATCTGATCCTATACCTTGAGTACCACGACGTGGCGGCATAGTAGCAACTCACAATAGCTGGCAACATTTAAAAGCAATTTATAGACAGAAATATAGCACATAAGATTAGATAACACTCAAGTCAATAACAATCCAATATTCTATCACACAATTCACATAAGACAAGTTCAACTTGCCAAACTATTTCACTTAAACACATAAACATTCCAAGTTCACAAAGTCATGCTAGAACATTTTCTTTTCACTTAGCAATCATACATAAACACTTTAGCATTTTAGACCTTTACCCCACAGACCGAGAATCATATCCCGGCTCATGCAAGACTATCATGCTCTGATACCACCTAAAGATGTCACGCTCCGACCCGACCCAGCAAAAGGCCAAACCCGGACCCAACACACGGACGGAGTCTCCTCTGTACCGCGGACGATCCGAAAACCCTAAAAACAATATAATACTTGCAAAAGCCATAAAATAATCAAAACAAGCTAACTTTCTTTTAATATACATTCTCTTATTAACCAACTTTCAAAACCAAAATGATATGCATACTGCACAAGTACTTATGCCACTAAACCATTAGCTATTAGCATGCATTTCTTCACTAGATACAAGAGTGTAAGTTACAACTTTACATTCTTTCAACTTATACAACATAAGACCATAGAGGCCTCAAACTAGAAAATTTATACAAGGCTACAAGCCTCAAAATTAAGCGACCTCCACGCAATATACATAACAAGTAAGGTTCGCACAAAAACTGGTAACCAACCACCAGCAAAGCAGGGAAGTGCTATCACGGAAACACCTCCACCTGCTCCTCCTCCTCTATTACCTCGAGAGGGTCTGCTTCAACTACTCCTGTGGAACATAGTATAGAGATGAATGAGCAAAAACTATTGCTCAGCGGGGGCAATTGGTCTCAAGGACGGAGATGAGTGGAGTATGCAATGCAATTAGCCAAGAAATACATACAAAACATATAAAGATACATCCAAAGCCAACAATAAAGCAAGGCAAGTATTTAAAGCTGCAAACACTCAATCAAAGGATACGATACTCTCTTCATGAGCAACTTTCAAACATGAATTCGATGACGACGCGCCGGCCCAAACCACCTTATAACACCAGTTTGGAATACCCCGGAAGTATCCATCAACCTACGACCCAAATCTCCCTGGGAGGCAACCCAAGCGAGAAAGGGAATAGCAGCGGAGCTAGAGCAACCAACACTGGCAACCCAAGGCTACCCAGAGAGGACCATCACTCACGCGCGAGACACTATGCAATGCAAGACTCGGTACAAGGCGATAACAAGCGATAAAGCCACACGTGGGAGAATAACAAAGTAGGTTACTCTCGCACGCAATAGCAGCAATTGATAAGCAATTCAATCCAAAACAACTCAAACAAGTATACCAAGTAATTCTAAGCAGTCTATAGGCATAAGGACAAGAAAACACACGAAAACACAAATCGGCCCCAACTATCAAAATGCCACCATTTCCAAACGAGCCACGAGTTCTGGAAACCGACTTCGCCAACCCTCCTAGGTCACCATAAGGCACGTCTAAAGACCCCGAAACCTTACTTTACCCTAGAACTCGCGCAAAGCCTCGATTTCCCCCTTTCTCGTTTGAACAACAACTATAACAACCAAACACCCAACTAACGCCATAATCGCACCAAAAGTGCTTCCATGGCCTCCCGAAGCAATGCCAACACGCAAAACGAGAAAACGCTAAAGTCGACCAAAACGACCCCGACTTTCCCAAAGGCATGATTCTCATTTTTTCCACTATGCAACCCAAACAAACCACACATTTTAGCATTCTAGCATACCTAGCACATTTCTACATCAACAGAAAGCATAACAGCGCAAGTTCAACGTTTCAAGGTTTTACTATTCACAAAATACTATTCATTTAACAATTTAATTTGCAATCACAATATTTAACCGCAGAAAATGTTACAAAGCTATAAATACATGTTCTACAAATGCCAAGGAACATTCTAGAAGCATCAAATTGCTTTAAATAACGATCTATGGATAAATCTAAAAATTGACAAAGTTAACATATACAACGTATAAATGCGCAAATAACATGCTTCCCTCACCATAGGTACTCCTAGTCGCTAGGAAAACAACGCTAGTTTCCTCGAAAATCACCCCGCACGAGCTCACGCGAAGATTGATCGTTTGGAAGTTGAATATTTTTTTTTCTTTCTCTCTTGTTTCGGCCAGCTCCTCACTGTTTTGCTGTTGTTTCTCTTTTTATTTTGCTTAGTTTTTTAGCTTATAAGTGTTAAATGGTCAACAAGTCAAAGGTCCAAGGTCAAACAACTTAAGACTTGGTCAAAGGGCCCTATTTTGCGCATTTTAAAGCCGTTTTAGCTCAGGTAAGATCAATTAAAGCTAGCAACATTTAAAATATAAAATTCAAGTCATCTAAATACTAGTTTCACTATTTGATGAGGACTGGAAATCGTTATCTAGCTATCGCTCCTTAAATGCAATGCACGTTGCGACGACGAGAAAGTAACACTTAATTCACAAAGAATTTAAGGAAATATAATTTTCAAAATAATAAACAAAGAATTTTCACATTCTGGGCTCGGCTATTACAGTTAAACCCAAGGTGCATAGTGAATACTGTAGAGATCTATCGGATCCTCACTGGGCTTATTTTATATAAGCTCACTCTCTATTATTGCATGCCTATAGGTGTACTTTCGCAGGATTACGGGTACGTGCCTCCTGAATTGGAGAATGTGGAAAATGTGCCTTACGTGGATGAGTCTTACGTTCCGGAGTCTTATCTTTGTTGTTGTACTGTTTTATTATCTTGTAAATTAACTTAGTAGACTTTTATATGCTTTGTAGTTCATAGTGTAAAAGATGTTGAAAAGTTAATGAATTAGTTGATGCTGTCTTAGTAGCCTTTCTTTTGTTTATGATTAGGTTGCTACATTGGCTCAATATGTTTTTGTAATGTATATTAAGGGTTCATGTATTATGTTCGAACGGAGGAATATAACGAGGAATGTTTATTGTATAATATGGTTATGATGTATGTTGTTATGTTATTGAGAAGTTGTTTGTGGTATGGTTTATGGAGTTGATGTATGATGTCCTATTGAGGTTGGTTTAGAGCCTCGGTATTCCTCTTTACTGTCGTTATACTGCCGAAATTCCTTTGCATCCTGACTGATCGTAGGTGGGGTCGAGTTGGGGCGTGACACACCTCCTTCTTTAAGTGTTTTGAAAAAATCCAGACCATAAAAATATTTTCTTTTTTGTATGTGATATTAGTAAAGATGAACATGACGGGTCTTATTGCATTACTTTTTTTTTTTTGAATTGAAATTCAAACATATCTATCTCAATCTTGTGGCAATTTCCTCTTCAAATCACATCAAGATGAACTTTGAAGGAGTATGGAAGGCTACTCTGGGAATTCGAATTATGGTGGGGTCATAATGTTGGAAAATATAAATGACAATTATAATAATTGCGCAGCGGAATTAAATCATGTATCCGTTCATGTTTAATTATGCAGATTTAAATCATATAATAATTTAATCTAATTAAACTAAATCTGCAATAGTTCTAGGGTTACCTCTTGAAGTGTAGTTCGATGTAGAATCTGAATCAAACTCCCCATGTGTGAAGCCTCCAAGATTGATCCACACTGAATCTACACTTGCTAATTGGATTTATACCCCCACTAGGTTTCTAGAGAAATCCTATATTTTATTCTAACTATGAAAATTGTTCTAGCTGTTTCTCTGTTAGAATAGTTCTATATATAGGAAACATATATGACCTAAGTCATAAGTGGGCTAGTCTTAAATTTACCAGTCTTGGGCTCCATATTAATCAGATCACCATCTAATTACTACGAGCCCAACTAAGTTAATATTTAGGACGATCCAAAATTTAATTTATTATTTTTCTCTAATCCAATTAATCTATAAATTTCATTTGTGTGTGACCTCTCGGGTTCATAATTAATTGGTAGCGAATAATTAATTCAACCAATTAATTAAATTAGAACTCTTTCTAATTAATTCACAAATCATGAGTGACAACGAGCAGTGTATCATGATTACCCAATGAAAGATGAAGTACAAGCATGTGAACCCAAATAGTAATTTATATGCAATCAAATCCTACTGTCTCAACTATCCCAATCAAGCCAGAGTCTTGGATTGGGTCGTCAAACTATCTTACTCGACCATATGCCAAAACCTAATTAATTAGTGACTAATGAATAATTCATGAAACAACTTTCACTATTTCACCTTGGCCAAGGATTTTAAGTCACTCAATTAATCAGATTGCATAGGACACCCAAATGACAGTTTTCGTATCTACACGTACGTTTCTCTATAACGGAATAAATCACAACCACTGAATACATTGTCTAATCCATGATTAGGACTAGCTTATTTGCACCAGCAAATTATGACATTCATAATCATGAAATAATCGTAGTGTCTCAGGTCTAAAGATTAATTGCATAATTACATAATACAACAAATCATTGACATACCATGTAATTCGTTGTATCAGTGGTCAAATCCAGTTACCTATTCACAATAAGTACTTATACATCTACTATAACGATATGAGACAAATCGCCCAAACTGATATCTCATATAATTTTGTTAGTAGACTATAATCCGATCTATCCGGATAAACTAATGCCCAATTAGTTTATCCTATGATCGGGGATAACTTTTAGAATATATTCATGATTATAGATTTCGTCACTCATATCCTTACTCTTAAGGATATAATCTATAAATAGTATTCTAAGGACTTTATTTATTTAATCAAAACATTTATAATAAATAAATAAACTGCCAATATTAAATGAATTAATAAATTAAATAACACATTATCCATAATTCCAAAATTCAATTTATTGGCTTTTGGGCATTATTCCTAACAATCCCCCACTTGCACTAAAGCCAATCAGAATGGTATCTCATACCCATCTCCTCTAAGTGTCGATCCAAAGACTGCTTAGTCAGAGCCTTGGTCAATGGATCAACAGTGTTATCTGCTGAAGCAACTCTCTGCATCACTATGTCATCTCTTCCCACAATTTCTCGGATAATGTGGTAACGCCCCTCTACATCTTTGGATTTCTCGTGAGACCTTGGTTCCTAAGCTTGCGCTATCGTTCTATTATTATCACAATGTAAAGGCACTGCGACCTCAATGGAGGGAACCACTCCGAGTTTCGAGATGAACTTCTTGATGCAAACTGCTTCTTTTGTTGCATATGATACTATGATGTATTCAGCTTCTGTAGTGGAATCTGCAGTCGTACTCTGTTCGGAACTCTTCCAATTGACCGCTCTTCCATTGCAAACGAAAATGAATCCAGATGTGGAGTTATGATCATCCACATCATACTGAAAATCCGAGTCAGTGAAACCCTTGATTTTCAATTCCCTTCCTCCATATATCAAGACCATATCCTTAGTCCTATTTAGGTACTTCAGGATATTCTTGATTGCTATCCAGTATTCCTCACCTGGATCTTACTAATATCTGCTAGTAACACTTACAGCATGAGCGATATCAGGACTAGTACATAGCATGACATACATAAGGCTTCCAATTGCTGAAGCGTATGGAATCCTATTCATCATCTCTCTCTCTTCAACTGTCTTAGGACTCATAGCCCTAGAAAGATGAATGCCATGTCTAAAAGGTAACAACCCCCTTTTAGAATCTTGCATGTTAAACCTCTTTAACACCTTATCTATGTACGTACTCTGGGATAGACCTATCAACCCTTTTGATCTATCTCCATAGATTCAAATTCCTAGGATTTAGGTTGCTTCTCCCAAGTCTTTCATGGATAATGTTCCTAATAACTAGACCTTGATAGATGTCATCATACCAATGTCATTCCCACTCAGTAGTATGTCATCTACATACAAGATGAGGAATGTAACTGCTTTTTTTCTGAATTTCTTGTAAACACAAGGCTCATCTTCATTCTTAATGAAGCCAAATGTTCTGACAACCTCGTCAAAATGTTTGTTCCAACTCCTTGATGCTTGTTTGAGTCCATAGATGGATCTCTTTAGTCTTGCACACTTTGTGACTTTCACCTACAGATTCAAAACCCATTGCTTGTTCCGTATAAATGTCTTCTTCAATGAAGCCATTAAGAAAAGACGTTTTGACATCCATTTACCATATCTCATAATCATAGTGTGCAGCTATAGCCAATAAATTCCTAATGGATTTGAGCATTGCTACTGGCGAGAAGGTTTCCTCATAGTCAACTCCTTGTCTCTGACGGTAACCTTTTGCCACTAACCTTGCTTTGAAGGTCTCCACCTTCCCATCTACACCCATTTTCCTCTTATATACCCATTTGCGCCCAATAGGTACAATACCCTCAGGTGGGTCTACAAGATTCCAGACTTGATTGGTGTGCATTGAATCCATTTCTGATTTCATGGCTTCAAGTCATTTTTCTAAGTCCCTATCAGAAATAGCTTCTTCATTGGTTAGGTGATCATCGACATGATCACCATAATCTAATGTGAACAACTCTTGTCCTTGGCTATGAAAGTAGCTATATCTTGTGGGGGGACGAACAGTCCTTAAAGATTTGCGTATCTGTGGTGAAGCAATTGGTTCTTCTTGAGTAGTTTAATCCTGGATCAAATCTTGGATTTCTACCTGGTCAATTGATTGCTCAATGTTTCCCTCATTAAGCTATACTTTTCTTCCCAAACCACCTTCTTGGATGAACTCTTCCTCCAAGAATATGACATGTCTGCTGATGAATATACTCTGGTCAGTAGGAGAATAAAAGTTGTATCCCAACGAATCCTTGGGATAGCAAATGAATTTGACTTTGTTAGATCTTGCTTCCAATTTCTCAGTTTTAAGCTTTTTAATGTAAGCAGGACAACCCCATACTCTCATGTGATTAAAGCTGGGCTTCTAATTTCTCCAGATCTTATAAGGACTACTTATAACTGATTTGGAAGTGACCCTATTCAAGATGTATGTTGCAGTGAGAAGAGCATGGCCCCAAAGGCCAACAGGTAAATCAGTATAACTCATCATTGATTTGACCATGTCCAACAGAGTCCTATTTCTCCTTTCTGACACACCATTAAACTCAGGTGTTCCAGGTGGAGTCAATGATACGATTATACCATTTTCTTTGAGGTACTCTTGGAATTCAGTACTAAGGTTTTCCCCTCCTTGATCAGACCGAAGAGCCTTAATCCTTTTTCCAGTTTGGTTTTCTACTTCTGCTCTGTATTCTTTGAACCTTTCAAAGGATTCAGATTTGTGATTTATAAGATACACATACTCATACCGAGACACATCATTAGTAAAAGTAATAAAGTAAGCAAAACCACCTCGAGCCAATTCACCAAAAGGCCCACATACATCAGTGTATATTAATTCTAAAATGTTTGTAGCTCTTTGCCTTTGTCCCACAAAGGGTGATTTGGTCATTTTACCTAGGATGCAAGATTCACATGCTGGGAATGGACTCGAGCCACATAGGCTTATAAGCCCTTCTTTCTCCAACTTTGTGATTCTAGCTTCCCCTATATGACCTAATCTTAAGTGCCACAAATATTTAAAATTAATAGTATCTCTAGACCTTTTAAAGGTCTATACATTCATGCATTGCTCATTTTTATCGTCGTGTCTCTTTATATCAAGTATATAAAGCCCATTTACTAATTTTCCAGTGCCAACACATTTATTTCACAAATAAATAAAACATCCATTATCCATAAACTTAAATTCAAAACCATTTTGAACTAAAACTGAAACGGAAATGATGTTTCTCAAAGAATTTGGCAAAAATAAACAATTATCCAGAACTAAAGTAAATTCAGACGACAAAGTAAGACAACATGTCCCAATCGCTAATGTAGCAACCATTGCTCCATTTCCTACCTTCAGGACCATGTCGCCTTCTCCCAAAGCTCTACTTCTTCTCAGTTCCTGTACAGAAGTACAAATATGAGAAGTGGCACCAGAATCTTGCACCCATGAAGTAGAATCATGATTAATCGAAACACTAATCTCAAACATGAGCAATCGAGACATACATGCAGAAGCCTTGCCCTTTCCCTTTAAACTCTTGAGGTACTCTGGACAATTCCTCTTCCAATGTCCTTCCTTCTCACAGTGAAAGCAAGTTCCATGCTTTACAACCTTCCCCTTCTTCTTGGACACGCCTCCAGTAGGCTTGCCCTGAGGGGCCTTTTTACCTTTCTTGTTCTTTTTCAGCTTCATAGCAGATGAAGAAGAGGCAAATGCCAACACAGTTTCCTTACCTTTTTCCTTTCATCTGCCCTTGGTATATAACCAGCATATTCAAGAGCTGAGGTAAGGTGTGCTCAATGTCATACATCTAGAAATTGACAATAAAGGAATGGAAGGATTTAGGTAGAGATTGAAGTATCAAGTCAGTCTGCAAGTTCGAATCCATAGAGAAATTCAAGGATTCAAGACGTTCGATCAAACCGATAATCTTAAGAACATGCGTATTGACATCTGATCCCTCACTCATCCTCAATCGAAACAATTCCCTAGATATCTCATACCTAGCGACCCTGTTCTTTACACCATACAACTCTTGTAAGTGTTTGATGACTTCAATGACATCTTCCATGTCCTCGTGTTGACGTTGAAGCTCATTTGTCATTGAAGCCAAAACGTAGCTTTTGACCATCAACGCATCATCACGCCATTTCCTAATGGTTTCCAGTCCCTCTTTAGATGCCCCTTGAGCCTCTTCAGGAAGTGGACCATCAAGCACATACTCAATCTTTTCAGAACTCAGTATGATTTTCAAGTTACGGAACCAGTCAGCATAGTTTGATTCGGTCAAATAGTTCTTATCTACGATAGTTGCAAGAGGATTCATTTTTGACATGTAACTGCATAAAATAATTAATTGAAATTAGATAACGTATTATTAACTACTTGACTTGGGTCTTTAAATCAAATAGTACCCCTACTAAATTTTTCAGATCCCACACTTCCCTAGTAGAAAACGAAAAATCAAATAAATGATTTTCTTAGTGGATTGGGGGGCGCATTAATTTTTGTTTCACCTCACATTATAGATTTTTGGTGAATCAAAAACGAATAGTTGAATAACACCTTATTCAATGCATCACATACAAATTCCAATTTTCTTGCCTACAATTCCCCTGACCTCACATTATAGATTTTTGGTCTTCTAAGAATTGTTTATGTCAAACCCATTATCCTAGGGAATTTAGATCAATGCAATACCGACACCTCACATGATAGATTTTTGGTAGCCAATAAGAATCTAAATTCTCCTACATCTCATGTTTTATAAACTTAGTTTACATATTAATACAAATAAATAGCCCCTATGTGTTCACAGCCAGCTACTCACTTGCCTAACATATATACTAATCTATGATAATAGAAGGCAATGATATAATCTACTCTTAGACTACATCATTATTAACTTAATATTTGTAGTGGGAAGATTTGTCGGTCTTTAATTAAGGTCTCACTTTTCACATGCTTTTGGTTTCAATTTATCATATAAACTGTGAAACCCCACTTTTCCTGCTTATCTCGTTTTACGTGCTTTGCCTCGTTTTGCGTGCATATGATCTGTTTATGTGCTATAGGACCTAGAAAGTTATAATTTTGATGTCAATACTTCTAATACGTGCTAAATGTGCATTCATGAAATTTTCATCAAAAACGGAGTCAGAAATTTTATCGTCGATTTTCAGTGAATAGTGTTTTCGAAACACGTCCGCTATAATTTTGAAACTGGTCTTTTTAACCCTTCTAGACCTAGTCCACGGACTTTAATAGACCTGTGTTTGATGAAAACGGTTTTAAAATCGGCTTAAGAATTTATTAGGGTTTTTACACCGACTTTTGCGAAAATCGAGTTTTAAGCCGACTCGGGTGGAATTCTTTGAATGTAAAACTTCTTGTCACCTAAAAATAATCCACTTGAGATATCTTGGGGGTGGCATAATTATTTTTAACTTGGTGAGCACTAAAATGCAATTAAAGTCATTAAAAACACAAAAATACCTATTAAAACTAACTTTGACTTTGCATTTTTTTAATTGACCAAGCTTTTTATTATATAATGTCATCAACACACACTCACACAACACAAAACACACTCCACAAACACACACAAAACCGTGGCTCCTTGGAGGAGAAAGATAAGGCATTTTCAAAGCATTTTTCTCACAGATTTTGCGTTTCAAAGCCGAATTGAGTGATTCAAAGCTTGAAATTGATTGTTTGGCATCCATTCTACACATTTCTTGCATCAAAACACATCAAAGGTGAGAGAAAAATTCTAGATCTCAAAATGTCATTTTTGTGTTTTTGCGTATAAATGAAGATTGAACCGTTAGAATTGAAATCTGATGTTAGATTATTGCTCCTTGCATGCTAGGGATCATTATATACTAATACTACGAGTTTCTGTCGGATATAGCATAATTTTTATTTTTCGGGTATTTAATTTTGATTAAAATGTTCAAAGTTGATTTAATTGAGTTGTGTTGATCGAAATCGATTGCCGTCGATTTCTAAATACTTGATAATTACGTGTTAGCGCTGTTGTAATGCCGAATTTTCGATTACATTGTTTGTGTGGAAATCCAGAAAATCCAGCCGAGACATCCTAGGGTTTTAGGGTTATCGGGCATGATTTAGAGGTGTTATGGTGGATTTCCGAGAGGGCTAATGTAGTAGGTTGAATGGGTGAGTGATAGGAACTGATTTGGCAATGTTTGGATTAGTAGATTGTAAGTTATGAATTTTAGAAGTTTAGGTTGTCATTCTTTAATTTCTTGAACGATGCCTTAGATGGTTGGGTAGTGTTCGAGTGATGAATGGTGAGTTGTTGTTGAGTAATTTAGAGTTTAATTATGTATATTATGCATGTCCGGTTAGATGGCCTACTTTGTCATCTAACTACGTTGCTTGTTGTTTAATTTAATATTGATGTTATATTGATGTTATATTGATGTTATTGATTGATTATTATTGAATGCGGGAATCGGGCACTCTTGTTGCTGATCTCCCAATTGATTGATTGATTTATGCTTGCATGATGATTGATGAATATGGGGCCTTGGAATGTGGGTGCCACCTCTCGTGCAGCGTCTGGCTGTCGGGTTGATAACGGCATGACTGCCATAGCCCACCCCCAGCTCGCATGACGGAGATGTCATGGAGGGAAGGGGCTAGTGAGGTACCTCGGGTGCGTGAGTAATGGGGAGTTATAAGAAGAACGGTTGAGATCGTGATGGCGTTTGGAGCTACACCAAATAGAGTATCCTTATTGATTGGTTATATAGTTATGTGATGATAGCATTATTTATGTTGTTATGTGATGATAGCATTATTATTGTTGTTGTGTGTTTACTTGCTCAAAGGACTAAATCCAAGGAGCGTAGTGAATACTGTCGAGATCTATCGGATCCTCACTGGGCTTATGTATATAAGCTCACTCTCTATTAATGCATGCTTACAGGTGTTGCAGAGCCGGATTACGGGTATGTGCCTCCTGAAGAGGAGAATGTGGAAAATGTGCTTTACGTGGACGAGTCATATGTTCCCGAGTCTTATCCATGATTTTATGTTGTTTAAATGTCATGTATATTAGCTTGATAGACTTTTATATGCTTTGTGGTTCTTATTGTAATAGATGTTGGAAGATGATGATCCAAATGGTGTTAACTTAGTGGCTTTCTTTTGTCTATGGTTAAGTTGTAAATATGTCTCAACTTATTTTTGAAATGTATGATAAGGTTGAGGTATTGTATGTTATGTTGGAACGGAGGCGTATAACGAGGATGGTTTATTGTATATTATGATTGTGTTGTATATTGTTGTTTGAATTAAGGAGTTGCTGGATGTATGATGTTTAATGAGGTTGGTTTAGAGCCTCGGTATCCTATTTACTGTCGTTATACTGCCGAAATTCCGTTGCGTCCTGACTGATCATAGGAGGGGTCGTGTTGGGGCGTGATAGTTTAAGTGGTATCAGAGCGTATGTTAGCTGTTAGCCGGGGTATCCTCAGAATGTGGGTAGTGGTCTAAGCATGCAAGTATGTATTAAGTGAAAGAAAAGTGAAAGATATGTTAATATGTTTATGTGATTAATTTACTTATGTGTCTAACTTTCTATGTGACCAATATGCCTTGTGTGTTAAGTGAATTAATGTGGTCAATATGTTTTATGTGATAACGTGTTATACGTACTCAATGTGTTGTAATTAATGTGCATTATGTGATTAATGTGTATTATGTGACAATTGTGTTTTATGTGATTTTGTGCCTTGTGTGAAGTTAGTTGTTTATGTGCTTTTAATTGTTTATAACTAGCTTATGTGAAACAACGTGCTTTAGGTGGTCAATATACTTTAAGTGACCAATGTGAGTTACGTGATCAACTTGTCTTATGTGAAGTTTGTTGCTTATGTGACTTTAATTGTTTATAATTTACTTCTGTGATATAACCTGTTTATGTGATGTTGGCTTCTTATATGTTGAATTGTGTGTTATGTGATAATGTTGCATTGTATGATAATTGCGCATTACGTTGTACTTGTCTTTCATATGATATAGTTGCATACATGTTTTAACTCGTGAGTGACCTTTTAATGTCTAGGGTGGTTGTAAGAGCTTTCGGAAATAGAGATAGGCCATGATTTTGAATTATTATTATTCTAGAAGTTTATCAGTTAGATTTTAATTGTTATGTTTATGGATTTTAGTTTCGGCTTAGTAGATAGATCTTGATGTTCCTTTAGTGAGAATGAAGTTGTTCGAGGAAATAGCAATGTATCTTGATGGTTATAATTACTTTTGTTGCCATGTTTATCTTGTTATTACTTGGAGATGAATCATAAATTGAGGTTTCCGTAAGGTTATCATTAGATACTTTTGGAGTCTCAACTCAGATTATACTTTCTTGAGGTTATTTTAGAATGAATTTATTTGAGGAATTAGTGATGTATATTTGTGAATGGAATGAAGTGTGGTATAACATGTGAATATGTCTACTATTTGAGATTGCTATATTATTAATGGATATTTTGGAGTTTTGATCTTTAGACCTTGGAGACAGTTGGAGTGATTCCTGACTAAAGTTACTTTATTCGAAGATGTAATTGTTGGGAGATAGGATTATTTGAGGAAATAAGAATGCATTTTGGTGACTGAACATTTACTTGCCTACATTAAGCTTTTGAGTTCTAGGTGGTATGACTTTCTAAATTGTTGATTGATGATTCACTAGTGTTATAATGGGTTAATATGAATATGTATTGTGTTATCAGATTTTGGAGTCCTCATTAGTTAATCTTGTTGGGTAATCGGTGATTTATCTTGTTTAGTGATTGGTCTGGTACGGAATGTAAAATTTTGGAGTGATTTATCTTGTTTGGTGATTGTTATGACTCCTTAGGTTCTCTAGATCTCCTTAGTGTCTTGTTTTGGAGGAAGATAGTTTGTAAGATTTGACTTGTTGGTGTTTAAGTGTGTAGGTGGGACACCCTTCTTGTGCTTCATAATTCTATCAGTCTTATTATTCATTTCTACTCTATTCTCACTTAATTGAAAGAGAGTTACACTTTTCTAGCCTATCAATTGTTTCTTGAAAGTTTTCTTACTGGATTAATGGAACATATACTCATTTGACATTGTTTCTATTCTTAACATTCATATTTGCTTCTTATAGCAATGTCACTTATTGGAGTTAAGGTTTGAGACTTCTATATTTCATTCTATATCTCTAGCCATTCGTTTCAATATTTCATTTCATCCTATTACTATTCATTTGAAAGTAATTTTTCCTTTGGTATACCATTTTACTTATTCGATTTCACTTGTTTGATGTACTCCTTACCTAAGTACATCATTGTCATTCTTGTTGATCTTTGTTAATCCTATTGTTTTATTATTAAATCCAGAGTCATTACTTTGCTTGTAATTGCTCACTCAAAGCACTCGGCACTGTCCTATTGTTATCATTTCTTATTCGTACTTCTTTGGTATTGCGTGCTGAGATACTCTTGCCACTCATGTTTCTATTGAATTAATCATCTCTTATTTCTTAATTTCATTTCGCCTCAAGTACAACTTACTTGTTGGTTCCTTGAACAATTATCGAGAATTGAAATATCTACTTGTTCAGGAATTTTTGTTCAACATACTCAGCACTGTTTTGACTCGTCATCATCCTTTGTTCGTACGTATTTAACTGATAGGTGCTGAGACATTTCTTATCTTAGTTATCATGTTTCCTTATTAAACTATTAACCTCTTGATTCTCTAACCTGTTTGAACTCTTGTTCACTTGATTGTTGGCTCAAATATGATTTTTCATATTCGTATTTCCTTATAAATTTCATAAGAGCCATATTCTGACAAATGTCACTTTTGAGATATTCCCTTGATCGGTAATCATTCATGTTATCGTAAATGAGTTTTTAAACCCTCGGGGTGTTCATAGAGCTCTTTTGTGTAGTAAGGGATGATTGATAATTAGTGGTGTCATGCTAAGACTTTGGAGTTGTGATTCATTTCATATGCAATATGATATTAGGTAGGAGAGAATTATGAATTGGAGATTGTCTTGGAACTATGATCATCAACTTGCAGTCAACAGAGTTTGTTCTTTTGAGGTCTTTGGTTAGGTATCATCCTAAGAGATAAATGGGAATTAAGAGAAGTATTATTAAGTGTAACGATTGAGGATTTAATTGTCTATCAGTTCGAGAATTGCGCGGACGCAATTGTTTTAAGGAGGGGAGAATGTGAAACCCCACTTTTCCTGCTTATCTCGTTTTACGTGCTTTGCCTCGTTTTGCGTGCATATGATCTGTTTATGTGCTATAGGACCTAGAAAGTTATAATTTTGATGTCAATACTTCTAATACGTGCTAAATGTGCATTCATGAAATTTTCATCAAAAACGGAGTCAGAAATTTTATCGTCGATTTTCAGTGAATAGTGTTTTCGAAACACGTCCGCTATAATTTTGAAACTGGTCTTTTTAACCCTTCTAGACCTAGTCCACGGACTTTAATAGACCTGTGTTTGATGAAAACGGTTTTAAAATCGGCTTAAGAATTTATTAGGGTTTTTACACCGACTTTTGCGAAAATCGAGTTTTAAGCCGACTCGGGTGGAATTCTTTGAATGTAAAACTTCTTGTCACCTAAAAATAATCCACTTGAGATATCTTGGGGGTGGCATAATTATTTTTAACTTGGTGAGCACTAAAATGCAATTAAAGTCATTAAAAACACAAAAATACCTATTAAAACTAACTTTGACTTTGCATTTTTTTAATTGACCAAGCTTTTTATTATATAATGTCATCAACACACACTCACACAACACAAAACACACTCCACAAACACACACAAAACCGTGGCTCCTTGGAGGAGAAAGATAAGGCATTTTCAAAGCATTTTTCTCACAGATTTTGCGTTTCAAAGCCGAATTGAGTGATTCAAAGCTTGAAATTGATTGTTTGGCATCCATTCTACACATTTCTTGCATCAAAACACATCAAAGGTGAGAGAAAAATTCTAGATCTCAAAATGTCATTTTTGTGTTTTTGCGTATAAATGAAGATTGAACCGTTAGAATTGAAATCTGATGTTAGATTATTGCTCCTTGCATGCTAGGGATCATTATATACTAATACTACGAGTTTCTGTCGGATATAGCATAATTTTTATTTTCCGGGTATTTAATTTTGATTAAAATGTTCAAAGTTGATTTAATTGAGTTGTGTTGATCGAAATCGATTGCCGTCGATTTCTAAATACTTGATAATTACGTGTTAGCGCTGTTGTAATGCCGAATTTTCGATTACATTGTTTGTGTGGAAATCCAGAAAATCCAGCCGAGACATCCTAGGGTTTTAGGGTTATCGGGCATGATTTAGAGGTGTTATGGTGGATTTCCGAGAGGGGTAATGTAGTAGGTTGAATGGGTGAGTGATAGGAACTGATTTGGCAATGTTTGGATTAGTAGATTGTAAGTTATGAATTTTAGAAGTTTAGGTTGTCATTCTTTAATTTCTTGAACGATGCCTTAGATGGTTGGGTAGTGTTCGAGTGATGAATGGTGAGTTGTTGTTGAGTAATTTAGAGTTTAATTATGTATATTATGCATGTCCGGTTAGATGGCCTACTTTGTCATCTAACTACGTTGCTTGTTGTTTAATTTAATATTGATGTTATATTGATGTTATATTGATGTTATTGATTGGTTATTACTGAATGCGGGAATCGGGCACTCTTGTTCCTGATCTCCCAATTGATTGATTGATTTATGCTTGCATGATGATTGATGAATATGGAGCCTTGGTATGTGTGTGCCACCTCTCGAGCAGCGTCGGGCTGTCGGGGTGATAACGGCATGACTGCCATAGGCTACCCCCAGCTCGCATGACGGAGATGTCATGGAGGGAAGGGGCTAGTGAGGTACCTCGGGTGCGTGAGTAATGGGGAGTTATAAGAAGAACGGTTGAGATCGTGATGGCGTTTGGAGCTACACCAAATAGAGTATCCTTATTGATTGGTTATATAGTTATGTGATGATAGCATTATTTATGTTGTTATGTGATGATAGCATTATTATTGTTGTTGTGTGTTTACTTGCTCAAAGGACTAAATCCAAGGAGCGTAGTGAATACTGTCGAGATCTATCGGATCCTCACTGGGCTTATGTATATAAGCTCACTCTCTATTAATGCATGCTTACAGGTGTTGCAGAGCCGGATTACGGGTATGTGCCTCCTGAAGAGGAGAATGTGGAAAATGTGCTTTACGTGGACGAGTCATATGTTCCCGAGTCTTATCCATGATTTTATGTTGTTTAAATGTCATGTATATTAGCTTGATAGACTTTTATATGCTTTGTGGTTCTTATTGTAATAGATGTTGGAAGATGATGATCCAAATGGTGTTAACTTAGTGGCTTTCTTTTGTCTATGGTTAAGTTGTAAATATGTCTCAACTTATTTTTGAAATGTATGATAAGGTTGAGGTATTGTATGTTATGTTGGAACGGAGGCGTATAACGAGGATGGTTTATTGTATATTATGATTGTGTTGTATATTGTTGTTTGAATTAAGGAGTTGCTGGATGTATGATGTTTAATGAGGTTGGTTTAGAGCCTCGGTATCCTATTTACTGTCGTTATACTGCCGAAATTCCGTTGCGTCCTGACTGATCATAGGAGGGGTCGTGTTGGGGCGTGACAGTTTAAGTGGTATCAGAGCGTATGTTAGCTGTTAGCCGGGGTATCCTCAGAATGTGGGTAGTGGTCTAAGCATGCAAGTATGTATTAAGTGAAAGAAAAGTGAAAGATATGTTAATATGTTTATGTGATTAATTTACTTATGTGTCTAACTTTCTATGTGACCAATATGCCTTGTGTGTTAAGTGAATTAATGTGGTCAATATGTTTTATGTGATAACGTGTTATACGTACTCAATGTGTTGTAATTAATGTGCATTATGTGATTAATGTGTATTATGTGACAATTGTGTTTTATGTGATTTTGTGCCTTGTGTGAAGTTAGTTGTTTATGTGCTTTTAATTGTTTATAACTAGCTTATGTGAAACAACGTGCTTTAGGTGGTCAATATACTTTAAGTGACCAATGTGAGTTACGTGATCAACTTGTCTTATGTGAAGTTTGTTGCTTATGTGACTTTAATTGTTTATAATTTACTTCTGTGATATATTCTGTTTATGTGATGTTGGCTTCTTATATGTTGAATTGTGTGTTATGTGATAATGTTGCATTGTATGATAATTGCGCATTACGTTGTACTTGTCTTTCATATGATATAGTTGCATACATGTTTTAACTCGTGAGTGACCTTTTAATGTCTAGGGTGGTTGTAAGAGCTTTCGGAAATAGAGATAGGCCATGATTTTGAATTATTATTATTCTAGAAGTTTATCAGTTAGATTTTAATTGTTATGTTTATGGATTTTAGTTTCGGCTTAGTGGATTGATCTTGATGTTCCTTTAGCGAGAATGAAGTTGTTCGAGGAAATAGCAACGTATCTTGATGATTATAATTACTTTTGTTGCCATGTTTAACTTGTTATTACTTGGAGATGAATCATAAATTGAGGTTTCCGTAAGGTTATCATTAGATACTTTTGGAGTCTCAACTCAGATTATACTTTCTTGAGGTTATTTTAGAATGAATTTATTTGAGGAATTAGTGATGTATATTTGTGAATGGAATGAAGTGTGGTATAACATGTGAATATGTCTACTATTTGGGATTGCTATATTATTAATGGATATTTTGGAGTTTTGATCTTTAGACCTTGGAGACAGTTGGAGTGATTCCTGACTAAAGTTACTTTATTCGAAGATGTAATTGTTGGGAGATAGGATTATTTGAGGAAATAAGAATGCATTTTGGTGACTGAACATTTACTTGCCTACATTAAGCTTTTGAGTTCTAGGTGGTATGACTTTCTAAATTGTTGATTGATGATTCACTAGTGTTATAATGGGTTAATATGAATATGTATTGTGTTATCAGATTTTGGAGTCCTCATTAGTTAATCTTGTTGGGTAATCGGTGATTTATCTTGTTTAGTGATTGGTCTGGTACGGAATGTAAAATTTTGGAGTGATTTATCTTGTTTGGTGATTGTTATGACTCCTTAGGTTCTCTAGATCTCCTTAGTGTCTTGTTTTGGAGGAAGATAGTTTGTAAGATTTGACTTGTTGGTGTTTAAGTGTGTAGGTGGGACACCCTTCTTGTGCTTCATAATTCTATCAGTCTTATTATTCATTTCTACTCTATTCTCACTTAATTGAAAGAGAGTTACACTTTTCTAGCCTATCAATTGTTTCTTGAAAGTTTTCTTACTGGATTAATGGATCATATACTCATTTGACATTGTTTCTATTCTTAACATTCATATTTGCTTCTTATAGCAATGTCACTTATTGGAGTTAAGGTTTGAGACTTCTATATTTCATTCTATATCTCTAGCCATTCGTTTCAATATTTCATTTCATCCTATTACTATTCATTTGAAAGTAATTTTTCCTTTGGTATACCATTTTACTTATTCGATTTCACTTGTTTGATGTACTCCTTACCTAAGTACATCATTGTCATTCTTGTTGATCTTTGTTAATCCTATTGTTTTATTATTAAATCCAGAGTCATTACTTTGCTTGTAATTGCTCACTCAAAGCACTCGGCACTGTCCTATTGTTATCATTTCTTATTCGTACTTCTTTGGTATTGCGTGCTGAGATACTCTTGCCACTCATGTTTCTATTGAATTAATCATCTCTTATTTCTTAATTTCATTTCGCCTCAAGTACAACTTACTTCTTGGTTCCTTGTACAATTATCGAGAATTGAAATATCTACTTGTTCAGGAATTTTTGTTCAACATACTCAGCACTGTTTTGACTCGTCATCATCCTTTGTTCGTACGTATTTAACTGATAGGTGCTGAGACATTTCTTATCTTAGTTATCATGTTTCCTTATTAAACTATTAACCTCTTGATTCTCTAACCTGTTTGAACTCTTGTTCACTTGATTGTTGGCTCAAATATGATTTTTCATATTCGTATTTCCTTATAAATTTCATAAGAGCCATATTCTGACAAATGTCACTTTTGAGATATTCCCTTGATCGGTAATCATTCATGTTATCGTAAATGAGTTTTTAAACCCTCGGGGTGTTCATAGAGCTCTTTTGTGTAGTAAGGGATGATTGATAATTAGTGGTGTCATGCTAAGACTTTGGAGTTGTGATTCATTTCATATGCAATATGATATTAGGTAGGAGAGAATTATGAATTGGAGATTGTCTTGGAACTATGATCATCAACTTGCAGTCAACAGAGTTTGTTCTTTTGAGGTCTTTGGTTAGGTATCATCCTAAGAGATAAATGGGAATTAAGAGAAGTATTATTAAGTGTAACGATTGAGGATTTAATTGTCTATCAGTTCGAGAATTGCACGGACGCAATTGTTTTAAGGAGGGGAGAATGTGAAACCCCACTTTTCCTGCTTATCTCGTTTTACGTGCTTTGCCTCGTTTTGCGTGCATATGATCTGTTTATGTGCTATAGGACCTAGAAAGTTATAATTTTGATGTCAATACTTCTAATACGTGCTAAATGTGCATTCATGAAATTTTCATCAAAAACGGAGTCAGAAATTTTATCGTCGATTTTCAGTGAATAGTGTTTTCGAAACACGTCCGCTATAATTTTGAAACTGGTCTTTTTAACCCTTCTAGACCTAGTCCACGGACTTTAATAGACCTGTGTTTGATGAAAACGGTTTTAAAATCGGCTTAAGAATTTATTAGGGTTTTTACACCGACTTTTGCGAAAATCGAGTTTTAAGCCGACTCGGGTGGAATTCTTTGAATGTAAAACTTCTTGTCACCTAAAAATAATCCACTTGAGATATCTTGGGGGTGGCATAATTATTTTTAACTTGGTGAGCACTAAAATGCAATTAAAGTCATTAAAAACACAAAAATACCTATTAAAACTAACTTTGACTTTGCATTTTTTTAATTGACCAAGCTTTTTATTATATAATGTCATCAACACACACTCACACAACACAAAACACACTCCACAAACACACACAAAACCGTGGCTCCTTGGAGGAGAAAGATAAGGCATTTTCAAAGCATTTTTCTCACAGATTTTGCGTTTCAAAGCCGAATTGAGTGATTCAAAGCTTGAAATTGATTGTTTGGCATCCATTCTACACATTTCTTGCATCAAAACACATCAAAGGTGAGAGAAAAATTCTAGATCTCAAAATGTCATTTTTGTGTTTTTGCGTATAAATGAAGATTGAACCGTTAGAATTGAAATTTGATGTTAGATTATTGCTCCTTGCATGCTAGGGATCATTATATACTAATACTACGAGTTTCTGTCGGATATAGCATAATTTTTATTTTCCGGGTATTTAATTTTGATTAAAATGTTCAAAGTTGATTTAATTGAGTTGTGTTGATCGAAATCGATTGCCGTCGATTTCTAAATACTTGATAATTACGTGTTAGCGCTGTTGTAATGCCGAATTTTCGATTACATTGTTTGTGTGGAAATCCAGAAAATCCAGCCGAGACATCCTAGGGTTTTAGGGTTATCGGGCATGATTTAGAGGTGTTATGGTGGATTTCCGAGAGGGCTAATGTAGTAGGTTGAATGGGTGAGTGATAGGAACTGATTTGGCAATGTTTGGATTAGTAGATTGTAAGTTATGAATTTTAGAAGTTTAGGTTGTCATTCTTTAATTTCTTGAACGATGCCTTAGATGGTTGGGTAGTGTTCGAGTGATGAATGGTGAGTTGTTGTTGAGTAATTTAGAGTTTAATTATGTATATTATGCATGTCCGGTTAGATGGCCTACTTTGTCATCTAACTACGTTGCTTGTTGTTTAATTTAATATTGATGTTATATTGATGTTATATTGATGTTATTGATTGATTATTATTGAATGCGGGAATCGGGCACTCTTGTTGCTGATCTCCCAATTGATTGATTGATTTATGCTTGCATGATGATTGATGAATATGGAGCCTTGGTATGTGTGTGCCACCTCTCGGGCAGCGTCGGGCTGTCGGGTTGATAACGGCATGACTGCCATAGGCTACCCCCAGCTCGCATGACGGAGATGTCATGGAGGGAAGGGGCTAGTGAGGTACCTCGGGTGCGTGAGTAATGGGGAGTTATAAGAAGAACGGTTGAGATCGTGATGGCGTTTGGAGCTACACCAAATAGAGTATCCTTATTGATTGGTTATATAGTTATGTGATGATAGCATTATTTATGTTGTTATGTGATGATAGCATTATTATTGTTGTTGTGTGTTTACTTGCTCAAAGGACTAAATCCAAGGAGCGTAGTGAATACTGTCGAGATCTATCGGATCCTCACTGGGCTTATGTATATAAGCTCACTCTCTATTAATGCATGCTTACAGGTGTTGCAGAGCCAGATTACGGGTACGTGCCTCCTGAAGAGGAGAATGTGGAAAATGTGCTTTACGTGGACGAGTCATATGTTCCCGAGTCTTATCCATGATTTTATGTTGTTTAAATGTCATGTATATTAGCTTGATAGACTTTTATATGCTTTGTGGTTCTTATTGTAATAGATGTTGGAAGATGATGATCCAAATGGTGTTAACTTAGTGGCTTTCTTTTGTCTATGGTTAAGTTGTAAATATGTCTCAACTTATTTTTGAAATGTATGATAAGGTTGAGGTATTGTATGTTATGTTGGAACGGAGGCGTATAACGAGGATGGTTTATTGTATATTATGATTGTGTTGTATATTGTTGTTTGAATTAAGAGTTGCTGGATGTATGATGTTTAATGAGGTTGGTTTAGAGCCTCGGTATCCTATTTACTGTCGTTATACTGCCGAAATTCCGTTGCGTCCTGACTGATCATAGGAGGGGTCGTGTTGGGGCGTGACATAAACTAAACTAGAAACACCCATAAATTTAATATATATTGCATAATAAATAAATGCATGTAAATAAATAGGATGATCATGGACTAGGAGCACTATCAACACGAGCCACTAGGTTGAATTCCCTAAAATAAAATTAGGGCCCAATAATTGGGCTACTCCTTGATACGTCCTGTTTGATCTTCTTGTTACATTTATGTAAATAGATTCCTAATCTAGTGGGATACATAAATGGGAATAGGGGTTTTACATTATCAGAATGGATAAGAGGCATACAATCCCCATTTAAATAATTTACATAAAACCCAAATGAATACATAAATAAATAAACATACATTCATTCATTCATCCATTCTAGTCCAAGATCATCCAAGCACTCAATCATAAATATAATAGGTAATCGACGAATATGGCACAATTAATTTTGCTTGATATAATATCATTATATCAAGTTGTCTTAATTTAATAAACCATTTATTAAATAAGCAAAAATATCTTATATTTACAAAAATAAATAAAACACCATTTATTTATTTAATATAATTAATAAACAATTTATTAATTATATCTCTTAATATCCTTTTGGGCTTCAAAATAAAATAGAGTTTTATCAAAATAAAGTTTTGGGCTAAATTAATAAAAACCAACCTTTTTATTAAAACATAGTCAGCCCAAACATTTTAAAACCACTATTTTAAAACAACTCATCAAAGCCCAAAAAAAAAACTCTAATAACCCAATTAGAAAAGAAATAAAATAAAAACAAAAACAAGGTCCAAAACCCATCAACCCCTGACACTTGGGTCATGGGTTTCAGACCAAGATCCGGATCCAAAACGGATCCAGATCTGGGTTAGGAAACCCTAACCCAATAATTTTTTTTCTTTCTTTATTTCTCTTTCCCTGCCCCCCCCCCCTCCCCCCCCTCCCCCCCCCCCCCCTTTCCTTTTCCACCATGGTTACACCTTGCCGCTGCCTCCTTGTGAAGCGCTGCCAGCAGCCCTGCAGCGCTGCTGCCACAACAGCGCTGCAGTACTGCTATTCCTAGCAGTGCCATCAAGCGCTGTTGGGGGCGTCGCTGCCGATAGTGGCCTAGCCACTGCTGGCAGCGGCGGCGCCATGGCCTGGGGTGGGTAGGGTTTTTCAAATTTTTTATTTAAAAAAAAAAAAACTTTTTTCAAAAATATTCTGAAAAATATATACAATATATATAAAAACAGAATAGTTAAAATTTTCAGAAACACACTTTTCATAAAAATTTTAATTATAAAAAAGACCTTTTCCATATAAATTGGGAAGGAAAATTTTTGGGATATTTTTCAACCACAAAATTAAACAACTTTAATTTCAATATAAGAGATATAGGAAAATGTGTCATAAACGTTAAATCGCATAACAAACATGAACGGTGGCTCTGATACCACTGTTGGAAAATATACATGACAATTAAAATAATTGCGCAGCGAAAATAAATCATGTATCCGTTCATGTTCAATTATGCAGATTTAATTAGATAATAATTTAATCTAATTAAACTAAATCTGCAATAGTTCTAGGATTACCTCTTAAAGCGTAGTTCGATGTAGAATCTGAATCAAGCTCCCCATGTGTGAAGCCTCCAAGATTGATCCACACATAATCTGCACTTGCTAATTGGATTTCTACCCCCACTAGGTTTCTAGAGAAATCTTATATTTTATTCTGACTATGAAAATTGTGCTAGTTGTTTCTCTGTCAGAATTCTATATATAGGAAACATATATGACCTAAGTCATAAGTGGGTTGGTCTTAAATTTAACAGTCTTGGGCTCCATATTAATCAGATCACGATCTAATTACAACGAGCCCATTAAATTAATATTTAGGACGATCCTAAATTTAATTTAATATTTTTCTCTAATCCAATTAATCTACAAATTCCATTTGTGTGTGACATCTCGGGTTCATAATTAATTGGTAGCGAATAATTAATTGAACCAATTAATTAAATTAGAACTCTTTCTAATTAATTCACAAATCGTGAGTGACACCTAGCAGTGTATCATGATTACCCAATTAAAGATGAAGTGCAAGCATGGGAACCTAAATAGTAATTTATATGCAATCAAATCCTATTGTCTCAACTATCCTAATCAAACCAGAGTCATGGATTAGGTCGTCAAACTATCTTACTCGACCATTTGCCAAAACCTAATTAATTAGTGATTAATGAATAATTCGTGAAACAACTTTCACTATTTCACCTTGGCCAAGGATTTCAAGTCACTCAATTAATCAGATTGCATAGGATACCCAATTGACAGTTTCTGTATCTACACATACATTTCTCTATGTCTGAATAAATCACAACTACTGAATACATTGTCTAATCCATGATTAGGACTAGCTTATTTGCACCAGCAAATTATGACATTCATAATCATGAAATAATCGTAGTGTCTCAGGTCTAAAGATTAATTGCATAATTACATAATACAACAAATCATTGACATACCATGTAATTCGTTGTATCAGTGGTCAAATCCAGTTACCTATTCACAATAAGTACTTATACATCTACTATAACGATATGAGACAAATAGCCCAAACTGATATCTCATATAATTTGGTTAGTAGATTGTAATCCGATCTATCCAGATAAACTAATGCCCAATTAGTTTATCCTATGATCGGGGATAACTTTTACAATATATTCATGATTATAGATTCCGTCACTCATATCCTTACTCCTAAGGATAGAATCTATAAATGGTATTCTTAGGACTTTATTTATTTAATCAAAACATTTATAATAAATAAATAAACTACCCATATTAAATGAATTAATAAATTAAATAAAACATTATCCATAATTCCAAAATACAATTTATTGGGTTTTGGGCATTATTCCTAACACATAAGAGATGGCAATGGTGCTATCATGTGGAATTGAACAGATCTCCTCTAGGAATCAAAGATGCAACCTTTGCAGAAGTAGAAACTCTCCTGCATAGCCATAGTTTTGTCCAAACTATTGATTCTTTTCAAGTCATCATATCCAATTTCTTTTTTTTCTTTTGGCTAAGAAGCTTGTAGGTTGTACGCTAGCCATACGTAGCTTGAACTGTGATGGCCACAATGCTTAGGCCGATCCCCAACACACTTTTGGTTGAATGTTCACACCTGATGCACCGTCTACACTTCCTACATTCATTCCCGAAAATTGAAAACGAAAATAAGAATTGTAACCTTCCGGTTTGCTGTAGTTAGCCTCACGCTGTGCCTGACCGGTGAGTCTGCCGTCTCCATGACTTTTCCTTTTTCGGGGTACTCCTCAAGCCTTCGAGTGCCGAGCTTCGCTTGGGCCCGGTCCGAGGCTCTACCCTGGCTTTTCATTGGTTTCTCCCAAGGGCCTTTATCGTATCATGCGTGCATCTTCAAGCAATCGGGAGAGGCACCGAATATATAGACGAGGCGGTCCCGGGAATGAAAGCCCATTCCCTCTTACTCTAGAACTCCTTAACTTCGGTTGAACAAATAAGGTTCAATCTTGTGAAAGCGTAGCATAGGCGAAACTTGGCAACCCACCCAGAGTTTGACCTTCTCCGGTCCTGGAAGGAAGCCCTACTTTCCTTCCTTCCCCCAACAGGCAACAACACTAGGAGGAAAACGATCAGGATCTCACGTATAGCAGCTCCTGGAACAAACTCCGAATCCAAGAGGTACCTACCTAGAAAAACAAGGGAAATCATCACTCACTAGTGAAAGAGGAGAGAGAAAGGACCAATTGAAGTCCCCGATGACCAACCATGGTCCTTGGATGCCTTTAGCTGCTCCCAAAGACATCTCTTCTCAGATATCAGGTTTGAGGGCTTTTATCTCGTCCAAAGAAGAAAAAAATGTTTATTTGTCTATACAACTAGAAGATAAAGCCTGATCAGATCTTTGTATGTCGTTAATGTCATAGTTATATTCCAGATCAACCAAATTATGTCGTTCCCGGCTTCATTTTCCACAGTAATAGATTTACTAGAAACTTTTCCCAAGCATCTGGTAATTCTGGCCGCCTTTCCACTCCTCACTTTGGTTTCCACCAAACCAATCAAATCTGCCTCTTGTACTATTATATAATATTTGGCCTCTCTCTGCTTCTTGACTTTACCGATCTTTCTGACATTCCATATAAGGACCTTCATGTGGAACTATTGTTGTTTTTACATTCCCCTCGCACCTTAGCGCTGCCTTTGGTTTTTCGTCTTATGTAGCCCTTATTTGTCTTTTGTTCTTTGGCCTTGATTTTTCCCTTCCCCCCTCTTTCTTAGAATTCAACATCTCTGATATGTTTTGCTTTTTGTTCGCCAACTCTTCATTCAGGGTGATTCGAACCAGGGGAGGATCTTCCACTTTTAAAGTCATAGCACCAGTACCTAAACGCTTACTCTTACTACTCTTCTCAAGTTCACCTTTTTTCTTAGGATTGGCTGCCTTAAGGTTCTTCTTTGAAGTCATTTGTTTATCACAGAACAAGTCCCTCTTAGTCACTGCCATAGTTGACCTAGTATCAACCCTCTCTTCCAGATCCTCGCTTCTATGGGCCAAATCACTCTTCTCGGGAGTTATCTCCTTGACTACATCCTCCTCGGCTTTGTTACCTAGACACTCATCCTAAGAAATCTCTTTTGGTTCAGCAGTGTCCAGATCTGGCATCTTTGCCTCTTCTTGTTTAGGGTCCTCTAGAACCACAAAACAGTTCGGACTGACTAGGTCTAGTTGGGTCATTCTACTAGCACAACTAGTGTCCAGCTCTCCCCTCCCTTTGGCATTGTCACTACTAGTACTTGACCTCGTCGGCCAGACATTTTTGAAAATACTGACCCTTAGTCAATAGGGCAATTCAAAGAGGAGAACGAGGACGGCTGACTACCGCTAAAAGTCAGACTACGAGTACACATTGTCCGATTGAAAACTGCCACTACATACTACCCGGTGCTTGTAGGTTTGATTGGTGCCTTCTCTCCAACAGCTGCTTCAATCAATGTTAAGTTTGACTACGAGGCTTCTTAGCCCGCAGCTGACTACTTATTGAAAGACCAAACAGGAAATGAAAAGTTGTACTACAACAACTGTAAACATTCCCTCCTCGCTCTGACTTTGATCGACTTGCCCACACAGCGTCTTTTTTGAGAGAAGAGGTCAAGGGCTAAGTGACCCTCGAAAGTCGTCTTTTGTATTGTATCGCATCAAGAGAAATGACATAGATAAGATAATTGCTTAAAGAGTTTCATTGTCGAATTGATATCAGAATTTGATCCCAATAGTAGCTGTTGCCCAAAGGTGCTTTATAAAAGCCAATCCACAGCAGTGAAAGTACGATGGATTCCATCGATCGAACGAAAATCGCTTCTTTTTTTTTTTGCCTTTTCGGCTTGACTACTTTGCTTGCTTAACACAAGTCTTATTTCACCTTCACGGACCACTTAACTATCCAGCAAGCTCAGGCTCGAAAGAAAGAAGCAAGAGGCGCGAAAGCCGTTGTGCTCACGCGCATCCATTTTCTTGGTCGTTAGCGCTCTTTTTTGATTGCTGGGCCTTTAGGCTTTACTAATACTAATAAGATAGAAAAGGCTTTTCTTGCTTGTTTGAGACCATATAAGGCTTTCTCCAATCGGCAAACAAGGGAAAGATCGGAAGTTTGATAGGGCTTTAAGAGATAGGGACTCCAGCGGTAAGAAGAAGTCACTCAGTGAATCAGTGGATCACACACTTGGAGACAGGGATAGGGGGATGCCTGATTCTTTAAAAAGTATACAAGTGTTGAATGAGTGAAGTCTGGGGACAAACGGTAAACTTGAGAAATGGGACCTCCAAACAAACCGCCCTACTAAAGAAGTTCCAAGCAAGGGACATGCCAAACACGTACCTTTCCAACTAAGTCCAACGCGACATTAATTGATGATGCGTTCTATCGTCAACAAGCGATGGCCGACAAGGGCCTTCTCGCTAAATATCTTTGGAAGCGAAGAGGACAGGTTTAAAACTCATTCGGTAAGATTCTTCTGAAGGTAGGCATTTACCTAAGGCACTGACATTCTGAGTCTCTCAATGACACATGTTTTAGGGAGTTGAACATCTTATTCTTATGAGTGGCCTATGTGAATATAATCCAGGAGCAAGAATTCTGGAAAGTCAAATCAAATTCGATATTGCAAATGCAAGTTGATGTTCCTGATATGAAAGTCAAAGTGGAGTGAAAGACGCCCCTAAGTAGGATCCAAAGATGTTTAAGTCCAGTTCCAATCTGGATATAAAAGTCAAGTTCAATCGTCGAAAGTGATATCTCTTTTAGTCTGGTCTTCTTTTTTCTCTTGGGTCAGGTTCTTAAGATAGGAAATCGGGTTTTCTAAATATCTCTCTTCCGACCTATTAAGTAAGTTAGTTCGAGATCAAAACTGGACCTGAGATAAACTAGTAAGAGTAGGTGCGCCTTAAGTTGAGGAGAACTATTCACAAGAAGTGGTTATGAGCTCTTTCTTGTTCTGGCTCAGAAGAGGTAATTCCTTCAGTTGCACTAATGGATTGAATAACCTTTGTTTAGTGCCAACAAAGTTCATGTATTGTTGGTTAATAAAAACACGAGTTTCGATAGGCTGGAGGACTAATACTAGAAGTAGGACAAAGGTCCATAAACAAAAATGAAAGGCATTTTTTTAGCATTTTTCTACTTATCCAAGGTATGAAGTAACTCAACTGATAAGGAAATGAAGGTAGATGCTCGACCTATAGGGAGAGGATGGAAGATTCTCGACCGATTGGGAGAGGAATGGTTTCTTGGCATTTGTAGTTGAGAGAGAACTATGCTTAGGTCAGTTCCTTCAGTAAACTTTTTTGATAAGCCAAAAGTGAACTTTAGGTAAGTAAGTAGTCCCGTATGAAATTCATAAAATAATTCATATCTGGCACTTGAGGAGGTCAATCTTAAGTGTTGCAAGCTACTGCTAAGGGACTCCCCTTCATCTATAAAAGATAGGCAATTGAGAGATAATAGGACGATAGCCCGGTTTTGATTGAATATCCTTTCCTATGCTTGTCTTGTATTGAGGTATACTGAAGAAATGAGTAAAAGTAGGTAACAAAAGGGGAGGGATTGCTATTTTTTATTAGTGAGGGCAAGCATCTTTCATTTTATTAAATCTAATGGCAGGGCTTTAAAGAGTAGGAGGTCCGTATTTTTCTATGAACGCCAGAATAAGAAGTAGGAGGATAGGCAGAGCAAGAGCTCTTGAAGTCTACCCGGGCGTGCTTCTTCATTCATCTATTTAGGCCCGACTAGGAACACGTGGATCATCCAGGGAACCTAGCTCAGGAATAGCTTCTTACTAGTAGGAGCTAATCATAGTAAGAGAGTCCAATCTCTTAAAAAGAGCTTAGTTCTCCATAGTAGTATACTAGTAGTTAGCTTAGGCTATGACTTGATCCAATACAATAGAGTCATAACATCTTTCTATCTAAAAGAAATAGTGCTCGATGAAAGGATCCAGATTCCATACTATGCTGTGGGCTGGGGAGAGAGCTGCTCTGTGAAGTTGGGCGTTCAGTGTTCTTATATAGGAACCACACTAGAAAATAGAAAGGGCCTTCAAAAAAGAGCGAGGGAGTGATGGGCAACCTTTGTCTATCTGTTGCTCATGAGCTGCCAAGTACCAGTCTCAAAACGGTATTGGCACAGAAGGATCAATCTTTCACTTGCTGATCGTTCGTGAGTCGAACATGCACTCTTACTACACCTTACACTCACTCTCTTGAGTCAGACTCAATCACTCTTTTTGTTTGGGGGATCATTCGTTCTTCACTCTCTTGCTATTACCTACAAGGAGCGCAGCAACCAAGGTGCATATTATCATATAGAAATAGGCAATGCGTAGTGATTCGTACTATCGAAAAAGTTTAGTTAACCGGCAGGCAATAGAATCAGCCGATAGGCTCAAGCAAACGTAGCGAATCACATAACTAAGCCCTTACCTACTAGGCCATGGATAGATAGGGCTTTTCGAAGGGATCAATGTCTTAGCGGTTGAAAGAGTCAGTCTTGAAAACCGAAGTATTGATAGGAATACCAGGGGTTCGAATCCCTCTCCATCCGTGAGGTCATAAGTTCTTTCTTATGTGATATGAATACTAGGGGTTCGAATCCCTCTCCATCCGTGAGGTCATAAATTCTCTCTTGCGTTATCTATAGATAAGAACGAATCAGATCGACTTGACTGATATGATATATAGAATGGTAGTTTGTGTTATGATTTAGTTAGGACCTTGTATCCCTTTCGCTATCTTTCTCTCTCCTTGTATCGGTTGGGAAAAGGCCGGGTGGATTACCTTTGGAAGCTAAGTCGAAGATCTCGGTGGTCTTATGAGTGGGAGTATATGTTGTGCTAGAAGGCAAGTAGGTGATTCAAATTATTGTATATAGAAAGAGAGAGTCGGAACTTTGGGGAGCTATCGACCTGTATTGCTTTCCTGTACTGACCTGTGACATGAGTGCTCAGATATAGCATGGGTTGTGCCCTAGGTTCCGCTATGGGAGTTAAGAAAAGGCCGACATCAAGAGCAACACATAATAAGAAATAACTGGAGGTTCGGGCGAAGGAGATGCATTTCTGGTACTGGTGGTATTTGACAAGCTCTTAGGAAATAATCTCTTTCTTATTTCTGCCTTTCTTTCCCATGACGACTAGGAACAGGCAAATCCAAAATGTCACTTCGAATTTTGGACCTCAACATCCTGCTGCTCATGGTGTTTCATGATCAGTATTGGAAACGAACGGAGAAGTGGTGGAACATGTAAAACCACATATTGGATCACTCCAGTGCGGCACGAAGCCGTTGATACCTAGTCAGCTCCTATGCCGCTAGCTATACCCTGTTTGGTCCTCTGGGATGGTGGAGGTTCCACAGCGCATCATAAGCACCGAGCTAAAGGGTGATTGAGCAACCCAAGCGAACTGCCCGACCTTATTACAACATAGGGACAAAAGAGATAAGGTTATGAATGTGGCCTCGTTATCCACACCTCTGGTAGGATGAATGGAGGACCGATCGACCCGGGTTTCCACGAGTATTGCCAGGTTCTGGAGTGCCTGTCAAGGGCGCTGGCGCATACCCTAGGGTGATCATTACCACCTACACCTCACATCTCGGCACAGTGGAACGTGTAACCCACCTGCTGTTCCATTCAACTACATTTGTTCCTGTAATCCATAGCCTAACAGAATGCAGCAGCGAGGGACAACCCGCTCATATAGCCAACGAGAAGGATGGCACTACTGGCAAAGACAGTCTAGCAAAAATGCCGCAGGCGCGAAGCGTGGTAGGCCTGTGTTGGGGGGAGCATAGCATAGGAAGGAAAGGGAGCCCGGACGGTAGAAGAGCCAGGGAAGTCCGGGTCATTTGACGCAAATGAAAGGCTTTTCCCTATTAAAGAAGGCCATATAGCATAAAATGGAAGTGCATGAATTCTTAGGGAGCGAGCCTATATAAAAAAGAAATGCAAGAAAGCAAATTCAATGAATAGATAGAGTCAACGGTACGAGAGATAGCGCTGCCTACATGCAAATTAGTTTCCGAGGTTGAGTAGTCTCAATTTCACTATAGGATTTACGAATGAATGCTGGGCTGGGCTACCTCGAATGGCATGAGCCGCATGCGGGGAGACCCGCACGTACGGTTTTTAGGGGGATCTGGTCAAAAGACCGGCCGATGCCCACCTGACTAGAGGGACTGAGAAATTAATCGAGTACAAAACTTATCTTCAGGCTTTACCTTATTCTGATCATTCAGAGGGTGATCGCGGGGTCACTGAATGAAGTCCTTCATTTCTTTCGGAGGTGCTGACCTATAGCAAGGCAGATATGACTAAGTGACATATAGAATATGGTGACGACAACATCATGTTGTAGAAGGAGATAAGAGGTGGAGCCAACGACCCACTAACACTAACCTATCTACAACTACATCCCTAAGCTGCAGTCAAACGGGGGCATGAATGCGAGATGCCAGTGGAATAATTGGCCGGACAGAGTCTAGGGATGCTTCCTTCCCACCGCGTCCTTCCCTGTGTATCGGAGATATAAAGCTAGTGCACCGGAAAAGATTGGGAACTGGGTCGATCTATTCTATGGTGAAGCATCCAAAGCATAACTGCACACTCACACGATCTTTGCCGATAGATAGGAGCATTTGGTGGAACTGGTAAACTACACTTGCTTTTGGATAAATGTGTGGGACAGAGGGCTCTTGGTACCTGCTACCCACCCTTCCTTCTCTACTTTGAGAACCATGTGAACAAAGAGTAGGCAGAAGAGAAGGAAGTCCTCATACGGAGTCGCACACTTACTTGAGCAGTGCAGGAAACTAGGGAATGGGTCGAGTAAACTCGCCTGAGGCTAGAGAAATAACAGACGAAGCTTTACTTAGATAGGGCTTTGATTAGTATTTCTTTTTCTTAGTGATTGGAAAAGAGGGCGCCTGGGTATGTTATAGAAAGGGAAGACGAAGGCATCGAATGGTGAAGAGAGGTAGCTCGGCAGGTAAGGAATGGGAAATCGTAAAGGATGACTTCTTTGGTGGCGAAATGAAGGTCACGTTAGCGCTAGTGATTCTCTGAGCCAGTCTCGATTTCCAAGGCCTCGGGAAACTAGTTGAGATAGATGACAACATCGTTTTTCCCTCTTCCAATGCGGGAGGGAAATCTTCTCTTATGGCCTTCACCTTCCACCCGACCTGAAAATAGAGAACTAAGCCCCCTTCTTATCCATTCATTTATGAAATCAGGGAGGATCCAGAGCTAAGCCCCTTCTTATTCGAGGCTGGGTAGCCTCTTCCCACAAGTACCCAACCTTTATTTTGCTCTTCCTTCGGGTTGCCTCAATGAACGTGCCACCTAGGAGCCTTATTCTCCAACCAAAGGCACTACTTCAATTCAAGCGTAAGCCCTTCTTTCTATTGTATAACCTAAAAAAGCTACAAACAAAGTACCAAATGTGGGAATGATACACTTTGGTTACCGGCGAACGCTTCCAAAGGCGACCAGCTTTCAATACTAGTAGTTATCTTATACTGCCATTTTTCCAATATTATTGAATTGAATAGCAAGGCCTAGAGCTAAGATAACTCAAGTAGGAGATCTATGTTATGGGTGACCTTATTGCACGGATCAGAGAGCACTTGTGTATGTTATGCAAGTGAACGTGTACGAAAAAGCTGTCGTAAAGTTTCGTTGTTCGTTCCGTCATTGACCCTATCTATGTTTTTATGATGGCCCAAGAACAAGCCCATTCTTCAGCATTAAAAGGAGTTTTGAATTGCGAGGTACCATTATGAGCTCAATATATACAAGTGTTATTCCGTGAATTAACTCGAATTTCAAATCATTCACTTTCTTTAACTACTCATGCTATGGATGTGGGAGCATCAACTCCATTCCTGTGGGCTTTTGAGGAGCAGGAGAAATTGTTAGAATTCTATGAAAGAGTCTCGGGAGCCAGGATGCATGCCAGTTTCAGTGGCACAAGATCTGCCTCATGGCTTATGTCGATATATTGATTCCTCCATGCAACAATTTGCTTCTCGTATCGACGAATTATAAGAGATGTCAATCGGCAACTGTATCTAGAAAAAACAATTAGTGGATATTCGTACTGTCACTGCACAGCAAGCAAAGGATTGGGGATTCAGTAGTGTAATGTTAAGAGGTCCAGGGGTATGCCGGGATTTGCGAAGAGCAGTACCTTACGATGTTCATGACCAATCGAATCCTTACGTACCAATAGGTACCAGAGGAGATCGCTATGATAGTTACTGTATTCGTATCGAAGAGATGCAACAAAGTGTTCGGATCATTGTGCAATGTCTTAATCAAATGCCTAGTGGCATGATCAAAGCCGATGATCGTAAGTTATGTCCTCCATCATGAGGTCAAATGAAACTATCCATGGAATCGTGCGCCGTGTGAAACGTAGTGTTAGAGATATTCCTTAATGCTACATATTTGGATGACATATATTGGGGCATTTTGACATTAACTTGTACATTATTGCATCTATGTTTATCTATGTGTTTTCATATTGACGTGATTAGCACATTCATATTCTCTTTCTTTATATATATGAATGAGTCCCTAGTATTTTCATTAGAGGAATATATTCTAAAAGCGTTTAGAATATGTTGGTGTATTTCCTTAATATGATAAATACTTAAAGTATTCATAGTCCTTAGATTATTTGATCGGGACTTCAATAATCTATTACGGACTATCACATGTGTTGTTACCTTTGATCAACATAAGGATGTTGTTGATAAAGGATGGTGAGCCACGTGCCATAATAGCATAGGGCTGCGACTAACAAATATGTGGGTGACTATTAATTGAATATTTCAATGAATGTGACGTGAATAACAAATTACATGACTTTGGAATAATAATTTGTTATTCGTTGTGATTGTGCATGTAATCCTTAGACTTGAAACATTACAGTTGTCATATGTATTAAGGTTTGATTCAAGCATTTGGATAATGCCTATCTCGACAAACGAGATGAGATACATCCTCTCGCAGTTTCATTCGTCTAGTATAGTGATAGACAGGTAGTGGTCAAGATAGGATCCATTAACCTCCGGCATGAGGCAATGTCCTTGCGATCTAAGCTTGGTTGTTTAATCAGGAAATCCTTAATCGAATCATGGTTCTTACTCGACGGGACAATTAATTGAAGGATTGGATTGCACGGTAATCAGCGACTATAAATAGGTTAATTATGTGATTACTTAATTGCCTTATAAATTGTCTTGATATGTTGCTAGACGTCACTCAAGCCATTAAGGGAATTTCAAGAATTGAAGGAGAAATTTTTGAAACAAATCAAGAACCTAATTAACATTAAAGGTGTTTAGTGTTTCCTTGGTGCTATGTGGCTAAGAACCTAGAAAGTCACACCATATTAGCAAGGAGATTAAGTCTTGTTTGGACTTGAATCATCTTCTCTAATAAATTATTAAGAGTTAATAAGTGCAGTCTCAACCATTAAAAGTTAATGGGGCAAATTTATAAGATTGGCAAAGATTTGGGTGCTTAGTTGAAATAGGTAAAATATGATTGATTCCTATTGGTTGCCATCATGTTGATGTGGCAAAGTATTAGCCAATAAACACAAAGCACCATGATCAAAATCCTAGCCATCCATTTATTAATCCAAGGGTTGAAAAATGGTCAACAATTGTAGGCTTTATTTAAGTGTTAAATAATGCCAACTTGTCTTGAGAAGGCAATTGAAAGACAAATATGTTTGTATGTGTATGTTCTTTCACGGGAAAACCAAAGCAAGAGAAGACAAAGACATTTTGCTCTTTTTGCATGAATCAAGGAAAAGAGAAAAACAAGAAAAAGCCTTGTCTCTTGGTCTTGTGTCTTCTCGGTCAAAGAAAGAGAAAGAAGACAAAGACTTCTTCAATTGTTGCAAACCATACACGGCTAATTGAGGAGAGAGAGAGAGAAAATTCTGCTCATTTTTCTCATGCTCATACATGGCTAAGTGAGTGAAGTAGAGAAAGCTTTTGGAGTCTTCTTCACTCTGAAAAATACAGCCACACATAAATACATAAAGTGAGTTGCAAGAACACAAGTGTTTGTTCTTCATTTTGCTTTGTCATCTTGGATTAAATTGAGACTTGGAAAGACAACTAAACTAAGAGTAGTTTTAAGTAATCTTTCAAAAGTGAGAAGTGTTCTTGTCCATGAATCTTCCAAGGAGTTTGCTAGCACTACAACTCAAGGATGAGGAAAGGCTTCTTTAAATTGCTAGGTGGACAATCTAGGATTTCTGCAGTTGTGGAAGGTTCAAGGAGTTCTCAAAGCTTCACCAAATGATTTTAACCTTTGGTCTTCAAGAGGTATTCCTCTCTTCTTGTATTACCTTTGGTTTAAGATGTATATTGCACAAATATCAAGTATTGGGATTGACTACACATATGAATGTTATATATGCTATGAAAAATTGTATTTCATGCTATCTTTCGCTGCAAAATTTTTATTCTATATGTGCAATCCCGAATATCGATCATTCAATTGGTATCAGAGCCATGACTTCATATTCATGCAATTACATGTATGTTTCCATTTAGTTTTGTGAGTCTTGAGCACTAAAATGAACTTGGAAAGAGTTTCGTAGTCTATGCATGTTCGATGTTTAGATTTGGTAAGCAAACATTATGCGCACTGAAATTGCAACACTGATTTGACATAGTAAAACTTGTTTTTTGGGGCTGATTTTTGGACATTTTATGCTATAGAGATAGTAGAACATTTCATCCTCTATGCATCTCCTAATTTCGTGGTTAAGATTTTCATTTTTAGCAAAATCAGTAAGTTCACTGATTCTCGCGTAAAGCTGGACAGTTTGCGTGGTTGTGTTCCAAGAGGCATAACTCAGTCAATTTAACTCCGAATTGAGTTCTCTTTGATTTTAAAACTATCTACACTTGAAGAGCTACATCTCTGTAAAATTTTGGAATTTTTGAAGAACTGTGGATAGGTGAAATGAGTCAAAATAGTTGATGCATGTGCAGCAGATTTATGATGGGTCATAAATTAAAAGCCATGACTAATTGGTTTTATTTTGGTTAAGTCCAATGGGCTTAAAAATCTATGGGCTTTAGTCTAATAAGATTAGATGAGGTTGTTTTTCTTAGTGAAGATTAATATGAGCCTAGGAACTTAAATTGGGCCATGAAATTAACAAAAGATTTGCATTGGGCCTTATTCAACAAGTATGTGCTTCAAATTGGTTTTATTAAGTTTTTTTGTGTTGTTTTACATGAGATGTTAATAACTCAAGATATGAAACTTATTGCAAACATGTCTTTCATTTATTTAATATATTAGATACATTAGTTTGTGCAAGCTTGCTTGTTTAGCTTTATTGTTTATGTATATGATGAATGTCCCTTGCTTTATGAGTTTTATCTTACATTGTGATGTTGGATGGTGAATTTGATCATGGACTTGATTGATGAATGGTTAATTAGTTGTAATTTTATTAGATAGCGTTATAACTAATTCTATCATTCATTAGTATGTAATTGAGACATAAGTCTCGTTTTATTTTCTTGCAATTGAGAGAAATTTGTAGTGAGACATAATGTATGTAATTTCTACAAGAAGTTTGCAAGAAGACCATTGGAGACTTTCAAAGAGTTGGAGGTGATATGGATCTTTGAAGAAATCAAGAAGACAGGTTGATGTGTTTCTTTAGTTTTTTTTTTTTTTTTTGTCTTGATTTGATTCATAGTCCAAGTCCATGATCCACCATGATGTATGATTTTACATGTATGTTTATTTATTTGCCTATATGTGATGTATGCTTGTAAATGGACTAATGTGCAAAGTGAGACCTAATGAAATTCGAAATCTTCCTATGTTCAAACAATTTTAGATTGAAAAGCAGTAAAAGTGTATATCATTGCCCTCCACTATCCTAGGTTATATTTGCTCAATTGGGTATGTTTTGGCTAACCCAAAGGTAGGAAGACATATTCCATCAATGTATTATATTTACCTAGCAAGCATAGTGATGTTGTGTTGTTCCAATATCACGAGGCCAATAACGCACTAAAGTTGAGGTCCGGGATTCAAATTGTCACAACACTATGACAGTAGGTGTGATATAACTAGATCACGTTTCCAATAATGCACCAAAGCTGAGGTTATGGTGATTTAGGGGGAAAATGGTCATATCCTATATAGTAATATAGATAGTAATCGTTGCTAACTCTTTGTATGTATATTGCAATAATGCACCAAAGATGAGGGGTATTCATATTAAAGAGAACCATGGTCACCTACTAATGAGTCTTTATTTAGATTCACGATCTCATTTAGGAAGTATGGGATTTGTTAAAAATTAGTGGGAGGTATCATTTAATTAAAGGCCAAATTAAATGTTTTAACAAGTTTATATCAACTAGCGATCTAATTTTCTGCATACGTTTATGGCTACAACAATGAACCGGTTTTTAATTAACTAGATAATATATCGCGTAACCGGACCAAACTTTTTGAATTAACGATTTTGTCTACGAATAGTTCTTAGAAACTTAATCAAGTCATAGAATTAAATGCCCCGTTATTTTTCATCTTGATAATGTATCAAAATGAAAAATTGTAGTACTTATGGTTGATAAGTAAAACAAGTTAAATATGCTAAGGAGTTGTATTCTTTCATAGTTTGCATATGGGAATGGAAGATGTAAATAATATGATTCTAAACTAGCAAATGGTTGTGTGGTAAGCATATTTAATAGCATGATATAAGATATAAATGGAATTCATTCTCATAATTGTATTTCGTCTTTGATTAGTAATAATGCAAAGAAGAAAGATAAAGAAAGATGATTTCTATTAGCTAGTGGGAGCATGTCTAAAAATAAAATTAAGGATCGTATAGGCATATGTGAAAGATGTTTTCATAGCCTAGTAACCGGACATTAAAAGAGGTTTTAATCCAAAGTATCTTTATAGCTTGAAGGTTGAGGTTGTAAAGCTACTATGAATTATAAATCTTCTTTTATTGTGATTGGTACTACTATGTGTTTTAGATTCTAGTGAAACATTGATATATGTGTTCGAGAATAGAATCTTAATCACAATAGTGCGCTTGCGGAAGTGTGGAATGTTTTCAGTGTTAGTAAATGAAACAAAGGTTATTGCGTTAGCTAAAGATAATTTGTTTGGATACCTTCTGGATATATTTTGGATTTTAAGGATTATACCTAAATGATGTTAGGAATAAAATGTATATTCCTAAAGCTTGTAAAAGCGCATTATGGTGTAGTCTTTATTATCTTGATATTGATGAAAGATGTATTGCAAACATATTGTCAACCGTTATAACCATCCACCAAATTTTAAAATTACTCAAATAATCCAAATCAATTGCAGTTTCTACATGATTAGGTTTTTCTAATAATAAGATGATGATTAGGTTGGTTTGATCAACTAATACATCTTATTTATTGGAATGGTAACCAAGTCATGCTTTGTTTGATAAAGTATTGAAACTACTAGGCTATTTGGATTAGTACATGTTGATGTATTTAGAGCTATTTGTGAATAGGCTCGTATAGGAAAATGTATTAGTACATTATGATCGGATCATGAAGGCAAAATACTTAAGTACTATTTTGTTTGAGTATCCCAAATTTTGATATAGTATCGAAAATAACAATGCCCGGTGTACCACAATTAAATGGGGTTTTCTTAGTGAAGAAATTGTGCTTTGTTGGACATAGTACATTTGTTGATTAGCTTTAACCTATCATCCTATGTATTTGTGGGTCGTACTTTCCTCAATTTAATTTTATGTTGAATAGTAAATTCTTACTATTGCTAGAACTTTATATTTGATATAAGTTGGACAGCAACCAAAGATTAAATGTGTTAATTTTTTGGTTTGTCCTACTTTTATTGAAAAGTTTTATAAGGACTAGTAGGAGTTTTGGTTAAAGGTAATTTTATAGTATATCCTAGTTTTGTAGGATATAATTTCTATTTAATGATCAATGTCTATTGATCTATTATATTGTAATTTTTCTTGAAGAGAAGGTTTTGTTCAAGAAGATGTTACTTTCTAATAAAACAGAAATTAAGAAACCGTCCTCAAAAGCTATAAAATCACCTAGACCAAAGTAACGAATCTATTCAATTCGGTCCGGAATGTGTCTTCACACAAGATTTTTTTAAATCTAGTAGTGTATCTCATTCTTTAAAAGAATATACGGATATCCTTTTGGGATGCAAAAAGGTTGTTTGTGTATTTGAGATAATGATCAATTAGTTGATCCTATGATTTACAAAGAAACGGTATATGTGATATCGACTCCAAGAAATTATATAATGTCAAGCATATTGATTAGACTGCATATACTTTAACTTAATTTGAATATTGATTTCTGAGATAAAAGTTGAAGTTGATGGAAAAAGGTTGGTGACCTTTTATAGCTAGATTGGTTTATTAAAAGATATCATCAAATGCAAACGTGTTGGCTATGATGAAGTATTTTTACCAATTATTGTGCTTTAGTCTCGTTGTATTATGCTAGTCATTATAGCACATTGTATTACTATATTGATGATTCTGATATATTGATATGAGTAATATATGCATACTTGATAAATCTACTTGTGGACTTTTAAGTTAATTTATTGGAATTGTTTTGTCCAATTCTAATGAGATTAAAGAGTTAGACTTCATTTAGAATGTGGATAAACATTGTGATTGCAGAAGAATTAATGGGAGCGCATCCATTTTTCTATTACTGCAATAATGATGACTTTGATATCATGGTTGATGATATGTGTGTTGTGATATTAATTAAAGCCTAGTCATATTATATGTTCTCCGTTTGGAACTTGTCGTTCGTATCTTGTGAATTCGTAGCTACGATGATAGTATGAAGATATTACTTGGCATATTTCTTAGATTGTACAAAGAGTATTTTTGAAGGTGTTCAAGAAACTCTAGCTGAATAACAAATTTGTATTGAAGTTATAGTAACTTCATATTTGCTATACTATGTACAAGAATTGAAATAATTGTAAAATGTTACGAGTAGATATCAGTCCAATCCAGGTTTGGGAACGCTGGATAGAATTAAAGTATATTCTTAAGTACTTGGGATGCACCAAAGATATATTTTGGTTTATGGAGGAGGCAAATTCCGTAGTGACGGATTTACTTGTTCAGATTCTTAACCTGAATCTTATAATAGAATCTCTATGTTAGGGTTCACGTTTATTTATAGTAGGAGCTCAGTAAGTTAGAAAGGTTCTAAACAAACTATAGATTCCATTACATAACTCATGTCTTTTGTGATATGTAATATTACAAAAGAAATTGTTTGGATCGAAGAAATCATACTAGTTGGTTATGGTTCCTACTGTTAAGTTGTGATGCTTTTGTGTTACGACGATACGGAGCTACTGCACAAGCTTGTGGAACCTAGGTCTCACTATATGTCCAAACATTTAGGAAAGGTGTTTCCATCTTCATGCATTACATCTGTAGCAAATAACCATATTGAGATATGTCTTTGCTGAAAACGGCCACATCTCTTGATGTAGTTGACCCACTAACCGTAGCTATGAACCTATCACAACTAGGTCCTCGTTTTGAGAAGATGGATATGAGATATCATTGTTTGTTGTACTAATACTGTGTTGTATAGCATTAGTGCAAGTGGGAGATTGTTAGAGATATGCCCTAATGCTACATATTTGGATGACATATATTGGGGCATTTTGACATTAACTTGTACATTATGGCATCTATGTTTATATGTGTTTTTTCATATTGACATGATTAGGATATTCATATTCTCATTCTTTATGTGTATGAATGAGTCCCTAGTATTTTCATTAGAAGAATATATTCTAAAAGCGTTTAGAATATGTTGGCGTATTTTCTTAATATGATAAATACTTAGAGTATTCATAATCTTTAGATTATTTGATTGGGACTTCAATAATCTATTACGGATTGTCATATGTGTTGTTACCTTTGATCAACATAAGGATGTTGATGATAAAGGATGGTGAGCCACATGCCCTAAGAGCGTAAGGATGCGACTAACAAACATGTGGGTGACTATTAATTGAATAGTTCATTGAATGTGACGTGAATAACAAATTACATGATTTTAGATTAATAATTTGTTATCCTTTATGATTGTGCATGTAATCCTTAGACTTGAGACATTATAGTTGTCATATGTATTAGGGTTTGATTCAAGCATTTGGATAATGCCTGTCTCGACAAACGAGATGAGATACATCCTCTCGCAGTTTCATTCGTCTGGTATAATGATTGACAGGAAGTGGTCAAGATAGGATCCGTTAACCTCCGGCGTGAGGCGATGTCCTATGCGATCTAAGCTTGGTTGTTTAATGAGGAAATCCTTGGCCAAGGGATGAATGATGGAGAAAGGGTTTTCCATGTGTCATCTCTCATTACACCAATTAGATCTATGCATAGTATCGAGTTTATGAACTTAATCGAATCATGGTTCTTACTCGATGGGACAATTAATGGAAGGATTGGATTGCACGGTAATTGGCGACTATAAATAGGTTCATTATGTGATTACTTAATTGCCTTATAAATTGTCTTGATATGTTGCTAGACTTCACTCAAGACCTTAAGGGCATTTCAACAATTGAAGGAGAAATTCTTGAAACAAATCAAGAACCTGATTAACATTAAAGGTGTTTAATGTTTCCTTAGTGCTATTTGGCTATGAACCTAGAAAGTCACACCACATTAGCAAGGAGCTTAAGTCTTGCTTGGACTTGAATCATTTTCTCTAATAAATTATTAAGAGTTAATAATTGAAGTCTCAACCATTAAAAGTTAATGGGGCAAATTTGTAAGATTGACAAAGATTTGGGTGCTTAGTACCAATAGGTAAAATATGATTGATTCCTATTGGTTGCTAACATGTTAATGTGGCAAAGTATTAGCCAATAAACACAAAGCACCAAGATCAAAGTCCTAGCCATCCATCTATTAATCCAAGGGTTGAAAAATGGTCAACAATTGTAGGCTTTATTTAAGTGTTAAATAATGCCAACTTATCTTGAGAAGGCAATTGAAAGACAAATATGTTTGTATGTGTATGTTCTTTCACGGGAAAACCAAAGCAAGAGAAGACAAATACATTTTGCTCTTTTTTCATGAATCAAGGAAAAGAGAAAAACAAGAAAAAGCCTTGTCTCTTGGTCTTGTGTCTTCTCGGTCAAAGCAAGAGAAAGAAGACAAAGACTTCTTCAATTGTTGCAAACCATACATGGCTAATTGAGGAGAGAGATAGAAAATTCTGCTCAAATTTTCTCATGCTCATACAAGGCTAAGTGAGTGAAGTAGAGAAAGCTTTTGAAGTCTTCTTCATTCTGAAAAAAACAGCCAGACATACATACACAAAGTGAGTTGCAAGAACACAAGTGTTTGTTCTTCATTTTGCTTTGTCATATTGGATTAAATTGAGACTTGGAAAGACAACTAAACTAAGAGTAGTTTTAAGTAATCTTTCAAAAGTGAGAAGTGTTCTTGTCCATGAATCTTCCAAGGAGTTTGCTAGTACTACAACTCAAGGATGAGGAAAGGCTTCTTCAAATTGTTAGGTGGACAATCTAGGACTTTTACACTTGTAGAAGGTTCAAGGAGTTCTCAAAGCTTCACCAAATGATTTCAACCTTTGGTCTTCAAGAGGTATTCTTCTCTTCTTGTATTACCTTTGGTTTAAGATGTATATTTCAAAAATATCAAGTACTGGGATTGACTACACATATGAATGTCATATATGCTATGAAAAATTGTATTTCATGCTATCTTCCACTGCAAATTTTTTATTCTATATGTGTAATCCCGAATATTGATCCTTCACATAGATCATCGTTGTTCTTAATTGAGACTCAGGTTAAGCTCTATCTCAAAACCTTGTGGTATTAAGAGTAAAGCATCCTGAGGTTCACGCATCTCATTGAGCGTAGAGAAGCATTGGGAACCCTAATTTCTTTCTTTAGAGCCATTTCTTTTCCCATCCCCCCGCCCCGGCAAAGCGCTTCGCTTCCAGTTCTTCGGAAGAATCAACTTAGTCTCCTTGCTTTATTGATCAGAGGGAAAAGGTATCATCTACCAGTTGGGAAGCTAGACATAAACTAAGTGGCTTGATGAGGATAACTAAGCTGACACGCTAGAGTTTGCTGCTGGCACAATAGGGTGGTACCTTACCGCACCACTTGCGAGCGCGTGATAGCATTCGTGGTAGTGCTTCAGGATTCCAATGTATTGCGTCCAAGATCAGAACGAGCTTGTCGGCGGAGGACTGCCATCCCATTCTTGAGTGAGCTGGAGTGCAGCCATCTTATCCACTAAACAAGCTAAAAGCTATCGCTTCGGGTCGAAGCACTAAAAGAAAATGACCGGGAAACGCGGCGGCATAGGAACCACAAGACCCCTACTAATAAAGGGAAAACGAAAGTGCGCTCCTACGCACCAGCTGAAAAAGACAAGTACCTTTTTAATAATAATAAGCTACACTTCATAGCTCCAACCAAGTAAAAGGGCTTTGATGCCCATTGTATAGGTTGGGTTGTTGGATATGGGATCCTCGTAGTAGGTTAGACCAACATCCAGCCGAAAGAGGGCAGTCTTTAGAAACAATAGGTTAGGAAAGCAAGAGAATGCTTTGCCTTTTCTTATATTCTTCCCGCCGTAGGAATAGGAGTAGCAAGAGCCCCGAGAAAGCGAGAATTTTCGAGGACTAACAATAACTAAGCACAGTATAAGATGGGACAACGTATGAGCGTAAGCTATAGAATGGTAGCGAAGGGAAATCGGCCACGAGTTACAAAGCTCCAATAAGGTATCAAGAGGGCTATCACAGTCAGGTGCGAAACAATTACCCCTATTCCTATTTGGGGAGTTGAGGCAAAAAATGGCTTGATGAACCATTCTGTTCATTCCTCTCCCTATCGATCGAGCATCTTCAAACCTCGCACCGGCCCCATTCACTTATTTTTTGTAGAGGCTCTAAGTACACTATGCCACACAACTATGAATAGTATAGTGGGGTTGAAAGACAAGAGTGTAGGCCACTTTTTCCGGAATACAGTCTGAGATAATCGTAACTGTGATAACCCGAACTCGGCATGCATTTAATGGCTGTTATTTGTATTTAATTAAGTGTTATCTTAAATGTTAGCATTGAATTTCGTGTTTATTTTTAGTTAAACATTCATTTCTAACATTATTTTCATATTTCTTTTAGAAGTAATTAAATAATACTTGAGTTAACAATTTTAACGGAGTATCAACTACTTTTCATATTTATGTTACCTGATTTTATTCTCTTGCACCATAATACTCGGTTTACAATAAAGAGAAAAGTAGCTCTGAGCCGGAGTAGGTTTTAAACTATGTAACTTTTCAAAAATTGTATTTTCCTTATATTCCATAGTATTTAGGTGTTACTCGTTCTTCGCCGTTTTGTGCATAGCATATCGAGAACGATAGTTAGAAAATAATTTCTAGTCCTCAACAAATAGTGAAAACTAGTACTTAGTGTTTTAATTTTCGTGTTTTAGTTGTTATTAACTAGAATTGGAATTGTGTTGGTTGTTTTAGCCTTAAAATGCCTAAAATAAGCTTATTTGACCAAATTTTAATTAGGTTAACCAAGGCTTTGACCATTGGACTTGAGTTGTCATCTTAATTAAGCATTTTACATTGCAAAATGAAAGCTCAAAGTTGAAAAAAAACAAGGTGAGGAGGCCAAAACATTGAGGAGAAAAAAAAACATTTTCAACTTCCAAACTTCAAATCTTCGCGTGAGCTTGCACGGGGTTGTTTCCGAGGCATCCAGCGTGGTTTTCCTTATGTCTAGGAGCGTGTAAGGTGAGAGTTTCATCGTTATTTGCGCATTTGAAATAATTATGTCTAAACTTTAATTTTTGTGATTTAGCCGTAGGTTGTTATTTTATCCGTTTTGTTACTTAAAGAATGTTCCTTGATGATTGTAGAACATGTATTTGTAGCTTTTTAGCATTTTCTACGGTTAAATATAGCAATTGTAATTTAATTTGACAATGGAATAGTAAAATATGAATAGTAAACCCCCGTTTCGTAAAAGTTGCTCTGTTTTGTGATCTGTTGATGTAGGAAGGTGCTAGATATGCTAGAATGCTTAAATGTATTTGGGTTGTGTAATGTAAAAATGGAGAAAACGGCTTGGTACATGTTGGGGTCATTCCGGTCAAGTTTGGCATTTTATCGTTTTGCATGAAGGCATTGTTGTAGTATGCCATGGAAGCACTTTTGGTGTAGTTATGACATTGGTTGAGTGATTGGTTGAGGTAGTTGTAGTTCAAACGAGCAAAGGGAGAAATCGGGACTTTGCGAAAATTCTAGGGTAAAGTAAGGTTTCGTAGTCTTTAGACGTGCCTTATGGGGTTCTAGGAGGAGTGGTGAAGTCGGTTTCCAAAACTCGTAGCTCATTTGGAAGTAGTAGCATTGAGAAAGTTGGGGTCATTTAGTGTTTTAGTTGATTTTTATAATGCTTGCTTATATAATGCTTATTGTGGATTATTATGCTCGTTATACTTGATTATGATTGAATTGTATATCAATTGTTGATAATGCTTGTTAGTGTTGTTCTTGTTATTTTATTGATTGTAAATGCTTATTGTATCGCATGTTGTTATTAACCTGCACTTCAGTGCCTTGCTCGATTATCGTTATATTCTCCGTATTGCATTGCATTGTGTCAGGCACGTGAGTGACGGCCCTCTCTGGGTAGTCTTGGGCTGCCAGGGTTAGTTGCTCTAGCTCCGTATCCTATTCCCGTTCTCGCTTGGGTTGCCGCCCAGGGAGTTTTGGGTCGTAGAATTGACAGAGTATGTCCGGAGTACTCTAAACGGAAGTCATAAGGTGGGTGAGCCGGCACGTCATCGTTAAAGTCATCGAAATCATGATCGGTACATTGCTCGTTTGAGTGAACCATAGCCTTCAGAGTGTGGTATAGCTTTGAATGGTTGTGTTAATGCTTTTATTAATTATTTATTGTATTGATTGATTATATTGAATGCTTACTTGTCAGTTATATTGCTTAACTGTACCTATTTGCATTGCACGATCTTCTTTCTCTCCACCTCGATATCTGTCTCGCCCTCACTGATTATACGTGTTGTGTATACTCACTCCTCACCACCACATTTCAGGAAATTGCCATGTTAGCTGGAAAGTTCGTGGTTACGTGAAAGATCATGCTTGAAGAGTTGTCTTGCGTGCTATGTGGCTTGAGTCGTCAAAGATGCAAAGATGTATGTTTCATGTGTTTTATGTATTCAATGTTAAAAGGAATGTAATATAAGTTTTACTAGATTATTGAAGTGGTATGATAAGCTAGTTTATGTATTCAGATAGTATAGTTTAACTTCAATGCATGTTTGTAATGTCCAAAGGAAAAGAGTTAGAATGGTATGATAGTCTATTTTATGCAATAGGTTAGTATAGTTTAACTTCATTGCATATATGTAATTGTCTAATGGAAAAGAGTTAGAATAGTTTGGGTACCTGGAAATATGTATATTTGCTGTGTTTAATTGTTGAGAACCGAGGCTTGGATGGTCTTGAGGTGGTTGAATGTTTGGACATGGTATTGGTCCACTTATATGCTGTTGCAGGTTTGTTTTTTTTGCCTATAAACAGGGGATACTCCGTCCGTTTTCCCAAAAAATTATGCCCGGGTTTGGAATTGGGTTGTGATTAGATTGATAGATATAACTTCCGGTCTCGAGAGGGATCGGGGTGTTATAGTAACCGTGTATATATAGAAATAAATCTTCGATGCTGTCATTTCGAAATGTCTGCTTCTATCGCAGTTTCACCTCCCAAAGTGCAAAGTTGCTTGATGAGCGAAGATGAGGAAACAAGAGCAAGAAAACCAATAATATCTTTGTTGTCCTTCTACTTAAGGGGAAAAGAGAAGCGTTTTTGTTGCGGAGAAAGCGAACGGTTAGCGCAAAGGTTTCAAGACTTAGCAGAGCGTTAGCGAATCTAGATTCTCATAGCGAGGCGCTTCGAGTTAGCGAAGCGCTGTAGTAACGCCGAAGCCCTGTGTACTATAATGCTGAGCCAATGATTCACCTTATCTATAGAAGCAGTCAATTGAGTTCTAAACGAATTAGCTCCTTGGTAATAGCTCAATCTATAGATAGAAAACCCTATGATGGGCAACTACCAAGTTAGGTTTGGAGAGAGATAGGACCGGTTATATAATAGGAGAAGCAGATGCAAGCTTTTTCTTTCAATAGCCGGCCAAATGACTATAGGATCATTGGTCTACTCTACCTCAATTCACCATTTCAAACCTTATACATAAGGTTTTTCCGTACCAACTCCTTCGACCTATACCGGAGTTGAAGCACCTAAGGAAGAATTTGGTGTCTTTCAAGTCAGTAATAGAAGCAATCATCCCTACCGTCGTAAAATAAGAGCACCTGACTTTGCCCATTTACAAGGACTCCATTCTATGTCCAAACATCACATGCCAGCAGATGTGGTCACCATCATAGGTACTCAAGATATTGTGTTTGGAGAGGTGGATAGATAGGACTACTAGTTGCTCGATCAGGACCCTAGCTTTATTGCAAGCCAAAAACCTTGATAGATTCCCCTTCCCCTTCTATTCTCAATACTAGAGATGATCGAATTCCATACGCTCGAAATTTATATCGATGATTTTGATTTCTATTGTTGGTCTTGGAACTTCATGAATGCGGAGCCAACGAGTTCAGTCGAACAACCTATAAATAAATAGAAGTGGAAGAGCCTTTTGTTTCGTTTAGAGTTGTTAAAAACAAAAAGAACCATAACAGCTATATGCCCAATGATTGGATTTTGGTGCATACAGCAGCGAATCGAAATGCATAAGCCCGTTTAGAGTAGTGATAGGGGTGGGCCATTGAATAAATTGAATAAAAGAATCCACAAAAAATCAGAACAAAAGAAGCCCATGGAGAAGGACACAACCCACAATAAGCCGTAATGGACTATCAAAAAAGGGCAAATTTTATTAAAAAAACATTTTGATAAAAAAAAATTCCACCGCTCAATTACGCATTTCGCTCGCTGCAGAAAAGAAAACAAAAATGCAGCTGAAAGCAACGAAGATAGAGCTTTGAGGGTGCCAGGTTCCTATAGGAGATGACTCTAACGTATGCCAATGGAAGCTGTTTCAAGGGATGAACATGTCCATCTGCCTTTCTGACCTGCCTACATACTTGGTAAGATTGGATGTTAAAATGGACTAAGGCTTCATCTACTTATTATTCATATTTCTCTCCATCCGTCTTATTTCACTCACTGATTTCTGACAGTTGCTTATCATATCAAGGTACTTATGATCCTATAGGTTAGGATTCTAGAAAAAGAGTGGAATCGTTTTCCTTTGATACTATTCTATTGTTGCGTCTTCTGGTTGTTCATGCTAAACTTTTCTAACACTTTGAGTAGCCCAATGGACAAAGCCTATTTATGTGTTCTTGTCTTGCTCTTGTCTCCCCTTGGTTGCCAATGTTGTCATTTCTTATGACAAAGCAGTATGGTACATGGAATATCACGTATCTCACCTTGTAGGTGCTAAAAAAACTATAAGCTTTGCAAAGAAACTAGTATCCCCAGGAAGTATGAACAAGCAAGTTATCAAGTTTGAAAACTGTTCTGTCAAAGGCCACACGAATCAACACTTTTCTTTGCCTTACCGCAGCCTCTTTGAATCAAACCTAAACGCGAATGGGCGAGCGAATCCCCTTCGTGATCGACTCTTTGGATCGCGTTAATGTGAATCGGTGAGAAGTCGACTAGGCGATTTGACGACCCTAAAGAGCTGTTCTTTACAAATGGACCCCATGCACTTCGACTTTGATTAGGCAGCCAAACCCCATCGAATGAATCAGCTAATGGGCGGATCGAAGACTGAGGCAGCAACCATGCTGATTCGATCTAAAGACGTCGGATGGACACCGACTGTGTCAACTTAGTCACTGGACTTAACAGTCGTTTATCTGGTGACTCCTGAATCACCTATGGTTAGTTGACAATAATGACTGTACAAGACCCAGAAGTCAGATCTGCCGAACTTAATTTGCAACTCCACTTCACTTAAGGCAGGATCCCGCTTTGAGAAATCCTCTACCTCTATCGGTCAATCAAGATTTAGAAAAAAGATATTGTTCTTAAGACTTATCCACCATACCCTGGGGTTTCAACCAACTATCGGTGATTAATGAAAAAAATGGCACACCGGCACATACATAATCAAATTCTTTTATTTTTTTAGACGGGGATTTCAGAATCAGTTAAGGGAGGATGACTCGAACCAAGTGGCACCACTATCTGTCCAACCAGGATCAAACTGCTGCGAAAATATGTACTCCCTGGATCAATCACATGAGGTACGGAACAGCTACCATGCTGTCCCTGTGATAACCTGAACCCGGCATGCATTTAATGACAATTAATTGCATTTAATTAAGTGTTATCTTAAATGTTAGCATTGAATGATGTATTTATCTTTGGTTAAACATTTAATTGTAGCTTTATTTTCATATTTCTTTTGGAAGTAATTAAAATAATACTTGAGTTAATTATTTTAACGGAATATCACCTACATCTCATATTTATGTCAATCGGTTTTAGTTTTCTTGCACTTAAATGCTCGGATTTCAATTAAATGAAAAATAACTCCGAGCCGGAGTAAATTTTAAACTATGATGCTTTCCAAAAATGATATATTTCTTAGATTCTTTGAGGTTTAATTGTCACTTCTTGGTTGACGCAAAGTGCATAGCATATCGAGAGCGATAGTTTGGAAATGAATTCGAGTCCTCAGCAAATAGTGAAACTAGTATTTAGATTACTTAAATTTTATAATTTAATTGTTGTTAGCTAGAATTAACATTTCCTTCGTTGTTTTAGCCTAAAAATGCATAAAATAAGCTAGTTTGACCAACTTAAGTGAGCTTTGACCAAGGGGATTGACCATTTTGATCTTGTGCCTTTTTAAATAGCCTAAAATAGCAAAAAAAAAAAAAAAATTAACAGAACTGAACAGCAGCATAGCAGGGCCGAAAATATGAGGAAATAAAAAAAAAGATTTCAAGCCAAAATCTTCAATTCTTCGCGAGGGCTTCCACGGGGTGGTTTCTGAGGCATCCTACGAGGTTTTCCTAGCGTCTAGGAGTGTCTAAGGTGAGGGTTTCATCGTTATTTGCGCATTTGAAATATTTGTATCTAAACTTTGATTTTTAGAATTTATCCGTAGATTATTGTTTAAAGCATTTTGATGCTTCTAGAATGTTCCTTGGCAATTGTAGAACGTGTATTTATAGATTTTTGACATTTTCTGCGGTTAAATGTTGAGATTGCAATTTAAATTGATTAATGAATAGTAAACCCCCGTTTCGATGAAGTTGCTCCGTTACGCATTTTGTTGATGTAAGAAGATGCTAGATATGCTAGAATGCCTAAATGCATGGTTTTTTTGGGTTGCGTAATGGAAAAAATGGGAATTAAGCCTTGGTGAAAGTCGGGGTCGTTTAGGTCGAGTTTGTCGTATTCTTGTTTTGCGTGTTGGCATTGTTTTGTGAGGCCATGGAAGCACTTTTGGTGCAATTATGGCGTTGGTTGGGTGTTTGGTTGATATAGTTGTAGTTAAAATGAGCAAAGGGGGAAACCGGGGCTTTGCGCGAATTTTAGGGTAAAGTAGGGTTTCGGGGTCCTTAGACGTGCCTTATGACGACCTAGGAGGATTGGCGAAGTCGGTTTCCAGAACTCGTGGCTCGTTTGGAAATGGTAGTGTTTTGATAGTTGGGTCCAATTTGTGATTTTGCTTGTTATCTTGATATTATGCCTATAGAATGCTTAGGGTTGCTTGGTATACTTGTTTAATTGGTGTTATTGTTGCTTATTATTGCTTGTTATGCTTGAAAAGTTAGTTGAATGTTAGTATTGATTGTGATTGCTTGTTATCTCGTTTGTTGTCATTAGTTTGTATTGTTGTGCTATTGCTCGTTTATTGCCTTCTATCGAGTCTTGCATTGCATAGTGTCTTCCGCGTGAGTGATGGGCCTCTCTGGGTAGCCTCGGGTTGCCAGTGTTGGTTGCTCTAGCTCCGCTGCTATTCCCTTTTCTCACTTGGGTTGCCTCCCAGGGAGATTTGGGTCGTAGAATTGATGGATACTTCTGGGGTATTCCAAACTGGTGTTATAAGGTGGTTGCGCACTTATTGTCATCGTTGTCAACATCAAGCTCGAGATTGATGTATCGCTCGTGAAATGGTACATTGCTCGTATGAGTGAACCATAGCCTTCAGAGTGTGGTATAGCTTTGAATGGTTGTGTTAATACTTTCAGTAATTGCTTATTGTATTGATTGTTTGTTTTGATTGCTTATTTATCAGTTATATTACTTAACTGTCTTATTTGCATTGCACGACTTTTTTTCTCTCCAACTCGATATCTGTCTTGCCCTCACTGAGTATACGTGTTGTGTATACTCACTCCTTACTACCACATTTCAGGAAATGTCATATTAGCTGGAAGTTCGTGATTTCGTGAAAGTTCGTGCCTGAGGAGTTGTCTTGCGTGCCAATGTGGCTTGAGTGTCGAAGTTGCAAAGATATATGCTATAATATGTTGTATGTAATTATTGTTAAAAGAAATGTAATTTAATCTAGCTAAGTAGTTGAGGTAGATTGATAAGCTAGTTATGTATTCAGTAGTATAGTTAACCTCGATGCATGTTTGTATTTGTCTAAAAGAAAATAGTGAGAATGGTATAATAGTATATTTTATGCAGTAGATTAGTATGAATTAAACGTCAAGTTTGAATGATCTTGTAAAAGATGTAAAGAGATAGGTTAGTTTTTAAACTGGAAATGTATATTTATATGCTGTGTTTAGTTGCTGAGAACCAAGGCTCGGATGCCCTTGAGGTGGTTGAATGTTGGACACGGTGTTGGTCCATTTATATGCTATTCCAGGTTTTAGATTTCGCCTAGAACATGGGAGACTCCGTCCGTTTTCCCTGAAAATTTATGCCTGGGTTTGGTTTGGGTTGTGATTAGATCGATTGATAGAACTCCAAGTCTCGAGAGGGATCGGGGTGTTACAGGTGGTATCAGAGCTTGTCTAGCTCATAAGCCGAGACAGGGTCCTCGGCCTGGTGGGTAGTGGTCCTTGAATGTGTGGTTGTTAAGTGTGTCTTGAAAGTGTATGCTTGTATGTGAGATTGTGTATCTTGACTTGAATGTATGCACTTATGTGATATAGTTATGTGTTATGTGTTAAATCTTTCTCAAGAAAGGTGAAATGTCTTGTTGTCTATCGAATTGACTTATTGAATTGACCTCGTGAATCGAATCGACCTCGTGAATTGTTAGTTGATTGAAGTATTACTTGTAATGTGTGTATTGAAATGTCTTGAATTAGCTATGCCGCGATTTGAATTGATTATGTTGTGCTTGATTGACTTTGTTGAATAAATTGTTTCGTAAACTTGCTTGCATAATAGTTTAAGGCATATGTATAACTGTGATATATTGGCTTTCATACATGTCACGTGGAAATGGTAAGTAAGTCCTCTTCCTCCCCTGAAGAAAGTGGTTCACAGCTAGCCTCTCAAGTGTATGGGTTGCCAGGAAATGAATGGCATTTGGCTGGCCTTTATTTGGGAATTGGTGTTTGCTTTTGGAGCTCGGTTATTGGCGAATCTCTATGGTCTTCCTCTGTGCTTAACAGTTGTGAAAGAATAGCTTTCTCTTGGGGTTTTATTTGGGTATTCTTTGGAGGCTTTCATTGGCACTTCTTGGTAGACTTGGCTATTGGGTTTTCAGTCGGACTTACTGCATGGTATTATCTATGGTATATGTGTCTCGGTCTTTATTGGAGTGTTACTGGTATTCCTTATTGGAAATTCTTCAATGGCATTCTCTAGGATTCTTCGTAGTCATTTATTTAGTATTACTTATTGGGCAATTGTTGGTACTTTCTTACTGGAGCATTGCTCGGGTATTTTCTTTGGCATCCCTCAGTTGGTTTGGTAATTGGAATTCCTATCAGACTCATTATCTCATATTACTTATGGTATTCTTTGAAATTCTTATTGGGGAAATTCTTCAATGGCATTCTCTAGGATTCTTCGTAGTCATTTATTTAGTATTACTTATTGGGCAATTGTTGGTACTTTCTTACTGGAGCATTGTTCGGGTATTTTCTTTGGCATCCCTCAGTTGGTTTGGTAACTGGAATTCCTATCAGACTCATTATCTCATATTACTTATGGTATTCTTTGAAATTCTTATTGGGCGTTCTATTGGTATTTTCCTTATTAGCAAGGTTGTATGAAGTTCTCACTTGGCAAACAGTGAAGAGGCCTCAGAGTTTGGTTTCGGTATATTGTTCACCAGTTCGGTGTTTATCCTTGGAGTTTTCATCCATCTGGGAAACTATATTTGTTATTCAACTTGATTGTCTTATAGGGCACATTATTTTCTCTCTGCTATTTCCTTTGATATTCCTCTCAGCATTTGATAGCAAAACTCAGAATTTAATTGGTTGTTCCATGGGGTTATTATTTGGAAGGCTTCTTTGGAACTTTGGAAGTATATTTGATTGGGTTTCTTAGTATTTTCTTCTATGAAATTCATGACCAGCGGGGTAGTTCTTTGGACCTCTGGATGGAACCTTTGATTGGGCCTTTATTTGGCTTTTTGCTTAGGGATTCTCGGGCAGTAAAAGTTAGACTTCTATTGGAGATTCGTGCGTGGGTATTCCTCTTGTTGTTATTGTGTGGTATTAATGACATCTACAGTATCTTTGCTTTAGTCTTTATTGGTATTATCTAGGCGCTTTTGGTTGGAACTTAATTCTTCTTCGATATTCGTGTCAACGGGATTCTTCAACCGATGAAGATTAGTCAGAATTGGATTTCGGATGATGCTGAGTTCTATTGGAAGAAGAATTGCGAGGACGCAATTGTTTTAAGGGGGGAAGGATGTGATAACCCGAACCTGGCATGCATTTAATGACATTTAATTGCATTTAATTAAGTGTTATCTTAAATGTTAGCATTGAATTATGTGTTTATCTTTGGTTAAACATTTAATTGTAGCTTTATTTTCATATTTCTTTTGGAAGTAATTAAAATAATACTTGAGTTAATTATTTTAACGGAATATCACCTACATTTCATATTTATGTCAATCGGTTTTAGTTTTCTTGCACTTAAATGCTCGGATTTCAATTAAATGAAAAGTAACTCCGAGCCGGAGTAAATTTTAAACTATGATGCTTTCCAAAAATGATATATTTCTTAGATTCTTTGAGGTTTAATTGTCACTTCTTGGTTGACGCAAAGTGCATAGCATATCGAGAGAGATAGTTAGGAAATGAATTCGAGTCCTCAGCAAATAGTTAAACTAGTATTTAGATGACTTAAATTTTATAATTTAATTGTTGTTAGCTAGAATTAACATTTCCTTAGTTGTTTTAGCCTAAAAATGCATAAAATAAGCTAGTTTGACCAACTTAAGTGAGCTTTGACCAAGGGGATTGACCATTTTGACCTTGTGCCCTTTTAAATAGCCTAAAATAGCAAAATAAAAAAAAACATAACTGAACAGCAGCATAGCAGGGCCGAAAATATGAGGAAAGAAAAAAAAAATTTCAAGCCAAAATCTTCGATTCTTCGCGAGGGCTTCCACGGGGTGGTTTCCGAGGCATCCTATGAGGTTTTCCTAGCGTCTAAGAGCGTCTAAGGTGAGGGTTTCATCGTTATTTGCGCATTTGAAATATTTGTATCTAAACTTTGATTTTTAGAATTTATCCGTAGATTGTTGTTTAAAGCATTTTGATGCTTCTAGAATGTTCCTTGGCAATTGTAGAACGTGTATTTATAGCTTTTTGACATTTTCTGCAGTTAAATGTTGAGATTGCAATTTAAATTGATTAATGAATAGTAATTAGTGAATAGTAAACCCCCCGTTTTGATGAAGTTGCTCCGTTACGCATGTTGTTGATGTAGGAAGATGCTAGATATGCTAGAATGCCAAAATGCATGGTTTGTTTGGGTTGCATAATGGAAAAAATGGGAATTAAGCCTTGGTCAAAGTCGGGCTCATTTAGGTCGAGGTTGGCGTTTTCTCGTTTTGCGTGTTGGCATTGTTTTGGGAGGCCATGGAAGAACTTTTGGTGCGATTATGGCGTTGGTTGGGTGTTTGGTTGATATAGTTGTAGTTCAAACGAGCAAAGGAGAAAATCGGGGCTTTGCGCGAATTCTAGGGTAAAGTAGGGTTTCGAGGTCCTTAGACGTGCCTTATGGTGACCTAGGAGGATTGGCGAAGTCCGTTTCCAGAACTCGTGGCTCGTTTGGAAATGGTAGTGTTTTGATAGTTGTGGCCGATTTGTGATTTTGCTTGTTATCTTGATATTATGCCTATAGAATGCTTAGGGTTGCTTGATATACTTGTTTAATTGGTGTTATTGTTGCTTATTATTGCTTGTTATGCTTGAAAAGTTAGTTGAATGATAGTATTGCTTGTGATTGCTTGTTATCTCGTTTGTTGTCACTAGTTTGTATTGTTGTGCTCTCGCCCGTTTATTGCCTTGTATCGAGTCTTGCGTTGCATAGTGTCTCGCGCGTGAGTGATGGGCCTCTCTCGGTAGCCTCGGGTTGCCAGTATTGGTTGCTCTAGCTCCGCTGCTATTCCCTTTTCTCGCTTGGGTTGCCTCCCAGGGAGATTTGGGTCGTAGAATTGATGGATACTTCCGGGGTATTCCAAACTAGTGCTATAAGGTGGTTGCGCGCTTATTGTCATCGTTGTCAACATCAAGCTCGAGATTGATGTATCGCTCATGTAATGGTACTTTGCTGGTATGAGTGAACCATAGCCTTCAAAGTGTGGTATAGCTTTGAATGGTTGTGTTAATGCTTTCAATAATTGCTTATTGTATTGATTGTTTGTCTTGATTGCTTATTTATTAGTTATATTGCTTAACTGTCTTATTTGTATTGCACGACTTTTTTTCACTCCAACTCGATATCTGTCTCGCCCTCACTGAGTATACGTGTTGTGTATACTCACTCATCACTACCACATTTCAGGAAATGTCATGTTAGCTGGAAGTTCGTGATTTCGTGAAAGTTCGTGCCTGAGGAGTTGTCTTGCGTGCCAATGTGGCTTGAGTGTCGAAGTTGCAAAGATATGTGCTTTCATATATTGTATGTAATTATTGTTAAAAGAAATGTAATTTAATCTAGCTAAGTAGTTGAGGTAGATTGATAAGCTAGTTATGTATTCAGTAGTATAGTTAACCTCGATGCATGTTTGTATTTACGTAAAAGAAAATAGTGAGAATGGTATGATAGTATATTTTATGCAGTAGATTAGTATGAATTAAACGTCAAGTTTGAATGATCTTGTAAAAGATGTAAAGAGATAGGTTAGTTTTTAAACTGGAAATGTATATTTATATGCTGTGTTTAGTTGCTAAGAACCAAGGCTCGGATGGCCTTGAGGTGGTTGAATGTTGGACACGGTGTTGGTCCATTTATATGCTATTCCAGGTTTTACATTTCGCCTAGAAACAGGGGAGACTCCGTCCGTTTTCCCTGAAAATTTATGCCCGGGTTTGGTTTGGGTTGTGATTAGATCGATTGATAGAACTCCCGGTCTCGAGAGGGATCGGGGTGTTACAGTCCCTGTGAAGAAACTAAAGACCCACCCTCAGCGAAGAATGCGTAATCGTGTGTACCGAAGATGAAGACCGCATCGCGGGCTCTCTTCACTTCCGCAAATTGAATATGCTCGTACGACTCCCCTGTCTACCTCTTCTCATTATCTTCCTTAACAAGAAGCATTTTTATTGTGTACTCTATCACATAGTGCCCCATTTGCCCGCACCTAAGACACGCACCCTATTCCACTTATTCTTCTTGGAAGAGCTCCCTGATCCTGCTTTTGCCTTCCCCTTAAATTGAATTTCGATGTAGAAGTGAACAAAAGTATATCCCTAGGATTAGGATCTACACTTTGTCCAAATAGGCTCAGCCACCTATACGTAAACATCTTATCATGCACCTTTGCATTAAGAAAATAAGGAAGGGTTATGTTGATGCAGTAGCAAAGACTTCCTTATCCTATCAGATTTTTAAATTTATACCCTTCATGATCTGACTAAGATTATTGGCATCATAGTTTTTCATACCAAGAGCCTCCAGCTGATCACAAAGGTTCTTCACCTTAATACACTAACAAGAATCAAACTACCCTACTTCAGGCCATGTTGTTCAGTCTTCAAGCACTGACACTTACTTGTGGGCGCATGTTCATTAACTTATCTCAAAGTACACCATGCCTTTCTTGGGTCTATAATGCCCTCATATAATATATATGGAGGCGCATCTTTTCAGCTACAGACACTATGATCGCATGCATATAGCCCTACTAGACCAGAACAACATGAAAATGGCTTCTTTCTCGCCACATCCTCCGGTTTATCTTCCACACCACTAATAATTATCTGACATTCCTGGCCTATCAAGAAGCACTTTACCTCTTCATGAACATTTACAAAATTTTGTCATGTTGGAGTGGACGGCACACAATCGACAAGCCAGACATTATTTCAAGTACAAAAAAATAAAAAATTGGCGATCTGATTATGGAGGAGAATGTATGTCCCTGAAATTTTCTCAATATCTTATTTCCAGAGGCACTGTTCATCAGAGATCTTGTGCGTATGAATAGCTAAGAGGAAAAAAGATACTTATCGGAAACGATTAGAGCTATAATGTTTAGGATGAATGTACCTCGTTTGGGCAGAAGCTGTGTTGACTGCAACTTGACCAATTGCATACCGTCTAAGTTCTTGCTGGAAGAATCCCAGATTACCATCATTTAAAACTCTTTTGCTGCTATTTATATTGTATATATATTTTTATTTAAAGAAAGGAAAGGAAACTAACGAAAGAAACGAAACGAGCAGCAACGAGAAGATCGATCGTAGAAGGTAACGAACTAGAGACTCAGAGAGAGATCAGAAGCAAAACTCAGCAAGGAAAAGGTTGAACCTAGGTGCTACACTAAAATAGGCGTTACCTGGGGCCATACGACTCAGGCAGACTCTCTACCCATGCGCGTGCCTATTTCGCTTTAGGAGGTATCATAGCGGAGTTTTGGGTAAATCCCTTTCGATTTCTACTAATTCTTTTCTTGTTGTACCATGTCCAAAGCAAGACGAACCTGCCATACTCTAATTAAGAATCTCAATTCCTTGGCTATTAACGAAGTGGATAAGCAAAATCGATCATAAAACCATTTCCAATAGTGGAATTGGAATCAAGGGATGTAGAATCGACGGATTCTTTAACTCAGGCTTCAGGGGAAGGACAAATTAGAGCTTAGTAGAAAGACTAATGGGCGGAGCACTTAGTTGTTATTTGAAAGAAACTGGGCCTAACACCATAGAAGGAGGATTGCTTTTATAATAACCCATACGTAGACGAAAGTAGCATTCAAGCATTCTCTCATTGAGTAGGTCTTAGATAGAAGATGAGCCGACAGTAGGACTCTCTTAGAGTGTGGAAGTATAACTTTAGCAGTAGTTATGGCCCCATACCCATGAGCATTGGCGTGAGCAGCTAAGCTAAGGTCGGAAATGAAGAATGGGTAGGCTTACATGCTACTTATTTCCTCAGCCGATAAGAGAATATGTCTTCATTATCATCTGCATGCTATCGAAGATAGAGCAATGAACGGTCCAGTCTTACCACGCACCGCACTCAATTCAATGATCAAGCAATACGAATCTCTTTATCTTTCTATATGAAATTTCGGGGTCGGTAGTTAGCTGCACAGCAACCATTGCATCTAACGAAAAAAAGAAATCCCATATAAAGTCCATGTGGCCTTGTGATTAGATGAAGAGATTACTCCATCATGTGCAACAAACCCAGGGTTTAGGTTCCATCTTCTAGATACGTAACCTCTGAGATAGAAGGAAGATCCATGTCACACTAGGAATCAACAACCACTAACCGGAGAAAAGAGCGTATGACTGCCAGCCATACTAGAACTAGTCTCCATGAAAGGAAAAAAGAAAAATGAGGGACTAACCAATCGGCAGAAACTCCCGAGATTGAGAGATTCATAGGGAAGGATGCCAAAGAAGGTCTAAGCACGAAAAATGATAGAATTTAAGAAGTGGAAAGAGAAGCCTAATTTCCTTTTTTCACTAGAGTATGGACCCAAGTTCATCAGAGGACTCATATGACTTTTAAGTGAAGGCCAAGGCCGATTCACAGTAATGAATAGTGGTATCGGTCGGGGCAAGCACAACACTCTTCCCGCCTCTTTGTTTGAATCATTGATAGTTCGGGCAGGCCCGCAGGACTGGAATTCTGAAAAAGGAATGTCTAGCTTTTCCTATTCTAGTACAAGTTCTTGCTCGGTATAAATCGCTTCACTTGGACTTGGCTTGGCCCGCACCTTGACAAGGCTGTTGCCCCTCTTTCTACCCGTAGAGAGAGCCGGAGTTAGGCCTTTGTATGACAGATTAATTGATAGTAGGATCAATCGTGTTTAGTTTCATTTAGGATCGACATGCCCCAGGTTTGAAGAATTCGATGACAAGCCTTTGCTGCACAAGATCCTAGAATTGGTCGATGATGTGACTGTATTTGCAGCACTCAAACCTTGATATTTGTACTATATTTGCATCTTAATTTGGGAATTATTGCAATACTTTGATATTTTCGATGCAATGTAGGATAACACAGAAAAGTGGAAAATCAGACCCAAAATAATCCAAATTGCAAGTCAAGAAGTCAAGAATGCGGAAGCACGAGAAGCAGTTGAAGAATGAAGCTCATAGAGAAGAAATTTGGCTGAAACTAGCACGAAATTGGATTCAGAGCATTGACCCAAATGATCTCAAATAGTAACCCATGTCCGTTTTTGGCAAACCATATCCGTTTTTCGGGTAGAAACAACAGTCTGAGCAAAACATAGGACTATGTCCTATGGGTGGCGTGATTTTAGCCAAATTCCATCGTTTGGAGGGTCAAAATAGTGAAAACGCCTGAAGATGCTGCGGTTAACGAACCGGTCAAAGTCAAAGACAAACTCAAGTGTTGACCAAGAATTGAAGCCTGTAGAGGAAGAATTTGACCAAACGGAATGCGGAAACAAACTCAGAACGCCGAATAAACTTGGAATAGCATTGGTCAACTTTTTGGTCAACACATGAATAGTATCGGTCAACGCGTGAATAGTGATGGTCAACTCGTGAACAGTAAAAACTGCATGCAGAATACGTGAATAGTAGTCGAGTGAATAGTACCTGCGTGAATAGTAGCTAAATTTTCCTATAAATAGACATCAAGCCTCTTCATTATTTCTTACAATTTTTGAGAGCTTTGGATATTTTTCCAATATTTTCAATTTTTGTCAAGTTAATTTTATAGTTCTTATTTAGGATTTTGCCTAAATAGCTATATACGTAGGAAGTCCTGCTTAGTGGCTCTTATTCGGGGGGAAGCTCTGCCCGAATAGCTATAGAATTTCTGTTCAGACCTGGAGTTCAGAAATACGCGTTCGTCAATACGGGGAAGCCTTTCTTGACTCTCTTTTATTTGTATAAACTCGTATTTATTATGTCTGAGTAGAATTCTTATCTAGGGTAGGATATTGTAAATAATGGTCTTTTAATATATGGTCTCGGATTCGGATAATTTAGTTTTAATGCAATATATGACTTGTATTAATTAAGTATTGTCTTTCATACATAATGCTTTTAAGTAGATGATATGATTGCTTTATTTTCGTGTCATATATCCATGCTTTAATAGTGAATCAATAGCTTGACGACCTTAAAGATTCCAAGAAATTATAGGTAATGCTTTTAAGTAGACCATAGTTTCTAGACTAGTAAGGAGATGTTGATTACTTATGTTGAAACAGACCTTTTACACCAGGTTGCAAGGACAGATCCATACTATGGCTATACGCTCGTAGATGGAACGGCACCTACATCAGAGTTAGTAATCGGGATTTTAATAGACTAAGATAATTGACTAGGTTAATGCTTGTAGCTTAACCTCTTGTATAGAATTTGAGAATCTGGATGCCGAGCCTACATTAATTGCTTTATTTATATATTTGATCCCTAGATATTCTTCCATATTTAGCTTAACTTAGGAAATTTAGTTAGTAATAGTTTGGTTTACATTCTCGCATGTTACTTCAACTCTTTGCGAACTGTCACTTAAGCGCTTTAACACTTTCACACTACTTCACTAACTTAACTAACGAGCTTCCCTGTGGTACGATTCCGCACTCATAGCACACTACACTATGAAAATCCGTGCACTTGCGGGTATTTTAACTTGGTTTATTTTACACACTTTTCACACGTCCACCGAGTTGCATCAAGTTTTTTGCGCCGTTGCCGGGGAAGCACGATATAGTTTAGTTTTTGACAAAAGTATTTGTGAACTTGTTTTAAGTGTTGTAATTATTGTTTATATTGTTTATATTCGTTTTAAATTGTATAAATTTTATTGCTACTTGTAAAGTATATTAGAAATATATAGCATATAGTTTCATTTGGTATTAAAGTTTATAAATTTTGTATATTGTCTGTATTATATTTGCACATAAACTATTTTTATTATACTTTGTTAAAATAGATTGCACATATACTTAGCTTATTTTATGTCTTTATTTTAAGTACTCAGTTTATTTTCTGTAGTTACTTATTGCAATTAGCTTTAGTTTATTTTGCATGCACGGGCGTCGTTCCTTAAATCCCGAACTTGCCCATTTTGATCCCGAGCCCCAGAAAACTCTGCGAAGGAGAGTCCAAGTCCCGATGGCAGAACAAGAAGGAAATATCCTGCCTCTTCCTATAGCTCAGCCTGTTAATCAACCTGTGAACCAACCGATGACTTTACGTCAACATTTTTCACCGGGCGATTTTGACCCTGAATTTGCCATAGCCCCACCGGCTCTTGGTAATATAAATTTTGAGCTCAAAACAGGGACTATTTCAATGCTTCCTTCCTTCTATGGAAAAAGCAATGAAAATCCTCACGCTCACATCGTGCAATTCATCGAAGCATGCACAACGCTTCATATTCCTAATGTGAGCCGTGAAAATATTCACCTGCGTCTTTTTCCCTTTTCATTGAAAGATAAAGCCAAACAGTGGCTAAATCATCTAGACGCAGGAGTGATTACTTCTTGGGGAGAACTTATTCGAAAATTCTTACATAGGTTCTTCCCAATGGCTAAGACTACTACTCTGCGAACAAACATCATGACATTCGCACAGTCAGACTTTGAGCCATTTCATGAATCGTGGGAAAAGTTTAACGATCTTAAGAATCTGTGTCCTCATCATGGATTTGATCGTCCCGAACTCTTGCATTATTTCTTCAAAGGTCTTACCCCTCATAATAAGATGATAGTTAATGCAATGAGCAATGGGGGTTTTTATAACCTCACAGCGGATGAAGCTTGGAAAAGAATAGAAAATATTGCTGAAGACTCTCTCCAAAACACTGCTGATGACAGAGAGAGTAAGAGCACCCATAATCCCCAAAAGAGGGCATTGTTTGAAGTTAACTCTAGCTCCAATTCCCAATTGACTGACAAAGTAGATGCCCTAGCACAACAATTAGAAAAATTCATCTCTCTAGGGTCTTCTTCTTCTTCAGCTCCTCAGATCACGGAAGTTTGTACCGTATGTTCTGCAGTAGATCACTCTACTCTAGACTGTCCAATCGGTTCACAATTTCCTGAATTCATGCAAGAACAAGTCTACGCCACCCAAGGATATACAAGGAATTACAATCCGTATTCTAACACGTATAATCCTGGCTGGCGAGACAATCCCGCATTTTCATGGCGACAAGGGAATCATGAGACTCAGTTTCCTCAACAACAATATCAGAAACAACAAGGAAATTTTGAGCCTCGTTTCCCTCAACAGCAATATCAAAGGCCTCAAAATTCTAACCCTCCTGGTTTTTACCAAGTCCAAAAAGATCCGTTCCGAACACAACGGAACAACTTTCCCGCTCTTCCTCCTGCGCAGTCATCATCTGATGACAAGTTTGATAAACTCTTACAATTAGTCCAAGTTCAGCAACAGTCCATTGTTAAACTTGAAGGACAAATTGGGCAATTGGCCCAAAATATAAGCAGGAGAGATGAAGGAAAACTCCCGTCTCAAACCGTGGAAAATCCACGAGGACAATGTAGTAATGTCCAAACTGAGACCGCCCACGAACAGGCTAAGGCCATAACTACCCTTAGGAGTGGGAAAGTGATAGACAAGGAGGTTAGCAAAAAAGATAGGGATGTTCCTGAAGAGACAGAGGAACCTGCGATCGAGGTTTTAAGCAACGATGTAGATGACTCCTATAGGAATGAAAATCCAATTGTAGAGCCTTTAGTTGAACCTTCATCCAAAGTACCTTTCCCAACAGCTTTGTCTCATCCGAAGCCGAGTGTTGATCCTACACAGCTCAAGGTCTTAGAGCATTTGAAAGATATTAAGATCAATCTGCCTTTAGTAGAGGTAATCCAACAAATCCCTGCCTATGCCAAATTTTTGAAGGATTTGTGTGTGAAAAAAAGACGGACCAACTCCATTCCTAAGACAGTCCGTCTTACTGAAAAGGTTAGTAGCATTTGCACTAGAGGGTTGCCTCAGAAATGCAGTGACCTAGGAGCTTTCACTATTCCATGTTTCATTCAGGACCAACGTATAGAAAATGCCTTGCTTGATTTAGGGTCTAGTGTTAACCTTATTCCTCACACAGTTTACCAAAGGCTAGGTCTTGGAGAGTTGACCCCAACAAATGTAACCCTCCAGTTGGCAGATAGATCTGAGAGGAGACCTCGAGGTATTGTAGAGGATGTCCTAGTCAGAGTAGGAGAATTTTTGTTCCCAGTTGACTTTATTGTGTTAGATATGGACTTAGGTCATGATAACAAGAATATTACTCCCGTTCTACTAGGCAGACCATTTCTAGCAACAGCTGATGCTGTTATTTATTGTAGAACGGGTATGATTGAACTGACTTTTGGGAACATGAGAACAAAATTGAGGGTTGCTGATGCAGCCAATAAGATGAACAAGGATGAGGAGGAAGAATGCTTTCATTTGGAAACCATTGATTCTTGGATAGATGAATATGCCCACACACTTTTGACCCCTCGTGAGGAAATAGCAGAGCTTGAACGACTCTTGTATGAATGCGATATTTCACCAGAAATGGTCGCCTCCACGTCGCTTGTGAATGATTCGGGAGAGACTGATCCAATAACAAACCCTCTCTCTACAGCTTCTGATAGTCCAACAATTGAGTCTCCACCAGCTTTGGAACTCAAAACATTGCCCGAGCACCTTAAGTATGCCTACTTAGGCCCTGATGAGACCCTTCCAGTCATCATTGCTTCAGATTTAACCATCGAGCAAGAAGGTAAACTCTTAGAAGTCCTAGGTAGTCATAAGAAGGCGATAGGATGGCCAATCGCTGATTTAAGAGGAATTGATCCTTCTGTGTGCATGCATAAGATTCACCTCGAAGAAGGAGTTACTCCTTCTCGAGAATTTCAAAGGCGACTGAACCCAAAAATTGGTGATGTTGTCCATAAAGAGATAATCAAGTTACTTGATGCTGGTATGATCTACCCAATCTCTGATAGCCCTTGGGTGAGTCCGGTACAAGTTGTACCAAAGAAATCTGGGATTACTGTGATCTCAAATGATAAAGGCGAGCTCATTCCTACACGCACTACCACTGGGTGGCGTGTATGCATTGATTACAGAAAGCTCAACTCCAAGACAAGGAAAGACCACTTTCCTTTACCCTTCCTTGATCAAATCCTGGATAGAGTAGCTGGACGGGGGTACTATTGTTTCTTAGATGGATACTCTGGTTACAATCAAATTCCTATGTTTCCAAGAGATCAGGAGAAGACCACTTTCACTTGTCCTTACGGAACATTCGCTTACCGCTGCATGCCTTTTGGGCTATGTAATGCACCAGCGACATTTCAACGGTGTATGATGGCCATATTTTCTGATATGATTGAGAAATTCCTAGAAGTCTTTATGGATGACTTCTCAGTTTTTGGAGCAGACTTTAATGAGTGTCTTAATCACCTTTCTTTGGTCTTAGATCGATGTGTACAAATGAATCTGGTCTTAAGTTGGGAAAAAAGCCATTTCATGGTTCAACAAGGGATAGTTCTTGGTCATGTAGTTTCTAGAGATGGGATCCATGTTGATCCAGCTAAAGTGGAGATAATGTGGGTAGAGAATGTAACACTAGGAATGAGGTAGATAACATGTTTGAGGCGCATACTCCAGAATGGCAAAACCAACCATCACCTTGGAGTCAAGAAAATTTTTCTCAAAGTTTTGAAAGTCAAGATCCTGCATCTTTTCAATCTGAATCTTCTGTTTACCCTATCCTTAATCTTTTCAAACAAAATCATCAACAAGATCATTTGATTGACTCTGCTTCTCCCAAATCCAATGATAAGTATGACCAACTTTATCTTCTTGCTGACTGTAATGCTCGCATGCTTCAATCTTTAGATCACCATATTCAGTCTGTTATGAGCATCTTTGATGAAATAACATGTGAACAGACTAATGAAATGAGCGAGGTTATTTGGGAGATATCTGATAAGGAAAATGAATTTGAGGAAAAAGATGATACAATACCTCGTTTAGAAGGACATGATGACCTTAGTAATGTTTTGATTCAACCCGACTCTAATTCCTCTTCAAGGAAGATGAGTGTACACACTTCCTTAGAGTCTTCACTCTTTCAAGATGAGTCTATTGAGTCTACTTTAATTCATGCATCATTCTTGACTCCTGAAGAAGACATTAATGAGATCGAACGACTTTTGTATCAAACTGACCGAGAGAATAAGTCAAATGCTTCCATGCCCTTTTCAACTGGTTTTAACTATGATAAAGAAGCTTCAACACCCATTCTCTCTCCTATTGAAAGTCATCTCAATTCTTCATTTGATGCGCCTTCCTCCGTTGTGCAACTCACAACATTACCTAAGGAGGCACAATTTGGATTTGGCCTATTTATGAACAATATGTTGCATACATCTTTTAACTTATGGGTTGACCAATTAGGACACACTGATTTACAAAATACTATGCCCCATGTTGACATAGTTGAGAACATTCCCACACATAACACATTGGGATGGGAATTGTCACTTTTTCAAAGTGACTTGGAAAAGGCATGTTCTATAGGAACAATGAACCATCATCTGTTGCATGATCCTTTTCCTTTCAAGAATTGTACTAAAACGATTATCAGGAAATATGTACCAAAGAGCTTTAAACATAGATTGCTCTAACATTGACGCCTGGCTGAGGGCGTAAAACTCAGCGCTACTAGGAGGCAACCTAGATTTTTAAATATTTTCTTATTATGTGTGTTTATTTTCTGTCTGTGTGATTCTTGCAGTCTGGCTAAAGACGATAAACTTAGCTCTACTATAAGACAACCTAGTGTTCTCTTTAATGCTTTACTTTTTGTTTAATTAACTCTTGAACCCCAGAAAAGAGGTTAAATGGTATGGGTAGTTAAATTATTTACTTTATGTATTAGTTATTTTTTGTGACCATATTTCTTTTTGGTTTCTCCCCTATATATTTGTTTTGTCTATTTAGTATACCTAACTATTTTTGTTGTGTTGATGATAATCTGTAAAATGCTTTTTCCACTAATCTTTAATTGTAGAATGATACATCTTTTGACAAAAGTTAGTAGAGAAGCTTTGACATCAACATAGAAATGCTTCACATCACGTGATATCTTTCCTTACTACATTTCCCTTTATACCTGATCAACCTGCGCTGTAGAGTAAGAAAACCATAGGTTTGGGGATGTAGCATTTGTCATTATGTTATTACTTGTATATTACACTCTCACTCTTTTACATTGTTATTTGCTCGAGGACAAGCAAAGTTTTGGTATGGGGATGCATACATTTCATGAAAAACTTTTTCAAAATATGCAAGAAATACACCATTTCTGTTTATGAGAAGAGTAGTTTGCTACTTTACCTGTTTAAAAATGATGATTTAGATGATTTGAGAACCTATTTTGTTAGCTATGTATTGTGAAAAACTCTATGGGAACTCTGTAAGAAAAACTTTGGAGTACTGTATTCATGAGTAAACTTAGCTGTTCTTCTATTCTTCAATTGATAGGTTTGTGATTATGAAAGGACTGAGATAGGATTACCGTTTGTTATGAGAACTCCTTGTGATTGAAACCTGAACCCTTATGCCATGTCTGTACAGTATGTGATGTTACTCTGTCTGTATGTACACTCTGAAAAAAAAAAAGAAAAAAAGAGAGAAAAAGAAAAAAAAAAACAAAGAAAAAAATTAACAAAAAAAGAAAAATTAAAAAGAGCTGTACATACACTTACTGTTGAATAAATTTTTGGTGTAAATATATTGTAAATCTCTACGCACCACTATCCTAGACATTGTAATTTGGGATATGTGCTATAGTGTAAAGTTTCGAGCCTGGATATCTCGGGTGATTAAGGCACGTAGGGGTCCCTTTAAAACCTGGCAACCTCAGTCATAATGGCGGGGGATTGTTGGCCTTAAAGCCCGCTACATGGGATATTCAGAAAGAAAAAGAAACTAAACACTATATAGAGGTATTTTTAGTTGTACTTTTATATTTCTGGCAAATGTTAAAGGGTTAAGGCATGATCAAGAGTTTGATTACAAATGTAGGTAAGAATATCAAGGTCCAATCTGTTTGCATAACTTGAAAGTTGGGAATTGAATGAACTTAATTTGCTTAGTTTACTTCTAAATATGTACTCCGAAGCAATCAATAGTCGATTTCCAATAAGAGTACCTATTTGTGAAAACTATGTACAAAGTTCTCTTATCATGTTTGTCATTAATTGCTGAATATGTTTAAGATAGTAGATTGCATTTCTCATGTTTCAGATTTGGAAAGTGTTTGACAAAAAGATAGGATAGATTATTTTATTTGTTTTTTACTTGTAAAAATTCTGCAAAATCTACTTTCACATCTGTTTTAAAGACAGTCTTGCTTGAGGGCAAGCAAAGTTTAGGTTTGGGGATGTTGATGTGACTGTATTTGCAGCACTCAAACTTTGATATTTGTACTATATTTGCATCTTAATTTGGGAATTATTGCAATACTTTGATATTTTCGATGCAATGTAGGATGACACAGAAAAGTGGAAAATCAGACCCAAAATAATCCAAATTGCAAGTCAAGAAGTCAAGAATGCGGAAGCACGAGAAGCAGTTGAAGAATGAAGCTCATAGAGAAGAAATTTGGCTGAAACTAGCACGAAATTGGATTCAGAGCATTGACCCAGATGATCTCAAATAGTAACCCATGTCCGTTTTTGGCAAACCATGTCCGTTTTTTGGGTAGAAACAACAGTCTGAGCAAAAGTCCTGTGGGTGGCGTGATTTTAGCCAAATTCCATCGTTTGGAGGGTCAAAACAGTGAAAAATGCCTGAAGATGCTGCGGTCAACGAACCGGTCAAAGTCAAAGACAAGCTCAAGTGTTGACCAAGAATTGAAGCCCGTAGAGGAAGAATTTGACCAAACAGAATGCGAAAACGGACTCAGAACGCCGAATAAACTTGGAATAGCATTGGTCAACTTTTTGGTCAATGCGTGATAGTATCGGTCAACACGTGAATAGTGATGGTCAACTCGTGAACAGTAAAAACCGCGGGAATAGTAGTCGAGTGAATAGTACCCTCGTGAATAGTAGCTAAATTTTCCTATAAATAGACATCAACCCTCTTCATATTTTCTCACAATTTTTGAGAGCTTTGGATATTTTTCCAATATTTTCAATTTTTGTCAAGTTAATTTTTTAGTTCTTATTTAGGATTTTGCCTAAATAGCTATATACGGAGGAAGTCCTGCCTAGTGGCTCTTATTCGGGGGCATTCTGCCCGAATAGCTATAGAATTTCTGTTCAGACCTGGAGTACAGAAATACGCGTTCGTCAATATGGGGAAGCCTTTCTTGACTCTCTTTTATTTGTATAAACTCGTATTTATTATGTCTGAGTAGAATTCTTATCTAGGGTAGGATATTGTAAATAATGGTCTTTTAATATATGGTCTCGGATTCGGATAATTTAGTTTTAATGCAATATATGACTTGTATTAATTAAGTATTGTCTTTCATACATAATGCTTTTAAGTAGATGATATGATTGCTTTATTTTCGTGTCATATATCCATGCTTTAATAGTGAATCAATAGCTTGACGACCTTAAAGATTCCAAGAAATTATAGGTAATGCTTTTAAGTAGACCATAGTTTCTAGACTAGTAAGGAGATGTTGATTACTTATGTTGAAACAGACCTTTTACACCAGGTTGCAAGGACAGATCCATACTATGGCTATACGCTCGTAGATGGAACGGCACCTACATCAGAGTTAGTAATCGGGATTTTAATAGACTAAGATAATTGACTAGGTTAATGCTTGTAGCTTAACCTCTTGTATAGAATTTGAGAATCCGGATGCCGAGCCTATATTAATTGCCTTATTTACATATTTGATCCCTAGATATTCTTCCGCATTTAGCTTAACTTAGGCAATTTTGTTAGTTATAGTTTAGTTTACATTCTCGCATGTTACTTCAACTCTTTGCGAACTGTCACTTAAGTGCTTTAACACTTTCACACTACTTCACTAACTTAACTAACGAGCTTCCCTGTGGTACGATTCCGCACTCATAGCACACTACACTATGAAGATCCATGCACGTGCGGGTATTTTAACTTGGTTTATTTTACACACTTTTCACACGCCCACCGGGTTGCATCAGTCGATACGGAATTGGCTGGAATGAAGGGATTCAGAGCCACAAAGATCTTCAACGAGTTCGAAACTCTCTTTATTCCAGGCAGCCAACCCAATTCTATGGAATTAGATATAAGTCAAGCTTGTCGACGGTACATCTTATATGAAGCAGTACTGTAGCCTTACAAGCTACTTGAATAGGTAGCGGACTTTCTATCTACGCCGAGTTTTGATGCCCAACTCAAAGCCTCCTACTCTTCCCCTTCCCCAAAGATACCCTCTACTGCCTAGTCTACTTAACTTTGCTTCCTAAAGTGAGATGGACAAATCGAGACCGTTGTTGGTTGATTGAGCTTGATATCTTTCTGTCGGTTTACTTTTGTTTGGAACTAGTTCTATCTATATCTTTACCTAAGTCCCTGGTTTTTGAGACTAGCGGGGCTGAGTTTGCTAAGAGATTCAGGTGTAAACATTTGACTAAGGATTTCTCTCCTGTGTTAGTGCAAAACCTATCCAACTCCCATCATCTACCAGGTGTCTTTTACATTATTCACATCTATAATGTGAAGAGGTTCACGCACACTTTATCGAATACATGGACTTGGATTTAGAGTTCTCTCGCGTTTCAATCAATCCTGATCGCATCGAGTTTTGCGGCTCGCGGCGGTCTGGTTAAAGAGTAGGGTTCCCTTTGACTTATGGCTTGGTCACTTGCGCGCCTCATCGCCTTACCTTCAAGGTATCTTGTTAGAGATGCTTAGAGAGGCTTTTAAGCCTAAGAAATTGAAGGTAGTGCCTCTTTACTTATATGAATCTGAGGATTGAAGATGCTCAACCGATAGGGAGAGGTCTTTGAGGTACTATAGGAGATTAACTTGGTTAAGGTGTGGACATCCCAGTGGCTTCGTTAGTTCCTATGGTACTTTATTTACCGTAGCCTTGCATCCAGGTGTCTCTTTCGAGGACTTCTTTAAAGCTCCCGTCGTAACTACGCACTTTTCAGTGCGTCATGAGGATCCACATTTGATCCATTTTGGTATCATGTGGAAACTCTACGATGAGGTTGCTAGGCATAGAGTTGGCTATAGGCCTCCAGTATTGGAATATGTTAGTCTTCTTCACCTAGTAGTCCTTCTTGGAGGACTCTCCAGTAAAGATTTCCCTGCTTCATCTGCTTTTGACCCGGCAAGAAGTCCAGTATTGATTGTCGTCCTTTGAGCTACTTGCGACCTTTGTGAGAGAAATTCCATTTTGCTACCGACTGAAGCGAAGGTTAGCAACCTTTAGTACCGTATGTCCTAAGTCTGAATGTTCTTAGGTCAGTGCATTGGCACTTGCTAAGTGAGAGATTTCTGGTTGAGCTCTGTCCATACTAAACGGAAGCAATAGGCTTAAAGCAGTTCTTCATACCTTCCCCTTCTTATCAGTCGAGTTGAATTCTATCCAGCCTCTCCCTATCGGTCAAGTTACTTCATACCTTGTTCTATCAAACAAGCTTGTAAACACCTTATCAGTCGACTTACTTCATACCTTTGACTACTCCTGAGATATAGTACAAACATTTTGTTATGGTGGAGAGTGGGGAATAAAAAGACCAATGCTATAGAGAACAACCACATGAATCAGAATCCACTTATTAAGATAGATGACCAAGTTAGAAAGGCTTCGCGTTCTCCAAGTGGTTGATCTTATCTTAGCGTGCTAGCTGCTGCTTCATTTCGTATAGTGATAACGCTTTCTCTTTCTTAGCGCTCTACCCCCCTTTTATAGTAAAGGGAGCTTTGATTGCGTGGCTTTCTCTTATAGGGGTCTATTTTCTCTTACTTGACTCAGCTTGACCTACTTGACTCAGCGGTTAGAGTATCGCTTTCGTACGGCGAGAGTCATTGGTTCAAATCCAATAGTAGGTAAAACCGATCGAAGCCCCATGCTTTTGCTAGCATGACAACAACCACGGACTAGTAGGAATGAGTCAACTGAATGATCAAAGTCTCGGTTGCTTCCACTTGTGGCCTTCTTCGACCGCTTTGACACCTTAATATCAAGGAACCCTCCTCTTCCACAAGTAGGTAGAGACTTGGAGGGTCAGAAACCCCAACAGGAAACCTTTCACCGCGCCACACGATTCTTTCCCGAAGCGCTCTCTTAGACGTTTCCACTCTTGTCTCCGCAAGCAAAGAGGTTTCAAGATACCATGCAACCAAGTGAAAGTGAATAGCTCTGAGCATACCCTTTTTTTCTACTCTTTCTCTCTTCTAAAAACGACTAAAAATAGAAATTGAAAAAGCAAAATAAGCAAATTTGTCTTCTTTTTGGACCTCCGACCAATGAGGTTGTAATGCCCCGATCCCTCACGAGACCAGAGGCTCTAATAACCATGCTATTCTCAACCCAATCCCAAACTCGGTCTCAGACCACCTAAAATGTAACGCCCCGACTTAACCCTATGCTAAAGGTTAAGTCTGGACCCGACAAACAGACAGAGTCTCCCCTGTACCGTGGACATTCTGAAAGCCTGTAAGCAACCAATAAAGCCACAAAACAACCTAGAACTCCAATTCTAATTAAAGACTCAAACTTTAAGGCCATCCGAGCCTTAAAACATTTAAACAGTTAGAATCATGCAAACATACATCCAACTTCACTTCTTTACCAAACCGCTTATCATACTACTCCATGATAGCTTTTAAGCATTCTTAGAAATTGAAAACAACCAGTCATTCACTCCTAAGCATGCAGAGAAGCTAAGAGCAGAAATATAAGTTATTACATGCCATAGTTCATATCTCCAACTACAATCAACTAGCATTCAGCTTACAATCACTCAAACATATACATAAGCACTTAGGTTACAAAATAAACAATAAGGTAGAGCAAAGAAGATCTTCACATAATAGCACGGGCCATAACTCCCCCTCACGCATTTAGACGCTGCAACTAAGGCAACTCCTCCTCCAAATGCACCTCCTGAAAGATGTTAGCGAGGTATGAGCAACCACTGTTGTCCAGTGAGGGATAAAGTCTCCCGGGGCGTGCAATGCAACAAGTAATACAGTTAAACATTAATAGCAATTAAAACCATTCAAGAATGACAACATATTAAGTAACCACACATTAAAAAGGATACGTTACACTTAACCCCAACACTCAAATCTTCACTTGATCTTCATTCACGATCCACGAACCACGATCACTGTGCCGGCATAATCCCAATCACTCCAGTGGGTGTACTCTGGATGTACCCCGATAATCCTACGACCCAACATCCCCTGGCAATCTCCGGACCAGGCGAATGAGGGACTAGGGCACGGAGTTTGAATATCCACTGGCAAGCCCTCTGCCGCCCAGCCGATATTCAACACATCCGCCCCTGACACTATGGTTGCGCAACCACTATGCAATGCACTTATCAATGGCAAGACAATATCAACAATATAAGCTATAACACATAGGAGGATCAACAAAGTAGGTTGACCTCGAAGCAGTTAGAATATAAGCAATTTACATAAACAATTAAGCAGTTTTACAAAGGGGCATATTCAAGATACACATAGAACTATACCAAAAGCTCCAAAACAACTAGAAACCACATTTAAACACACAAGGAGTCATGCCATGGTTTTAGAAGCGTGAAACAACTGAATTTGCACTTAAACCCCTTTGTTATTCAAGCTATTTTCCTTCCAAACTCATGTTAGAGATTCAAATTTAAGGGGAAGCTATACCAATATTCTAATTAGCCCTTAAGGTACCCTTACAACCCTCAAACGCGTTCAATTACCCGCAATTACCCCAAAAGCCCCAATTTCCCTCTTATAGCTTTGAACTACACATATCTTAACCGGGCTTCAAACAAGGGTTAACAAAGCTTCTATAGCACCTAGGTAGCCTAACAATACCAAATGTGAAGCTCAATTCTACCCGGATTAGCATTAACCCGAAACCCCTTTTAAAAAGTCGGCTATGTCGCGTTTTAGCTAAGTTATGAACAATTAAACTACATGGGGTCATTAGACTATCTTCATTAATATCTATAGCACCTAACTATAGTATTGAATCAAACCCGAAAGCACATTTTATCAAAACCTTAAAATTTACACTATTCATTGTCTTCTTTAACTTGTCATTTCAAAATCTAGCCATAAACTATGCCAATAGCTTGCAAAAGAATGTTCACTAATCATTTTAGAAGGTTTTGGAAGCATTCATAAGCATTTATATCACAATATACAACAATTACAAAATTCAACACAAACCCTAACATTCAAAGAAATGCATATAAATGTTTCTCCCTCATCTCTACGAGTCTCCATGACGCAAGTTTAGACTCAATGGATCCACCTAGCATGTAATAGAACACATATTTATCACAAGAAATCTCATAGACGTCATTCACAACCAAATATAACAACGAGAACAATAGCTAAGTAGGCAATACTAGCTCAATTATAGCAACTTATGCAATCAAAATTATTCTAACTTCCACCTATCACTACACAACCTTAGCATGCTACTATTATAACTTCGAGGCAGCCCAAAGGTCACCATTACAAGCGTAGAGATTACACACCACACAGGAGCACACATTTGCACCTAAACCAACCATTTCAACTCAAAAACACCAACAATTTAGCTTATTCCACCCAAACCACCATGACCCTCCAACTACCAACATTTTTCCCTGTCTAATAAAAGGCTTATAAACCATATAATAGCATAAAATAAGCAATCTAATGGGTGCACAAAAACTGCCCAATGAAACAGTCCCTAAACGCCCAAAAATAGAAAAATTCAGCAAGCTACAATCTCCATTTATTTTGCTCCATTTTGCAATCTCAAGTTATTTTATTATGCTAGATAGGTTCATTAACATATATGAGCATTATATAAAATCTAAGAATCAAGATTAGACACAACTTAGGCATATAAATCATTGAACAACTCAAAATAGCCAATTTCAACAAAATATGTTCTATATAAGAAATTAATCGGTAAAGTCTTCTCTAACACCTATTTAGCAAGATACAAATGCAATCCTAGCATTTTATGATGTAAAAATAAACTTTGGAAGATTTGAAAAAAAATTCTCTCACCTTTGTTTCGCAAAATAAAGGCAAAAACGATCGGTAGAAAGATGCTAGACGTCGACACGAGTCTAAAAATGCTTGGTTTGCGTCTTGGTTCCGCTTCTAGCTCAAGATATAAGCAAAATAGTGAAAAATCTACTATTCCTAGGGTTTGGACTGGTCACGGCTGAAGCAAGAAGAAGATGAGCAATTTTGGGATTTTTTTGGTGTTTTATAAGCTTTAATGAAAGTCAAAGGTCAAGTCTTCGGTCAAACCCGCGTAAACCAAAACAGCCCTGTGCAACCTTACGAAAACGGCCATAACTTCCTCTAGAAAACTCCAATTCACGAACGGTTTGAAGCCTTAGAAACTAGACTCATAGAGCTTTCCAACCATATATAATTTTCTACCTAAATATTCTCCAATTGGTTCAGATTTAATTCCAAAGTTGACCCAAAATTTGACTAATGAACCTTGCATTTTTATTTCTAATCCCAAGTTTGCCTTTCATTAAACATTTTAAAAATTTCCACATTGTCCTAGTTGATCAATGTAGATGAAAAGTCAACTAGGTTAGTCAAAGAATGTGAAAGTCAACAAGATGTAATTTAAATGAACTTTAAATGCAATTTTAAATTTTAAAACACTAAATAATTCATGTAAATGCACATATTATTTTTCAAATAATGATTAAAATAAATGAATGCACATGTAATGAATGCTCGGGTTCTCACAGCTACCATTTAAGATAACACATAATAAATGCAATTAAATACGTGGCCATTTTGGGGTATCACAGAGGTGATGACACATGCACATGAATTTATAAAGAGTGGGTTCCAAACTTGGGTGGCACTATATAACTCAATCCATTAGTTGGCTATTGGTGAATTTTTTTGATTTTAGAAAAAACTCTGAGATAGAGGAGACTATAAGGATATTTTTTCGAGATAAGGACTTGCAAAAGTCGAAAGTCGCAAAAATAAAGTCTCAGACTCGCAGAAGACAAGTGAAAAGTCTCTCGAGGTTTCGCCTTGGGAATTCCACGTGGTTTTTCTCTAAAAACTTGGAAGGCCTCAGGACCCCCTTATATGCCCTATAACCCCCCGGCCTCAATGCCAAAGCAGTTAAGTGCAAGGAGGTCAGAGCAGAGGAGCTTCCTGGGTAGCAAGCAAGTTAGGAGAGAAGTCACATTTGGATTCTTAAGTGTTGTAGGGAGGTAGGGAAGAAAGCACGATAAGAGGCATGTCTCGAGCCTAGGTGATAGCAGAGAACTTTAGAGGTAGGCTAGAAAGGAAGGAAATAGAAAATAGAACGATTAGTAAGCCAAGGTTTGAAGATGCTCGACCGATAGGGAGAGGAAGAGTTTCATTTCAGTTTCGTGGGAAGAATTACCTTTACTAAAAAAGAATCCAGTAGTTGTCCAAGGGTTGCAAGCAAGCAATCCAGTCGGAAGCAAAGGTCAAGACAATCAGTGCTTGCTAAACGATGAAGTCAAGGCAGTCAGTGTCAGTCAATTTCAGAGTGGAGAAGTTAGAAGTTAGAACATATCCAGATGTCAAGGTGTGACGTCCAGCTCTTGAAGAAAGAAGGTTCGTCCTAGCTTAGTCGAAGTCTAAGGCAAAACCTGAATCCCAACAGTGCTAAGCTAGTAGGATTTTCTCATCTTGAAAAAAGGCTAACCCTTGAGCTTCGGCTACCTGTGGAACCCTATATTTGATTCGTTCTATACTGTTCTTTCTTGGAGAGTGAATAGGGTCCCAAACATCTAGTTGATAGCGAGGTTTCTACCTTGATTATCCGTACTTCCCAGGTTGAGCTGGTTAGTCAGGACCAGGTTCCTATAAAGGGCTTCCACCTCAACCTATTGGTAGCCCGCCCAATGTTAGCATTCAGCTCGATTCTCACCCCTGGTCCTGAAAGGTGGACACCACCCACCTTGCCCGGGGTTTAGAAACCCCATCGAAGTATAGTTCCCATTCCAGGCAGTCTTGTTCACTATCCGAGTGAGTCCTAGTCTAGGAGAAGGGTGTAGGGGGGGAGGCCCCATCTGTTTCAGAAGGTTCGGAGATTCATTTAAAAAAATAGGAATGTCTAAGCAGTTAGTCCACATATCCCTAACTACCTTGTTCTTGATTGCTTTCTCATTCAATCGGTCTCCCTGTAAGTCACCGACTCCTACATTTTACAAAGGGACCAGCAGACTACCGATTTCAGGTGGGTCTAAACTATCAGAATATTGGTTCCCCGTGAGCTTTCGGCCAACCTTGTCCCAGTCAGCAAAAGCGGGTTTCCTTATATACGAACTCTCATCTGGCCTATTGATTTTGGGTCCAGAACCAAAAAAATGATTTAGCCCTTTTGGGAATAGGATATGGAGAAGATTCAATCTTTCCCTTATTTCACAACTCGGGCACCTAGTTGGCCCAACCATTCTATTCCTTTAGATTTCAGCCTCTCTTTAGTAGCAGGTTTGCCATGAGGAACAAGCCACATAAAGGAGTTGGCCATCAGCCATTCTTTCAGCTTACAGATTCTATTCTATTTGATCTCCTAAGTTTCGACAGGGGTCCACCTTAGTGGAATACCCTCCTAACGGAGAATGGAAGAAGGTCTTCCCTATCTCCCCAAACTGGGATGTCCTGATCATTAGAATATCCTATCGTCCACAACGCAATCTTTCCTCTTGAGAAGAATGGCTTGAAAGAGAAGTTTGTTTCCTCTTTTCCATTTAATATTCTATAGGATTGCACACATGTACCTTACTGTCAATGTCCAAAAAAAGAATCTTTGTACAATAACACATAATGGGATCATCACTAGGTCCAATAGACAGGATCTTTCAAGCCAGACTGAGTTCTTCCAATAGCGCATATCCAGCTTTATCGTCGAAGATTACTTCATCATTTCCTCTTATCGAAATATATACTTCATTTAAGAATCTAGAAAAGGCTATCCCATGAAACCTTTTGGGAAACTCACGATCAAAGATGTCCGTTAAGACTATATTGAATAAGACCTTCGTGATTTCACCCACAGGTGGCATACTGCCAAAGCTTATATCTAACCTATGATTTACATCATCATCAATGATAGGGTGATTCAGTAAAGATGAAATGAGTTTATAAACTGAACCATCTCCAACAAAAAGTTTAACCTTATCTAAAATCAGACTAATTGGAATCATCCTTCATGAAGCCATTAAGTCAAGCTTGTACTGTCACGCCCCGACCTAACCCCCAAGCTAAAGGTTAAGTCCGGACCCGACACACGGACAGAGTCTCTCCTGTACCGTAGATATTTTAAAAACGTGTAAACACTCAAACAAAGTCCTAACAATACAATACAAGCTTTTCTTAAACAAATAACAAAGTTCTAAGGCCATCCGAGCCTTATAGTACACAATAGTTCCAAAACACACAAGCATGCGAGAACTTATTATCAACATAGTTTTAATATCATGACATCCTAGGAAATCAATTAAACATAATTGAAAGATCAAACATTTCTACTTTAAGTCATTCACTCCCAAGCAAGCAAAGCGAATAGAAGTAGATCATAAGTTATTACAGTTCATAGGCTTTCAAAGCTACAACACAACCAACTTGTCTTCAATTTACACAACAAGCATATACATAGCCCTTGGGCTACAAAATAGTACATAAAGTAATCAGATGAATCTTCCACATAGCAGCAAATTCATTAACCACCTCAAGTTATCAAGCACAGCAACTAAGGTAAAGGCTCAATCTGAACTTCTTCTCCTCAACTAACTCAACAAGCTAGGGATCACCCTCAGCGTCTCCTGAAACTGATATCGAGGTATGAGCAACCACTGTTGCCCAGTGAGGGATATAGTCCCGGGGCGTGCAATGCAACACATAATACGATTATGCAATAATATCACTTAGACAATTTAAGAAACAATGATAACTTAAGTAACCACACATTTAAAAGGATACATTTCACACAATCCCCTATACACCAATCTTCACTGGTCTTCAATCACGATCCACGAACCACGAGCACGATCACAATAAGCCGGCATAACCCCAATCACTCTAGTGGGTGTACTCCGGATGTACCCCGAATCCTACGACCCACCATCCTCTGGCAATCTCCGAACCAGGCGAATGGGGGACTAGGGCATGGAGTTTGAATATCCATTGGCAAGCCCTCTGCCGCCCAGCCGATATTCAACACATCCGCCCCTGACACTATGGTTGCGCAACCACTATGCAATGCACTTAATGATGGCAAGTTAATAGCAATAATATAAGCATTAACACATATGAGGATCAACAAAGTAGGTTGACCTCGATGCAATTAGAATAGAACAATTATATAAGCAAATATGCAGTTTTACAAAGAGACATTGGCAAGATAAGTTTAGAATCATACCAAAAGCTCCAAATCAACTTAAAATCACTTATAAACGCTCAAGAAGTCATGACATGGGTTTAGAAGTGTGAGTCAACCGAAATTGTACCTAAACCCCTTTGTTTTCAAACTATTTCTCTTCCAAACCAAGGTTAGTGATTCCATTTTCAAAGGAAACTCTCCCAACCTTCTAACTAACCCTCAAGGTACCCTCTTAACCCTCTAACTCATTCAAATGCCCACGATTACCTCGAAAGCCCCAAATTCCCTCTTATGGCTTTAAACTACACATAAATTGTCCGGGCTTCAAACAAGGGATATCAAGGCATCTATAGCACCTAGGTAGCCTAAGGATACTAGAATTGAAGCCCGAATCCACCCGGATTCGCATTAACCCCGAAAGCCCCAAATTAAAGTCGGCTATTTTCCACTTTAAGCAATTTAAGGACAATGCAAGTGCACGGGGCTATTAGGTTACCTTCACTAACACCTAAGGCATCTATTAGAAGCATTGAATCAAGCTAATTCGAGCAATTATGCAAAACCCTAGAAAAACGTCACTATTTACCCTAAAAATCAAACTAACGATTCTAACCGTTTAAAAAGCGAAACAACGGCTCAAATGTGTTCTCTAGCATTCATATAGATGGTATATTAGCATAGATAACTCATACAATAGCATTTGATTACATTTTCAACAAATCAAGAAATGAACTACTATTTAAAAATGCAAAAACAAGCCGTGAAATCGCTCACCAATACGCGTAAGGGCACCTAGGAACCTTGCAAACACCTTACACTAGTTGTTCAAGGCTTGGCTTGGCTTGAATTGAAGAGTTGAAGATGAAAAATTCCTCCCAAGTGCAAAGAGGGGCTGTCGGGTTTGGGCTCCTGTTTTCAGCTTTTAATTTTTTTTTTCTTTTGCATTTTGAGAGTTTAAATGATATATAAAAAGGGCTAAGTTGAGGTGGGGTCATTTGGGTGCTTAAGTGATCTATTATAATGCGCGTTGCTAGTTCCAAAACGAGGCTAATGTATAAAACTTAGGCTAGCTAATTAAATCTATAAAGTTGTTACGTAATACTATTCACTTGACTACTAAAAATCATTTTCTAAATGAGCTCTCCTATCGCCTCTAGCTCAAATGCACATTTTTTCCACTACTTTTACAATTAATATGATTTAATAAAAATGCTAATTAACTGATAGAAGGAAGTTTAAAAATGGAGTGAATAGTAACTCAAGAAGGCAGTCAATAATGCACAGAAGGAAATGCGCAAACAAGGATGCAACAGTAATTAAATGCATGGCTAAATCTCGGGCATCACATCCTCTCCCCCTTAAACTAATTGCGTCCACGCAATTCTTACATGATTCTGCAAATAACTCTGGATACCGTTCCCGCATCTGATCCTCTCTCTCCCACGTCGCATCCTCTACTCCGTGATGATCCCACAGAACTTTAACCATCGGAATGCTTTTAGTCCTCAGCTCCTGAACTTTCTGATCAACAATTTGAAGAGGTTTCTCTGTGTAGGTCAAAGTTTCACTGATCTCTAGCAGTTCCGGCTCAAGTATGTGGGAGGGATCTGGCTGATACTTCCGAAGCATGGAAACATGGAATACGTCATGAATTCTGCCCAGACTGGGAGGTAAAGCCAAACGGTAAGCCAAATCACCAACAGTTTCAGTTATCTCAAATGGTCCCACATATCAAGGACTGAGTTTACCTCATTTACCATGCCGAATCAAACCCTTGCGAGGAGAAATTTTCAGAAATACTCGATCCCCCACAGCAAATTTCAAATCACGACGGCGTCTATCTGCATAACTCTTTTGCCGGCTCTGTTATGTAAGCATTCTTTTCCTGATAAGCTGCACATGATCAATCATTTTGTTCATTTCAGGCAAGAGAGTAGGGTCGATAGTCTTCATTTCACCAACATCATCCCAGTAGAGAGGAGACCGATATTTACGCCCATACAGTGCCTCATATGGTGCCATACCAATAGTAGCTTGATAACTATTGTTATAGGCGAACTCTACGAGCGGCAAATACTTCTCCCAACTCTTACCGAAGTCCAGAATACAATCCCGTAACATATCCTCAAAGATCAAGATAGTTCTCTTGGATTGACCATCTGTCTGGGGATGACAAGCTGTACTGAAATTCAAAGTCGTGCCCAAAGCTTTCTGAATCTTCTGCCAGAACTGCGATGTGAATCTGGGATCTCTATCTGACACAATACTCTTTGGAATTCCATGAAGTCGGACAACATTCTCAATATACAACTCTACCAGTTTATCAAGAGAATCAGACTTCTTTTTAGCAATAAAGTGAGAAGTCTTGGTCAGTCTATCCACAATAACCCAAACTGAGTCATTACCCTTTGAAGACCTCGGTAAATCTGATACGAAATCCATAGTAATATGATCCCATTTCCAAACAGGAATAGCCAAAGGCTGCAACAATCCTGCAGGTCTCTGATGTTCTGCTTTAACTTTCTGACAAGTAAGGCATCAAGCAACATAGTCAGCAATTTCTCTCTTCATATTATTCCACCAAAAGTTCTGCTTCAAATCCTTATACATTTTCGACTGCCTGGATGGATAGTATATTTGGAACTGTGTGCCTCAGCAACAATATCCTTCTTCAGAGTTGGATCATTCGGAATACAGATTCTACCTTTGAATTTAAGAATACCATCGTCATGCAGTTCGAAATTCGACTCACCCCCTTTAGAATTCTCTAAGACTTTCAATAATTGAAGATCAGCCTGTTGAGCTTCTCGAATCCTGGATAATAACAAAGATTAAATCTGCAAACTTGCGAATTGAATACCAGAATTTGAAGTACTAGGCTTCCATAAGCACAATTCTTCCATGAATTCCCAATTCTTGATAATCAAGCTAGCAACAGTAGCCTTTCGGCTCAAAGCATCAGCAACAATATTAGCCTTACTCGGAAGATAGTTAATAGTGCAGTTATAGTCCTCAAGTAATTCCAGCCAACGCCTCTGCCTCATGTTCAACTCTTTCTGTGAAAACATATATTTCAAGCTCTTATGATCTGTAAAGATTTCAAACTTGTTGCCCCAGAGATAATGACGCCATTTCTTTAATGCGAGAATGATAGCTGCAAGCTCAAGATCATGAGTCAGATAGTTGAGTTCATAAGGCTTCAGTTTCCTAGAAGCATAAGTAATAACCCTGCCATTCTGCATCAATACACAACCCAGACCTTCCTTCGAAGCATCACTATAGATCACCAGATTATCATAACCCTCAGGTAAAACAAGAATAGGAGTTGTAGTCAATCTCTTCTTCAATTCCTAGAAGCTGGCCTCGCATTTGTCATTCCTGTCAAAAACTATTTTCTTCTGAGTAAGTCGAGTTAAAGGCCCTGCAATCTTAGAGAAATCCTTGACAAACCTCCGATAATACCCAGCTAACCCAAGGAAGCTACGAATCTCCGTGACAGTTTCAGGTCGTTTCCAAGATAACACAACTTCAATCTTCGCTGGATCAACAGAAATACCATCCTGCGAGATAATATGGTCCAGAAAAGCAACTTGCTTAAGCCAGAATTCACATTTGCTAAACTTTACAAATAACTGATGCTCCTGAAGAGTCTGCAACACAATTCTGAGATGTTGTTCATGTTCCGCCTCAGATTTAGAATAGACAAGAATATCATCAATGAATATGACCACAAATTGGTCCAAATAAGGACGGAATACCCTCTGCATTAAATCCATGAATGCGGCGGGAGCATTAGTAAGACCAAACGGCAAGACAACAAACTCATAATGGCCATATCGAGTTCTGAAAGCAGTTTTAGGAACATCATCTTTCTTAATCATCAACTGATAATAGCCCTGCCTCAAATCAAATTTAGAGAATACCTTGGCGCCTTGCAACTGATCAAATAACTCTTCGATTAAAGGCAAAGGATATTTGTTTTTGATGGTCACCTGATTAAGACCCCGATAATCAATGCATAGGCGAAGAGATCCGTCTTTCTTTTTAACGAATAGAACTGGCGCACCCCACGGTGAAGAACTCAGCTGAATGAATCCCTTCTCAAGCAAGCCCTGCAATTGAACTTTCAATTCCTGCAATTCATGTGGAGCCATTCTATACGGAGTCCTAGAGATAGGTGAAGTCCCCGACAATAAATCAATCATGAACTCTATTTCTCTATCAGGCGGTAACCCATGTAATTCCTCAGGAAAGACCCCTGGAAACTCCCTCACGATAGGTACATCATTCAATTTCAATTAATCCCCAGGTTGATTAATCAAATATGCAAGATAAGCCTCACAACCCTTGTTCAATAATTTAGATGCCCTAATAGAAGAAATAATAGGAGTTCCCGTAGATTTTCTACTACCAACTATTTTAAGTATAGGCTGGTCAGGCATTTCTAGATACACAATCTTCTTTCTACAATCAAGCTGGGCATAATATTTACTTAACCAGTCCATCCCCAATATAATTTCAAAGTCATTGAAGGGTAGGATAATCAAATCAGCAGGGAAAACACGACCCTCAATAAATATACTACATGCTCTGCAAATAGATCTAGTAACAAACTTCGGACCCATAGGAGTATAAACCACAATCTCATGCAACAGTTTATCATGTTTCAATTTAGCATTTTGTGCACAAGTAGGAGTAATAAAAGAATGCGAAGCCCCGGAATCAATTAAAACCTTAACTGATTGATCATTAAGAAGAAAAGTACCTTCTACCACAGTAGTAGTATCCAGAAGCTCCTCAGCATCCAGAGCAAATACAGGGGCCTGGCCTCGTGGTGGTGGTGCTGCAGCTGGTGCCCTGGTCTGAGAGTTCTGAGCTGATGTCTGACCCCTAGGGTTCTTAAATTTCTGACAGTCTTTAACCCTGTGCTGATCACTGCCGCAACCTGTACACTTGTTATGTTTCTTCCAACAAACATCCTCAGTGTGGCCCTGGCGCTGACAGAAGCTGCACTGCTGGTGACGTCTTGCAACAGTGCCTCCCGAAGGAGCTCTGTAAGTAGAGGTAGCTGAACTACCCTGCTGCGAACGGGAAACTGCTGGACGAAACTGACTCTGAGTCTGACTCTGAACTGGTCGTGCCTGAGTCTGAGTAGGCCCTGTATAACTCTGAGTCTGCCTCGGCTGTGAACTCTGCCCAACTGATACAGCCTGCCCCTGGTACCCTTGACTCTGAGACTGAAACCGTTTACTCGATTGACTGGTCTCGGCTAACACATCGGCCTTCCGTTTCTCATACCTCGAGGCGGCTCGGACTACTGCAGCATAGTTGGGAAAATCATTTGAAGACAAGTTCAGCATAATATCCCTCCTCAAACCTAGGATGAACCTCTGGATCTTCATGTCCTCCGGCTGAATCAAAGCTGGTGCATAACGGGAAAGCCGGGTAAAAGTAACCTCATATTGGTCTACCGTCATACTTCCCTACTTCAAGTTTATGAACTCCGTTTGTCACCTCTCACGGGCAACTACCGATATATACTTGTCTCGAAATTCTCGGACAAAGTCGGCCCACGAATGATGAACTCCCTCAGCTCCCCATTTCTCACTGATGGTATTCCACCAATCTTCAGCATCACCCTCGAGAAGGAAAGTAGCATAAGTAATCTTCCTGTCATCATGGCACTCCAGTATTGCTGCCACTCTCTCAAACTTCCTTAGCCACATCTCAGCTTTCATATCGTCCGGCTCCCCAAAGAAAGTATAGGCCCCATGATGTATAAACCGATCATACAGATTCCCTCCGGTAGGACCACTACCTCCGGCTCTCGCAGCCTGATTACCTCCAACGACCCCTGGCTGACCCTATTGTGTAACAAACTGGGCGATAGTGTTCATAGCAGTGGCCATCGTGGCCAAGATCTATGCAGTGCTCGGTTCTTGAACCTGCGGTGCATTTTCGGCCACCTCAGCTTCTTGCCCATGAACCCCCTCGGGTTCTCCACCAACATTCGGATTATCAGCACGACGGCGAGGCCCCATCTCGAATAGCTAGAATGCAAAGTGTTATGACAGGTATATATATGTATATATGCAATTTATAAGTAAACACATAAAGAAAAGTCCAATTAGATTCACATAAAGTCAAGTACATAGAAGTTCAAATAAATATTCCACATTCTTGAAGTACACGTAGATCACTAGATCATACTTGACATTCTAGACTCTTGATATTCTATTTCCATGCTAGCATGTTCATTCCTTATTCAAATTTCACTTAGGTCAATCAAAATCAAAGACTCATGTATTCACAAAGTCACATAACAAATCTCTACCCACAGACCGAGAAATTTAACCCGGCTTCATGCAATCTATAGCTCTGATACCACTTAAATGTCACGCCCCGACCCAACCCCCAAGCTAAAGGTTAAGTCCGGACCCGACACACGGACAGAGTCTCCCCTGTACCGTGGACATTTTAAAAACCTGTAAACACTCAAACAAAGTCCCAACAATACAATACAAGCTTTTCTTAAACAAACAACAAAGTTCTAAGGCCATCCGAGCCTTATAGTACACAATAGTTCCAAAACACACAAGCATGCGAGAACTTATTATCAACATAGTTTTAATATCATGACATCCTAGGAAATCAATTAAACATAATTGAAAGATCAAACATTTCTACTTTAAGTCATTCACTCCCAAGCAAGCAAAGCGAATAGAAGTAGATCATAAGTTATTACAGTTCATAGGCTTTCAAAGCTACAACACAACCAACTAGTCTTCAATTTATACAACAAGCATAAACATAGCCCTTGGGCTACAAAATAGTACATAAAGTAATCAGATGAATCTTCCACATAGCAGCAAATTCATTAACCACCTCAAGTTATCAGGCACAGCAACTAAGGTAAAGGCTCAATCTGAACTTCTTCTTCCTCAACTAACTCAACAAGCTGGGGATCACCCTCAGCGTCTCCTGAAACAGATATCGAGGTATGAGCAACCACTGTTGCCCAGTGAGGGATATAGTCCCGGGGCGTGCAATGCAACAGATAAAACAATTATGCAATAATATAACTTAGACAATCAAAGATACAATGATAACTTAAATAACCACACATTTAAAAGGATACATTTCACTCAATCCCCTATACACCAATCTTCACTGGTCCTCATTCACGATCCACGAACCACGAGCACGACCACGATAATCCGACATAACCCCAATCACTCCAGTGGGTGTACTCCGGATGTACCCCGAATCCTATGGCCCAACATCCCCTGGCAATCTACGGACAAGGCGAATGAGGGACTAGGGCACGGAGTTTGAATATCCACCGGCAAGCCCTCTGCCGTCAAGCCGATATTCAACACATCTGCCCCTCACACTATGGTTACGCAACCACTATGCAATGCACTTAACGATGGCAAGTTAATGGCAATAATATAAGTATTAACGCATAGGAGGATCAACAAAGTAGGTTGACCTCGATGCAATTAGAATAGAACAATTATATAAGCAAATATGCAGTTTTACAAAGAGACATTAGCAAGATAAGTTTAGAATCATACCAAAAGCTCCAAATCAACTTAAAATCACTTATAAACGCTGAAGAAGTCATGACATGGGTTTAGAAGTGTGACTCAACCGAAATTGCACCTAAACCCCTTTGTTTTCAAACTATTTCTCTTCCAAACCAAGGTTAGTGATTCCATTTTCAAAGGAAACTCTCCCAACCTTCTAACTAACCCTCAAGGTACCCTCTTAACCCTCTAACTCATTCAAATGCCCGCGATTAGCCCGAAAGTCCCAAATTCCCTCTTATGGCTTTAAACTACACATACATTGTCCGGGCTTCAAACAAGGGATATCAAGGCATCTATAGCACCTAGGTAGCCTAAGGATACTAGAATTGAAGCCCGAATCCACCCGGATTCGCATTAACCCCGAAAGCCCCAAATTAAAGTCGGCTATTTTCCATTTTAAGCGATTTAAGGACAATGCAAATGCACGGGGTTATTAGGTTACCTTCACTAGCACCTAAGGCATCTATTAGAAGCATTGAATCAAGCTAAATCGAGCAATTATGCAAAACCCTAGAAAAATGTCACTATTCACCCTAAAAATCAAACTAACGATTCTAACTGTTTAAAAAGCGAAACAACGGCTCAAATGTGTTCTCTAGCATTCATATAGATGGCATATTAGCATAGATAACTCATACAATAGCATTTGATCACATTTTCAACAAATCAAGAAATTGACAACTATTTAAAAATGCAAAAACAAGCCGTAAAATCCCTCACCAATATGCGTAGGGGCACCTAGGAACCTTGCAAACACCCTACACTAGTTGCTCAAGGCTTGGCTTGGCTTGAATTGAAGAGTTGAAGATGAAAAATTCCTCCCAAGTGCAAAGAGGGGCTGTCGGGTTTGGGCTCCTGTTTTCAGCTTTTAATTTTTTTTTCTTTTGCATTTTATGAGCTTAAGTGATATATAAAAGGGGCTAAGTTGAGGTGGGGTCATTTGGGTGCTTAAGTGATCTATTATAATGCGCGTTGCTAGCTCCAAAACGAGGCTAATGTATAAAACTTAGGCTAGCTAATTAAATCTATAAAGTTGTTACGTAATACTATTCACTTGACTACTAAAAATCATTTTCTAAATGAGCTCTCCTATCGCCTCTAGCTCAAATGCACATTTTTCCCACTACTTTTACAATTAATATGATTTAATAAAAATGCTAATTAACTTATAGAAGGAAGTTTAAAAATGGAGTGAATAGTAACTCAAGAAGGCAGTCAATAATGCACAGAAGGAAATGCGCAAACAAGGATGCAACAATAATTAAATGCATGGCTAAATCTCGGGCGTCACATGTACCATCTATCCATCTTTCCCATTTGTTTCAGACTGTAATAAAAGGTATGAAGTAACTCGACCGGTAAGGAGAAGGAATCCACCTCATTTTTGAATTGGTAACCTTATTTAGGCAAGTGACCATTTGAAAGATGAAATAACATTAGGGACAATCCCATTAACACCAATACATCCTCTTTATCTGGCATAACCACATTAGTCATATCTGGATCAGAGCCAGTCCCAAGCATGATATTGGGACAATCTGGTAGCGTATCATGTACAAACAAAGTGGGACCTTCCTTCTTTATGAACTTCACTTTTAGTGGTGATAGAACATATAAACCAGATACCATTTTTTGTTGAATAAGAGCTAATCTCTCGCGAGACATACTAAATTGAAGATTCTCCGTCAAATCTTTATAGATAAAGTCAATATCAGCAGACAGCTGCACAAGTGAACATTCTACTGTACTATAATATCTTGTATTAAGAGTGGTATGGTAAGGAAGAAACATAAAAGAAGAACTATGAATAGAAACGAGACTACTCTTATAATGTATGCTTACTCCAATCATAATCAGCCTATAATTGTACATTAATTGCATATAAAACGTTAGGAACTATACCGATCGCTAGAAAGAAAGCAACAATCAAATTTAAACCTACAGCCTTAACTACATGGCCGCTAGCAGGGATTGTTATCTTTACAAAAGGTTGCTCATTCCTAAAGGCTGACTCCACCGATGTAGAAACATCGTTTGTTTCAACAAAACCAACCCTATGAAAGCCTGGCACATAATAATTCATATTCAAAAATTGATCATACGACTCCATAGATGCGAACACGTGCCATCATTGGCTGTGGCTGAATCAAGCACAAACCCGTACCACACTCTACAACCAATGCCCAAGCTGACCAAAATCAAGGAACGCCCATACATACTGTCATAATGAGTAATTACCTCCACCAAGATTTTACTTCACTTTTCGGTGATCAAACCACGCAAACCGGCATCGAAACTGATATAAAGAAACAAGAAGAACTTAAAAATAGGTCTTCTATTATATGATAAACCAAGTGAATTAGTTAAAAAAGAAAACCTATCAAAGGATTCAAGGAACTTCAATTCTTGAAGTAAGAACTCAGACTGACCAGGAAGAAAGTGAAAACCAAACCCTATACGAATGTCATACGACTTGAATGATGATTCTTCGAGAAAATGGCTAGGGAGCTCTATAAAAGGAACTTGTAGGTGATCAATAATATACTGGCTCCAAAGTGAATGTGTCCAACTTTGTAATAAAAGATCAGAGATACCAAGATAACCATAAGACAGAGGTTGACACATAGAAGAAGATGAAGACGAAGGTAGCACTAGACTCATAGAAGATGATGATGGTTGGACCATACTCGTAGAAGACGAAGAACAACCAGTGTCCTCATCCAAAGTTAGTTCATCAATCTCATTACAAAGAGCAAACATTTGAAGGTTATCTATCTCACTTAATAGATTATGTAATGATATTTTATCCATGTTCCTTATCATTCTTTTTTGTAGAGTAAATACTAGGGATTTTCCAGCATCCTTATGGAAAGGAATTCCTGCTCATATGTTTCGGCGTACCAGCTCATATGGAAAGACATTCCTGATTCTATGGCTAGGCGATCCAGATCCTATGGCTTTCCTGATCATATGTGTCACGCCCCGACCCGACCCCGCAAAAGGCCAAGCCCGGACCCGACACACGGACGGAGTCTCCTCTGTACCGCGGACGATCCGAAAACCCTAAAATCAATATAACACTTGCAAAAGCCATATAATAATCAAAACAAGCCAACTTTCTTTAAAAACATACATTTCTTATTATCCAACTTCCCAAACCAAAAATGATATGCATACTACACAAGTATTTATTCCACTAATCAATTCCATTAGCATGCATTTTCTTACTAGTCACAAGAGTGTAAGTTACAACTTTACATTCTTTCAACTTATACAACATAAGACCGTAGAGGCCTCAAACTAGAAAATACATACAAAGCTACAAGCCTCAAAACTAAGCGACCTCCACGCATTATACATAACAAGCAAGGTTCGCACAAAATCTGGTAACCAACCACCAGCAAAGCAGAGAAGTGCTATCACGGAAACACCCCCACCCCCTCCTCCTCCTCTATTACCTCGAGAGGGTCTGCTTCAACTACTCCTGTAAAAACATAGTATAGAGAGGAATGAGCAAAAACTATTGCTCAGCGAGGACAATTGGTCTCAAGGACGGAGATGAGAGGAGTATACAATGCAATTAGCCAAGAAATACATACAAATCATATAAAGATACAACCAAAGCCAACAATAAAGCAAGACAGGTATTTAAAGCTGCAAACACTCATTCAAAGGATACGATATTCTTTTCACGAGCAACTTTCAAACACAAATTCGATGACGACGCGCCGGCCCAAACCACCTTATAACACCAGTTTGGAATACCCCGGAAGTATCCATCAACCTACGACACAAATCTCCCTGGGAAGCAACCCAAGCGAGAAAGGGAATAGTAGCAGAGCTAGAGCAACCAACACTGGCAACCCGAGGCTACCCAGAGAGGCCCATCACTCACGCGCGAGACACTATGCAATGCAAGACTCGATACAAGGCGATAAACAAGCGATAAAGCCACACGTGGGAGAATAACAAAGTAGGTTACTCTCGCACGCAATAGCAGCAATTGATAAGCATTTCAATCCAAATCAATTCAAACAAGTATTTCAAGCAACCCTAAGCATTCTATAGGCATAAAGTCAAGAAAACACACAAAAACACAAATCGGCCCCAACTATCAAAACACTACCATTTCCAAACGAGCCACGAGTTCTGGAAACCGACTTCGCCAATCCTCCTAGGTCACCATAAGGCACGTCTAAGGACCCCGAAACCTTACTTTACCCTAGAACTCGCGCAAAGCCCCGATTTCCCCCTTTCTCATTTGAACTACAACTATACCAACCAAACACCCAACCATCGCCATAATCGCACCAAAAGTGCTTCCATGGCCTCCCGATACAATGCCAACATGCAAAACGAGAAAACGCTAAAGTCGACCTAAATGACCCCGACTTTCCCAAAGGCATAATTCTCATTTTTTCCACTACGCAACCCAAACAAACCATGCATTTAGGCATTCTAGCATACCTAGCACATTTCTACATCAACGGAAAGCATAACAGCGCAACTTCAACATTTCAAGGTTTTACTATTCACAAAACACTATTCAATTGACAATTTAATTTGCAATCACAACATTTAACCGCAGAAAATGTTAAAAAGCTATAAATACACGTTCTACAATTGCCAAGGAACATTCTAGAAGCATCAAATCGCTTTAAACAACAATCTACGGACAAATCTCAAAATTGACAAAGTTAACATACATAACGTTTAAATGCGCAAATAACATGCTTCCCTCACCTCAGGTACTCCTAGTCGCTAGGAAAACAACGCTAGTTGCCTCAGAAATTACCCTGCACGAGCTCACGCAAAGATTGAACGATTGAAAGGTTGAAATCTTTTTTTTCCCTCTCTTGGAACTCACGGCCCTCTCTCTCTGTTTCAGCTGCTGTTTTTTTTTAAATTTTGCTATGTTAAAAGCTTATTTAAGTGCTAAGTGGTCAAAGGGTCAAAGGTCTAGCTCAAACAACTTAAAACTTGGTCAAAGGCCCTATTTTTGTGCATTTTTAAGCTCAAGAACTAACACCAATTAAATTTTCAGCTAGCATCAATTAAAATATAAAATTTAAGTCATCTAAATATAGTTTCACTATTTGCTGAGGACTAGAAATCGTTCTCTAGCTATCACTCCTTAAATGCAATGTACGTTGCGATAGCGAGAAAGTAACAGTTAATTCACAAAGAATTTAAGGAAATATAATTTTCAAAATAATAAACAAGGAATTTGACATTCCGGGCTCGGGTATTACACCCTCTCTCCCTTAAAACAATTGCGCCCACGTAATTCCTACCTGGTCAACAAACAACTCCGGATACTGATCCCGAACCTGGTCCTCTCTTTCCCAAGTTGCTTCCTCAAACCCATGATGATTCCATAGAACCTTTACTAACGGAATACTCTTTCTGCGAAGCTCCTGAACTTTCCGATCCACAATTCTAATCGGTTTCTCTACATAAGACAACTTTTCTTCAATCTGCAAAGGCTCTGGTTCAAGTACATGTGAAGGGTCTGGATGGTACTTCTTCAACATAGACACATGGAACACATCGTTCAGTCTCGACAAGCTCGAAGGCAAAGCTAATCGATAAGCCAAAGGACTTACCTTTTCGGTGATCTCATACGGACCCACATACCTGGGACTAAGCTTCCCGCTCTTACCGTGCCGAATCAATCCCTTCCGTGGAGAAATCTTAAGAAACACCCAATCTCCCAAATCAAACTCAAGATCCCGACGGTGCTTATCCGCATAACTCTTCTGACGACTCTGAGCTGTAAGCATACGCTGGCGAATAAGGTGAACATTATCTACCATCTTAATCATCTCAGGTAACACAGTCGGATCAACTGTTCTCATCTCTCCAACCTCTTCCCAATATAATAGGGATCTGTATTTCCGACCATACAACGCCTCGTAGGGAGCCATACCTATAGTAGATTGATAACTATTGTTGTAGGCGAACTCCGCTAAAGGAAAAAACTTCTCCCAATTCTTCCCAAAGTCTAGCACACATGCCCGAAACATGTATTCCAAGATCCTGATGGTTTTCTCAGACTGGCCATCAGTTTGTGGATGATATGCAGTACTGAAGCTCAACTTAGTTCCCATGTCCTCTTGCAACTTCTGCCAAAAATGAGATCTGAATCTGGGATCTCTATCTGACACTATACTCTGTGGCACACCATGCAATCTCACAATATTAGCAACATAAAGTTCAGCTAACTTATCAAGGCTATCTTGTTTGTTCACGGGAATAAAATGTGTAACTTTAGTCAAGCGGTCCACAACAACCCAAATAGAATCATATCCTCTCGGAGATCTAGGAAGATCGGTCACAAGGTCCATTGTTATATGCACCCACTTCCATTGCAGAATCGACAACGGCTGTAGAAGTCCGGCTGGCCTCTGATGCTCAACTTTAACCCTCTGACAAGTCAAACATCTGGATACATACCCAGCAATCTCCCTCTTCATATTGTTCCACCACAAGGCTTGCTTCAAATCTCTATACATCTTTGTACTGCCCGGGTGAATCGTGTACCTCGAATTATGTGCCTCGGACAGGATCTCATTCTTCAAAGTCGGATCATCAGGAACACATACTCTATCCCTGAATCTGAAGATGCCATCTGCATGTAATTTAAACTCCGACTCTCCCCCTTTTGACTTTTCTTGGATCTTCAAGATGTGAGGATCAGTCTTCTGAGCCTCTCTGATCTGTGCTAGCAACCCTGACTGAATCTGTAAACTAGCAAATTGAATCCCTACCTCAGTAGCTTCTGGTTTCCATGAACAAATTTCTTCCAAAGTCTCCTAATCCTTGATAATCAAGCTTGCAATAGTAGCCTTTCGGCTCAAAGCATCAGCAACAACATTTGCCTTACCTGGCACATAGTTAATAGAACAGTTGTAACCACCCAATAGCTCTAGCCATCTCCGCTGCCTCATATTCAGATCCTTCTGTGAAAACAAATACTTGAGACTCTTGTGGTCAGTAAAAATTTCAAATCTGCAACCCCACAAGTAATGACGCCACTTCTTCAAAGCAAACACAACTGCAGCTAACTCCAGATCATGTGTAGGGTAATTGACTTCATAAGGTTTCAACTTCCTAGAAGCATAAGCAATCACCTTACCATTCTGCATTAAAACACAGCCCAAACCTTCTTTAGATGCATCACTGTAGACAACGAAGTTCTCTGTTCCCTCAGGTAAAGCTAGTATAGGAGCTGTAGTTAGTCTCTTCTTCAATTCTTGGAAATTGGATTCACACTTGGCATCCCAATTGTAAGCAACTTTCTTCCGAGTCAACTGGCTCAAAGGTCCAGAAATTTTGGAGAAGTCTTTAACAAATCTCCGGTAGTAACCTTCCAATCCAAGAAAACTTCGAATCTCTGACACCATCTCAGGTCTCTTCCAAGATGAAACAACTTCAATCTTAGCTGGGTCCACTGAAATTCCTCGGTCTGAAATGATATGGCCTAGAAAAGATATCTGATTCAACCAGAACTCGCACTTGCTGAATTTAGCAAAAAGCTTGTTTTCCTGCAAAGTCTGTAGCACAATCTTCAAGTGTTGCTCATGTTCAGCCTCGTTCTTCAAATACACTAAAATGTCGTCAATAAAGATCACAACAAACTGATCAAGGTAAGGTCGAAAAACCCTCTGCATCAAGTCCATGAATGCGGCTGGTGCATTCGTCAATCCAAACGGCAACACAACAAATTCATAGTGGCCATATCTAGTCCTGAAAGTCGTCTTCGGTATATCGTCACTCCGAATTCTAAGTTGATAGTAACCCTGCCTTAAGTCAAATTTGGAGTAAACACTCGCACCCTGCAACTAGTCAAACAATTCTTCAATCAACGGCAAGGGGTATTTGTTCTTAATCATGACTTGATTAAGTCCCCTGTAATCAATACATAACCGTAGCGTGCCGTCTTTCTTTCTCACAAACAACACAGGCGCACCCCACGGCGAAGAACTAGGTTGTATAAACCCTTTCTCAAGCAAATTCTGAAGCTGAATTTTTAACTCCTGAAGTTCAGCCGATGCCATTCTATAAGGACTCCTAGAAATTGGCGCAGTGCCTGGCACCAGATCAATCACGAACTCAATCTCCCTATCCGGTGGTAAACCCGGTAATTCCTCGGGAAATACACCAGGGAAGTCTCTAACAATCGGAACCTCATTCAAACTCAACTTATCAGTAGGCTGATTGATCAAATAGGCTAAGTAAGCTTCACAACCCCTATTCAACAACTTAGAAGTCTTGATTGCTGATAAAAGTGGAATTCGGGCAGCCCTGCAGTTCCCAACAATCTCTAGTACCGGTAGGTCAGGAACCTGAAGATAAACAACCTTTGTTCTACAATCCAACTGAGCATAATACTTTCCCAACCAGTCCATTCCCAAAATGATTTCAAAGTCACGGAATGGCAATATAATTAAATCAGCAGGAAATTTACGGTTCTCAATACATATATCACAAGATTTGCAAATAGACTCAGTAACAAATTTTGCACCCAAAGGAGTACTAACTTCAACTTCATGTGGCAATTTATCAATGCAAACATTCACAGATCGTGCACATGCAGGAGTTATAAACGAATGTGTAGCTTCGGGATCAATCAAAACTTTAACTCGCTGAGTATTGAGAAGAAAGGTACCTTCCACAATAGTTGTAGTATCGGGCAGCTCCTCTGCATCTAGTGCAAAGACCCTAGCCTGAACTCTCTGTGCTGGACGTGCACCTGCAGCCCTATTCTGAACACCTTGGCCTCCACCACGACCCTGAACATTATTATACTTAGGGCAATCTCTCACCCTATGGTCATTACTGCCACAACCCGTACATTTACCACTCTTCCTCCAGCAGTTAGCCTCAATACGCCCTGATCGATTACAATAATTACACTGCTGGTTTTGCCTAACTGCAGTGTTTCTTGTAGGTGCTGGGGGTCTGGGAGTAGTAGGAACTGTACGTCCCTGCTGGGGTCTTGTCACAGCTGGCCTAGCCTGAATCTGCTGCTGTGGCTGATACGGACGCTGCTGAGGAACCTGTGTAGAAGCCTGATATTGCCTCGGCTGACTCTGGCTGCTATGGCCCAAATATTGCTTCTTACTCGGCTGACTGCTCTCAGCTAACATCTCAGCCTTCTGTTTCTCAAACTTCGAGGCTGCCTGAAATGCCTCGGGAAAAGTAGTGTAGGTCTGCCCAGTCAAATGCAACTGAATGTCCATTCTCAGCCCACGGACAAACCTATGTATCATCCTCCTAGCCGGCCGTACCAACTCGGGCATATACCTCGACAGGCTAACAAACCTAGCCTCGTACTGTGCAACAATCATATTTCCCTATTTCAGGGCCACAAACTCATCTTCCTTCCTTTCCATAGCCATCTCGGGAATATACTTAACCCGAAACTCACTTAAAAAATCATCCCATAAATGTGGAACATCCTCACAATCCCACCTCAATGTGACAGTATTCCACCACTGCTCTGCATCACCCTCAAATAAGAATGACGCATAATATATTCTTGCTTCATCGGTGTACCTCAACGCGGTGAAAATTTTCTCGACACGGTTAATCCAACTCTCGGCCGCCTCATCATCCGACTCTCCGAAGAATTTTCCCGGCTCATGGCTCACAAGATTCTCTAACTGAATATTCTCAACTTTGTACCGCTGGCCACCAGGATTAGCTTGATTTCCTTGGGGATTATTCCTGTCCTGCCTTTATTCATGCAGCACCTGTGTAATCCGGTCTACTGCAGTAGTCATAGTAGCCATAAACTGCTCAGGCAACGGCTGCTGACCCTGTTCTGCTGCCTCTTCATCTGATCCTATACCTTGAGTACCACGACGTGGCGGCATAGTGGCAATTCACAATAGCTGGCAACATTTAAAAGCAGTTTATAGACAGAAATATAGCACATAAGATTAGATAACACTCAAGTCAATAACAATCCAATATTCTATCACACAATTCACATAAGACAAGTTCAACTTGCCAAACTATTTCACTTAAACACATAAACACTCCAAGTTCACAAAGTCATACTATATCATTTTCTTTTCACTTAGCAATCATACATAAACACTTTAGCATTTTAGAGCTTTACCCCACAGATCGAGAAACATATCTCGGCTCATGCAAGACTATCATGCTCTGATACCACCTAAAGATGTCACGCCCCGGCCCGACCCCGCAAAAGGCTAAGCCCGGACCCGACACACGGACGGAGTCTCCTCTATACCGCGGACGATCCGAAAACCCTAAAATCAATATAACACTTGCGAAAGCCATATAATAATCAAAACAAGCCAACTTTCTTTAAAAACATACATTTCTTATTATCCAACTTTCCAAACCAAAAATGATATGCATACAACACAAGTATTTATGCCACTAAACAATTCCATTTGCATGCAATTTCTTACTAGTCACAAGAGTGTAAGGTACAACTTTACATTCTTTCTACATATACAACATAACACCCTAGAGGCCTCAAACTAGAAAATACAAGGCTACAATCCTCAAAATTAAGCGACCTCCACGCAATATATATAACAAGCAATGTTCGCACAAAATCTCGTAACCAACCACCAGCAAAGCAGAGAAGGGCTATCACGGAAAGTCCTCCACCTACTCCTTCTCATTTATTACCTCGAGTGGGTCTGCTTCAACTACTCTTGTAAAAACATAGTATAGAGAGGAATGAGCAAAAGCTATTGCTCAGCGAGGGCACTTGGACTCAAGGACGGAGATGAGAGGAGTATGCAATGCAATTAGCCAAGCAATACATACAAATCATATAAAGATACAACCAAAGCCAACAATAAAGCAAGGCAAGTATTTAAAGCTGCAAACACTCATTCAAAGGATACGATACTCTTTTCATGAGCAACTTTCAAACACAAATTCGATGATGGTGCGCCGGCCCAAACCACCTTATCATACCAGTTTGGAATACCCTGGAAGTATCCATCAACCTACGACCCAAATCTCCCTGGGAGGCAACCCAAGCGAGAAGAGGGAATAGCAGCGGAGCTAGAGCAACCAACACTGGCAACCCGAGGCTACCCAGAGAGGCCCATCACTCACGCGCGAGACACTATGCAATGCAAGACTCGATACAAGGCGATAAACAAGCGATAAAGCCACATGTGAGAGAATAACAAAGTAGGTTACTCTCGCACGCAATAGCAGTAATTGATAAGCATTTCAATCCAAATCAATTCAAACAAGTATTTCAAGCAACCCTAAGCATTCTATAGGCATAAAGTCAAGAAAACACACAAAAACACAAATCGGCCCCAACTATCAAAACACTACCATTTCCAAACGAGCCACGAGTTCTGGAAACCGACTTCGCCAACCCTCCTAGGTCACCATAAGGCACGTCTAAAGACCCCGAAACCTTACTTTACCCTAGAACTCGCGCAAAGCCCCGATTTCCCCCTTTCTCGTTTGAACTACAACTATAACAACCAAACACCCAACCAACGCCATAATCGTACCAAAAGTGCTTCCATGGCCTCCCGATACAATGCCAACACGCAAAACGAGAAAATGCTAAAGTCGACCTAAACGACCCCGACTTTCCCAAAGGCATAATTCTCATTTTTTCCACTACGCAACCCAAACAAACCATGCATTTAGGCATTCTAGCATACCTAGCACATTTCTACATCAACGAAAAGCATAACAGCGCAACTTCAACATTTCAAGGTTTTACTATTCATAAAACACTATTCAATTGACAATTTAATTTGCAATCACAACATTTAACCGCAGAAAATGTTAAAAAGCTATAAATACACGTTCTACAATTGCCAAGGAACATTCTAGAAGCATCAAATCGCTTTAAACAACAATCTACGGACAAATCTCAAAATTGACAAAGTTAACATACATAACGTTTAAATGCGCAAATAACATGCTTCCCTCACCTCAGGTACTCCTAGTCGCTAGGAAAACAACGCTAGTTGCCTCAGAAATTACCCTGCACGAGCTCACGCAAAGATTGAACGATTGAAAGGTTGAAATCTTTTTTTTTCTCTCTTGGAACTCACGGCCCTCTCTCTCTGTTTCAGCTGCTATTTTTTTTATTTTCCTAAGTTAAAAGCTTATTTAAGTGCTAAGTGGTCAAAGGGTCAAAGGTCTAGGTCAAACAACTTAAAACTTGGTCAAAGGCCCTATTTTTGTGCATTTTTAAGCTCAAGAACTAACACCAATTAAATTTTCAGCTAGCATCAATTAAAATATAAAATTTAAGTCATCTAAATACTAGTTTCACTATTTGCTGAGGACTAGAAATCGTTCTCTAGCTATCGCTCCTTAAATGCAATGCACGTTGCGACAGCCAGAAAGTAACAGTTAATTCACAAAGAATTTAAGGAAATATAATTTTCAAAATAATAAACAAGGAATTTCACATTCCGGGCTCGGGTATCACAATATGTATGGGCGATCATTCTCATAAGGATAATATATTATGGTGTCGCAACCCTGGTGAACCCATTAATCTTCTTTTATACTTTGACTCTTGAATAGAGAGGAACTCGGGGTCTCACATCCGAATACATATAGCAGGAGAATGGCATAGAATAGAGATTGTAGTAATGTTAGTCTCTATCCCTGGGATTTTCCTAATGGTACCATTACCCAAGTGATAAAAGGACTAATGTATCCCCCTAGCTTAGTTAATAGATAATGACATCGGTATTTACTCTAAAGGGTGCCAATAGATAGTAGGGACTTTTTGTACAAGATGGGTTTGCGTACTATGACTCAAACCATTCAGGAGTGACCTGGTTTTTTGCTGGTCCCTTGTATTTTAGTACATTGCTTCCATCTATTGTGATGTAGAAATAGGATTTCGGTGCAAAAAAAGTAGCATTTCATGACTTTGTCCTCTAGCTTAAACTTACCTAAGATAGAAGAAGAAACCATTTCAGTAGGTAGTGGCTGGCCAACCATAATGGAATCTGTGTCCGTGTAGTAGCTGTCATCTCTTGAGATATAAGGGTACATATAGATCCTAGCACAAGTAGTGATCGCAGCAACTAGTTGGACAGTTGAGTTCTTCGGTGGGTTCCAATAATCTAGGGTAGTCTTGGTATTTCTATGGTAGGTAACGACGTATTTGTTCTCTCTAAGCATCTCACCGAATATTAAGTCACTATGCCTGATCAAATGTTTGTATCGATCTTTATCTCAGACCTCGGTTATCGTGCTTTTAGGGTTAATGCCAAATCTACTGTATAGCGAATTCATAAGGATCTTGTACACATAGGCCATGCATCATTACCTTCTTTCCTTACCTCTAACCTGATCTCAAAGAGTGAGCTAACAAATTCCCTAAATGAGTTTTCCTTCCTCTCAAAGAGGTAGCCTGAGATTGGGAGCACAGTGTAGCCTAGGCCTCTTGCATACTTTAACTTCTCGCTATAGTAGACTCCAACAAATTCCCCGGTTGGAAAGATGAGAGTCTTATTCTTCTTTCGATAGGATTGAAAGGGCTTCTTGATAGTCTTCGGACATACCATATATGCCTCAATAAAGCCACACATCTTGTCTAAATCATGATCTTCTAAATTACCATGCTAGACAGGCTTACCTCTAGGCATTGAAAATTCCTTCATTACAAGGGATAGAGAGAGTTTACATCATAGTAGTATAGGTCCTCGCCCTATGGCTTGTATATATATATATGACCACCATAGTAGGCACGCCTTATAAAGCTGTCTTCATTCTGGTTTGGGATGTGGATTGGCCAATTAGAAGCATCTTAGTATTTCATACAAAAGATGCTTAGAGCTAGTGAGGAAAGGGTTATCTTGCTTTCTATGTCCACCTTGTACAACTTCCAATATATCTCTTGACCTTTTTTCATTATACCTCCAAGGAGAAGTATGTCCTACTTCATATATTCTAACAAGCATTTTTTCATACTACCCACAGTGGACTCTGTCACATCTTCATATGGGATATAACCTTTCGGGCCTAGACCCCTAGATTTTTAGCTAGGGCGCTAAGTTTTCCAGGGAGTAGATTCAAGGAGTCTTTGAAGCGGAATAACAGCTTCTTACCAGAATAGACAGCTAATTCATAAACCATACGGTTCTACATAAGTGGTTTTAGCTTGTAGCTCTTGTGATGAGATGATAGGTGCTTAAGTAAGAAATTCCATCGAATCTAGATAAGTTATGGAAGTAAATAGTTAAAGGTTCTTGTTCTTGTTCTTGTCTGACAATCGCTGAGATCCTTAATACCAAGTCATAAAGTACCTTTGTACTCATTTCTTCAAAGGAATCCAAGATTATAGAGTAGTGTTCACTAAAGTAGGTATCAATCATAAGATCATTGATCTGTTCACCAGGACGAACCATCAAGAGACCTGCAGTATAAGGATGATGAATGCCATCTTTCTGTAACGGTAAAGTCTCAATATCGGCAACTATGAATGGTTTTAGCTTAGTACGAGATGGCTTGAGTGTTGTGATATGGGTTGGATAGCTATGCTTACGATTTCGGATCACTCTAGCTGTTATTGGCTTGATCTCACTCAATCCGCCTTGAATGATTGATCTAAGTGAGCTTTCTTTCTCCTCTGAAGGTAGGGCAGGTATATCCATCTTTTTGCCTTCCATATAGACTCGGATCATGAGTTGAAGAACATTATCTCCGGCATAGATTTCTTTATATATAGTAATATATCGATATATATGAGCATAGAGCGTTAATGAGATATCCACTCCGCAAGATCGCCTCATGGTATATAAAATTGTGAACTTAGCGTAACCAGATAAGAATGGGTAAGCAAACAGAATTAAGAGATCCATGGTTGCAAGACTGAGTAGGTCTATATCGTTAACAAGAGGGTAAGGCTCGTTGAAGTGATGTGAAGCTATGATTAACCAAGCATGCAGATCTAGCCATTTTGTTCGTTCCATCTTTTGATACAAGTGATTCAATAATAGTTCAGTAGTTGTGTTGTCTTTGGTGTATGCCATCATCATCATCATTTTGATAGTGCACGCTATTATTGGTCATTTCCCCCTCTACTAACTTTAACTTGAAGTTCAGCCACTTATTATCATGAGCTAACCAACAATCCCCGGATTTTAAATCACCGCATACAATATGAGTATAGTTCTCGTAAGAGGTCAGTATTACCGAGATCTTTTCTTCCCAAGTTTTCTTCATCTTCTTGCTTATGTTCTCAGGTACATTAGCCTTTAAGTAATAATGAAGAAGATCATTAGAGATTACCTTATGCTCAAAGTCTTGCTCTGTAGGTACTTCAAACTCCCCTTTTTCAATTGGATAAATCAGATTCATATAAATGAACTCGTTGATGATTGAAAGTGGAGGGCCCATGCTACAAAAGACTTTGCTATAAATCCTTGGTATATTATGGCTATATAGAGCAGTAGTTAGAAAGTTGTCGTGCACTGTGTATATAGGCGCTTGTATTTTATGAAGAATATGATCTACTACACTCATTGCAATATATGTATCCCTCTAATGGATGAAGTTTACAAAGGTATAGACTAAAGCCTTCTTATGATCTCTCCTAGAAGTAGGAACTTTGAGACTCACCTGACGCCTCTTCTTAAGAATATTATTATGAATGGTAATATTTTATGTCATCATTATCATATAATCCTCTACTGTGGTAAATTAAGGGACTCTATAGAAAACAGGGCTATTCTGCGAAAATGTGATCCAGCCTATATTGCTGATCAACTGGATCAGGCTTTCCAAGCCCAGATATTTAGTCCTCTAGAACTTAAAGTAGACAGAGGCAACATCAAAGCATTCCTTATCAGTGATGAAGTGAGAGAGATGGTCTTTTATATCACAGGCCGTGCTATTTAAAGTTTTGCCATAGATAATAGGTATAAAGATACATTTGACTAGCTTACGAGTGAGGTGATTGCAAGCTATCGTTGATAGATTCTCATTTTCAAAATCTGCTTTCATGAACACCTTGAGCTCTTCGAGGATTGAAGATTAAACATCTTGGATTTTTCCATCCAGAGATGGGATGAGATTCGTTTTCTTAGCCAAGTTTTCATCCATCAAAAAGTAACTAGAGATGTGATATGCACTCGCTGAGGCATCTTGGATAATAGGAATGCTCGAAAGAAGGTCCCATTTCTTATGGATGAAAGCTCTTAGATTGGCCATGAACTGAAATGGGTGTTTAGCATCCCGACCATTGATAATAATCTTATCATCTAAGATCTTTAAATTCTCATTGCTATCAAAATTCTCATCATTTATACCAAAATGATTTATTGACTAGTTAGTTGCTCAGCTTTTTGCCTCCTCGGCCGAGTCGAAAGACTTGTAATGGAAGGTAACCGCTACAACAAATATTTGATTTTTTATATTCTCAAAGATAGGACTGCAATCAGCAAAGACGTTCAGGCTTCTTGCTAGATCACGCTCGTGGAAATGCAAGACCCCACTGCAGTAGATTCGACCTCGGAAGTCGAGAAAGGCTAGCAATTAAAAATGAAAACCATCCAAGGCAGTAGCTAGCTTGATAATCAATTGCTCAAAATGAGCACGTTGTATGTTCTTAGATAAAGTATTTTACATCTCGTTAAAGCTAAATATATTATTAATAATATTATCCTTCATGTAAAACTCCCTAAGTAAGGGGAATACATCTTTTAGATTCATAGAGGCTAGAAATTTAGGCATGAGATAGCCATATGATAAAAATAAATGCTCATTATTTAGAATCTAATTCAACCAATCACTGCTTATTTTAAAGGCCTGACGCTGCAGCGTGTTCATTACATGATACAGTTTCTCGTAATTACCCTTTTCAAAAATATCTATATTAAAATGATTTATGTTACTGGTACTTAACAGGCGGTAACGATCATACATTTCGCCGGTAGGCTAACTTAAGTAACCCCTAAAGAGTTCAGATGAATTTCTAGGGCTTTGACCTGGAGGGCAGGTACTCGACCAATCTAGAGGTTTGCATACCATAGGTAGGTTGAGCTTGATCGGTAGTAATAAGATATCAAAGTTGCAAACAGCGTAAAGATGTCTTGGAAGATAATAATCTCATTTCTTCTTCTTCACTCGAACTGCCCCGCTTAAATCATTTAATGTGATCAAACCCATTTTTTCCATGATACAACTAGGCAGAACCGAAGGGATACATCAACTCCATTTTAGATCTTTTCCTATCCTTACCAGACATCTGAGCTTTACCATCCTTGGCTTTGGCAAACAGAAGAAAGTGGGATATCAATCCACTATGAACAATAAATAAGAGGCATTTCTTATCTTTCAAACTTCCTACTAGGTTAGTTGAGAACAAAGTGAAAGGAGTGTAGTCAAATGGCTAAGGCATGAGTCTGCTCCACTCCTCTTTGTCCTGCACCAAAGCAGCTTTATATAAGAAAGTGAAAGATCTGATTGTTACAGATGACCAGATCGAGGGAAGGCAGCTGAAGTCGGAGAATGAGGCAGATTATCTCTTTAAGGCAATAAGTTTGTAGCCCTGGGCAATATGGAGATTGAGAATCCTGATCCTAAACCCTTATCTCAGCCTCCTGTTTTGCATTCTCTTACTCAAGTGACCCATTTGTCCCAGACCCCAATCACCTTACAATGCCATCCCCACAACCCCCTAACCCATCAACATCTGAGGCCCATAGTTTGCCAGTTGATGACCTACCTCATCTTAAAGATACCAACATTAACATTGAGTCTGGTATTGGTACCATAAGGGGTAGGATCAGGAGTCCTAGAAGGAACATTACAGGTTTGAATGCAAGAAACTCATGTAAAAATGAGGTTAATAAAGCCAACCGTGCAGGGTTGATGAATTGAGATAGTGTTTAATTTCTCTTTAATCCTTTGATCATGATTAATCAATTCTCTTTGTTGGCATGGAATATTAGAGGTGCAGGCAATGATGAGGCCAAAAGACATGTAGCGGATTTGTGCCGTGAGCATAGACCTGATGTTTTCTTTGTACTGGAAATACATGTACCTTTTGAGAGTGTACGGAGTTCTTGGGAGTGGGGTACGACTCTACCGAGATTATGGATCCTAATGGCTTTTCAAGTGGGATATGGGTACTATGGAAATCTCACCGTCTGCATGTCCATATTCTTTCCTTTATAACCAATGCATCACTTTTATGGTTAATGGGAACAGTTCGAACCCGTGGATGTGCTCTACAGTTTATGCAAGTCCTAGTACTATGATTTGGGAGCAATTGTGGAATCATCTAATGGACTTATCCACTTAGTATAATCAGCCCGGGCTTTCTTTCTTCCTAAATAGCTGTCTGAATTTCAAGACTTCTAGCACTAGATGTCCTGCCTTTGTTGGCGAATGTGGAATCTTCTCACTCAGAGTAAGGTATGTAAACCCCTACCTGATCGATTGAATCGACTGAGATTATTAGTATCACATTCCTACACTAGTATACAGAACAACCACTGCACTGACTAGGCTTATAGCCATAGATTACCCTACACTTGTTCTACGGAACTAGACTAGTCTAGTCTTTCTTCTCTAGCCAGCAAGAACGCGAAGCTAAAGCTTCTCCTGGTCCTGATATGCTTGGACCTTAAGATCAGTATTTCTCAAGCATGATAAAGGGAAGAAATAGGAATGGAAGAAAGAGATTGGTTGATGACTTATCTATTCCAATACTTTTTTACAACAAGCCTTGATCAGGACGATAAGTGAGTGGGGGATCTAGGTGCATGCATCCAAGCAGCAAGAGCTACTTCTCGCATTTTGGATTCTTTACTTACTTATCTTGGATGTTAATAATAGATCGCTTTTTGTGGCATGTCATTGTCATTTGCCTAGTGAACGAAATGAAGTGGTAAATCGCTACATGTAACCTCTGGTTTTCAAAGAAGCTTCTGTTCTGGTTCCCTCGCCCTGAATGACTTGTCTTTCTTGTCCAACCGGTAAGCGAGATAGGGCTTGTTACCCCGGTCCTTGGATTGGATATTAACTTACAGGTAAGACTAAGCAGACCATGAGTAGTTGGCTGGCTAGATATAGGATCATGGATGAAATATTTCGACCGTAAGTCGTACTTTCGGGGTCACCAATGGCTTTCTAGGGTTACATTCAGATTGATGAGATACCTTGGGAATAGACCAACAGCTCTTAAAAAGATCAAAATAGAAAGATCCATCAATCGATGGCTGCCACTGCTTGTGGTCATACTCCATCGCTAGAGCACCAACTTTTTGATTTCAAATAAAGGTTTCTCTGGGTTAAAGAGCCGAAACACGTTGCGTTATTAACAAGAATTTTCATTTTTCCCGAGTGGATTCTCTTATCTTCAATTACTTGTAACAAAAAGAATTGACGTGCTCATTTATGCTCCTCGACCTTTGAGAGAGTCCAAGCAACTACCCGGGAATCTCCCACTTGCCTTAACGAGTAGCTATTTTTTTCTCGTCTTTTATTCCTCCTTGCCTTCTTCTTAGGAATCCTCCCAAATAACGAGTTGAGCAGCAATGTGGGGACGAGGATGCTTTTTTTAATCAACCAACGTCAGGACCTGCAACAGAGTCCTACCATATTATGGGAGAGCACCAAACTTGCTTGTTGACACGTGAGGGGAAATAGGAGTCTGAGGTGGCAAGATTTACCACGTTAGCCTTATGGTAGTGAAGTTGGTCCCACTACTCCTTCGAGTGCCTTTTGCACTTAGCGTTGGAAAGAGGTGCTTCTACAGCGAAGGTGCTAAAACCTAAAACTAGGCGAACTTACTTTGGAAACTTAAACGAATCAATTCCTACTTGACCCATTCTTCTAAATGCGCTAGCATCATCGAATACGACAATAGAGATTCTTCCAACTTCGCTCTCGGGGGCATGGACTATTGAATTCCAACTTAGAGCTCATTCTACGCTAAACTACTGTATGCCTATTTGGAGCTTTTCACAGTCAAAGTCGAACGTTTGTTGATGGCAACATCGGCAAGTGTTATATAAGACTTTAAGCGCACCTGAACTACCCATATTCTATGTAGTTACGGGGTTGCACTCAATAGTCAATCAATTCCTTTTCCGTAGGTTGATGCTTTGTATTGCACGCTTGTTATATTTGTTTATATAGTCTAGTGTGTGAAGTCTAACTGATGGAAAGCGCCTATGAAGTAATTCCAAGAAAGAGGTCGTTCACGCCAAGGTCTGAAGGAGATGTAGTTTCTTGTACTTTTCTTTGATTCGTCGAGATTGCGCTGGTGTTCCGTGTACCTTAGTACAAGATCAAAAAGAACGCATTGGATAAATGCCCGAGCATTGAGAATGAGGGACGCTTTCAAAGGCAAAAGGCCATGGGGAGATACCGTCTGTGATCCATGGATCTCCGATCAGGAAATCGTATCCAAGCTTCGTGACTAGTGTGAAACCTCACTTTTTTATCTTATCTCGTTTTGCGTACTTTATCTCGTTTTGCGTGAATTAACATGTCTATGTGCTATGTGACTTAGAATGTGGTAATTTTGATATCAATACTCCTAGAACATGCTAAATGTGCATTCATGAAATTTTCATCAAAAACCAAGTCACAAAAGTTATCGTCGATTTTCAGTGAATAGTATTTTCAAAACACGTCCACTAAAATTTTGAAACTAGTCTTTTTAACCCTTCTAGACCTAGTCCACGGACTTTAATAGACCTGTGCTTAATTAAAACGGTTTTAAAATCGGCTTAAGAATTTATTAGGATTTTTACACCGACTTTTGCAAAAATCGAGTTTTTAGCCGACTCGGGTGAGATTGTTCGATTGTAAAACTTCTTGTCACCTAAAAATAACCTACTTGAGCTATCTTGGGTGTTGAATAATTTTTATGAATTTTGGTGATCAATAAAATGCATTTAAAGTCAAGAAAACACTAAAAATACTAAAGTTTCAACTTTGACTTTCATTTAACTTGTTGACTTTCATGCATATATCACCAACACACAATCACAAAGCACAAAACACCCACAATTTCACAAACATTGCCGAGAGGAAGAAGAGAGAAAAGAGAAAAGAGTTTTCAAGGTTTTCAAAGATGGTGCCAATTTCACCCCCAGTTTTTGTTCGTAGAACTTCGTGCCGAGTTGGATTCTGCTTTTTGGGCACGCATTGCACGCATTCCTAGGCTTTTATCGCATCAAAGGTGAGAGAAAAATTTTGGATCTCCAAACTCATTTTTATGTTTTTGCTCATAACTGCATTTTGAACCGTTAGAATGTTAATCTGATGTTAGATTATTGCTCCATGCATGCTAGGGATCGTTTATGTGTATTACTACTAGATTTGAGCCATTGTAGCAAAATTATTTATTTTCGGGTATTTAAAGTTGATAGAATGGCTTTTTGAGGATTATTTTGAGTTGTTGTGGTTGGAATCAATTGCCGTCAATTTCTTAAAATTTGTTAATTACGTGGTACCGCCGTTATAATGCCGAATTTTTGATTGCAATGTTTGGGTGAAAATTCGGAAATTTCAGCCTAGGTGCCTTGAGGTTTTAGGGTTGTTGGGCTTGATTTTGAGGTGTCTTGGTTGGTTTCAGAGAAGGCTAATGTAATTGATCGAATGGGTGAGTGTTTGAAACTGATTTGGAGTTGTTTGGATTAGTAGAATGTAAGATATGATTATTTGAAGTTTAGGTATTCTTTCTTTAAATTATTGAATTGAGCCTTAGTTGATCGGGTATGGTTTGAGTGTTTGAATTGTGAGTTGGTGATCGGTAAACAAGGGTTTGATTGTGTGTTTAATGCATGTTCGGTTGGATGGCCTACTTTGTCATCTAACTTAGTTATTTGTTGTTAAATTGATTATTGATGCTATTATGATGATAATATGATTATTGATGATGATTGATGATTATTGATTGATGATTGATGCCGGGAGGTAGGCAGTTCTGCTAGACTATCCTCCTGTGAATGATTGATGTTTATTATTATTGTTGAGTCTTTGGTATGTGTGTGCCACCTCTCGGGCAGCATCGGGCTATCGGGTTGATAACGGTATGACTACCAGAGACTGCCTCCAGCTCGCATGACGGAGGTGTCATGGAGGGAGAGGTTATTGGGGTACCTCGGGTGCGTGAGTTTATGGGAGTCACAAGAAGGCTGTTATGATCGTGATGGTGATTGGAGCTATACCAACTAGTGTATCCTTTATTGAATGGTCATTATAGATTATGTGATGATAGTATTATTGATGTTATTGTGTGTTTACTTGCTCAAAGGATTAAATCCAAGGAGCATAGTGAATACTGTAGAGATCTATCAGATCCTCGCTGGGCTTATTTTATATAAGCTCACTCTCTATTATTGCATGCTTTCAGGTGTTCTTTCGCAAGATTACGGGTACGTGCCTCATGAAGAGGAGAATGTGGAAAATGTGCCTTACGTGGATGAGTCTTATGTTCCGGAGTCTTATCCTTGATGTTGTATTGTTTTACAATCTTGTAAATTAACTTAGTAGACTTTTATATGCTTTGTAGTTTATAATGTATAAGATGTTGAAAAGATAATGAATTAGTTATTGCTGTCTTAGTAGCCTTCCTTTTGTGTATGATTAGGTTGCTAGATTGGCTCAATATGATTTTGTAATGTATATTAAGGTTCATGTTTTACGTTGGAACGGAGGCATATAAGTCTTATCCTTCATGTTTTGTTTGTGGAGATGATGTATGATGTTCTATTGAGGTTGGTTTAGAGCCTCGGTATCCTATTTACTGTCGTTATACTGCTGAAGTTCCATTGCATCCTGACTGATTATAGGAGGGGTCGAGTTGGGGCGTGACATTTAAGTGGTATCAGAGCGCATGTTAGTTGTCAGCTAGGGTATTTTCGGAATGTGGGTAATGGTCTTAGCATGAAAGTATGTATGAAAAGAAAGAAAAGTGATCTATGTATTAATATGATTAAATGATTAAGTGATTAAGTGATTATGTGATTTAGTGCTTATGTGATTATGTGATCAATTTGTTTATGTGTTTTATATGACTTTGTTGTTTATGTGCTAATAGTTGTTCATAACCTATTTACGTGCTATAACTTGTGCTAACTCTTTGATTAGTAGGATGACGGGCAGACCGAGAACTAGAGGTAGGCCTGAGATGACTGATGAGACTCCTAGTAATGCGGTACCGGGCCGTGATAGGGGTGATGATCGTTTGGGGGCAGCTATGGAGAGGATTGCTGAGTTAGTGGCCGGACAGGCTCAGTTGATAGCAGGGCAGGCTGCCCAGACTCAGGCTTGGCAGGCTCAGTTGTTGAATGTGCAGGGTGAAAACCACGGGCGTGGTACCCTGAAAGAGTTCTTAGGGTATCATCCACCTAGATTTCAGGGGGAGCCGGATGATAGGAAGGCTGAGGCGTGGATTAGCAAGATGGAGAAGATTTATGATCCTCTTGATTATACCGATGAGCAGAAAGTCTCCTTTGCTGTATACTTGTTAGATGATGAGGCAGAAGAATGGTGGCACACAGTAAGGACTAGCTGGGTGACTCAGGGTATTCTGTATGTTTGGGGTACCTTTCTGATGGCTTTTCGGGCAAAGTATGTCCCGAGGATCGCAAGGGAACGGAGAGAGGCAGAGTTTCTAGCCTTAGTGCAGGGAAATGCTTCAGTGGCTTAGTATGAGGCCACCTTTACTCGATTGTCCCGTTATGCACCGGAGTATGTGGCCGATGAGAAGCAGAGGACTCGTAGATTCATGTTGGGGTTGAGGCCCGAGATTCAGGATGTAATGGCTCTGAATCGGTATGAGGTATTCACTGAGGCTTTTGAGGCAACTTCCAGACTAAAGAAGAGCAAGGGGGATCAGCTTGTCTCTAGTCAGCCCATTAAGAGGCCATATCAGCCGCAGTAGCAGCAGAGGATGTATAGGCCTCCCGTACAGCAGGTTGTGTACAGGCCACCAGTTCAGCAGGGTTCTTTAAGGCCACAGGGGCAGCATAGTTATTATCGGCCTCAGTTTCAGCAGGGGTCATATCAGGTTCAGTCCCAGTTCAGGCCAGCCCAGCCCAGTCTCAGGGTCAGTACAGGCCCAGTTTGGTAAGGCCTCAGCAGCAGACTAGTTCAGCTGTTCCTTCAGCTTCTGGTTCATCCAGGGGCAATGTTAATGCATCATCACCGCAGTGTACACACTGCAAGCGCATGAGGCATGTGGAGGTCGATTGCAGGGTGAAAGCAAGGACGTGTTTAGGGTGCGGCAGCAATCAGCACAGGGCGAGGGATTGCCCTAGGTATTCAAGGACTGAGGGTCGGACAGCGATTCAGGGTTATCATGGCCGACCTGCGGCCAGTCCACCTCAGCAGCAGCGGGTTCAGGCTCGGGCCTACACAGTTGACTTAGAGGAGATGCTTAAGGAGACTACAGTTGTGGAATGTAACTTCCTTATACTTGATCAACTTGTTAAAGTGTTGATTGATTCTGGTGCTACGCATTCTTTTCATTACTCCTGCTTGTGTGCAACGTGTTAATTTGGAACCTGAAAGATTGCCTTATGTGGTTGAGATTAGTACCTCTTTGACTGATAAGTATGTGACTGGCCTAATTTGTAAAGATTGTATAATACATGTTAAGGGGCATAATTTTCCTTCGGACCTTATCTTATTTCCTATCCAGGGGTATGATGTTATCTTGGGTATGGATTGGCTTTCTAAGTATGATACCCAGTTGAACTGTAGAACCAAGGTAGTACATTCGTTTGCCAGATCAGCCAGTAGTTGAGGTAGTAGGGAACTGGGGTGCAAAGACGAGTTTTGTTATCTCAACAACTAAAGCCGTTAAGTTGGTGAGCAAGGGGTGTTCGGGTTATCTAGCTTATTTGATCAACAAGCCATATGTTAAGCTACAACTGGAGGAAGTCCCTATTATTCGGGAATATCCTAATGTATTTCTCGAAGAGTTGCCAAGGTTACCGCCAGAGAGATATGTAGAGTTTGTGATTAATCTTGTTCCCGGTACTCAACCTATTTCTAAATCAGCGTACCGGATGGCACCAGCTGAGTTGAAGGAGTTGAAGACTCAGTTACAGGAGTTATTGGAGAAGGGATTCATTCAGCAGAGTTCTTCACCTTGGGGAGCTCCTGTTTTATTTGTGAAGAAGAATGATGGTACCTTGAGATTGTGTATTGATTACCGTGGTTTGAATCAGGTGACCATCAAGAACAAATATCCTTTGCCATTGATTGACGAGTTGTTTGATCAACTTTAGGGAGCCAAAGTCTATTCTAAATTTGATTTGAGGCAGGGGTATTATTAGCTTCGGATTCACACGGAGGATGTTCCGTAGTCTACCTTTAGGACTCGGTACGGGCATTATGAGTTTGTTGTTATGCCCTTTGGATTAACTAATGCACCGGCAGCATTCATGGATCTTATGCTCCGGGTTTTTCAGCGGTATTTAGACCAGTTCGTGGTAATCTTTATTGATGATATCTTGGTCTATTCTAAATCTGAATCGGAGCACGAGCAATATCTACGGCTTGTCTTACAGAAGCTGTAGGAGCATCAGTTGTTTGCCAAGTTCAGCAAATGTGAATTTTGGCTGCAACGCATATCTTTTCTTGGCCATGTTATCACACAGAGTGGTATTTCTGTAGATCCCACTAAGATTGAATCGGTGATGTCTTGGAAAAGGCCAGAGAATGTTTCTAAGGTCCGTAGCTTTCTTGGCTTGGCGGGTTATTACCGTAGGTTTGTAAAGGATTTCTCGAAGATTGCTGGGCCACTTTCTAAGTTGACTCAGAAGCAGACTATCTTCGCTTGGGATGAGAAGTGTGAGAATGGGTTTCAGGAGTTGAAGAGGTTGACTACTGCTCCAGTACTTGCTCTACCAGAGGGGACCGATAATATAGTTATTTACAGCGATGCATCCAATGAGGGCTTGGGATGTGTTCTTATGCAGGATGGTAGAGTTATTGCCTATGCTTCCAAGAAGTTGAAGCCTTATGAGGTGAATTATCCAACTCATGATCTTGAGTTGGCAGCAATTGTCTTCGCACTGAAGAAGTTGCGTCATTATCTATGGGGCAGTAGGTTCAAGATTTTCGCTGATCATAAGAGTCTGAAGTACTTGTTCTCACAGAAGGGGTTGAATATGCACCAGCGGAAGTGGATGGAGCTTCTTGGAGATTATAATTGTTCTATCAATTATCTGCCTGGCAAGGCAAATGTTATAGCAGATGCTCTCAGCCGGAAGACGAGTGTTGCTTATTCGGCTGTCAAGAAATGGGAGATTCTTGTGGAATTCACTTATTGGAGACCGGAGTTGACTCAGGTTGGGGTGATGTGTTCACATCTCCGTATTAAACCTTTATTGCTGTCTCAGACCAGGGAAGCTCAGCAGGTTGATGTTAAACTTCAGAAGATCAAGGATCAGATCACAGATGATCAGTCTGACTTTAAACTGCATGAAGATGGTATTCTTCGGTTTCGGAACAGGGTTTATGTTCCCGATGAACCGGGCTTGAGGCAAGGTATTCTGGAAGAAGCTCATAATTCAAAGTATACTATTCATCTCGGTGGAACCAAGATGTATCGGGATTTGAAGCAACATTACTAGTAGAATAACATTAAGAGGGAGGTTGCTCAGTTTGTATCTAGATGTTTGACTTGTCAGAGGGTGAAAGCCGAGCATCAGCGACCAGCAGGTTTGCTTCAGCCTTTGGCTATACCAGAGTGGAAGTGGGAGCATATTACGATAAATTTTGTCACTGGTTTGCCTAGAACACCGAGGGGTAATGATGCTTTTTGGGTTGTCATGGATTGTTTGACGAAGACAGCTCATTTTATTTTGATGATGATGGGAGATGAGGTTGCAAAGTTGACGGATCTTTATTTGGATCAGATTGTTAGACTTCACGGGATTCCATCTAGTATTGTCTCAGATCAAGATCCCCGATTTACTTCTCGTTTGTGGGAGAAACTTCAGGAGACCTTGGGTACTCAGTTGAACTTCAGTACAGCGTATCATCCACAGACCGACGGTCAATCTGAGCGGACTATTCAGATTTTGGAAGATATGCTTAGGCCTTGTGTTCTGGATTTCGGGAAGAACTAGGAGAAACATCTACCACTTGCCGAGTTTGCCTATAACAATAGTTATCAAGCTACTATTGGGATGGCACCTTTCACAGCTCTTTACGGTCGTAAGTGCCGTTCACCTTTATATCAGGACGAGGTAGGAGAGATGAAGACTATTGATCCGACTATCATGCCAGAGCTTCTTGAGAAGATTGAGAATGTTCAGTTGATCAGGCAGAGAATGCTTACAGTGCAGAGTAGATTCAAGAGTTATGCTGATAAGCGTCGTCGGGACTTGGAGTTTGCAGTCAGAGATCGGGTTTTCTTGAGATTGTCTCCTCGTAAGGGGTTTGCTCATTATGGTAAAGGTAAAAAGCTGAGTCCCAGATTTGTTGGGCCGTTTGAGATTACCGGCAGGGTTGGTAAGTTGGCATATCGGTTGGCTTTACCGGAGAACTTCTCTAATGTCCACGATGTATTTCACGTGTCTAATTTGCAGAAATATAATCCGGATCCTTCTCATATTCTTGAGCCAGAGCCGTTACAGCTTCGTGAGAATCTGACTTATGACGAGCGTCCGATTCGTATTCTTGATCAGATGGAACGAGAGTTGAGGTCGAAGAAGATTCCGATGGTTAAGGTGTTGTGGAAGCATCACGGTATCGAGGAAGCTACTTGGGAGAGACGGGATCAAATGCAGCAGCAGTACCCAGATCTGTTCAGTACATCAAGTAAGAATTTCGAGGGCGAAATTTCTTTAAGGGGGGGAGAATGTGAAACCCCACTTTTCTATCTTATCTCGTTTTGCGTACTTTATCTCGTTTTGCGTGAATTAACCTGTCTATGTGCTATGTGACTTAGAATGTGGTAATTTTGATATCAATACTCCTAGAACATGCTAAATGTGCATTCATGAAATTTTCATAAAAAACGGAGTCAGAAATTTTATCGTCGATTTTTAGTGAATAGTATTTTCTAAACACGTCCACTAAAATTTTGAAACTGGTCTTTTTAACCCTTCTAGACCTAGTCCAAGGACATTAATAGACCTTTGTTTGATTAAAACGGTTTTAAAATCGGCTTAAGAATTTATTAGGGTTTTTACACCGACTTTTGCAAAAATCGAGTTTTAAGCCAACTCGGATGAGATTGTTCGATTGTAAAACTTCTTGTCACCTAAAAATAACCTACTTGAGCTATCTTGGGTGTTGAATAATTGTTTTGAACTTTGGTGATCAATAAAATGCTTTTAAAGTCAAGAAAACACTAAAAATACTAAGGTTTCAACTTTGACTTTCATTTAACTTGTTGACTTTCATGCATATATCACCAACACACACTCACAAAGCACAAAAACACCCACAATTTCACACACATTTCCGAGAGGAAGAAGAGAGAAAAGAGAAAAGAGTTTTCAAGGTTTTCAAAGCAAATTTTCAAAGAAAGACCTAGATTTTGTCTGTGGAACTTTGTGCCGAGTTGGATTTCGCTTGTTGGGCACATATTGCATGTATTCCTAGGCTTTTATCGCATCAAAGGTGAGAGAAAAATTATGGATCTCAAAACTCATTTTTTTTGTTTTTGCTCATAATTGCATTTTGAACCGTTAGAATGTTAATTTGATGTTAGATTATTGCTTCATGCATGCTAGGGATCGTTTATGTGTATTACTACGAGATTTGAGCCATTGTAGCGAAATTATTTATTTTTGGGTATTTAAAGTTGATAGAATAGCTTTTTGAGGATTATTTTGAGTTGTTGTGGTTGGAATCGATTGCCATCGATTTCTAAAAGTTTGTTAATTACGTGGTAACGCCGTTATAATGTCGAATTTTCGATTACGATGTTTGGATGAAAATCCAAAAACTTCAGCCTAGGTGCCTTGAGGTTTTAGGGTTGTTGGGCTTGATTTTGAGGTGTCTTGGTTGGTTTCCGAGAGGGCTAATGTAGTTGATCGAATGGGTGAGTGTTTGAAACTGATTTGGAGTTGTTTGGATTAGTAGAATGTAAGATATGATTATTTGAAGTTTAGGTTATTTTTCTTTAAATTATTGAATTGAGCCTTAGTTGATCGAGTGTGGTTTGAGAGTTTAAATTGTGAGTTGTTGATGGGTAAACTAGGGTTTGATTGTGTGTTTAATGCATGTTCGGTTGAATGTCCTACTTTGTCATCTAACTTAGTTATTTGTTGTTAAATTGATTATTGATGTTATTATGATGATAATATGATTATTGATGATTATTGATGATTATTGATTGATGATTGATGCCGGGAGGTAGGTAGTTCTGCTAGACTGTCCTCCTGTGAATGATTGATGTTTAATATTATTGTTGAGTCTTTGGTATATATGTGCCACCTCTCGGGCAGCATCGGGCTGTCGGGTTGATAACGGCATGACTACTAGAGACTGCCTCTAGCTCGCATGACGGAGGTGTCGTGGAGAGAGAGGTTATTGGGGTACCTCGGGTGCGTGAGTTTATGGGAGTCACAAGAAGGCTGTTATGATCGTGATGGAGTTTGGAGCTACACCAATTAGTGTATCCTTTATTGAATGGTCATTATAGATTATGTGATGATAGTATTATTGATGTTATTGTGTGTTTACTTGCTCAAATGATTAAATCCAAGGAGCATAGTGAATACTGTAGAGTTCGATCGTATCCTTGCTGGGCTTATTTTATATAAGCTCACTCTCTATTATTGCATGCTTTCAGGTGTTCTTTCGCAAGATTACGGGTACGTGCCTCCTGAAGAGAAGAATGTGGAAAATGTGCCTTACATGGATGAGTCTTATGTTCCGGAGTCTTATCCTTGATGTTGTATTGTTTTACTATCTTGTAAATTAACTTAGTAGACTTTTATATGCTTTGCAGTTTATAATGTATAAGATGTTGAAAATATAATGAATTAGTTGATGCTGTCTTAGTAGCCTTCGTTTTGTTTATGATTAGGTTGCTAGATTGGCTCAATATGATTTTGTAATGTATATTAAGGTTCATGTTTTACGTTGGAAAGGAGGCATATAATGAGGAATGTCATATTATCAGGTATGTTGTTATTTTATTGAGGAGTTGTTTGTTGTATGGTTTGTGGAGATGATGTATGATGTTCTATTGAGGTTGGTTTAGAGCCTCGGTATCCTATTTACTGTTGTTATACTGCCGAAGTTTCGTTGCATCCTGACTGATTATACGAGGGGTCGAGGTGGGGCATGACAACTAGTCTGCGCTCTTTGGACTTTTCAAACTTAGCAAACTGAAACATCTAAGTAGCTAAAGGAAGGGAAATCAACCAAGACCCCATTAGTAGCGGCGTGCGAGAGCGGATTTGGGGTTTGAAGAAAAACAAACTAGTTAAGAAAGCCAAGCCCTTCAACGTAAGTGTTCACTTCTTTTTCGCCAGGTTTCATTCGATTTGTTGTGGATTGGATGATGGAAAAACTAGCAAGCTATGGCTTCAAAGTTTACCTTATTATTATGAAAAGGAGACTTGGCTTTTTTTATAGATTAAGAGGTTGAGTAAGAGGGGCGGAGCTTGAAGAGCGAAGCGAGCCGCGCTAGCCTATTACGTTTTTCAGCAACAAGCTACGGTCTAAGGACCACCTAACCTAGGTTGGGGAAAAAACTCCAAAACAAAGACGGGTTCCAAACCTTTCTCTAATAATAAGGTAAGCTTTCAAGTCACCGTCCTTTTCTAGAAGGAGCGGGCGCAGTGAACTGTAATTGAGAAAAGATTGGAAGATCTGGCCAAAGAAGGTGATAGCCGTGTAGATTCGTTCCTATAGTTCGATCATTCCCAGTAAAACGCGGCGTGTTTGAATTCTGATCGCTTTTACGCGAGAAAGGGGGACCATCCTCTAAGCATAAGAATTCCTCAATGACTGATAGCGTACAAGTACCATGAGGGAAAGGTAAAAAGAACCCTATTTAGGGAGTACAATAGAGAACCTGAGATCTAATGCGAACAATCAGTCGAAGGAGTAGAGCTTAGAGCTTGACTTATTAGTGATGCGCACTCACTCTAATGGCGTACCTTTTGCATGATGGGTCAGCGAGAAAATAGGAAGAGTGACTTAAGCCATTAGGTGTAGGCGCTTTCCAAAGGTGGAATCTTCTAGTTCTTCCTATTTGACCCGAAACCGACCGATCTAGCCATGAGCAGGTTGAAGATAGCTCTAACAGGCCTTGGAGGACCGAACCCACGTATGTGGCAAAATACGGGGATGACTTGTGGCTAGGGGTGAAAGGTCAACCAAGATCGGATATAGCTATTTTTTCACAAAATCTATTTCAGTAAAGCGTATGATGTTGATGGCCCGAGGTAGAGCACTCAATGGGCTAGGGTGGCCCTATTTCGCCTTACCGAACCCAGGGAAACTCCGAATACAAGCCGTTATCATTTTGTACAGACAGACTTTTTAGCTGCTAAGATCCAAAGTCGAGAGGGAAATAGCCCAGATCATACGCTAAGGTCTCTAAGCAATCACTTAATGGAAAATGAGGTGATCGAGTGATGAAAACTAGGAGGTGGGCTTGGAAGCAGCCATCTTGTGAAACCCTACTATTCATCTTAACCTCGATTTGTGTGTTTTTCCTCATTTTGCGTGCTTTGACCTGTTTATGTGTGATATGAGTGAAAATGTGTTAAAAGTGTGTTTTATATTCCTAATACATGCTATATGTGCATTCATGAAATTTTCATCAAAAACGGAATCAGAAATTTTATCGCCAGTTTTATTGAATAGTGTTTTGAACACCTATCTGCTAAAATTTTTACAGGGGTGTTTTAACTGTTTCAGAACCTAGTCCTCAGGTATTAATAGACCCGTGTTTGATTAAAACGGATTCGGAATCGATTTTGGAATTTTAAAGATTTTTACACTTTCTTTGGCAAAAAAAATTGAGTTTTAAGCCGACTCGAGTGAAACTGTTTAAATGTAAAACTCTTTGTCCCCTAAAATATATTGTCTAGAATTAATTTAGGTGTCAATTTAATAGTTGAGCAAGAAATAGTCAATAAATGAATTAAAAGACTAAAAATAGAATTAAAAGACTAAGGAAACTAATTTGACTTTCTTTTAATTTGTTTGACCTCAGCTTATTATGCATCAACACACAATAGAAAGCTCACAAACCACACTCACACACACACACAAGGCGGAGATCTCCATAGGAGAAAAGAGAAGGTTTTTCTTTAAGTTTTCAAAGGTAATTTTTCATTAAAAGTTGCAATCAAAGGCCAATTTTCATCAACCAAAGCTTGATTCCACCTCTTGAGCATCCATTGATCATCTTTCTAGCTTCATAACACATCAAAGGTGAGAGAAAAATTCTAGATCTCAAATGTCATCTTTTATGTTTTTGCGTATAATTGAATTTTGAACTTTTAAAAAGTTCAATTGATATTATATTATTGCTCAGTGCATGCTAAGGATCGTTTGTATGCATTTATATAAGATTTGAACCGTTGTAGCATGAATTTTTATTTTCGGGTATTAAAAGTTGAGTTGTTGGCTATTTGTTGAATATTTTGAGGTGTAGTGGTTGGAATCGATTGCCGTCGATTTGTAAAAGTTTGTTAAATATGGGGTAGTGCCGTTCTAATGCCGAAATTTTGATTGTGATGTCGGTGTGAAAGTTCAGAAATTTCAGCCTACGTGCATTGAGGTTTTAGGGTTGTTGGGCTTGATTTGGATGTATTTTGGTTGTTTTTCGAGGGGACTAATGTAGTTGATTGAGTGAGTGAGTGAGTGAGTAATAGGAACTGGTTTGGAGTTGTTAGGATTAGTTGAATGTAAGTTATGATTATTAGAAGTTTAGGTTGTCTTTCTTTAAAATGTTGATATATGCCTTTAGATGATTGGGTGGTGTTTGAGTGATTGAATTGTGAGTTGTTGATGGTTAGATTAGGGTTTGGTTGTGTGTCTAATGCATGTTAAGTTAGGTGGCCTACTTTGTCATCTAACTTAGTTGTTTAGTTGTTAATTGATTAATTGATGTTGTGTTGTTGTAATGTTATTAATTGATTAATGCATTATTGATTATTGATTATTGAATATTGATTATTGATGAACCGGGAGATAATCAACGGAAAAGGTTGTCCTCTTGTGATTGAATGTTTATTATTATTGCTGAGTCTTGATATGCGTGTGCCACCTCTCAGGCGGTATCGGGCCATCAGGTTGAAAACGACATGGCTATCAGAGGCTACTTTCATCTCGCATGGGCAGAGATGCCATGGAGGGCAGGGCTAGTAAGGTACCTCGGGTGTGTGTGTCATGGGGGTGATAAGAAGTTGGTTGAGATAGTGATGGCATTTGGAGCTACACCAACTAAAGTATCCTTTATTAAATGGTCATTATAGTTTATGTGTTTATATTGTTATTAATGTTTATTGTGTGTTTACTGCTCAAAGGACGATTTCCAAGGAGTATAGTAAACACTGTTAGAGATCTATCGAATCCTCATTGCTTTTGTTTTATATAAGCTCACTGTCAATTATTGCGTGCATGTAGGTGTTACTGATCCTGACTATGGGTACGTGCCTCTTGAAGAAGGAAATGTGCCATATGTAGATGAGTCTTATGTGCAGGAGTCATTGCCATGAGATTATCTTAGTTGTTGTAAAACAATGTATTGTATAACCTATCTTAACATAAAGACGTATGTATGTTGATTTAGTAGTCTTTGTTTTGATCATGACTAGATTACTAAGTTAGTTATAATCTATTTTGAAATGTATGTGTAGCCTATGTACTAAGTTGGAACGGAGGCGTATAACTATGAATGGATTGGTGAAGGAATGATTATTGAATAATATGGCTGGATTGTTTATTGTTGAATGTTTGTGGAGTTAGTTGTATGATTTGTGATGAGGTTGGTTTAGAGCCCGGGTCTCCTAATTACTGTCGTTATACTACCGAAATTCCGTTGCGTCCTGACTGATTGTAGGTGGGGTCGAGTTGAGGCGTGACATTAAGTGGTATCAGAGTGCATATTAGTTGTCAACGGGGGTATTCTCAGAATGTGGGTAATGGTCTTAGCATGAAAGTATGTATGAAGTGAAAGAAAAGTGAACTATGTGTTAATATGATTAAATGATTAACTGATTATGTGATTTAATGTTTATGTGATTATGTGATCAATTTGTTTATGTGAGTGATACACAAGTGACTTATGTGCTTTATATGCGTTTGTTGTTTATGTGCTAATAATTGTTTATAGCCTGTTTACGTGTTGTAACCTGCGATAACTCTTTGATTAGTAGAATGACTGGTAGACCGAGATCGAGAGGTAGGCCCGAAGCAGTTGACGAGGTTCCGGGTAATGTGGCATCGGGCCGAGAGAGGGGTGATGATTGTTTTTAATCAGCTATGGATAGGATTGCAGAGGTTGTGGCTGGTCAGGCACAGTTGCTTGCACGACAGGCTGCCCAAGCTCAGACTTTGCAGGCACAGTTACTGAATGTACAGGGTGGATACCACGGGCGTGGTACACTGAAGGAGTTCTTGGGGTACTATCCACCGAGGTTTCAGGGAGAGACAGATGATCGGAAAGCCGAGGCATGGATTAATAAGGTGGAGAAAATATTTGACCCTATGGATTATACTGATGAAAGAAAGGTCACCTTTGCCATTTATTTGTTTGATGATGAGGCAGAGGAGTGGTGGCGCACGGTGAAATCTAGTTGGGAGACCCAAGGTACTCCGTATGTCTGGGATCCTTTATAAGAGCTTTCCGGGTGAAGTATGTCCCGAGTATTGCATGGAAAAGAAGAGAGGCTAAGTTTCTGTCTCTAGTTTAGGGGGATGCTTCAGTGGCTCAGTATGAGGCCACATTTACTAGACTATCCTGGTTTGCACCAGAGTTTGTGGCTGACGAGGAGCGCAAGACTAGTAGGTTTATGTTGGGTTTGAGGCCCGAGATTCAGGATGCGATGGCCCTGAATCAGTATGATATCCTTACTGAGACCTTTGATGCAGCTTCTAGGTTAAAGAAGAGAAAGGGAGAACTAATCGGACCTAGTCAGCCTAGCAAGAGGCCCTTTCAGCCGCAGGGTCAGCAGGGTATGTATAGACCTTCGGTACAGCAGGGTGGTTATAGGCTTGTAGTGTAGCAGGGTTCTTTCAGACCGCAAGGTCAGCAGGGCTACTATCGGCCTCAATTTCAGCAGGGGTCTTATCAAGCTCGGTCACAGTATAGGCCGGCCCAGTCTCAGGGTCCATATAGGCCTAGTGTTGTGGGACCTCAGCAGTAGGCTGGTACAGCTGCTTTCTCGGCTTTTGGTTCTTCTAGGGGCAGTGGCAGTGTTTCGTCACCGCAGTGTACTTACTGCAAGCGTCAAGGCCACGTAGAGGCTGACTGCAGGGCGAAGGCAGGAACGTGTTTGGGTTGCAGCAGCAATCAGCATAGAGTGAAGGATTGCTATAGATATCAAGGAATTAAGGATCGGGTAGCGACCTAGGGTTATCAGGGTCGACCTACTGGTGGTGTACCTTAGCAGCAGCGGGTTCAGGCTTAAGCCTTCGCAGTTGACTTGGATGAGATGCCTGACGAGACTGCAGTTGTGGAAGGTACCTTCCTTATAGTTGATCAACTTGTTAAAGTGTTGATTGATTCTGGTACTACGCATTCTTTCATTACTCCTGCTTGTGTGCAATGTGTTAATATGCAACCTGAAAGACTGCTTTATGTGGTTGAGATTAGTACCTCTTTGACTAATAAGATGTGACTGGCTCAGTATGTAAGGATTGTAAAATATATGTTAAGGGGTATAATTTTCCTTCGGACCTTATCTTATTTCCTATTTGGGGGTATGATGTTATCTTGGGTATGGATTGGCTTTCTAAGTATGATGCCCAGTTAAACTGTAGAATAAAGGTAGTACAGTTTTGGTTGCCAGATGAGCTAGTAGTAGAGGTAGTAGGGAACCATGGTGCTAAGACGAGTTTTGTTATCTTAGCAACTAAAGACGTTAAGTTGGTGAGTAAAGGGTGTTCGGGTTATCTAGCTTATTTGATCGACAAGCCATCTGATAAGCTACAGCTGGTGGAAGTACCTATTATTCAGGAATATCCCAATGTATTTCCCGAGGAGTTGCCAGGGTTGCCGCTAGAGAGAGATGTGGAGTTTGTGACCAATCTTAATCCCGGTACTCAACCTATTTCTAAATCAGCGTACCATATGGCACAACTGAGTTGAAGGAGCTGAAAACTCAGTTGCAGGAGTTAATAGAGAAGGGTTTCATTCATGAGAGTTCTTCACCATAGGGAGCACTTGTTTTATTTGTGAAGAAGAAGGATGGTACCTTGAGATTATGCATTGATTATCGTGGTTTGAATCAAGTGACGATCAAGAACAAGTATCATTTGTCATTGATTGAAGAGTTGTTTAATCAACTTCAGGGAGCCAAAGTCTACTCTAAGTTTGACTTGAAGCAGGGGTATTATCCGCTTCGGATTCGCACGAGGGATGTTCCGAAGTCTGCCTTCAAGACTCGGTACGGGCATTATGAGTGTAGTTGTGCCCTTTGGATTAACTAATGCACCGGCAGTATTTATGGATCATATGCATCGGGTTTTTCAGCCGTACTTGGACCAGTTTGTGGTGATCTTTATTGATGATATCTTGGTTTATTCCAAGTCTAAATCGGAGCACGAGCAACATCTACGGCTTGTCTTACAGAAGCTGCAGGAGCATCAGTTGTTTGAGAAATTCAGCAAATGTGAATTTTGGCTACAACGCATATCTTTTCTTGGCCATGTTATCACACAGAGCGGTATTTCTATAGATCCTACTAATATTGAAGTGGTGATTTCTTGGAAATGGCCGGAGAATATTTTGGAGGTTCGTAGCTTTCTAGGCTTGGCGGGTTATTATCATAGGTTTGTCAAGGACTTTTCTAAGATTACTGGGCCACTTTATAATTTAACTCAGAAACAGACTAGCTTTACTGGGGATGAGAAATGTGAGAGTAGGTTTCAGTAGTTGAAAAAGAGATTGACTACTGCTCCAGTACTTGCTCTACCAGAGGGGACCGATAATATGGTTATCTACAGTGATGCATCCAAGGAGGGCTTGGGTTGTGTACTTATACAGAATGGCTGGGTTATTGCCTATGCTTTTAGAAAGTTGAAACCATATGAGGTGAATTATCCGACTCATGATCTTGAGTTGGCAACAGTTGTTTTCGCACTAAAAAATTGGCGTCATTATATGTGGGGTAGTAAGTTCGAGATTTTCACTGATCATAAGAGTCTTAAGTATTTGTTCTCACAGAAAGAGTTGAATATACGTCAATGGAGGTGGATGGAACTTCTCGGAGACTATAATTGTTCTATCAGTTATCTACCTGGGAAGGCAAATGTTGTGGCAGACGCTCTTAGCCGTAATGCGAGTGTTTCTTGTTTGGCTATCAAGAAGTGGGAGGTTCTTGAGGAATTCACTTATTGGAGACCGGAGTTAACTCAGGTTGGGGTGATGTGTTCACATCTCCGTATTCAACCTTTATTGTTGTCTTAGATCAGAGAAGCTCAACAACTTGATGTTAAACTTCAAAAGATCAAGGATCAAATCACGGATGATCAGATTGACTTCAAATTACATGAGGATAGTATTCTTCAGTTTTGGAATAGGGTTTGTGTTCCCGATGAACCAGGCTTGAGGCGAGGTATTCTGGAAGAGGCTCATAATTCTAAGTACACCATTCATCCTAGTAGAAACAAGATGTATCGGGATTTAAAGCAACATTACCGGTAGAATAACATGAAGAGGGAAGTTGCTCAGTTTGTATTTAGATATTTGACTTGTCAGCGAGTAAAAGTTGAGCATCAACGACTTGCAGGTTTGCTTCAGCCGTTGGCTATACCAGCATGGAAATGGGAGCATATTACGATGGACTTCGTTACTAGTTTGCCTAGAACACCGAGAGGTAATGACACAATTTGGGTTGTCGTGGATCGTTTGACGAAGACAGCTTACTTTATTTCGGTGAGGATGGGAGATAAAGTTGCAAAGTTAACGGATCTTTATTTGGATCAGATAGTTAGACTTCACGGAATTCCATCTAGTATTGTCTCAGATCGAGATCCTCGATTTACTTCTCGCTTGTGGGACAAACTTCAGGAGACTTTGGGTACTCAGCTTAATTTCAATACAACGTATCATCCACAGATCGATAGTCAGTCCGAGAGGACTCTTTAGATTCTGGAGGATATGCTCAGGGCTTGTGTTCTGGACTTCGAGAAGAATTGGGAGAAACATCTACCACTTGCTGAGTTTGCCTATAACAATAGTTATCAAGCTACTATTGGGATGGCACCTTTTGCAACTCTTTACGGTCGTAAGTGTCGTTCACCTTTGTATTGGGATGAAGTAGGGGAGATGAAGACTATTGATCCGACTATTATTCCAGAGCTTCTAGAGAAGATTGAGAATGTTCAGTTGATCAGGCAGAGAATGCTTATAGCGCAGAGCAGATTCAAGAATTATGCTGATAAGTGTCGTCAAAACTTGGAATTTCCAATCGGGGATCAAGTTTTTTTGAGATTGTCTCCTCGTAAGGGGTTTGCTCGATATGGTAAAGGCAGAAAGCTGAGTCCGAGGTTTGTAGGGCCGTTTAAGATTACCAGCAGAGTTGGCAAGTTGACATATCGGTTGGCTTTACCGGAGAATTTCTCTAATGTTCATGATGTCTTTCACGTGTCTAATTTGCGGAAATATAATCCAGATCCTTCTCATATTTAGTGCTAGTGTGATATCCCGAACCTGGCATGTATTCAATAGCATTTAAAGTTCATTTAAATTGCATTTTATTGACCTTTCACCTTCTTTGACCAAACTAGTTGACTTTTCATCTACATTGACCAACTAGGACAATGTGAAAATTTTTGAAATGTTTAATAAAGGGCAAACTTGGGATTAGAAATAAAAAAATGCAATGTTAAGTTAGTCAATTTTTGGGTCAACTTTGGAATTAAATCTGAACCAATTGGGGAAGAGTTAAGTAGCAAATTATATATGGTTGGAAAGCTCTATGAGTCTAGTTTTTGAGGCTTCAAACCGTTCGTGAATTGGAGTTTTCTAGAAGAAGTTATGGCCGTTTTCGTAAGGTCGCGCATAGCTGTTTTGGTTTAACGGGTTGACCGAATCTTTGACCTTTGACTTGTCATTTTTTTTTCCTAAATAAGCAGAATTGCACACGAAAAAACAGAGAAGAAAGACTTGAAAACATGAGGAAAAGAAGGAGAAAAAAAAAAGAAAATCTCAACTTCAAATCTTCGATTTTTTGCGCGAGGTTGCACGGGGTGGTTTCCGAGGCATCCTACGAGGTTTTCCTAGCGTCTAGGAGCGTCTAAGGTGAGGGATTCATCGTTATTTGCACATTTGAAATATTTGTACCTAAACTTTGATTTTTGGATTTTATGCGTAGATTATTGTTTTAATCGTTTTGTTGCTTAAAGAATGTTCCTTGTTGATTGTAGAACATGTATTTATAGCTTTTTAACATTTTCTGCGGTTAAATATTGGAATTGAAATATAAATTGAGTGATGAATAGTAAATTGTGAATAGTAAACCCCCGTTTCGATGAAGTTGCTCCGTTACCCATTCTGTTGATGTAAGAATATGCTAGATATGCTAGAATGCCTAAATGTATGGTTTAATTGGAATGTGTAATGGATAAACGGAGAAAAACGGCTTAGTGAAAGTCGGGGTCGTTTAGGTCGAGTTTGGCGTTTTCTCGTTCTGCGTGTTGGCATTGTTTCGGGAGGCCATGGAAGCACTTTTGGTGCGATTATGGCATTGGTTGGGTGTTTGGTTGGTATAGTTGTAGTTCAAACAAGCAAATAGGGAAATCGGGGCTTTGTGCGAATTCTTGGGTAAAGTAGGGTTTCGGGGTCCTTGGACGTGCCTTATGGTGACCTAGGAGGATTGGCGAAGTCGGTTTCTAGAACTCGTGGCTCGTTTGGAAATGGTAGTGTTTTGATAGTTGGGGCCGATTTGTGATTTTGCTTGTTATCTTGATATTATGCCTATAGAATGCTTAGGGTTGCTTGATATACTTGTTTAATTGGTGTTATTGTTGCTTATTATTGCTTGTTATGCTTGAAAAGTTAGTTGAATGTTAGTATTGATTGTGATTGCTTGTTATCTCATTTGTTGTCACTAGTTTGTATTGTTGTGCTATCGCTCGTTTATTGCCTTGTATCGAGTCTTGCATTGCATAGTGTCTTGCGCGTGAGTGATGGGCCTCTCTGGGTAGCCTCGGGTTGCCAGTGTTGGTTGCTCTAGCTCCGCTGCTATTCCCTTTCTCGCTTGGGTTGCCTCCCAGGGAGATTTGGGTCGTAGAATTGATGGATACTTCTGGGGTATTCCAAACTGGTGTTATAAGGTGATTGCGCGCTTATTGTCATCGTTGTCAACATCAAGCTCGAGATTGATGTATCGCTCGTGAAATGGTACATTGCTCGTATGAGTGAACCATAGCCTTCAGAGTGTGGTATAGCTTTGAATGGTTGTGTTAATGCTTTCAATAATTGCTATTTGTATTGATTGTTTGTCTTGGTTGCTTATTTATCAGTTATATTGCTTAACTGTCTTATTTGCATTGCACGACTTTCTTTCTCTCCAATTCGATATCTGTCTCGCCCTCACTGAGTATACGTGTTGTGTATACTCACTCCTCACCACCACATTTCAGGAAATGTCATGTTAGCTGGAAAGTTCGTGATTTCGTGAAAGTTCGTTGCCTGAAGAGTTGTCTTGCGTGCCTATGTGGCTTGAGTGTCGAAGTTGTAAAGATATATGTTTTCATATGTTGTAGGTATTTATTGCTAAAAGAAATGTAATTTAAATTTAGCTAAGTAGTTGAGGTGAATTGATAAGCTAGTTTATGTAATCAGTTAGCATAGCTTATCTTCAATGCATATTTGTAATGTCCAAAGGAAAAGAGTTAGAATGGCATGATAGTTTATTTTATGCAGTAGCTTAGTATGGTTTAATTGTCTAGTTTGAATGTACTGGTCAAAAATGAAAAGAGATAGGTTAGCTTTTAAATTGGAAATGTATGTATACCTACTGAGTTTAATTGTTGAAAACCGAGGCTCGGATGGCCTTGAGGAAGTTTTGTATGGTTGGACACGGCGTTGGTCTATTTAAATGCTATTGCAGGTTTTATATTTTGCCTAGAAACAGGGGAGACTCCGTCCGTTTTCCCTGAAAATTATGCCCGGGTTTGGATTTGGGTTGTGATTAGATTGATTGATAGAACTCCCGATCTCGAGAGGGATCGGGGTATTACAGGTGGTATCAGAGCTTGTTTAGCTCATAAGCCGGGACAGGGTCCTCGGTCTGGTGAGTAGTGACCCTTGAATGTGTGCTTGTTAAGCGTGTCCTGAAAGTGTATGCTTGTATGTGAGGTTGTGTGTCTTAAATTGAAAGTGTGCTCCTATGTGATATAGTTATGTGTTATGTGTTAATTGTGTGTTAAGTAAAGTGAAGTGTCTAGTTGTGCATTGAATTAACCTATTGAATTGGCATCGTGAATCGAATTGATCTCGTGGATTGTTATTTGCTTGGATTATTGCTTGTAATGTGTGTATTAGAATGTCTTGAATTAGCTATGCCGTGATTTCAATTGATTATGTTGTGCTTGACTTGATTGCCGTGCTTGAGTGACTTTGTTGAATAAACTATTTTGTAAACTTGCTTGCATAATAGTTTAAGGCATGTGTATAGCTGTGATATATTGGCATTCATACATGTCCTATGGAAATGGTAAGTAAGTCATCTTCCTCCCCTGAAGAAGTGGTTCACAACTGGCCTTCCAAGGTGTATGGATTGGTAGGAAATGAATGGCATTTAACTAGCCTTGATTTGGAAGTTGGTGTTTGCTTTTGGAGCTCAGTTATTGGCGAATCTCTAGGGTCATCTTCTGTGCTTAACAGTTGTGAAAGAGTAGTTTTCTTTTAAGGTTCTATTTGGCTGTTCTTTGGAGATCATTCTTTGGTTTTCTTATTGGGTATTCTTTGGAATCTTTTGATGGCACTTCTCGGTGGACTTGGCTATTGGGATCTCAATCGGACTTACGGTATGGTATTATCTATGGCATATGTGTCTCGGTCTTTATTGGTGTGATACTGGCATTCCTGATTGGAAATTCTTCAATGGTATTTTATAGAATTCTTAGTGGCCAATTATTTAGTATTTACTTATTGGCAAACTTGGCTACTTTCTTATTAGAGCATTGTTTTAGATATCTTCTTCAGTGTTCCTCAGTAGGTTTGGTATTTGGAGTTCCTATCAGACTTATTGTATAATACTACTTAGGGTATTCTTTGAAATTCTTATTGGGCGTTCTATTGGTATTTTCCTTATTGGCAAGGTTGCATGAAGATTTCATTTGGCAAATAGTGAAGAGGCCTCAGAGTTTGGCTTTGGTGGGAAACTATGTTTGTTATTCAACTTGGTTGTTTTATTGGGCACATTATATTTTCTCTGCTATTTCCTTTGACATTCCTCTCAGCATTTGATAGCAAAACTCGGAATCTAATTGGGTGTCCCATGGGGTTATTATTTGGATGGCTTCTTTAGAACTTTGAAATATATTTGATTGGGTTCTTAGTATTTTCTTCAGCACTCTTAACTGGGTATTCTTTTATGAAATTCATGACCAGTGGGGTACTTATTTGGACCTCTGGATGGAACCTTTGTTTGAGCCTTTATTTGGCTTCTTGTTTGGGAATTCTCGGGCAGTAATAGTTGAACTTCTACTCGAGATTCGTGTATGGGGTATTCATTCGGTATTCTTCTTATCATTAATATTTGATGTCATTTTATCTACAGTATCTTTGCTTAGGTCTTTATTGGTATTATCTCGGCATTTTTGGTTGCAATTTTATTCTTCTTCGGTATTCGTGTCAACGAGATTCTTCAACCGATGAAGATTAGTCAGAATTGGATTTCAGATGATGCTGAGTTCTATTGGAAGAAGAATTGCGAGGACGCAATTGTTTTAAGGGGGGAAGGATGTGATACCCTGAACCTGGCATGTATTCAATAGCATTTAAAGTTCATTTAAATTGCATTTTATTGACCTTTCACCTTCTTTGACCAAACTAGTTGACTTTTCATCTACATTGACCAACTAGGACAAGGTGAGAATTTTTGAAATGTTTAATAAAGGGCAAACTTGGGATTAGAAATAAAATAATGCAATGTTAAGTTAGTCAAATTTTGGGTCAACTTTGGAATTAAATCTTGACCAATTGGGGAAGGGTTAGGTAGCAAATTATATATGGTTGGAAAGCTCTATGAGTCTAGTTTTTTAGGCTTCAAACCGTTCGTGAATTGAAGTTTTCTAGAAGAAGTTATGGCCGTTTTCGTAAGGTCGCGCATAGCTGTTTTGGTTTAACGGGTTGACCGAATCTTTGACCTTTGACTTGTCATTTTTTTTCCTAAATAAGCAGAATTGCACACGAAAAAACAAAGAAAAAAGACTTGAAAACATGAGGAAAAGAAGGAGAAAAAAAAAAGAAAATCTCAACTTCAAATCTTCGATTCTTTGCGTGAGGTTGCACGGGGTGGTTTCCGAGGCACTCTACGAGGTTTTCCTAGCGTCTAGGAGCGTCTAAGGTGAGGGTTTCATCGTTATTTGCACATTTGAAATATTTGTATCTAAACTTTGATTTTTGGATTTTATGCGTAGATTATTGTTTTAATCGTTTTGTTGCTTAAAGAATGTTCCTTGTTGATTGTAGAACATGTATTTATAGCTTTTTAACATTTTCTGCGTTTAAATATTGGAATTGAAATATAAATTGTGTGATGAATAGTAAATTGTAAATAGTAAACCCCCGTTTCGATGAAGTTGCTCCGTTACCCATTCTGTTGATGTAGGAAGATGCTAGATATGCTAGAATGCCTAAATGTATGGTTTAATTGGAATGTGTAATGGATAAACGGAGAAAAACGGCTTAGTGAAAGTCGGGGTCGTTTAGGTCGAGTTTGGCGTTTTCTCGTTCTGCGTGTTGGCATTGTTTCGGGAGGCCATGGAAGCACTTTTGGTGTGATTATGGCATTGGTTGGGTGTTTGATTGGTATAGTTGTAGTTCAAACGAGAAATTGGAAAAATCGGGGCTTTGCGCGAATTCTAGGGTAAAGTAGGGTTTCGGGGTCCTTGGACGTGCCTTATGGTGACCTAGGAGGATTGGCGAAGTCGGTTTCTAGAACTCGTGGCTCGTTTGGAAATGGTAGTGTTTTGATAGTTGGGGCCGATTTGTGATTTTGCTTGTTATCTTGATATTATGCCTATAGAATGCTTAGGGTTGCTTGATATACTTGTTTAATTGGTGTTATTGTTGCTTATTATTGCTTGTTATGCTTGAAAAGTTAGTTGAATGTTAGTATTGATTGTGATTGCTTGTTATCTCGTTTGTTGTCACTAGTTTGTATTGTTGTGCTATCGCTCGTTTATTGCCTTGTATCGAGTCTTGCATTGCATAGTGTCTCGCGCGTGAGTGATGGGCCTCTCTGGGTAGCCTCGGGTTGCCAGTGTTGGTTGCTCTAGCTCCGCTGCTATTCCCTTTCTCGCTTGGGTTGCCTCCCAGGGAGATTTGGGTCGTAGAATTGATGGATACTTCCGGGGTATTCCAAACTGGTGTTATAAGGTGATTGCGCGCTTATTGTCATCGTTGTCAACATCAAGCTCGAGATTGATGTATCGCTCGTGAAATGGTACATTGCTCGTATGAGTGAACCATAGCCTTCAGAGTGTAGTATAGCTTTGAATGGTTGTGTTAATGCTTTCAATAATTGCTATTTGTATTGATTGTTTGTCTTGGTTGCTTATTTATCAGTTATATTGCTTAACTGTCTTATTTGCATTGCACGACTTTCTTTCTCCACTTTGATATCTTTATCGCCCTCACTGAGTATACGTGTTGTGTATACTCACTCCTCACCACCACATTTCAGGAAATGTCATGTTAGCTGGAAAGTTCATGATTTCGTGAAAGTTCGTTGCCTGAAGAGTTGTCTTGCGTGCCTATGTGGCTTGAGTGTCGAAGTTGTAAAGATATATGTTTTCATATGTTGTAGGTATTTATTGCTAAAAGAAATGTAATTTAAATTTAGCTAAGTAGTTGAGGTGAATTGATAAGCTAGTTTATGTAATCAGTTAGCATAGCTTATCTTCAATGCATATTTGTAATGTCCAAAGGAAAAGAGTTAGAATGGCATGATAGTTTATTTTATGCAGTAGCTTAGTATGGTTTAATTGTCTAGTTTGAATGTACTGGTCAAAAATGAAAAGAGATAGGTTAGCTTTTAAATTGGAAATGTATGTATACCTACTGAGTTTAATTGTTGAAAACCGAGGCTCGGATGGCCTTGAGGAAGTTTTGTATGGTTGGACACGGCGTTGGTCCATTTAAATGCTATTGCAGGTTTTATATTTTGCCTAGAAACAGGGGAGACTCCGTCCGTTTTCCCTGAAAATTATGCCCGGGTTTGGATTTGGGTTGTGATTAGATTGATTGATAGAACTCCCGATCTCGAGAGGGATCGGGGTATTACAGCTAGAGCCATTATAGCTTCGTGAGAATCTGACTAATGATGAGAAGGTAATTCGCATTCTTGATCAGATGGAACAGGAGCTGAGATCGAAGAAGATTCTGATGGTCAAAGTATTGTGGAAGCATCACGGTATTGAGGAGGCTACTTGAGAGGCGAGAGCATATGCAGCAGTAGTACCCAAATCTTTTCTGTTCAGCAAGTAAGAATTTTGAGGATGAAATTTCTTTAAGGGGGGAAGAATGTGAAACCCAATTTTTATCTTAACCTCGATTTACGTGTTTTACCTCGATTTGCGAAGCTTTGATCTGTTTATGTGTTATATGAGTTAGAATGTGTTAAAAATGTGATTTATATTCCTAATACATGCTATATGTGCATTCATGTAATTTTCATAAAAAACGGAATCAGAAATTTTATCGCCGGTTTTATTAAATAGTATTATGAACACCTGTATGCTAAAATTTTTACAGCGGTTCTTTAAGTGTTTCAAAACCTAGTCCTCAAGTATTAATTGACCCGTGTTTGATTAAAACGGATTTGGAATCGATTTTGGAATTTTAAAGATTTTTACACTTTCTTTTGCAAAAAAAATCAAGTTTTAAGCCAACTTGGGTGAAACTGTTTAAATGTAAAACTCTTTGTCACCTAAAATATATTGTCTAGAATTAATTTAGATGTCAATTTAATAGTTGAGGAAGAAATAGTCAACAAATGAATTAAAAAACTAAAAATAGAATTAAAAGACTAAGGAAACTAATTTGACTTTCTTTAATTTGTTTGACCTTAGCTTATTATGCATCAACACACAATAGAAAGCTCACAAAACACACTCAAACACACACACATGGCGGAGATCTCCATAGGAGAAAAGAGAAGGTGTTTCTTCAAGTTTTCTAAGGCAATTTTTCATTAAAAGTTACAATCAAAGGCAGATTTTCATCAACCAAAGCTTGACTCCACCTCTTGAGCATCCGTTGATCATCTTTCTAGCTCCATAACACATCAAAGGTGAGAGAAAAATTCTAGATCTCAAATGTCATCTTTTATGTTTTTGCGTATAATTGAATTTTAAACTTTTAAAAAGTTCAATTGATATTATATTATTGCTCAGTGCATGCTAAGGATCGTTTATATGCATTTATATAATATTTGAATCGTTGTACCATGAATTTTTATTTTCAGGTATTAAAAGTTGAGTTGTTGGCTATTTGTTGAATATTTTGAGTTGTAGTGGTTGGAATCGATTGCCGTCGATTTGTAAAAGTTTGTTAAATACGGGGTAGTGCCATTGTAATGCCAAAATTTTGATTGTGATGTCTGTGTGAAAGTCCAAAAATGTCAGCCTAGCTGCATTGATGTTTTAGGGTTGTTGGGCTTGATTTGGATATATTTTTGTTGTTTTCCGAGGGGACTAATGTAATACCCGAGCCCGGAATGTGAAAATTCTTTGTTTATTATTTTGAAATTTATATTTCCTTAAATTCTTTGTGAATTAATTGTTACTTTCTCGCCGACGCAACGTGCATTGTATTTAAGGAGCGATAGCTAGATAACGATTTCCAGTCGTCAGCAAATGGTGAAACTAGTATTTAGATGACTTAAATTTTATATTTTAAATGTTGCTAGCTTTAATTGAACTTACCTTAGCTGAAATGGCTTTAAAACGCACAAAATAGGGTCCTTTGACCAAGTTTTTAGTAGTTTGACCTTGAACCTTTGACCTTTGACCATTTGACACCTTATAAGCTAAAAAACTAAGCAAAATAAAAAGAAAAACAGCAGCACAGTGAGGAGAAGGCCGAGAGCTTTGAGGAGAGAAAAAAAAAAGATTTCAACTTCCAATCATTCAATCTTCGCGTGAGCTCGTGCGGGGTGATTTCCGAGGCAACCAACGTTGTTTTCCTAGTGACTAGGAGTACCTAAGGTGAGGGAAGCATGTTATTTGCGCATTTATATGTTGTATATGTTAACTTTGTCAATTTTTAGATTTATCCGTAGATCGTTATTTAAAGCGATTTGATGCTTCTAGAATGTTCCTTGGCATTTGTAGAACATGTATTTATATCTTTGTAACATTTTATGCGGTTAAATGTTGTGATTGCAAATTAAATTGTTAAATGAATAGTGTTTTGTGAATAGTAAAACCTTGAAACGTTAAAATTGCGTTGTTATGCTTTCCGTTGATGTAGAAACGCGCTAGGTATGCTAGAATGCTAAAATGTGTGGCTTGTTTGGGTTGCGTAATGGAAAAAATGAGAATTATGTCTTTGGGAAAGTTGGGGTCGTTTAGGTCGACTTTAGCGTTTTCTCGTTTTGCGTGTTGGCATTGCTTCGGGAAGCCATGGAAGCACTTTTGGTGCGATTATGGCAGTCGTTGGGTGTTTGATTGTTATATTTGGAGTTCAAACGAGAAAGGGGGAAAATCGGGGCTTTGCGCGAGTTCTAGGGTAAAGTAAGGTTTCGGGGTCTTTAGACGTGCCTTATGGTGACCTAGGAGGGTTGGCGAAGTCGGTTTCCAGAACTCGTGGCTCGTTTGGAAATGGTAGCGTTTTGATAGTTGGGGCCGATTTGTGTTTTTGTGTGTTTTCTTGTCTTTATGCCTATAGAATGTTTAGAATTACTTGAAATACTTGTTTGAGTTGTTTTGGATTGAATTGCTTATCAATTGCTGCTATTGCGTGCGAGAGTAACCTACTTTGTTATTCTCCCACGTGTGGCTTTATCGCTTGTTTATCGCCTTGTATCGAGTCTTGCATTGCATAGTGTCTCGCGCGTGAGTGATGGGCCTCTCTGGGTAGCCTTGGGTTGCTAGTGTTGGTTGTTCTAGCTCCGCTACTATTCCCTTTCTCGCTTGGGTTGCCTCCCAGGGAGATTTGGGTCGTAGGTTGATGGATACTTCTGGGGTATTCCAAACTGGTGTTATAAGGTGGTTTTGGGCCGGCGCGTCGTCATCGAATTCGTGTTTGAAAGTTGCTCGTGAAAAGAGTATCGTATCCTTTAATTGAGTGTTTGCAGCTTTAAATACTTGCCTTGCTTTATTGTTGGCTTTGGATGTAACTTATATGATTTGTATGTATTGCTTGGCTAATTGCATTGCATACTCCTCTCATCTCCGTCCTTGAGACCAATTGCCCTCGCTGAGCAATAGTTTTTGCTCATTCCTTTCTCTACCATATTTTTACAGGAGTAGTTGAAGCAGACCCTCTCGAGGTAATTGAGGAGGAGGAGCAGGTGGAGGTGTTTCTGTGATAGCACTTCTCTGGTTTGCTGGTGGTTGGTTACCAGTTTTGTGCGAACCTTGCTTGTTATGTATATTGCGTGGAGGTCGCTTAATTTTGAGGCTTGTAGCCTTGTATATATTTCCTAGTTTAAGGCCTCTATGGTCTTATGTTGTAATGGATTAAAGTTTGTAAAATTGTAACTTATACTCGGATGACTAGTAAGAAAATGCAAGCTAATGGATTTGATTAGTGGCATAAGTACTTGTGTAGTATGCATATCATTTTTGGGTTTGGAAAGTTGGTTAATAAGAATGTATATTGTAAAGAAAGTTGGCTTATTTTGGTTATTATATAGCTTTCATAAGTATTATATTGAATTTAGGGTTTTCAGATCGTCCGCGGTACAGAGGAGACTCCGTCCGTGTGTCGGGTCCGGGCTTGGCCTTTTGCGGGGTCGGGTCGGGGCGTGACATCTTTAGGTGGTATCAGAGCATGATAGTCTTGCATGAGCTGGGATATGATTCTCGGTCTGTGGGGTAAAGGTCTAAAATGCTAAAGTGTTTATGTATGATTGCTAAGTGAAAAGAAAATGTTCTAGCGTGATTTTGTGGACTTGGAATGTTTATGTGTTTAAGTGAAATAGTTTGGCAAGTTGAACTTGTCTTATGTGAATTGTGTGATAGAATATTGGATTGTTATTGACTTGAGTGTTATCTAATCTTATGTGCTATATTTCTGTCTATAAACTGCTTTTAAATGTTGCCAGCTATTGTGAGTTGCTACTATGCCGCCACGTCGTGGTACTCAAGGTATAGGATCAGATGAAGAGGCAGCAGAACAGGGTCAACAGCCGTTGCCCGAGCAGTTTATGGCTACCATGACTACTGCAGTAGACCGGATCACACAGGTACTACATGAGCAGAGGCAGGACCGGATTAATCCCCAGGGTAATCAAGCTAATCCTGGTGGACAGGGGTACAGAGTTGAGAATAATCAGTTAGAGAAATTTCTGAGGCACGAGCCGGGAAAGTTTTTCTGGGAGCCGGATGATGAGGCGGCCGAGAGATGGATTAATCAAGTTGAGAAGATTTTCACCGCGTTGAGGTATACTGATGAGGCAAGAATAGACTATGCGTCATTCTTATTCGAGGGTGATGCAGAGCAGTGGTGGAATACTGTCAGATTGAGGTGGGATTGTGAGGATGTTCCACACTTATGGGATGATTTTGTAAGTGAGTTCCGGGACAAATATATTCCCGAGATGGCTATGGAGAGGAGGGAAGATGAGTTTGTGGCCCTGAAACAGGGAAATATGACTGTTGCTCAGTACGAGGCTAGGTTTGTTAGCCTGTCGAGGTATATGCCCGAGTTGGTACGGCCGGCTAGGAGGATGATTCATAGGTTTGTCCGTGGGCTGAGAATGGACATACAGTTGCATTTGACTGGGCAGACCTACACTACTTTTCCCGAGGCATTTCAGGCAGCCTCGAAGTTTGAGAAACGGAAGGCTGAGATGTTAGCTGAGAGCAGTCAGCCGAGTAAGAAGCAGTACTTGGGCCAGAGCAGCCAGAGTCAGCCGAGGCAGTATCAGGCTTCTGCACAGGGTCCTCAGCAGCGTCCGTATCTGCCACAGCAGCATATTCATGCTAGGCCAGCTGTGACTAGACCCCAGCAGGGAGATACAGTTCCTACCCCTGCCAGAGCTCCAGCACCTACAGGAAACACTGCGGTTAGGCAAAATCAGCAGTGTAATTATTGTAATCGGCCAGGGCATATTGAGGCTAACTACTGGAGGAAGAGTGGTAAATGTACGGGTTGTGGCAGTGATGACCATAGGGTGAGGGATTGCCCTAAATATAATAATGTTCAGGGCCGTGGTGGAGGCCAAGGTGTGCAGAATAGGGCTGCAGGTGCACGTCCGGCACAGAGAGTTCAGGCTAGGGTCTTTGCACTGGATGCAGAGGAGCTACCCGATACTACAGCTATAGTGGAAGGTACCTTTCTTCTCAATACTCAGCCAGTTAAAGTTTTGATTGATCCTGGAGCTACACATTCGTTTATAACTCCTGCATGTGCACGATCTGTGAATGTTTGCATTGATAATTTCCCTCATGAAGTTGAAGTTAGTACTCCTTTGGGTGAAAAATTTGTTATTGAGTCTATTTGCAAATCTTGTGATATATGTATTGAGAACCGTAAATTTCCTACTGATTTAATTATATTGCCATTCCGTGACTTTGAAATCATTTTGGGAATGGACTGGTTGGGAAAGTATTATGCTCAGTTGGATTGTAGAACAAAGGTCGTTTATCTTAAGGTTCCTGACCTACCGGTACTAGAGATTGTTGGGAATTGCAGGGCTGCCCGCATTCCACTTTTATCAGCGATCAAGACTTCTAAGTTGTTGAATAGGGGTTGTGAAGCTTACTTAGCCTATTTGATCAATCAGCCTGCTGATAAGTTGAGTTTGAATGAGGTTCCGATTGTTAGAGACTTCCCTGGTGTATTTCCCGAGGAATTACCGGGTTTACCACCGGATAGGGAGATTGAGTTCGTGATTGATCTTGTACTAGGCACTGCACCAATTTCTAGGAGTCCTTATAGGATGGCATCGGCCGAACTTCAGGAGTTAAAAATTCAGCTTCAAAACTTGCTTGAGAAAGGGTTTATACAACCTAGTTATTCGCCTTGGGGTGCGCCTGTGTTGTTTGTGAGAAAGAAAGACGGCACGCTACGGTTATGCATTGATTACAGGGGACTTAATCAAGTCACGATTAAGAATAAATACCCCTTGCCGTTGATTGAAGAATTGTTTGACCAGTTGCAGGGTGCGAGTGTTTACTCCAAATTTGACTTGAGGCAGGGTTACTATCAACATAGGATCCGGAGTGACGATATACCAAAGACGGCATTCAGGACTAGATATGGCCACTATGAATTTGTTGTGTTGCCGTTTGGATTGACGAATGCACCAGCCGCATTCATGGACTTGATGCAGAGAGTTTTTCGACCTTACCTTGATCAGTTTGTCGTGATCTTTATTGACGACATTTTAGTGTATTCGAAGAACGAGGCTGAACATGAGCAACACTTGAGGATTGTGCTTCAGACTTTGCAGGAAAACAAGCTTTTTGCTAAATTTAGCAAGTGTGAGTTCTGGTTGAACCAGATATCTTTTCTAGGCCATATCATTTTAGATCGAGGAATTTCAGTGGACCTAGCTAAGATTGAAGTCGTTTCATCTTGGAAGAGGCCTGAGACGGTGCCAGAGATTTGGAGTTTTCTTGGATTGGCAGGTTACTACCGGAGATTTGTTAAAGACTTTTCTAAAATTTCTGGACCTTTGAGCCAATTGACTCGGAAGAAAGTTGCTTATAACTGGGATGCTAAATGTGAATCCAGTTTCCAAGAATTGAAGAAGAGACTAACTACAGCTCCTATACTAGCTTTACCTGATGGAACAGAGAACTTCGTTGTCTACAGTGATGCATCTAAAGAAGGATTGGGCTGTGTTTTAATGCAGAATGGTAAGGTGATTGCTTATGCTTCCAGGAAATTGAAACCTTATGAAGTTAATTACCCTACACATGATCTTGAGTTAGCTGCAGTTGTGTTTGCTTTGAAGAAGTGGCGTCATTACTTGTGGGGTTGCAGATTTGAAATATTTACTGACCACAAAAGTCTCAAGTATTTGTTTTCACAGAAGGATCTAAATATGAGGCAGCGGAGATGGCTAGAGCTATTGGGTGGTTATAACTGTTCTATTAACTATGTGCCAGGTAAGGCAAATGTTGTTGCTGATGCTTTGAGCCGAAAGGCTACTGTTGCAAGCTTGATTATCAAGGACTGGGAGACTTTGGAAGAAATTTGTTCATGGAAACCAGAAGCTACTGAGGTAGGGATTCAATTTGCTAGTTTACAGATTCAGTCAGGGTTGCTAGCACAGATCAAAGAGGCTCAGAAGACTGATCCTCACATCTTGAAGATCCAAGAAAAAGCTAAAGGGGGAGAGTCGGAGTTTAAATTACATGCAGATGGCATCTTCAGATTCAGGGACAGAGTATGTGTTCCTGGTGATCCGACTTTAAAGAATGAGATCCTGTCCGAGGCACATAATTCGAGGTACACGATTCACCCGGGCAGTACAAAGATGTATAGAGATTTGAAGCAACACTTCTGGTGGAACAATATGAAGAGGGAGATTGCTGGGTATGTATCCAGATGTTTGACTTCTCAGAGGGTTAAAGTTGAACATCAGAGGCCAGCCGGACTTCTACAGCCGTTGTCGATTCTGCAGTGGAAGTGGGTACATATAACAATGGACCTTGTGACCAATCTTCCTAGATCTCCAAGAGGATGTGATTCTGTTTGGGTTGTTGTGGACCGCTTGACTAAAGTTACACATTTTATTCCCGTTAACAAACAGGATAGCCTTGATAAGTTAGCTGAACTTTATGTTGCTAATATTGTGAGATTGCATGGTGTGCCACAGAGTATAGTGTCAGATAGGGATCCCAGATTCAGATCTCATTTTTGGCAGAAGTTGCAAGAGGCCATGGGAACTAAATTGAGCTTTAGTACTGCATATCATCCACAAACTGATGGCCAGTCTGAGAGAACCATCAGGATCTTAGAAGACATGCTTCGGGCATGTGTGCTTGACTTTGGGAAGAATTGGGAGAAGTTTTTGCCTTTAGCGGAGTTCGCCTACAACAATAGTTATCAATCTACTATAGGTATGGCTCCCTACGAGGCGTTGTATGGTCGGAAATGCAGATCTCCGTTATATTGGGAAGAGGTTGGAGAGATGAGAACAGTTGATCCGACTGTGTTACCTGAGTTGATTAAGATGGTAGATAATGTTCACCTTATTCGCCAGCGTATGCTTACAGCTCAGAGTCGTCAGAAGAGTTATGCGGATAAGCACCGTCGGGATCTTGAGTTTGATTTGGGAGATTGGGTGTTTCTTAAGATTTCTCCACGGAAGGGTTTGATTCGGCACGGTAAGAGCGGGAAGCTTAGTCCCAGGTATGTGGGTCCGTATGAGATCACCGAAAAGGTAGGTCCTTTGGCTTATCGATTAGCTTTGCCTCCGAGCTTGTCGAGACTGCATGATGTGTTCCATGTGTCTATGTTGAAGAAGTATCATCCAGACCCTTCACATGTACTTGAACTAGAGCCTTTGCAGATTGAAGAGAAGTTGTCTTATGAAGAGAAACCGATTAGAATTGTGGATCGGAAGATTCAGGAGCTTCGCAGAAAGAGTATTCCGTTAGTAAAGGTTCTGTGGAATCATCATGGGTTTGAGGAAGCGACTTGGGAAAGAGAGGACCAAGTTCGGGATCAGTATCCGGAGTTGTTTGTTGACCAGGTAAGAATTGCGTGGGCGCAATTGTTTTAAGGGGGAGAGGGTGTAATACCCGAGCCCGGAATGTGAAAATTCTTTGTTTATTATTTTGAAAATTATATTTCCTTAAATTCTTTATGAATTAATTGTTACTTTCTCGCCGACGCAACGTGCATTGCATTTAAGGAGCGATAGCTAGATAACGATTTCCAATCCTCAGCAAATAGTGAAACTAGTATTTAGATGACTTAAATTTTATATTTTAAATGTTGCTAGCTTTAATTGAACTTACCTTAGCTGAAATGGCTTTAAAACGCACAAAATAGGGCTCTTTGACCAAGTTTTAAGTAGTTTGACCTTGGACCTTTGACCTTTGACCATTTGACACCTTATAAGCTAAAAAAACTAAGCAAAATAAAAAGAAAAACAGCAGCAAAGAGTGAGGAGAAGGCCGAGAGCTTTGAGGAGGGAAAAAAAAGATTTCAACTTCCAATCATTCAATCTTCGCGTGAGCTCGTGCGGGGTGATTTCCGAGGCAACCAACGTTGTTTTCCTAGCGACTAGGAGTACCTAAGGTGAGGGAAGCATGTTATTTGCGCATTTATACGTTGTATATGTTAACTTTGTCAATTTTTAGATTTATCCATAGATCGTTATTTAAAGTGATTTGATGCTTCTAGAATGTTCCTTGGCATTTGTAGAACATGTATTTATAGCTTTGTAACATTTTCTGGGTTAAATATTGTGATTGCAAATTAAATTGTTAAATGAATAGTATTTTGTGAATAGTAAAACCTTGAAACGTTAAAATTGCGCTGTTATGCTTTCCATTGATGTAGAAACGTGCTAGGTATGCTAGAATGCTAAAATGTGTGGTTTGTTTGGGTTGCGTAGTGGAAAAAATGAGAATTATGCCTTTGGGAAAGTCGGGGTCGTTTAGGTCGACTTTAGCATTTTTTCGTTTTGCGTGTTGGCATTGCTTCGGGAAGCCATGGAAGCACTTTTGGTGCGATTATGGCGTTGGTTGGGTGTTTGGTTGTTATAGTTGTAGTTCAAACGAGAAAGGGGGAAATCGGGGCTTTGCGCAAGTTCTAGGGTAAAGTAAGGTTTCAGGGTCTTTAGACGTGCCTTATGGTGACCTAGGAGGGTTGGCGAAGTCGGTTTCCAGAACTCGTGGCTCGTTTGGAAATGGTAGCGTTTTGATAGTTGGGGCCGATTTGTGTTTTTGTGTGTTTTCTTGTCTTTATGCCTATAGAATGTTTAGAATTACTTGAAATACTTGTTTGAGTTGTTTTGGATTGAATTGCTTATCAATTGCTGCTATTGCGTGCGAGAGTAACCTACTTTGTTATTCTCCCACGTGTGGCTTTATCGCTTGTTTATCGCCTTGTATCGAGTCTTGCATTGCATAGTGTCTCGCGCGTGAGTGATGGGCCTCTCTGGGTAGCCTTGGGTTGCCAGTGTTGGTTGCTCTAGCTCCGCTGCTATTCCCTTTCTCGCTTGGGTTGCCTCCCAGGGAGATTTGGGTCGTAGGTTGATGGATACTTCCGGGGTATTCCAAACTGGTGTTATAAGGTGGTTTTGGGCCGGCGCGTCGTCATCGAATTCGTGTTTGAAAGTTGCTCGTGAAAAGAGTATCGTATCCTTTAATTGAGTGTTTGCAGCTTTAAATACTTGCCTTGATTTATTGTTGGCTTTGGATGTAACTTATATGATTTGTATGTATTGCTTGGCTAATTGCATTGCATACTCCTTTCATCTCCGTCCTTGAGACCAATTGCCCTCGCTGAGCAATAGTTTTTGCTCATTCCTTTCTATACCATGTTTTTACAGGAGTAGTTGAAGCGGACCCTCTCGAGGTAATAGAGGAGGAGGAGCAGGTGGAGGTGTTTCCGTGATAGCACTTTCCTGCTTTGCTGGTGGTTGGTTACCAGTTTTGTGCGAACCTTGCATGTTATGTATATTGCGTGGAGGTCGCTTAATTTTGAGGCTTGTAGCCTTGTATATATTTTCCTAGTTTAAGGCCTCTATGGTCTTATGTTGTAATGGATTAAAGTTTGTAAATTTGTAACTTATACTCTGGTGACTACTAAGAAAATGCATGCTAATGGATTTGATTAGTGGCATAAGTACTTGTGTAGTATGCATATCATTTTTGGGTTTGGAAAGTTGGTTAATAAGAATGTATGTTGTAAAGAAAGTTGGCTTATTTTGATTATTATATAGCTTTCGCAAGTATTATATTGATTTTAGGGTTTTCAGATCGTCCGCGGTACACAGGAGATTCCGTCTGTGTGTCGGGTCCGGGCTTGGCCTTTTGCGGGGTCGGGTCGGGGCGTGACAACTAATGTAGTTGATTGAGTGAGTGAGTGAGTAATAGGAACTGGTTTGGAGGTGTTTGGATTAGTTGAACGTATGTTATGATTATTAGAAGTTTAGGTTGTCTTTCTTTAAAATGTTGATATATGCATTTAGATGATCAGGTGGTGTTTGGGTGATTGGATTGGGAGTTGTTGATGCTTAGATTATGGTTTGGTTGTGTGTCTAATGCATGTTAAGTTGGGTGGCCTACTTTGTCATCTAACTTAGTTGTTTAGTTGTTAATTGATTAATTGATGTTGTGTTGTTGTAATGTTATTAATTGATTGATGTATTATTGATTATTGATTATTGAATATTGATTATTGATGAACGGGGAGATAGTCAACGGAAAAGGTTATCCTTCTATGATTGAATGTTTATTATTTTTGATGAGTCTTGATATGCGTGTGCCACCTCTCGAGCGGTATCGAGCCGTCGGGTTGAAAATGGCATGGCTATCAAAGGCTACCCTCATCTCGCATGGCGGAGATGCCATGGAGGGCAGGGCTAGTGAGGTACCTCGGGTGTATGTGTCATGTGGGTGATAAGAAGTTGGTTGAGATCGTGATGGCGTTTAAAGCTACACCAACTAGAGTATCCTTTATTGAATGGTCATTATAGTTTATGTGTTTATATTATTATTGATGTTTATTGTGTGTTTACTGCTCAAAGGATGATTTCAAAGGAGTATGGTAAATACTGTTAGAGATCTATCGAATCCTCACTGGGCTTGTTTTATATAAGCTCACTCTCAATTATTGCATGCATGCAGGTGTTACTGATCCTGACTACGGGTACGTGCCTCTTCAAGAGGGAAATGTGCCCTATGTGGATCAGTATTATGTGTAGGAGTCATTGCCATGAGATTATCTTAGTTGTTGCAAAACATTGTACTGTATAACCTATCTTAATATAAAGACGTATGTATGTTGATTTAGTAGTCTTTGTTTTGATCATGACTAGATTACTAAGTTGGTTATAATCTATTTTGAAATGTATGTGTAGCCTATGTACTAAGTTGGAACGGAGGCATATAACTATAAATGGATTGTTGAAGGAATGATTATTGTATAATATGGCTGGATTGTTTATTGTTGAATGTTTGTGGAGTTGGTTGTATGATTTGTGATGAGGTTGGTTTAGAGCCTCGGTATCCTAATTACTGTCGTTATACTACCAAAATTTCGTTGCATCCTGACTGATTGTAGGTGGGGTCGAGTTAGGGCGTGACACATCCTTTGAAGAAAGCGTAATAGCTCACTAGTATAGCTCCATGGCACTGAAAATGTATCAGGGCTGAAGTGATTCACCGAAGCGACGAGACCTTGAAAGCTGCTTTTTCAAGTGTCAGTAGCGGAACGTTCTATCAATCGGGGAATGTTTTTGGTGACAAGACCTGGAGATATCAAATGTGAGAATGCTGACATGAGTAACGAGAAATCCTATCAAAAACACGATCACCTGCCAGTGGAAGGTTTTCTGCGTTCAGTCAATCTACGCAGAGTGAATCGGTCCCTAAGGACCCCCCGAAAGGGCTGCTGTCCGATGGGTACACGAAAGTGACAAACTTGCTTCAACTACAGAACCATGCCTGTCTGTTGGAGCGAATTGGATGATCGGGCCGAGGCAGCCCCCTCTTCCCCTCATTGTCCTTTCCCTAAGCTTAACGCCTTTGAGTCATCAAAACCTTTCTGACTCGGCCTAGCCCGGTCGCCCTACGCGAGCTTCAAAAGGCAAAACTCTCGTCGTAGTTTGGCGACCTATCTTCAGTAGGGGCCTTTAGTCTTTTGATTAGAGTAGCGGTTGCGAGAGAGTAGAGCGTACTGCCCTGCCATAGTCACAAGTTTGTTTATAGTCGCGATTGTTGTCATAGTCAACAAGGTTGAAACTTCCAGGAAAAAACTTCAAATTGGGAGGGCTGTGATACCTCAAACCCGGCATGCATTTAATAGCATTTGGCTGCATTTAATTAAGTGTTTAATTAGTTAATCATCCATTTTTGCACTATAATGATATTTCTTTTAAAAGCATTCAAATAATTTTTATATTGATTAATTTAAAAGATTATTACCTATTTTTATTATTTATAGTAATTGGATTTACTTTCATGTATTTAATTAAGTGTCATCTTAAATGTTAGTATTTAATTGCATTTGATTACGTGTTTATATTAACTTGTTCATTCGTATCTTAGCATTAATTTCATAATTATTTAAAATATTCTAGAAATAGTTAAATTAATTATTTTTAAATGAATATTGATTATTTTAATTATTTTAATAATTGGTTTTATTTTCTTACAATTAATTACTCGGTTTTCAATTAAATGAGAAAAGTAACTCCGAGCCGGAGTGAATTTTAAACTATACTACTATTGTACTTTTCAAAAATTATAGTGTTATATTATTACTCATCATTTGATTAGCAATCGTTTCTTGACCATTTGATCGTAGAATTTTGAAAATAAAAGTTAGAAGAATATTTCTCGAATTTCGTGAAAAGCGTTTCTAGTTTAATTTAGCTAGTTTTAGTTGGTTTTTATTAAAATTGAATTGTTTAAACTTGAGCTAGACTAAATGCTAATTAAATGAGCTTGTTTGACCATATTTTTACTTAATTTTGACTTTGCTAAAAGACCATTTTTCCCTTTAGTTGATTTATCACCTTTTAAATAATAAAACAAGGCAAAATTCTCATCAAAACAAATTGCCAAATTCCCCCCATGTCCCTTGGTTGGCCGAAACTTCAAGGAGCCAAAATGGAGATTTTGATTTCATTTTTCTTGCACAATGTTGCGTGGAATTGCTCGGGGATCGTTGCTCGGGTCCTTGCGTGTCTTCCTCATTAATCTCTATGAGGGTTTTCATGTTTTTGTGCATTTATATTCGAATTTGATTTTTGATTTAAATTCTTAGATTTGATATTTAATGCGTTATAATGCTTGAAATTGCTTGGAATTGCCACTTTAGGGTTCGTAGAGCATTGCTTGTTAGTTATTTAGCGATTTTTATGGCTAGAACCGCAAATTTGAAATTAGGGAAGAATAATAAATAGTGATTTTGAATAGTAAAACCCTAGAATTTTGGATTTTGATCCGAATTACGATTTCTTGATTTGGATATGTACCATTAGTGATAGAAAGATAAAATGTGCAATAAAAACGGATCGGCCTTTATTAAAATTAGAATTAGACAAAGAAACATAAAGGGTCCGTTTGACCCAGAGTTGACAATGCTCGAATTGAGTTGGGGGTTTTGCTATTGAGGGCATGGAAGCACTTTTGGCGCTGTTGTGGCGTTGATTGAGTGACCAGTTAACATAGCTGTAGTTCAAACGCAGTAGGTGGACTTTTGGGCTTCGGTTGGGAAAGTGAAGTTTTGTTATATAGAAACGTGCCTTGCAGTACCTATGTGAATGTAGTGAAATTGGTTTCCTAATCCTGTAGCTCGTTTGCTCATAATTTCCTTTGAAAGTTAGAGATTAAATAATGTTATTTGTCATTTTTTCGTGTTTGAACTGCTATTGCTTGTTTAATCGGTGTTCTTGTTGTTAATAATGATAATCTTGCTTGAAATGTCAATTAATTGCTACTATTGATTTTAAGTGCTTGATATATTGAAAATTGATATTAATCTGTACTTTGGTGCTATCGCTCGATTATCGTTATATGTCTCGTATTGCATTGCATAGTGTCAGGCGCGTGAGTGATAGGCTTCTCTGGGTAGTCTCGGGCTGCCAGGGTTGGTTTGCTCTAGCTCCGTGTCCTATTCCCATTCTCGCTAGGGGTACCACCCTGGGAGATTTGGGTCGTAGATGTGTCGAGGTACATCCAGAGTACACCCAGTGGATGTTATAAGGTCGTTGCGTGCTTATTGTCATCATTGTCAACATCAAGCTCAAGATTGATGTATCGCTCGTGAAATGGTACATTGCTCGTAAGAGTGAACCATAGCCTTCAAAGTGTGGTATAGCTTTGATGGGTTGTGTTAATGTTTTCTTTAATTGTCTATTGTATTGTTGTTCGTATTGAATGTTGTTCTTATCGAATATATTGCTTAATTGTCTTATTTGCATTGCACGACTTTCTTTCTCTCCACCTCGATATTTGTGTCACCCTCACTGAGTATACGTGTTGTGTATACTCACTTTTCACCACCACATTTCAGGAAATGTCATGTTAGTTGAAAAGTTCGTGGTTACGTGAAAGATCGTGCTTGAAGAGTTGTCTTGCGTGTTATGTGGCTGAGTTGTAGAAAGATGCAAAGATGTATGTTTTCATGTATTGTATGTATTTAGTGTTAAAAGTTATGTAATTAACTTAACTAGGTTTATTAGAATGGTATGATAGTCTATTTTATGCAATAGGTTAGTATAGTTTAATTGCCAAGCATGAATGTACTTGTCAAAGATGAGAAGAGATAGGTTAGCTTTTAAACTGGAAATGTATATTTACTTGTGTTTGCTTGTTGAGAACCAAGGCTCGGATGGCCTTGAGGTGTTTGTATGGTTGGACATGGATCTAGTCCACTTATATGGTATTGCAGGTTTTGAATTTGGCCTAGAAACAGGGGAGACTCCGTCCAACTTTCCCTAAAATTTTATGCTAGGGTTTGGAATTGGGTTGCGATTAGATTGATTAATAGAACTTCCGGTCTCGAGAGGGATCGGGGTGTTACAAGGGCGATCCTTCCGGTGAACTGACCGTACCCCAAATCGACACAAGTGAACAAGTAGAGTATACTAGGGCGCTCGAGTGAACCGTAACTTCGGGAGAAGGGGTGCTCTCCTATCTTTTGATTAGGAAAGAGGCACATACCAAGGGGTAGCGATTGTTTATTAAAAACACAAGACTCTGCTAAGTGGTAGCACGATGTATAGAGTCTGACACCTGCCGGTGCTGGAAGGTCGGAAGGAGAAGTGTTATAAGCTTTGAATGGAAGCCCTGGTAAACGATGACAGTAACTCTAACTGTCCTAAGGTAGCGAAATTCCTTGTTGCATAAGTAGCGACCTACATGAATGGTGTAACGATTGCCCAGCTGTCTCCAACATGGACCCGGTGAAATTGAATTCTCCATGAAGATGCGGAGTACCAACGGCTAGATGGTAAGATCTCGTGCACCTTAACTATAGTTTCACAATGACAACCTTGATCGAATGTGTAGGATAGGTGGGAGGTGGTGACACACAATGACCAATCTTGAAAGACCACTCTTTCGTCTAAGGATGCCTAACCGCTGTACTGATCATTCAGGGGGAGGCGGGATACTGCGAGGTAGGTAGTTTATCTGGGGTGGATGCCTCCTAAAGAGTAACGGAGGTGTACGAAGATAGACTCAAGCTAAGATTCTGCTCGTGAGCGTAATGGTATAAGCCTGCTTGACTATGAGACCGATTGGTCAAACAGAGATGAAAGTCGGCCATAGTGATCCTGGAGTCCCGTGTGGAAGGGCTCTCGCTCAACAAATCAAAGGTAGATCGTGGATAACAGGCTGATGACTCCTAAGAGCTCTTATCGACGGAGTCGTTTGGCACCTCGATGTTGACTTATCACATCCTGGGGTTGAAGAAGGTCCCAAGGGTTTGGTTGTTCACCGATTCAAGTGGTACGTGAGTTGGGTTTAGAACATCGTGAGATAGTTCGGTTCCTATCCACCATTGGTGTTAAAGGGAGAACTGTGAGAAGCCAACCCTAGTACGAGAGGACTGGGTTGGGCCAACCTATGGTGTACCGGTTGTTATGCCAATAGCAGCGCGGGGCAGCTAAGTTGGTATGGAAGAACTGTTGTGCCATGGGAAATCCTTCTCTATACAAGTTCTCGGACGAGGTTTTTGAACAGAACTTCGATAGGCAAGAGATGTAAGCACCACGAGGTGTGAAGCGATCTTGTACTAAATGAAACGACTTTTACTTTTCATAACCAAAATGAAAGAAAGTCAACCTATTCCTGCAATTGCAGGCAGTCTCGCTACCTCTTTTAGTTGCCGCCCTCTACTTCCTCATTCGCAATTACTACCACAAGAAAGTCGCCCTTATCTCTAAAGGGGCTTATTGTGACGCCTGATATTTAGCCATGCATTCAATTACTGTTGCATCCTTTATTTGCGCACCTCTTTCTATGCCTTATTAATTATCTTCTTAAGTTACTATTCACTCCGTTTTTAAACTGCATTCTATTAGTTAATTAGTATTTTTATTAAATCATATTAATTGTTAAAGTAGTGGGAAAAATGTGCAATTGAGCTAGAGGCGATAGGAGAGCTCGTTTAGAAAATAATTTTTGTAGTTGAATGAATAGTATTACGTAACGAACTTAGAGATTTAATTAGCTAGCTCACATGTTTCACTTTAGGCTCGTTTTAAGCTTACTACGCGCACTATAAGTGACCTTTTAAATACCCAAACTTGACCCCACCCAACTATGCACCCTATATTACCCACCTTAGCTCATAACTAGCAAAGAACAAAACAAAAAAAATGCTGAAAAATCACTGTAGCAAATCCGAGAATAGTGTAGGAGGAGAATGAGAGGATTTTTCTCATCAAATCTTCAAGCCAAGCCAAGCCAAGCTAGGAGCAAGTAGTTTAGGGTGTTTGCTAGCCTCCCGAGAGTTCCTACGCGCAATTGGTGAGGGTTTTCATGACTTTTTATGCATATCTAAAATGTTACATTTTCTTGATTTGTTGAAAATGTTATCAAATGCTATTGCAAAGCTTATCTATGCTATTATACCTTGTATATAAGTGCTAGAGAACACATTTGAGCTATTAGTTCGTATTTTAAACGGTTGGAATCGTCATTTGAATTTATGAGATGAATAGTGACGTTTTTCTAGGGTTTTATGTAATTGCACGTATTAGCTTGATTCAACACTCCTAATAGATGCCTTAGGTGCTAATGAAGGTAGTCTAATAGCCCCGTGCACTTGAATTGCTCTAGAATCGCATAAAACGTGAAATAGCCGACTTTAACAAAGGAGTTTCGGGGTTCATGCGAATCCGGGTGGATTCGGGCTTCACTTCTAGTATTCTTAGGCTACCTAGGTGCTATAGAAGCTTTGATAACCCTTGTTTGAAGCCCGGATAAGGTATGTGTAGTTTAAAGCCATAAGAGGGAATTTGGGGCTTTCGGGGTAATCGCGAGCGTTTGAATGAGTTAGAGGGTTGAGAGGGTACCTTGAGGGTTAGTTAGAAGGTTGGGAGAGTTTCCCTTGAAAATGGAATCATTAACCTTGGTTTGGAAGAGAAATAATTTGAAAAATAAAGGGGTTTAGGTGCAATTTCGGTTGACTCACACTTCTAAACCCATGGCATGACTTCTTGAGTGTTTATATGTGGTTTCAAGTTGATTTGGAGCTTTTGGTATGATTCTATGCTTATTTTGTAAATGTCCCTTTGTAAAACTGCTTATTAGCTTATATAATTGCTTCTATTCTAACTGCCTCGAGGTCAACCTACTTTGTTGATCCTCCTATGTGTTAATGCTTATATTATTGCTATTAACTTGCCATTGTTAAGTGCATTGCATAGTGGTTGCGCAACCATAGTGTCAGGGGCGGATGTGTTGAATATCGGCTGGGCGGCAGAGGGCTTGCTGGTGGATATTCAAACTCCGTGCCCTAGTCCCTCATTCGCCTGGTCCGGAGATTGCCAGGGAATGTTGGGTCGTAGGATTATCGGGGTACATCCGGAGTACACCCACTGCAGTGTTTGGGGTTATGCCGGCTTATCGTGATCGTGCTCGTGGTTCGTGGATCGTGAATGAAGACCAATGAAGATTGGTGTATAGGGGATTGTGTGAAATGTATCCTTTTAAATGTGTGGTTACTTATGTTGTCATTGCTTCTTAAATTGTCTAAGTGATATTGTTGTATAACTGTATTATCTGTTGCATTGCACGCCCCGGGACTATATCCCTCACTGGGCAACAGTGGTTGCTCATACCTCGCTAACATGTTTCAGGTGGCACAGTTGGTGGAGTTGCCTTAGCTGCTGTGTGATATTTGTCTGAGGTGGATGTGCTTTTGGTTGCTATGTGAAGAATTTGTTGTTCTATGTATAATCTACTTTGGGGCCTTAAAGCTCATGTATGTATTTGAGTAATATGTAAGCTGGAAGTCTGATAAGGGAGTAGCAGTGGTAATTCTATTGCTTGTGATAACTTATATTTCTGCTTCTAGTTGCTTGGCATGGTTGGGAGTGAATGGCTTAGTGTAGAATGTTTTATCTCTAAGTATGTTTTAATGTTATCCTAGAATGGCATGGTTATTAGACTATATTATAAACAAGTTACTTGCATGCTTGTGTGGTTTTGGAACTATTGTGTACTATAAGGCTCGGATGGCCTTAGAACTTTGATGTTTAATTAAGAAAAGCTTGTATTGTATTGTTGGGACTTTGTTTGAGTGTTTACAGGTTTTTAGAATGTCCACGGTACAGGGGAGACTCTGTCCGTGTGTCGGGTCCGGACTTAACCATTCGGAAAAAAATTTGTGACCGGGCTTGGTATTGGGTTGAGAATAGCATGGTCATTAGAGCCTCCGGTCTCGTGAGGGATCGGGGAGTTACAGGTGGTATCAGAGCTTAGTTAGCTCTAAGCCGGGACAGGGTCCTCGGCCTGTCGGGTAGTAACCCTTGCGTGTGTGCTTGATTAAGTGTGTGTCTTAAAAGTGTATGCCTGCATGTTTGATTGTTTGTCTGGTATTGAATGTGTGCACCTATGTGATATAATTATGTGTTACGTGCTAAATGTGTGCTAAGTGAAGCAAAGTGGCTAGTTATGCATCAAATTGACTTCGTGAATTATTAAATGCTTGAACTGTTGCTTGTAATGTGTGTATTTGAATGTCTTTGATTGAGTTGTGTTATGCTTGACTTGATTATCGTGCTTGAATGACTTTGATGATTACACTGTTTTACAAACTCTTTCATTAACATGTTTGCGTAATAGTTTAAAGATGATTATACATATGCAATTGTTTGGCATGCATACATAGCCGTCGAATGGTAAGAAAAACTCCTTCCTCCCCTGAAGAGAGGTGATTAGTAGCAGGCCTTCCAAATTATGTTGATTAGCAGAAATGAGAGGCAATTAATCAGCCTTTATTTGGGAATTGGTGGATATAGTTGGAGCTCAGTTATTGGGATTCTTCTAAGGCCTTCTTCAGTGCTTAGCGGTCATAAATGAGTAGCTTCTTTTGGGGTTTCTATATGACAGTTCTCTGGAGTATATTCTTGGTATTTTCTTATCGGCTATTCATTTGGTATTCTTTTGTCGGCATCTCTCAGAAGAATTGGTATATGGGATTCTTTTTAGCCTTATTATATGGTATTATTTACAATACTCCTGCTCGGAACTTTTATTGGTATTTTCTCTTCGCTCTTAGTTGGGATTCTATTCTTCTATGGTATTCGTACCAGCGGGATTCTTATTTGGATTTCGAAGTAGCGTCTCTATTGGAGCCTTTATTTGGCCTTATTAAGTGAGGTTCGCAGACAATACTACTGGGATTTCTTAATGAGCTTCCACGAGAATTCGTATATGGTATTCTTGCTTAGCAACTGATGACGAATAATCAGAGTTGGTTTTTAGTTGATGCAGATGTTCTCTTGTGAAGAAGAATTGCGTGGACGCAATTAGTTTAAGGGGGAGAGGATGTGACGCCCGAGATTTAGCCATGCATTCAATTACTGTTGCATCCTTTATTTGCGCACCTCTTTCTATGCCTTATTAATTGTCTTCTTAAGTTACTATTCACTCCGTTTTTAAACTGCATTCTATTAGTTAATTAGTATTTTTATTAAATCATATTAATTGTTAAAGTAGTGGGAAAAATGTGCAATTGAGCTAGAGGCGATAGGAGAGCTCGTTTAGAAAATAATTTTTGTAGTTGAATGAATAGTGTTACGTAACTAACTTAGAGATTTAATTAGCTAGCTCACATGTTTCACTTTAGGCTCGTTTTAAGCTTACTACGCGCATTATAAGTGACCTTTTAAATACCCAAACTTGACCCCACCCAACTATGCACCCTATATTACCCACCTTAGCTCATAACTAGCAAAGAACAAAACAAAAAAAATGCTGAAAAATCACTGTAGCAAATCCGAGAATAGTGTAGGAAGAGAATGAAAGGAATATGCGCATCAAAACTACAAGCCAAGCCAAGCCAAGCCAGGAGCAAGTAGTTTAGGGTGTTTGCTAACCTCCCGAGAGTTCCTACGCGCAATTGGTGAGGGTTTTCATGACTTTTTATGCATATCTAAAATGTTACATTTTTCTTGATTTGTTGAAAATGTTATCAAATGCTATTGCAAAGCTTATCTATGCTATTATACCTTGTATATAAGTGCTAGAGAACACATTTGAGCTATTAGTTCGCATTTTAAACGGTTGGAATCGTCATTTGAATTTATGAGATGAATAGTGACATTTTTCTAGGGTTTTATGTAATTGCACGTATTAGCTTGATTCAACACTCCTAATAGATGCCTTAGGTGCTAATGAAGGTAGTCTAATAGCCCCGTGCACTTGAATTGCTCTAGAATCGCATAAAACGTGAAATAGCCGACTTTAACAAAGGAGTTTCGGGGTTCATGCGAATCCGGGTGGATTCGGGCTTCACTTCTAGTATTCTTAGGCTACCTAGGTGCTATAGAAGCTTTGATAACCCTTGTTTGAAGCCCGGATAAGGTATGTGTAGTTTAAAGCCATAAGAGGGAATTTGGGGCTTTCGGGGTAATCGCGAGCGTTTGAATGAGTTAGAGGGTTGAGAGGGTACCTTGAGGGTTAGTTAGAAGGTTGGGAGAGTTTCCCTTGAAAATGGAATCATTAACCTTGGTTTGGAAGAGAAATAGTTTGAAAAATAAAGGGGTTTAGGTGCAATTTCGGTTGACTCACACTTCTAAACCCATGGCATGACTTCTTGAGTGTTTATATGTGGTTTCAAGTTGATTTGGAGCTTTTGGTATGATTCTATGCTTATTTTGTAAATGTCCCTTTGTAAAACTGCTTATTAGCTTATATAATTGCTTCTATTCTAACTGCCTCGAGGTCAACCTACTTTGTTGATCCTCCTATGTGTTAATGCTTATATTATTGCTATTAACTTGCCATTGTTAAGTGCATTGCATAATGGTTGCGCAACCATAGTGTCAGGGGCGGATGTGTTGAATATCGACTGGGCGGCAGAGGGCTTGCCGGTGGATATTCAAACTCCGTGCCCTAGTCCCTCATTCGCCTGGTCCGGAGATTGCCAGGGAATGTTGGGTCGTAGGATTATCGGGGTACATCCGGAGTACACCCACTGGAGTGTTTGGGGTTATGCCGGCTTATCGTGATCGTGCTCGTGGTTCGTGGATCGTGAATGAAGACCAGTGAAGATTGGTGTATAGGGGATTGTGTGAAATATATCCTTTTAAATGTGTGGTTACTTATGTTGTCATTGCTTCTTAAATTGTCTAAGTGATATTGTTGTATAACTGTATTATCTGTTGCATTGCACGCCCCGGGACTATATCCCTCACTGGGCAACAGTGGTTGCTCATACCTCGCTAACATGTTTCAGGTGGCACAGTTGGTGGAGTTGCCTTAGCTGCTGTGTGATATTTGTCTGAGGTGGATGTGCTTTTGGTTGCTATGTGAAGAATTTGTTATTCTATGTATAATCTATTTTGGGGCCTTAAAGCTCATGTATGTATTTGAGTAATATGTAAGCTGGAAGTCTGATAATGTAGTAGCAGTGGTAATTCTATGGCTTGTAATAACTTATATTTCTATTTCTAGTTGCTTTGCATGGTTGGGAGTGAATGGCTTAGTGTAGAATGTTTTATCTCTAAGTATGTTTTAATGTTATCCTAGAATGGCATGGTTATTAGACTATATTATAAACAAGTTACTTGCATGCTTGTGTGGTTTTGGAACTATTGTGTACTATAAGGCTCGGATGGCCTTAGAACTTTGATGTTTAATTAAGAAAAGCTTGTATTGTATTGTTGGGACTTTGTTTGAGTGTTTACAGGTTTTTAGAATGTCCACGGTACAGGGGAGACTCTGTCCGTGTATCGGGTCCGGACTTAACCATTCGGAAAAAAATTTGTGACCGGGCTTGGTATTGGGTTGAGAATAGCATGGTCATTAGAGCCTCCGGTCTCGTGAGGGATCGGGGAGTTACACTTATGCACTCCACGACTTTTTTATGTTATGGGGTTTCGAAGACTGATTTTAGCTGCCAACCCTAGTCTGAAGAAAAATCCAAGTCTCCTTCCTCTAATAATAAGATAAGCTTCATAGTTTTTGTGATAACCTGAACCCGACATGCATTTAATAGCACTTGATTGCATTTGATTAAATGTTTAATTAGTTAAATAAACCAATTTGCACTATTTTAATATTTCTCTTGGAAGCATTTAGTAGGTGTATATTGAATAAAGTTTATTACCTATTTCTAATAATTATAGTAATTGAATTTCTTCTCTTGTAATTAATTAAGTGTTATCTTAAATGTTAGTGTTTAATTGTATTTGACTACGTGTTTATATTAACTTTCATTTGTAGCTTAATATTAACTTCATAATTCTTAAAATATTCTAGAAATAGTTAAATTAATTACTTTAAATGAATATTGATTACCTTAATTGTTGTGATTATTTTAATACTCGGTTTTGATTGTCTTGCATTAAAATCACTCAGTTTTCAAATAAATGAGGAAAGTAACTCCGAGCTGGAGTAAATTTTTAACTATGATGCTTTTCAAAATGATATATTTTTTAAATTCTTTGAGATTTAATTGTTATTCTTCTATTGACGCAAAATGCATAGCATATCGAGAGCGATAGTTAGGAAATGATTTCTAGTCCTCAGCAAATAGTGAAAACTAGTATTTAGAGTTTTAATTTTAGTGTTTTAAGTTGTATTTAACTATAATTGGATTTATGTTAGTTGTTTTAGCTTTAAAATGCATGAAATAGGCTAGTTTGACCAACTTAAGTGAGCATTGACCAAGCCTTGACTTTTGACTTGAATTGTCATCTTATTAAAGCCTAAAATAGCTCAAAATAAAAAATAAAAAAACAGAGCTGAAACAGAGAAGCTAGGGCCGAAAATGGAAGAGAAGGAAAAATAATAATTTAACATCAAATCTTCGCGTGAGCTTGTACGGGGTGGTTTCCGAGGCATCCTACGAGGTTTTCTTAGCGTCTAGGAGCGTCTAACGTGAGGGTTTCATCGTTATTTGCGCATTTGAAAATGTTGAACATAAACTTTAATTTTTTTGATTTAACCGTAGATTGTTATTTTGTCCGTTTCATTCCTTAAAGAATGTTCCCTAGCAATTGTAGAACGTGTATTTATAGCTTTTTAACATTTTCTGCGGTTGAATATCAAAATTGAAATATAAAAGGTGTAATGAATAGGAAATTATGGATAGTAAAGCCGCATTTCGATTAAGTTGCTCCGTTACGCGTTCTGTTGATGTAGGAAGGTGCTAGATATCCTAGAATGCCTAAATGTATGTTTTAATTGGATTATGTAATGGAAAAATGGAGAAAAATAGCTTGGTGAAAGTCGGGGTCGTTTAGGTCGAGTTTGGTATTTTATCGTTTTGTGTGATGGCATTGTGTCGGGAGGTCATGGAAGCACTTTTGGTGCAGTTGTGACATTGGTTGGGTAATCGATTGAGGTAGCGGTAGTTCAAATGAGCAAAGGGAGAAATCGGGACTTTGCATGAATTCTAGGGTTAAGTAGGGTTTCGGGGTCTTTAGACGTGCCTTATGGTGACCTAGAAGGATTGGTGAAGTTGGTTTCCAAAACTCGTAGCTCGTTTGAAAGTAGTAGTGTTTTGCAAGTTTGGGTCATTTTTTGGGATTTTGTGTGTTTTCATAGTATATTGCCTATAGAATGCTTATATTGCCTATAGAATGTTTATAATGCTTATAGAATGTTTATAGAATGTTTATAATGCCTATAGAATGCTTATAATGCCTATAGAATACTTGTTATTGCTTGATGATGTTTGTTGGTGTTGTTCTTGTTATTTATTTGAATCTATATGCTTGTTAATGCTTGTTAATACTTGTTAATGCTTATTACGCTTGTTAGAGTTGATTGTTGATTGAAATGTTTGACAATTGTTGATAATGTGTGATATCTCGTTTATCTCCTCTATTCTGTATTGTTGTGCTATCGCTCGTTATCGCCTTGTATCGAGTCTTGCATTGCATAGTGTCAGGGCGTGAGTGATGGGCCTCTCCGGGTAGCCTCGGGTTGCCGGTGTTGGTTGTTCTAGCTCCGTGACCTATTCCCTTTCTCGCTTAGGTTGCCTCCCAGGGAGATTTGGGTCGTAGAATTGATGGTTACTCCCGGGGTATTCCAAACTGGTGTTATAAGGTGGTTGCGCGCTTATTGTCATCATTGTCAACATCAAGCTCGAGATTGATGTATTGCTCGTGAAATGGTATATTGCTCGTATGAGTGAACCATAGCCTTCAGAGTGTGGTATAGCTTTGAATGGTTGTGTTAATGCTTTCTTGAATGTTTAATATATTGTCGTTTGTATTGAATGCTTTCTTATTGATTTTATTGCTTAGCTGTGTCTATTTGCATTGCACGACTTTCTTTCTCTCCAACTCGATATCTGTCTCGCCCTCACTGAGTATACGTGTTGTGTATACTCACTCCTCACCACCACATTTCAGGAAATGTCATGTTAGCTAGAAAGTTCGTGATTTCGTGAAAGTTCGTGCCTGAAGAGTTGTTTTGCGTTCCTATGTGGCTTAAGTGTCGAAGTTGTCAAGATATATGCTTTCATATGTTTGTATGTATTTATTGTTAAAAGAAATGTAATTTAAATCAAGCTAGGTAGTTGAGGTAAATTGATAAGCTAGTTTATGTAATCCGTTAGCATAGCTTAACTTCAATGCATGTTTGTAATGTCCAAAGGAAAAGAATTAGAATGACATGATAGTTTATTTTATGCAGTAGCTTAGTATGGTTTAATTGTCTAGTTTGAATGTACTTGTCAAGGATGAAAAGAGATAGGTTAGTTTTTTATTATTTGGAAATGTTTGTATACTTGCTGAGTTTAATTGTTGAGAACCGAGGCTCGGATGGCCTTGAGGTAGTTGAATGTTTGGACATGGTATTGGTCCTCTTATATGCTATCGCAGGTTTATTGTTTTGCCTAGAAACAGAGGAGACTTCGTCCGTTTTCCCTTAAAATTATGCCCGGGTTTGGTTTAGGTTGTGAATAGATTGATTGTTAGAACTCCCGGTCTCGAGAGGGATCGGTGTGTTACAGTTCTAACCTATACAAAGGGATGTCGCTGCCACATCGGAAGTCTTGGAAGTGAGAAAGCTGGATATAAGAGTTCGCCTCTTATATCATCCCAGGTGCCTTTTGAGAGGAGGCTCTCGAAGGGACAAAACCGTGAGGGACTTGTGCCTGCGGGCCAGGGACTGCCAATAGCGGACAATTCCTGGGTAGTATCGGCCCTGTGAGACTCTGCGTGGGCTCCACGTGGGGAGCGGGGTCGTTACAAATGGTATTAGAGCCAGTCTTCCCTTGTGCTCGTGCCCGCGAGGGCGCGGGACCTCTTAAGGGGGGTGGAATGTGGTAACACAATCCCACATCGGAAGTCTTGGAAGTGAGAGAGCTGGATATAAGAGTTCGCCTCTTATATCAGCCCAGGCGCCTTTTGAGAGGAGACTCTCGAAGGGACAAAACTGTGAGGGACCTGTGCCTGCGGGCTAGGGACTGCCAATAGCGGACAATTCCTGGGTAGTATCGGCCCTGTGAGACTCTGCGTAGGCTCCATGTGGGGAGCGGGGTCGTTACAACAGGGGGATACAAAAAAGTAATAAGAGATGCGCACAGACCAATCAATCACATCGGTCGTATTCTTGAATTTGGAACGAAAAGATGAGTAATGCTTCCTAGCACTAGACACAGAATAGGACCACTTAGATCAGAATAGCATTCACAAAAATGTTCTAGCATAGAGTAGAATCGAACATGTAATAGATTAATTGACAACAGTAAAAAGATGGGCGCCTAATTCCAATACAATAAGGGTCCATTAGTGCAAGTCAGCTGAACACTGTGATTCATGAGTGGGTAGGTGGGTTAGGTGCACCTCTCGCCCAGTGGGAAGTAATGAGGGTAGTCACCCCCCTGAATGATGAAGTATTGTGGCCCCCTTCCCCCGTATGCGCTTTTTTTGATTTTGATTCTTTATATTTTTGAATTACCAATGGAGAATCTTTCAAAAAAATCCGTTCGGCAAAACGCAATTCTTCGAGTTCAATCCAAGGTGCACCTTGCCGTTTTTCAGGTAGCTTAGCTTTTTTATGCCTACTCAGCTAGTGGGGCATTGGGCATAGCCGAAATTTGTCGAAGGGATAAAAAAGAAAGAAGAGGTTTGAAGATGCTTGACCAATAGGGAGAGTAAGAAAGGGAAGTGTTTTCTTTCTTTCAATCCAAATAAGAGAACAAAGAAAGCACTAAAAATGAAAGTTTTATAAAGAAGTGTCAGTAAGAGCTAGCACTATACTTCTTCCCTCCTTTCTACTTTTCTTCTCTTATTTTGTTTGTTCTTCCACCCAGGCTTTTCATTCTATTTTATATAGACCCGAGGAAAAAATTAATAAATGAAATGTGACCCGGCATATGGAAAAAAATCAAGGATAACGGCTTGCAAAAGACGAGTAAGGGACGGAGAGAGGCAGGCTAAGTGAAATAATATACTGGTGCTATTATATAATCTTATGAATCATGCACGACTCATTTTCTATATCTCCTCTGTCTACAAGGTGAACAGCTTAACTTACAATACATCGTGTTTGCAACCAGACTGGCTGGTGCATTGGCCTTACCGTAATAAGTCCGAGAGAGTCTTCAATTAGAACGCTCTATATCTTGTGACACGCGGAGTGTGGCATTTTATTTTAAAAATTATGTATAACTTCAAAAGATTCATTCTTTATAAATAAAGTCAAAGGGTGCATTGCCTCTTTGAGTGAAGAAGAGAATGGCTTTATATAGACATTCTTGAGCCATGTTCATCGCCCTAGGCTTACCATTATTTTATTTCATTCTATTGATTGGTTCTACCTCCAAAGAACATATACATGGAGCTATGTCGACTTACGTACGTCTCGTTGACGAAACGATTAGGTATACCATGCCATGTATCATCCCATCTTTCCATAGAGGAGAGATAAAGAAATAGAAGAGATATAGTGATAAGACCTTGTTCGTTTCTACTTGACGTTATTTTCCTCAGTTTTTACATAAGTAGCTTGCACTAAGGATCTAATCGGAGTCAAACTTTGATTCAGAAAAAACCTTTTAGCCAGAGTACAAGTCTACTTTTTTATCTTTAGTAAAGGCGGATTAAGCCACAAATCTTTTTTTTTAATCAAAGTCTCAATTTCCTCGTTGAGAGTCGCTTTGCGAGACTTCCAGTAGTCTTTGACTTGGTCTTCGAATCGTAAGTCTCAACCTGTTCTCTGCTTGCCTCGCTCTCAAGTTGGCCTTTCTACTTGACTAAGTAGTATTCTACTCGTGCAGTAGGTGTATAGGCTAGCCCATGGTACAGTCAACTATGATATACTCAACTTCTTATTTAGTAGGTTCATCTACAAGATCTGGTGGTGCCTTTGTGGCCACGTTCCTCTCTAGGCCAGTCTAGTCTAATCGAAGTCAACTGACTCATATGGAATAAGGGGTGAGTTTTCACCGAGCTGGTCGCTTGAGTCTATAGGCTACCTCTCCTATCAGCTTTTCTACAAGGTCTACTTTCAGACCGGGCCAAGGCTGACGGTTGTTTAAGTAGGTTTGGGCTAGGTCGTTATGCTCCTGCCGTCTCTTGGCAAGGTAGGCCGATGGGCAAGCCCCCTCATCTTGCAATGGTGTGGGGCGTCAGAGGCTGTTGCCCCATGGCCAACTCGAAGGGGCAGAAGTTCAACGCAGAGCTTTTTGGTTGTTAAGTTATAACAGCACTGAGCAATATCCAAGAGCTCCAATCCATTTGGTTTGCACTAAAGTGGCTTAAGTAGCCCTCAAGGAGTCCGTTTATTCTCTCCGTCTGAACTTTCAAAGATATACTAACCGCAGGTATCTGACCATCGGATACTGACAATCGTCTTCTAACATTACCGACATTTCAGGTTTTCATAAATTTCACATAAGATAAAAGTTCTTTCCATCATCAGAAACAACCTGATTTCGCATTGCATTACCATAACGAAAAGCAAAAGTCATTAAAGAAAAAGATTGCTCTTGTGACTCGGAATGAACCTTTATCGGTGGAGGAGTGGAGGAAAAGGAATAGCGATGGATTCCTATAGAGTATCCAGAAATAAGCAGATTCAATCAGACGACGAATTCTCTCGTGGTCCAAGGAAATCAAAGGTCCGATTCCACGATTTCATCTATATTGAATCTCTTAATATCAGAATAGCTTATATAGTCATGATTCAGTTCAGGTCCACTGACGTTTGATTGCTTTCTCATTTTTCGGATTTGATTGGAACAATGGAGAAGTAAGAAGACTTTGGCGATTCATAATAGGGTATCTAGAATATCTATGTCCTACGACATAAAATATGAATAATGAAACATGAGGAAAAGTATACCCTGTAGTGACATAGCAGTTCTCCTAATCGACTACTTATCATCATAATGAACATTCTACTTGAAAATGAAAAAAAAAACGACTCGCCAGGTGGTTACCTTTTTTTCATATTTATATCCTCTGCTTAAAAATGAAGACACTAAGGTTCGTCAGAATCTCTTATTAATAAGATAGACATGAGTTTCGTGGAAAAAAAGCCCTTTTATTGGTTTTGAAGCGATGACTTAAGCCTCTTTCTTAGGCCATTTAAAAAGCGTGACTCTTTAGTTAATAAGGGCCCATTTTATTTCATTCATGAATTAGCCCACTATTAGTCTACTGCATATTAATTAGATTTATATAATAATATAGTATATCATTTGTGTCTCTGTTACAAAGACGACGAAACTAAATGGTTCGAATGAAGAGAAAAAATAAGAATTTTTAGGCTGTACACCTAATTTTCCTGGGATTATGGGTTAAAGTTCATATAGAGATCATTATAACAATAAGATCACTAGAAATTATATGTATTCTCTCCGATATATATCATGTAACTCATTACATTATATCATGGCAAGTACTTTCCATTGCATTTTAAAGGAGAATGCAAATAGAGTAAGGATTAGGTACAAAAACCATTCGCGATCTTTCCTTAATAGTCGGAAAGAAATCTACAAGAAAAGAGGGATACCCTGCCTTTGAGAGTAGAGACCAAAATTTCTTAGATTCTTTCATCTTAAAGAGAACTGTAAGATTGTGAGTTGGTGTACACGAAATGAGAAAACAAATAATCGTATCACTTTACTTCATAGACATGACACTTACAACACATGATTGGTTTACCCAAGAAAAATAACATGATATAAAATTCAATTGGACTTTGACGAACAAAGGTATCATAAATTCATAAGACTTGTTAAGGGCATTAACTCCCACTAACTTTTCTTATAAATTTAGATATCACCCTCATTCAATGAAAACGATCTCTATGTTTTTCATTTTAACCATTTCATTATAGTTACCTTTCTCTAAAGAAATTATGCATGAATGAGTTTAAATTCTATACGGCTACAGAATTAAAACATGGTATAAGTTTAAAATCAATTTGAAAGATTATAGTGATAAAAGATGCATTCTCTAATCTTCTTTTATAACCCAACATATTCTGGACAAGTCTCATAAGCTCCATTTCATTCAATTATTTATTTTGAACAAACTCTTTTGTCAAAGAATAATTAATCTATCAAACTCATTTAGATAGATAAATACAAGAATTCTAGTCTTTAACTCTTGACCATTTCAAAGTTCAAGACGATATGTAACACCCCGATCCCTCTCGAGACCAAGAGTTCTATCAATCGATCTAATCACAACCCAAACCAAATCCGGGCAAAATTTTTAGGGAAAACGGACGGACTCTCCCCTGTTTCTAGGTAAAATGTAAAACCTGTAATAGCATTTAAATGGACCAACACCGTGTCCAACCATACAAAACTTCCTCAAGACCATCCGAGCCTCGGTTCTCAACAATTTAAACTCAGCAAGTATACATACATTTCAAATTTAAAAGCTAACCTATCTCCTTTCATTTTGGCAAGTACATTCAAACTTGAAAATTAAACCATACTAAGCTACTACATCTAGTTCTTTTCTTTTGGACATTACAAACATGCATTTGAAGTTAAGTTATAATAAATAGATACATAATCTAAATTATCAAACTACTTCAACAATCTAATGAAACTTAAATTACATACTTTTAGCATTAAATACATACAACATATGAAAACATATATCTTCACAACTTCGACACTCAAGCCACATAGGCATGCAAGACAACTCTTCAGGCAACAAACTTCCACGAAATCACGAACTTCCAGCTAACATGACATTTCCTGAAACGTGGTGGTGAGGAGTGAGTATACACAACACGTATACTCAGTGAGGGCGAGACAGATATCGAATTGGAGAGAAAGAAAGTCGTGCAATGCAAATAAGACAGTTAAGCAATATAACTAATAAATAAGCAATCAAGATAAACAATCAATACAATAAGTAATTACTGAAAGTATTAACACAACCATTCAAAGCTATACCACACTCTAAAGGCTATGGTTCACTCATACGAGCAATGTACCATTCCACGAGCGATACATCAATATCGAGCTTGATGTTGACAACGATGACAATAAGCGCGCATCCACGTTATAACACCAGTTTGGAATACCCCGGAAGTATCCAATCAAATCTACGACCCAAATCTCCCTAAGAGGCAACCCAAGCGAGAATGGGAATAGCAGCGGAGCTAGAGCAACCAACACTGGCAACCCGAGGCTACCCAGAGAGGCTCATCACTCACGCGCGAGACACTATGCAATGCAAGACTCGATACAAGGCGATAAACGAGCGATAAACAAGACATCAAGCATTCTCAACAATGGATAAACATTTCAATCAACAACCAACTCTAACAAGCGGAATAAGCAATAGCAAGCACAACAAGCAATAATAAGCATTAACAAGCATTCTATAGGCATAACTTCAACAAAACACACAAAGTCACAAATCGGCCCCAACCATCAATACACTATCATCTCCAAACGAGCCACGAGTTCCGGAATCCGACTTCGCCAATCTTCCTAGGTCACTATAAGGCACGTCTAGACACTCCGAAACCCTACTTAACCCTAGAATCCACGCAAGCCCGGTTTTTCCCCTTTGCTCGTTTGAACTACAACTATACCAACCAAACACCCAACCAACACCACGACCGCACCAAAAGTGCTTCCATGGGCTCCCGAAACAATGCCATCACGCAAAATGAGAAAACGCTAAAGTCGACCTAAACGACCCCGACTTTCACTAAGCCGTTTTTCTCCGTTTTTCTATTACACATTCCAATTAAACCACACATTTAGGCATTCTAGCATACCTAGCACCTTTTCACATCAACAGACAGCATAACAGCGCAACTTTATCATTTCAAGGGTTTACTATTCACTAATTACTATTCATTAAACAATTTAAATTGCAATTTCAATTTTCAACCGCAGAAAATTCTAAAAAGCTATAAATACATGTTCTACAATCAACAAGGAACATTCTTTAAGCAACAAAACGACTAAAACAACAATCTACGCATAAAATCCAAAAAATCAAAGTTTAGATACAAATATTTCAAATGCGCAAATAACGATGAAACCCTCACCTTAGATGCTCCTAGACGCTAGGAAAACCTCGTAGAACGCCTCGAAAACCACCCCATGGAAGCCCTCGCGAAGAATTGATGAATTGAAGTTGAATTTTATTTTTTTTCTCTCCTCGTTTTTTCGGCCTTAAGCCCTCTGTTCCAGCTCTGTTTTTTTTTATTTTGTGTTATTTAGGCTATTTTAAAGATGACAAAGGTCAAAAGGGTCAAAGCTTTGGTCAAGGTTGGTCAAACAACTTAAAACTAGTCAAAATGGCTTATTTTTGTGCATTTTTAAGCTAAATAACTAACACCAAAATTAATTCTAGCTAGTAACAATTAAAATATAAAATTTAAGTCATCTAAATACTAGTTTCACTATTTGCTGAGGACTGGAATCCGTTTTCTAGCTAACGCCCTCGATATGCAATGCACGTTGCGACAATAAAAGAATAACAATTAATTCTCAAAGAATCTAAGAAATATATCATTTTTGGAAAGCATCATAGTTTAATATTTACTCCGGCTCGGAGTTACTTTTCTCATTTATTTGAAAACCGAGTGATTTTAACGCAAAACAACCAAAACCGATTATTAACGTAATCAAAACAATCAAGGTAATCAATATTCATTTAGAATGATTAATTTAACTATTTCCAGAATATTTTAAGAATTATAAAGTTAATATTAAGCTACAAATGAAAGTTAATATAAACATGTAGTCAAATACAATTAAACACTAACATTTAAGGTAACACTTAATTAATCACAAGAAAAGAATTTCAATTACTATAATTATTAGGAATAGGTAATAATCTTTTAATTACTCAATTTACAACTACTAAATGCTTCCAAGAGGAATATTAAAATAGTGCAAGTTGGTTGATTTAACTAATTAAACAATTAATCAAATGCAGTCAAGTGCTATTAAATGCATGCCGGGTTCGGGTTATCACATGATATATGTATGATTTGGTATTTAGCCATTTTTTCAAATGAAAACCAATGAAATATAAATATTTGAGTTTGAAGACATCGTTTATTCCGACACGCATTCCGATCATTTCATTACTATTAATGAAGGATATACAAAATCCCAATCATTTCTTACAAAGGATCAATTCCAAAAATTACCCATAGTAAGAAAAGATTGATAATAGTCACTACTATTTAAAGAAATGTTCAAACTAATCTAAAACATTTATAAACATATTTCAAAATTGGGATCGGATACCAAGCCGATCCAAAACAACCAAATCATGCATAAATAGTGTCAATTACTCAATGCCCTCTTGATGAGAGATCTCCTGTTAAGAATGCCACAACCCGGCTTCTCTTATGTCTCCTATTCCTCCTTCTTTTGTTTCTGTTTTGGCTGGGCGCAGCTACAGAAGGAGAAGACTCAACATGGTGATCCGGTCCTGCATCCAAACCAAGGTTCTGCCAGCTAGTCAAAATATATGGCAACTCAATCAGTGTGATCTCGATTCTGTGCACGTGAAAGTCCAAGATCAAAGGAGAGTAGGATGGTGGAAAAGACTACAAGATCAAGTCTACCTGAAGTCGGGGATCCATGACAAAACCAAATGCCTCCAATTGAGTTACCAAGTAAATCACTCTGAGGTAGTGCTGGCTCACGTTATCCCCTTCCTCAAGTCTCATACTAAAAAGCTCACGGGTCAACTGGAATCTCATGGATTGACTGCGCTCGCCAAAGGATTCCTCCAAACAACAAATGATATCTACGGAATGAGGCAACCACTCATAGAATCGGGGCAGATCATTGCTCATTGATTAAATAATGTATCCCGTAGCACGCACATCATCCTGGACCCACTTATAGTAAGTGACTTTGTCGCTCTCGGAAACAGTGTCATTAACAGGAGCAAATGTCGGGACATCCAAAATATACTCAATTCTCTCAAATCGGAGGACTACCCTTAAACTTTTGTACCATTTTTCAAAGTTTGGTCCAACTAAATAGTCATGATTAGAAATGGACAAAATAGGATTTATGAATGAAGCCATTAAACTGCAGAAAAAGTAAATATAACAGAAAGTAAGATTGCAGGCTAATAAGAATATATGTAAAGCTATTAAATTGCAAGATATAATAACTACTCCCACTATTTATTTTAAATCTGATACTCCCTTAATGAGAAAACATAAATCTCTGAAAAGACTCTAAGTGGGATGACCAAGTTCCTATGATCAGACACATTCCACAAACCCTTGTGGCTATAATTAGAACATGAATACCAAAGGTCAACAACTCCTTGTTGTCTATTTCTCTAAATAGGGTATGGTCTACTTTAGTCCCTAAATCACTTGATCTCAAACCTTTATGGTTATAATTGATTAGGTGATCTAGTTAGATTGTACCCGCCATCACTTAGTTATCCCATAAATTGAATCAATAGTCTCAAGCCTTTGTGGCTATGTTGACCGTTAGATTTTGCAGACAACCACATCACTATGTTTCATTCTAGCGATTTTAATAAACTTACTTTGAAACATAGCCTCTACCTTTGGGTAAGAAGGATCGTATTCATTTGAGTCTTATTAAATATCCAAGGATGGCAGAGGACTACGATAAAACCCTTTTTACTGTTTGAAAATCTAATATTCGTTTGCACGTAGGGAGTAAACACAATCTCATCAAAATAATAAGCATTCTACATACTATTAAGCTAATAATCACAATTATACCAATTTAAATAGTATGAATGCAAAGATAAATAAATGGTGGATCATGGGCTTGGCTTTTGGGCTTAAATAAATAAAACTATTTACTTTAAAAGATCTTCAACTCCTTGAAATCTCCATTGGGCCTCCAACTCCTTGGAAAAGTCCATTGGGCTTCCAACTCCTTGGAAAAGTCCATTGGGCCTTTGTCAAGTTATCTCTTTAAGAATTACATAAAAGTCCTCACTGCATAATTCTCTCAAATGACAAGAAATAAATTGAGACTTACATCTCATATTACAACCCAACATCTTTTGATCCTAAAGCCCAAGTCCATGATCAAATTCACCATTCTCAAAATAATAAATATGCATGATTTTTCATATCAAAGTATAATAACCAACATATTAATTTCTAGCATTCAAGTTTAATCTACTCATCAATTATGAAAGAATAAACTAAATCAAAGCCCTTTTGCATAATTATAAAACTCCTTTTATATATATGCAAGTCATAATGGCCCATTAATTCATAACTCCTTATAATTAATTATATTCACATCTAAGTCCAAAACTTTAAAGAAAAACACAAGTCCAAGGCCCGTTAACACAAAGTGGCCCATTAGGTTAAAATCGAGCACGAGTAGATGTACACAACTATAGCCCAAGCCCAAATCAACATATCTCTAAAGGCCCACATACATTAACTATAGCCCAATAGTCCTTTGAAAGTATTATATCATTAGATGATCAACTTTCAATTTTCTCAAATTTAAAAATATCTCAATACTACTTATTAGATAATTTCTAATTTCAAGATTAAAACATATAGGCCAACTATGTAACATATATTTTGCCATATTCAAGACACATAGATAAGTTGAAATCTTGACTATTAAACACTTTTAATTACCAAGTAGTCCCCATATGCATGATCATACCAAGTAGTCCCCATATGCATGATCATATAAAATAAGGTAAAACTATCTTTTAAACTTTAATTCCAACACATGCATATAATAAAAATAATCTTTTGAGACTTCAAGGCAACTACTATCATCTTGTCACATACAACAAAACAAAATCAATCTCCTAAAACAAAGAGAATTTCGTCCAACACCATATAAATGGAAAACTTGTCTTTTCTGAAACTTTGACTTTATACATGCTAGAGAAAACCTGTAATACCCCGATCCCTCTCGAGACCGGGAGTTCTATCAATCAATCTAATCACAACCCAATTCCAAACCCGGTCAAAATTTTAGGGAAAGACGGGCAGAGTCTCCCCTGTTTCTAGGCAAAAAGCAAACATGGGACAGCATATAAGTGGAGCAATAGAATGAGCAAACATTGAACCACCTCAAGGCCATCCGTGCCTGGGGTCTCAACAATTAAACACAAGTAAATATACATTAAAGTTAAACTATTCTATCTGAATACATAAACTAGCTTTTCCAAATCACTTCAATAACCTAGAAAACTCATATTACATTCCTTTTGACATTAAATACATACAATACATGAACATACATCTTTGCATCTTTGACAACTCAAGCCACATAGCATGCAAGATAACTCTTCAAGTACGAACTTTCACACAGTCGCAAACTTTCCAGCTAACATGGCATTTCCTGAAATGTGGTGGTGAGGAGTGAGTATACTCAACACGTATACTTAGTGAGGGCGAGACAGATATCGAGGTGGAGAGAAAGAAGATCGTTCAATGCAAATGAGGCAGTTAAGCAATATATATCTGACAAGTAGGCATTCAATCTATCAATCAATACAATAAACAATTGATAAAGCATTAACACAACCATTTAAAGCTATACCACACTTTGAAGGCTATGGTTCACTCGAGTGAGCAATGTACCGATCATGATTTCGATGACTTTAACGATGATGCGCCGACTCACCCACCTTATAACTTCCGTTTATAGTACTCTGGACATACTCTGTCAATTCTACGACCCAAAACTCTCTGGGCGGCAACCCAAGCGAGAACGAGAATAGGACACGGAGCTAGAGCAACAAACCCTGGCAACCCGAGACTATCCAGAGAGGCCCATCACTCACACGCCTGACACTTATGCAATGCAATACAAGATATTTAATGATAATCGAGCAAGGCACTGAAGTGCAAGTCAGTAACAACATGCGATACAATAAGCAATTACAATCAATAAATTAACAAGAACAACACTAACAAGCATTATCAACAATTGATATACAAATTCAATCATAATCAACTTTACCAAGCATAACAAGCATTATTAAGCATTCTATAGGCATTACACTATGAAAACACACAAAATCACAAAATGACCCCAACTTTCAAAACGCTACTACTTTCAAACGAGCCACGAGTTTTGGATACCGACTTCACCAATCCTCCGAGGTCACTATAAGGCACGTCTAAAGACCTCAAAACCCTACTTAACCCTAGAATTCACGCAAAGCCCCGATTTCACCCTTTGCTCGTTTGAACTACCGCTACCCTAAACAAATACCCAACCAACGCCATAACCACACCAAAAGTGCTTCCATGGCCTCCCGAGACAATGCCATCATGCAAAACGATAAAATTCCAAACTTGACCTAAATGACCCCATCTTTCACTAAGCCATTTTCCTCTATTTTTCCATTACACAATCCAATTAAACCATACATTTAGGCATTCTAGCATATCTAGCACCTTCCTACATCAACAGAACGCATAACTGAGTAACTTCATCGAAACGGGGGTTTACTATTCACAATTTACTATTCAATTATCAATTTAAATTGCAATTTTGATATTCAACCGCAGAAAATGCTAAAAAGCTATAAATACATGTTCCACGATTGCTAGGAAACATTTTTTAAGCAACGAAACGGTTAAAATAACAACCTACAGTTAAATCAGAAAAATTAAAGTTTAGATACAAAAATTTCAAATGCGCAAATAACGATGAAACCCTCACCTTACACGCTCCTAGACACTCCGAGACGCTAGGAAAACCATGATGGATGCCTCGAAAACCACACCGTGCAAGCTCACACGAAGATTTGAAGTTTGGAAGTTGAAATTTCTTTTTTTTTTCTCTACTTGTATTTTCGGCCATAGCCATTCTGTTTTCAACTTTTTTTTTTTGTGCTATACTAAGCTTAAATAAGATGGCAACTCAAGTCAAAAGTCAATGCTTGGTCAAAGGTTGCTTAAGTTGGTCAATTAGGCTTATTTTAGGCATTGTAAGGCTAAAATAACTAATGCAATTATATTCCTAATCGTCAACAACTAAAACTCTAAATACTAGTTTTCACTATTTGCTGAGGACTAGAAATCATTTCCTAACTATCGCTCTCGATATACTATGCACTTTGCGACAATAAAAGAATAACAATTAAATCTCAAAGAATTTAAGAAAATATAATTTTTTTGAAAAGTAACATAGTTCAAAATTTACTCCGGCTCGGAGCTACTTTTAATTTAATTGAAAACCGAGCATTAAGGTGCAAGAAAAATAAAACCGATTAACATAAATATGAAAATGAAGCTACAAATGAATGTTTAACTAAAATAAACATATAATTCAATGCTAACATTTAAGATGCCACTTAATTAAATGCAATTAAATGCCATTAAATGCATGCCGGGTTCGGGTTATCACAAAACCCCTTTTTAATATGACTCTTTTAAACATAGACTTTTATCCAAAGTCTAATATTAACATGCAGAGACCAAATCCATCATTGTCTTTTCATTTAAGTTCATATATCAAGAAGGCAAAACATCTCAAGTATCCTAGTGATTTTCGGCCATCACTACAAATAGGTATAGCATGCAAGTTCAAGCTAAGACATATACACACAAATATATATTCAAGATCTACATTATCAATCAAAGATCTAAACTAGACATGAACATGCATGTGTGTAGACTAAAGTCTTAACATCAAAAACTTGTAAATCAACAAGCACATTTTTGGCCATAGGGTTAAAAAACACATGACCAACATTTGATAATCAATGGATATATAAACATGGCTCTAATACAACTTGAAAGGTGCTAGCCAACATAAGATATCATGTCATTACATAATCATAAGTTGGATTCAAGATCTAGAATGTCATGCATGGACACCTTGACATAGCCGAAAACTACATAGGCTATCTACAAAAATTTTGCTAGTTTCATAACAAGGATCAACATTCTAACAGCTCATTATACCCATTGATTCTCAACACATGTATATATCAACTATATATTCATACACAAAAGGAGCTTCATAGGTATACCTCACTAGTAGATCACTTTGGAGAAGATGTAGATAGTAGACAAGCCTTTGAATCCTTCTAACTTGAAGGCTCTAGTTAGTCCACCAAGCATCCAAAGTCCTACCCCACCTTGAAGATAGAATGTGCTAGTATATCTTAAATGTACGAAACTATGAATATGTGGTTTTGATCAAAAAGGAAAAAGCTTCATGAACTTCTAGCTATGGCCGAAAGTTCAAGCTCAAAGATGAAGAAGATGAACTTCTCTCTCCTCTCCTTGTATGCCTCGGCCGATTAGTATGTGCACGTATGTGTAGTTGTCACATGATGATAGAGAGTGTTGTTGTGACGCCCGAGATTTAGCCATGCATTCAATTACTGTTGCATCCCTTGTCTGCGCATTCCCTTCTGTGCTTTACTAACTGCTTTCTTTAGCTACTATTCACTTCATTTTCAAACTGCATTCTATTAGTGAATTAGCATTTTTATTAAATCATATTAATTGTTAAAGTAGTGGGAAAAATGTGCAATTGAGCTAGAGGCGATAGGAGAGCTCATTTAGAAAATGATTTTTAGTAGTTGACTGAATAGTATTACGTAACCAACTTAGAGTTTAATTAGCTAACATTAATTTATGCTTAGGACTTGTTTCTAACTAGCTTGACTCACATTTTGACCATACACTTAAATTAAAACAACTCACCTAAGCTTATATAACACACACACAACTCACCTTATATCATAACTAGCAAAATCAAAACAAAAAAATGCTGAAATTTACTGTAGCATAGCCGACAGCCCTTCTCTTGCTCCTTGAGGATTTTTGCTTCATCGAATCATCAATTCAAGCCAAGCCAAGCCTTGAGCAACTAGAGTAGGGTGTTTGCAAGGTTCCTAGGTGCTCCTACGCGTATTAGTGAGGGATTTCACGGCTTATTTTTGCATTTCTAAATAGTTGCTATTTTCTTGATTTGTTGAAAATGTGGTCAAATGCTATTGTATTGATTATCTATGTTATTATACCATGTATATGAATGCTAGAGAACATATTTGAGCCATCGTTTCACAATTTAAATGGTTAGAATCGTTAGTTTGATTTTTAGGGTGAATAGTGACGTTTTTCTAGGGTTTTGTCTAATTGCTCGAATTAGCTTGATTCAACACTCCTAATAGAAGCCTTAGGTGATAATGAAGGTAGTCTAATAGCCCCGTGCACTTACATTGCTCTAGAATCGCATAAAACGTAAAATAGTCGACTTTAATTTGGGGCTTTCGGGGTTAATGCGAATCCGGGTGGATTCGGGCTTCAATTCTAATATTCTTAGGCTACCTAGGTGCTATAAAAGCCTTGATATCTCTTGTTTGAATCCCGGGCAATGAATGTGTAGTTTAAAGCCATAAGAGGGAATTTGGGGCTTTCGGGGTAATCGCGGGCATTTGAATGAGTTAGAGGGTTGAGAGGGTACCTTGAGGGTTAGTTAGAAGGTTGGGAGAGTTTCCTTTGAAAATGGAATCATTAACCTTGGTTTGGAAGAGAAATAGTTTGAAAAATAAAGGGGTTTAGGTGCAATTTCGGTTGACTCACACTTCTAAACCCATGGCATGACTCCTTAAGTGTTTATATGTGGTTTCAAGTTGATTTGGAGCTTTTGGTATGATTCTATGCTTATTTTGTATATGTTCCTTTGTAAACTGCTTATTAGCTTACCTAATTGCTTCTATTCTAATTGCATCGAGGTCAACCTACTTTGTTGATCCTCCTATGTGTTAATGCTTATATTATTGCTATTAACTTGCCATTGTTAAGTGCATTGCATAGTGGTTGCGCAACCATAGTGTCAGGGGCGGATGTGTTGAATATCAGCTGGGCGGCAGAGGGCTTGCCGGTGGATATTCAAACTCCGTGCCCTAGTCCCTCATTCGCCTGGTCTAGAGATTGCCAGGGGATGTTGGGTCGTAGGATTATCGGGGTACATCCGGAGTACACCCACTGGAGTGTTTGGGGATTATGCCGGCTTATCGTGATCGTGCTCGTGGTTCGTGGATCGTGAATGAAGACCAGTGAAGATTGGTGTATAGGGGATTGTGTGATATGTATCCTTTTAAACGTGTGGTTACTTAAGTTATCATTGTTTCTTAAATTGTCTAAGTGATATTGTTGTATAACTGTATTATCTGTTGCATTGCACGCCCCGGGACTATATCCCTCACTAGGCAACAGTGGTTGCTCATACCTCGCTAACATGTTTCAGGTGGCACAGTTGGTGGAGTTGCCTTAGCTGCTGTGTGATATTTGTCTGAGGTGGATGTGCTTTCTGGTTGCTATGTGAAGAATTTGTTGTTCTATGTATAATCTATTTTGGGGCCTTAAAACTCATGTATGTATTTGAGTAATATGTAAGCTGGAAGTCTGATAATGTAGTAGCAGTGGTAATTCTATGGCTTGTAATAACTTATATTTCTATTTCTAGTTGCTTTGCATGCTTGGGAGTGAATGGCTTAGTGTAGAATGTTTTATCTCTAAGTATGTTTTAATGTTATCCTAGAATGGCATGGTTATTAGACTATATTGCAAACAAGTTACTTGCATGCTTGTGTGGTTTTGGAACTGTCGTTTGCTTCAAGGCTCGGATGGCCTTGAATCTTTAAATATCTAGCCACGAAAAGTTTGTTTACCTTGTAGTTACCTTATTTGAGAGTTTACAGGTTTTCAGAATGTCTATAGTACAGGGGAAACTCTGTCCGTTTTTTCCTAAAATTTTGAGACTGGGTTGGGTTGGAATTAGGTTGAGAATAACTTGGTTATTAGAGCCTCCGGTCTCGTGAGGGATCGGGGCGTTACAGTTGTCATCTAATATAAGCTAATAATAAATTAAGTGACCAATCACTATTGTCACCTTTTCATGACAAGCCATGCAAGCCACTTGATTTCAATCATTAGCTTTAGATGATGAAAGATGATCATCTTCTCTCTCCTCTACTTCTTGGACGAAATTGCAAGTGGGTGGTGAGAGAAGATTGTCATCTTTTATTATATATATATAAAACATACTCATATAATTATATATATAATGTTACTTTATTAGTTAGCCAAACACAATTGCTTCCTTCTAAAGTAAAAGCCATGCAAGCCTTAGGATTGTAATCATTACAATCTAAAGCTAACTTTATTCTCTCTCCCGACACTTGTCAAAAAGGCTTTATCAACAAAAGCAATGGTCAAGATCCTTTTGTCTTTATTCAAAATGAATCTTATCCATTCATTTTTAATTCAAATGACTAGGATTGATGACATGGACTATCCTAGTCATCAACCTCTACATGAAAATTCCACATGTAATTATCTAGTCATTAAATTGCAATTTCACCTTTTGACAAGACAATGACGTAGCATTTCACAAATTACATCATCATTACACATATACATATATATAAACACCTTTATATATATATAATATTTTTGCCAATTCTAATCTCTATTAGAATAAACATATTGAAACAACCTTTCAATAATTACAGTTTGGCCCCAAAAGTTTTAGTAATTACAATTTGACTTAAAAACTTTCCAAAATTACACTTTTGGCCCAAATACCAACATTGATGACTCTTAACACCTTAAAGCCACCAACCACAAAATACAAGCTTCCGGCAAACTTATTCATGATACTTATTAGTGTGTGACATTCTAGATTCATAATCGTGTCCCGATGAGGGACCTGATAAACCTCCTTATCTATTTCAGAAATATCTCCATCATTTACCGAAATACCCTCATACTCATGAGTGACGTTCTAGCAACGAACGTGTCATGAGAATGTATATGATAATGAAGATGACGTCTTTCATGAATCCATTTAACCATCAAGAATTAGCGTGCAATCTGATCCTTCTATTATAAATGCCCCGATCGGGAAAGGACCCTGAAATGGTTAAGCCCATATTCGATACTATGTATAAATCTGAATCGGTGAAACGAGAGATGACTACCATGAAAAAAATCCTTTCCATCACTTCATACTCGCCTTGGCCAAAGACTTGCTCGTTTACCAACCGATCTCAGATATCATAGGACTTCGCCTCTCGTCGGAGGTTAACAGATCCTATCTTGACAATTACCTGTCAGTTCATACCACACGACTAAAACATGAAAGGTCGTAACCTACCTTAGAAGATAGGCATTGTCCAGACGTAGTATTTAGCCCCTGATATAACTGGCAGCCGTAATCTCTCAAGTTTGATGATTAATTTGCACAATTCTAAACTAAATAGTAAACTATTAACCTGAAATCATGTAATTCACAATTTATTATCACATTCAATGATCCGTACACAGACGATCACTCATATGTTTATTAATCCACATCATCATGTTGTTCTGGAATTTTGCACGCCATCCTTTATCATTAACATCTCTATGTTAATCAAAGGTAATAACATATGATAACCCGTACTCGATTATTCTTGTCCCGGTTGAATAATCTAAAGGGCTATGAATCGTTTCTTAATGCTCATCATATCGAAGAGAAAGTGTGAAATATCCTAAACCCTTTTAGAACATTTATCTTCCCGGATAGGCATTAGGGACATATTCATATCGAAGTAGAGAATATGAACATCCTACAAATAACATTGTGTATAAAATACAGAAGCATAATCTTATTAAACCCTAATAAGGTCATCTCAAATTTTAGCATTATGGCATATCCCCAACAGGAACAACAGGTTGTCCTCTCCTGGCCTAATAGTTTCTCAACTACTACCAAGGTTGTTGTCAACGGGGATCCCCCATTCTGAAAGCTTACTAGGCCGGCCCTTAGGTCCAAAGTTGTATGCCACTGCTATGGTGCCGATAGATTTACTACTTCAACACCGTTATCGGACATTGCTGGCTGAGCATCTATGTGATACCCTGAACATGGCATGTATTCAATAGCATTTTAAGTTCATTTAAATTGCATTTTATTGACCTTTCACCTTCTTTGACCAAACTAGTTGACTTTTCATCTACATTGACCAACTAGGACAAGGTGGAAATTTTTGTAATGTTTAATAAAAGGCAAACTTGGGATTAGAAATAAAAAAATGCAATGTTAAGTTAGTCAAATTTTGGGTCAACTTTGAAATTAAATCTGAACCAATTGGGGAAGATTTAGGTAGCAAATTATATATGGTTGGAAAGCTCTATGAGTCTAGTTTATGAGGGTTCAAACCGTTCCTGAATTGGAGTTTTCTAGAAGAAGTTATGGCCGTTTTCGTGAGGTCGCGCATAGCTGTTTTGGTTTAGCGGGTTGACCGAATTTTGACCTTTGACTTATTGACATTTTTTTTTTAAATAAGCAGAATGTGCACGAAAAAAACAGAGAGAAAAAAAGCTTGAAACCATGAGGAAAAGAAGGAGAAAAGAAAAAGAAAATGTCAACTTCAAATCCTCGATTCTTCGCGTGGGCTTGTGCGGGGTTGTTTTCGAGGCCCTCTACGAGGTTTTCCTAGCGTCTAGGAGCGTCTAAGGTGAGGGAAGCATGTTATTTGCGCATTTATACGTTGTATATGTTAACTTTGTCAATTTTTAGATTTATCCGTAGATCGTTATTTAAAGCGATTTGATGCTTCTAGAATGTTCCTTAGCATTTGTAGAACATGTATTTATAGCTTTGTAACATTTTCTACGGTTAAATGTTGTGATTGCAAATTAAATTGTGAAATAAATAGTGTTTTATGAATAGTAAAACCTTGAAACGTTGAAATTGCGCTGTTATGCTTTCCGTTGATGTAGAAATGTGCTAGGTATGCTAGAATGCTAAAATGTGTGGTTTGTTTGGGTTGCGTAGTGGAAAAAACGAGAATTAAGCGTTTGGAAAAGATGAGGTCGTTTTGGTCGACCTTTGCATTTTCTCGTTTTGCGTGTTGGCATTGCTTCGGGAGGCCATGGAAGCACTTTTGGTGCGATTATGGCGTTGGTTGGGTGTTTGGTTGATATAGTTGTAGTTCAAACGAGAAAGGGGGAAATCGGGGCTTTGCGCGAGTTCTAGGGTAAAGTAAGGTTTCGGGGTCTTTAGACGTGCCTTATGGTGACCTAGGAGGGTTGGCGAAGTCGGTTTCCAGAACTCTTGGCTCGTTTGGAAATGGTAGCATTTTGATAGTTGGGGCCGATTTGTGTTTTTGTGTGTTTTCTTGTCTTTATGCTTATAGAATGTTTAGAATTACTTGGAATACTTGTTTGAGTTGTTTTGGATTGAATTACTTATCAAATTGCTGCTATTGCGTGCGAGAGTAACCTACTTTGTTATTCTTTCACGTGTGGCTTTATCGCTTGTTTATCGCCTTGTATCGAGTCTTGCATTGCATAGTGTCTCGCGCGTGAGTGATGGGCCTCTCTGGGTAGCCTTGGGTTGCCAGTGTTGGTTGCTCTAGCTCCGCTGCTATTCCCTTTCTCGCTTGGGTTGCCTCCCAGGGAGATTTGGGTCGTAGGATTGATGGATACTTCCGGGGTATTCCAAACTGGTGTTATAAGGTGGTTTGGGCCGGCGCGTCATCGTTAAAGTCATCGGAATCGTGATCGGTACATTACTCGCTCGAGTGAACCATAGCCTTCAAAGTGTGGTATAGCTTTGATTGGTTGTGTTAATGCTTTCTTTAGTTGTTTAATTGTATTGTTGTTTATATTGAATGCCTTTTATTGATTGTATTGCTTAACTGTACCTATTTGCATTGCACGATCTTCTTTCTCTCCAATTCGATATCTGTCTCGCCCTCACTGAGTATACGTGTTGTGTATACTCACTCCTCACCACCACATTTCAGGAAATGCCCTGTTAGCTGGAAAGTTCGTCATTTCGTGAACGTCCGTGCTTGAAGAGTTGTCTTGAGTGCCTATGTAACTTGAGTTGTCAAAGTTGTCAAGTTGTATGCTTTTATGTTGTATGTAATTATTGTTAAAAGAAATGTAATATAAATCTAGCTATGTAGTTGGAATGGTTTGATAAGTTAGATTATGTATATAGTTAATGTAGCTTAACTTCAATGCATGGTTGTAATGTCCAAAGGAAAAGAATTAGAATGGCATGATAGTTTATTTTATGCAGTAGCTTTGTATGGTTTAATTGCCTAAATTGAATGTACTTGTCAAAATGAAAAGATAGGTTAGTTTTTAAATTGGAAATGTATGTATACTTGCTGAGTTTAAATTGTTGAGAACCGAGGCTCGGATGGCCTTGAGGAAGTTTTGTATGGTTGGACACGGTGGTGGTCCATTTATATGCTATTACAGGTTTTGCATTTCGCCTATAAACAGGGGAGACTCCGTCCGTTTTCCCTGAAAATTTTGCTCGGGTTTGGTTTGGGTTGTGATTAGTTTGATTGATAGAACTCCCGGTCTCGAGAGGGATCGGGGTGTCACAATCTATTTGTCATATATCATTCCACACCAAGAAGAGGGATGTGTACCTCCAGCAACAAAAAGAATGAAACCATAGGTGTAACACCCCGATCCCTCTCAAGACCGGGAGTTCTATCGATCAATCTAATCGCAACACAATTCGAAACCCAGGCAAAATTTTAGGGAAAGACGAACGGAGTCTCCCCTGTTTCTAGGAAAATGTAAAACCTGCAATAGCTTTTAAGTGGACCAACACCGTGTCCAACCATACAAACACCTCAAGGCCATCCGAGCCTTGGTTCTCAACAACTAAACACAGCAAGTATACATATTTCCAAGTACCCAAACTATTCTAATTTTTTCCCTTATACAATTACATACATGCAATAAAGTTAACTATACTCACTGAATACATAAACTAGCTTTTCATTCTACCTCAATTATCTAGTTAAATTTAAATTACATTCCTTTCTAACAATAAATACATACAACACATGAACATACATCTTTACATCTTTGACAACTCAAGCCACATAGCACGCAAGACAACTCTTCAAGCACGAACTTTCACGTAATCACGAACTTTCCAGCTAACATGGCATTTCCTGAAATGTGGTAGTGAGGAGTGAGTATACACAACACGTATACTCAGTGAGGGCGAGACAGAAATCGAATTGGAGAGAAAGAAAGTCGTGCAATGCAAATAAGACAGTTAAGCAATATAACTGATAAGTAAGCAATCAAGACAAACGATCAATACAATAAGCAATTACTGAAAGCATTAACACAACCATTCAAAGCTATACCATACTCTGAAGGCTATGGTTCACTCATACGAGCAATGTACCATTTCACGAGCGATACATCAATCTCGAGCTTGATGTTGACAACGATGACAATAAGCGTGCAACCACCTTATAACTTCAGTTTGGAAAACCCCGGAAGTATCCATCAATTTTACGACCCAAATTACCCTAGGAGGCAACCCAAGCGAGAATGGGAATAGGACACGGAGCTAGAGTAAGTAACATTGGCAGCCCGAGACTACACAGAGAGGCCCATCCCTCACGCGCCTGACACTATGCAATGCAAGACCCGATACAACGCGATAACCAAGCGATAGCCCAACAATACAGATTAGAGTCGATAAACGAAATATCAAGCATTGCATTCAATAAAGTATCAAGAACAACACTAACAAGTAGTATCAACAATTGATATACAGTTCAATCATAATCAACTTTAACAAGCATAACAAGCAATATTAAGCATTTTATAGGCATTACACTATGAAAACACACAAAATCACAAAATGACCCCAACTTTCAAAACGCTACTACTTTCAAACGAGCCATGAGTCTTGGAAACCGACTTCACCAATCCTCCTAGGTCACCAATAGGCACGCCTAAAGGCCACGAAACCCTACTTTACCCTAGATTTCCTGCAAAGCCCCGATTTCTCCCTTTACTCATTTGAACTACAACTACCTCAACCGATCACCCAACCAATGTCACAACTGCACCAAAAGTGCTTCCATAACATACCTCAACAATGCCTTCACGCAAAACGATAAAATGCCAAACTTGACCTAAACGACCCCAACTTTCACCAATGCATTTTTCTCCATTTTTCCATTACGCAACCCAAACAAATCATGCACTTAGGCATTCTAACATATCTAGCATCTTTTCACATCAACAAAACGTATAACGGAGCAACTTCATCGAATCGAGGGTTTACTATTCACAATTTACTTTTCAATTATCAATTTAAATTGTAATTTCGATATTCAACCGCAGAAAATGCTAAAAAAACTATAAATACATGTTCTACAATCAACAAGGAACATTCTTTAAGCAACAAAACAGATAAAATAACAATCTACGCATAATTTCTAAAAATTAAAGTTTAGACATAATATTTTCAAATGCGCAAATAACGATGAAACCCTCACCTTAGACGCTACTAGACGCTAGGAAAACCACGCCGGATGCCTCGAAAACCACCCCGTGCAAGTTCATGCGAAGATTTGAAGATTTGGATTGAAAATCTTTTTTTTTATTTCCTTGTATTTTCGGCCAGCTTTGTTTCTGTTTCTCAGCTTTCTTTTTATTTTTATTTTTATTTTGTGCTATTATAAGCTTTTAAGGTGACAAGAAGTCAACAAGTCAAAGCCCTTGGTCAAAGCTAACTTAAACTTGGTCAACTAAGCTTATTTCATGCATTTTGAAGCTAAAACAACTAACATAAATCCAATTCCAGTTACTCACAATTAAACTACTAAAATTAAAACACCAAACACTAGTTTTCACTATTTGCTGAGGACTAGAAATCATTTCCTAACTATCGCTTTCGATATGCTATGCACTTTGTGACAATAAAAGAATAACAATTAAATCTCAAAGAATTTAAGAAAATATAATTTTCGAAAAGTAACATATTTCAAAATTTACTCCGGCTCGGAGCTACTTTTCATTTAATTAAAAACCGAGCATTAAGATGCAAGAAAATAAAATTGATTAACATAAATATGAAAAGTAGTTGATATTCCGTTAAAATAATTAACTCAAGTATTATTTTAATTACTTCTAAAAGAAATATGGAAATAAAGCTACAAATAAATGTTTAACTAAAAATAGACACAAAATTCAATGCTAACATTTAAGATGTCACTTAATTAAATGCAATTAAATGCCATTAAATGCATACCGAGTTCGGGTTATCATATCTTTCCCCCCTTAAACCAATTGCGTCCTCGCAATTCTTCTTCCAATAGAACTCTGTATCCATTGAAATCCAACTCTGACTAATCTTCATGGGCTGCTGAGCAAGTATATTAATCAAGATAACCAATAGGGAAATTTAAGAAGAAATTCCAAGTAGTAATGCCGAATAAAGGCTCAAATGTAGATACCGCACAAAATCCTGTTGACACAAATACCAAAGAAGAATAAAATTCCAACCAAAAGCGCCGAGATAATACCAATAAAGAATAAAGCAAAAATACTGTAGATAGAATCACATCACATATTAATGATAAGAAGAATACCGAATGAATACCCCATACACGAATCTCTAGTAGAAGTTCAACTATTACTGCCCGAGAATTCCCAAGCAAGAAGCCAAATAAAGGCTTTAAACAAAGGTTCCATCCAGAGGTCCAAAGAAGTACCCCACTGGTCATGAATTTCATAGAAGAATTCCCTGTTAAGAGTGCTGAAGAAAATACTAAGAAACCCAATCAAATATACTTCAAAAGTTCCAAAGAAGCCTTCCAAATAATAACCCCATAGGACAACCAATTAGATTCCGAGTATCGCTATCAAATGCTGAGAAGAATGTCAAAGGAAATAGCAGAGAAAATATAATGTGCCCAATAAGACAATCAAGTTGAATAACAAATATAGTTTCCCAGATAGACGAAAACCCTAAGGAAAATACCGAGCTGGTGATCAATATACAAAACCAAACTCCGAGGCCGCTTCACTGTTTGCCAAGTGAGAACTTTATACAACTTACCACTAAGAAAGCCCAAAGTATTCCACAGTATACCATAAGCAATATGAGATAATAAGTCTGAACAAGATTCCAAGTGTAAGACTTCCAATAAGTGCCATAAAGGAAAGATACTAGCAGAATGCCCACTAAGAATTTTATAAAATGCCATTGAAGAATTTCCAATCAGGGATGCCAGTAACACATCAATAAAGATCGAGACTCATATGCCATAGATAATACCATACAGTAAGTCCGATTGAGATCCCAATAGCCAAGTCCACCGAGAAGTGCCAACAGAAGTCACCAAAGAATACCCAGTAAGAAACCAAAGAATGCTCCAGAGAACGACCAAATAGAACCCCAAAAGAAAACTACTCTTTCACAACTATTACGAACAGAAGAGGACCTTAGAGACTCGCCAATAACCAAGCTCCAAAAGTAAACACCAACTCCCAAGTAAAGTCTAATTAAATGCCATTCATTTCCTACCATTCCATTCACCTTGAGAGGCCAGCTGTGAACCACTTCTTCAGGGGAGAAAGAGGACTTACTTACCATTTTCGCGGGACATGTATGAATGCCAAGATATCACATTTATACATATATGCCTTAAACTATTATGCAAGCATGTTTGTAAAACAGTTTATTCAACAAAGTCACTCAAGCAAGACAATCAAGTCAAGCACAACATAATCAATTCAAATCACGGCACAACCAATTCAAGACATTCCAATACACATATTACAAGCAATACTTCAAGCAAATACAATTCACAAGGTCGATTCGATTCACGATGCCAATTCAATAGGTCAATTCAATGCACAACTAGACACTTCACTTCACTTAGCACACAATTAACACATAACACATAACTATATCACATAGGTGCACACATTCAGGTCAAGACACACAATCTCACATACAAGCATACACTTTCAAGACACACTTAACAAGCACACATTCAAGGATCACTACCCACCAGACCGAGGACCCTATCCCGGCTTATGAGCTAAACAAGCTCTGATACCACCTGTAACACCCCGATCCCTCTCGAGACCGGGAGTTCTATCAATCAATCTAATCACAACCCAATTCCAAACCCGAGCAAAATTTTAGGGAAAGACGGACGGAGTCTCCCTTGTTTCTAGGAAAAATGTAAAACCTGCAATAGCATTTAAGTGGACCAATACCGTGTCCAACCATACAAACACCTCAAGGCCATCCGAGCCTTGGTTCTCAACAACTAAACACAGCAAGTATACATATTTCTAAGTACCCAAACTATTCTAATTTTTTCCGTTAGACAATTACATACATGCAATAAAGTTAACTATACTCACTGAATACATAAACTAGCTTTTCATTCTACCTCAATTATCTAGTTAAATTTAAATTACATTCCTTTTTAACAATAAATACATACAACACATGAACATACATCTTTACATCTTTGACAACTCAAGCCACATAGGCACGCAAGACAACTCTTCAAGCACGAACTTTCACGTAATCACGAACTTTCCAGCTAAAATGGAATTTCATGAAATGTGGTGGTAAGGAGTGAGTATACACAACACGTATACTCAGTGAGGGCGAGACAGATATCGAATTAGAGAGAAAGAAAGTCGTGCAATGCAAATAAGAGAGTTAAGCAATATAACTGATAAGTAAGCAATCAAGACAAACAATCAGTACAATAAGCAATTACTGAAAGCATTAAGACAACCATTCAAAGCTATACCACACTCTGAAGGCTATGGTTCACTCATACGAGCAATGTACCATTTCACGAGCGATACATCAATCTCGAGCTTGATGTTGACAATGATGACAATAAGCGCGCAACCACCTTATAACTTCAGTTTGGAATACCCCGAAAGTATCCATCAATTCTACGACCCAAATCTCCCTGGGAGGCAACCCAAGCGAGAATGGGAATAGGACACGGAGCTAGAGCAACCAACACTAGCAGCCTGAGACTACCCAGAGAGGCCCATCACTCACGCGCCTGACACTATGCAATGCAAGACACGATACAAGGCGATAAATGAGCGATAGCACAACAATACAGATTAGAGGCAATAGACGAGATATCAAGCATTACATTCAATAAAGTATCAAGAACAACACTAAGAAGTAGTATCAACAATTGATATACAATTCAATCATAATCAACTTTAACAAGCATAACAAGCAATATTAAGCATTTTATAGGCTTTACACTATGAAAACACACAAAATCACAAAATGACCCCAACTTTCAAAACGCTACTACTTTCAAACGAGCCACGAGTTTTGGAAACCGACTTCACCAATCATCCTAGGTCACCAATAGGCACGTCTAAAGGCCACGAAACCCTACTTTACCCTAGAATTCCCGCAAAGCCCCGATTTTCTCCTTTACTCGTTTGAACTACAACTACCTCAACCGATCACCCAACCAATGTCACAACTACACTAAAAGTGCTTCCATGACGTACCTCGACAATGCCTTCACGCAAAACGATAAAATGCCAAACTTGACCTAAACGACCCCAACTTTCATCAATGCATTTTTTTCCATTTTTCTATTACGCAACCCAAACAAATCGTGCACTTAGGCATTCTAACATATCTAGCATCTTTTCACATCAACAGAATGCATAACGGAGCAACTTCATCGAATCGAGGGTTTACTATTCATAATTTACTATTCAATTATCAATTTAAATTGCAATTTCGATATTCAACCGTAGAAAATGCTAAAAAGCTATAAATACATGTTCTACAATCAACAAGGAACATTCTTTAAGCAACAAAACGGATAAAATAACAATCTACGCATAATTTCTAAAAATTAATGTTTAGACATAATATTTTCAAATGCGCAAATAACGATAAAACACTCACCTTAGACACTACTAAAAGCTAGGAAAACCACGCCGGATGCCTCAGAAACCACCCCATGCAAGCTCACGCGAAGATTTGAAGATTGAAATATTTTTTTTTCTTTCTCCTTGTATTTTCGGCCAGCTTTGTTTCTATTCCTCAGCTTTCTTCTTTTTTTTTTTAGTTTGTGCTATTATAAGCTTATAAGGTGACAAGAAGTCAACAAGTCAAAGCCCTTGGTCAAAGCTAACTTAAACTTGGTCAACTAAGCTTATTTCATGCATTTTAAAGCTAAAACAACTAACATAAATCCAATTCCAGTTAATAACAATTAAACTACTAAAATTAAAACACCAAACACTAGTTTTCACTATTTGCTGAGGACTAGAAATCATTTCCTAACTATCGCTCTCGATATGCTATGCACTTTGCGACAATAAAAGAGTAACAATTAAATCTCAAAGAATTTAAGAAAATATAATTTTTGAAAAGTAACATATTTCAAAATTTACTCCGGCTCGGAACTACTTTTCATTTAATTGAAAATCGAGCATTAAGATGCAAGAAAATAAAATCGATTAACATAAATATGAAAAGTAGTTGATATTCCGTTAAAATAATTAACTCAAGTATTCTTTTAATTACTTCTAAAAGAAATATGGATATAAAGCTACAAATAAATGTTTAACTAAAAATAAACACAAATTCAATGCTAACATTTAAGATGTCACTTAATTAAATGCAATTAAATGCCATTAAATGCATGTCGTGTTTGGGTTATCACAATAGGCTCCTATGTTGGGAGCATTTCGGGGTATATGTCTAACTACCTCAACTCCCCGTTTCTGGGATGCTATATTTATTAAGGTCTCTTGACGGCGGGAATGGGAGATTACTGGTAAGCCAAATGCTTCATGAATCATATTCTACTTTACAGTATTTCGTTGCACTTAAATCACCCTCGTGAAGAGGCGCACTCCGATACCATTAATGTCCAATAGGTTTGATAGTCATGGCTAGATCTACTACTACCTCGTCCATTGAGTATAACAGAGAAAATGATGGTATAGCAGTGAACATCGGGATGATACTAAGAAATATGGTCTGAAGAATCTCGATAGTAATTCCATGAACAATCCTTTGCGGGATTGGATTTTTTTTATAGTGGAAATGCCATAAACCGCGAACCAAGATCCATGATATGAAAACCAAAATCCGAATGAGAAAGAAAAAGATATCATGATATAAGTGTATTATTCATTGCATTATAGGTGTTGCTGCGTCTTGAGATCCTAATTGCCATGGTTCCGCTGCATCACAAGGAGCAATTGTGAGGAATAGCCATTTTAGAACAATCATTTGGTTTGGTTCATTCTTTGACTGCTCTGCTCTTCCCAAAAAAAAAAAGAAGGACTTGTTCTTGCTCTCCCAATTCAGAAAAAACTTGTTGGAAATCGCCGGTTGGCTTGGAAAAACCAAGACAAACATGGGATTTTTTGGGCGTCAAAGTGGCTTTCTTATTTTAAGATATTTCTAGTTGGATGAAAATGGTGCCCCTCAAGGCTTCTATTGAGATGTCTCTTTACTAGCGAAAATGTCGACATCTGCTCGAAAAATAATAGCGTCAGAGTCAAGACCGGTGCTATCCCCTTCCCCTGCTCTACTATTGTAGTCGTGTCGATAAAGGAAGATTCCATTTTTGATATTCAATATCCTTCCAAATGATTGATTCTTTCGGATTCCTTCTATAGAGTAAGGCATTAAGCCTATTTGACGGAGTGGCGAGGAAAGTAAGTAAGCTCCTTCTTGCATCCTACTAAGAGCGCATTCTTGTCATATGCATCTGAGAAATGTGCCATTTGAATTTTTCCTTTCCTCGTCCATGCTAAGAGTAATCGGGGGCTAAGCTGAACCTTAGATGGGGCGTTCAAGATCCCTTTCAGGGACATCATTGGCTTCATCCTATCCCAACAGTGGATTCCGTGCATTCATGTGCAGCCTTTCTCTTATTAGATGATGCATACCCCTTCCTCATTAACTTTGTCTGGCTTCCATTTCTAAAGAAGTTTTAATCTATTGTGAAAAGTTCCTCAAGATAACTAATACAAAGAAATAAGGATAAGAATGAATGTCATGTACGGCGCTACTGAAGGACAAGAGCCCACCTCGAATAATTAAGAAAGGAGTGGCTAGACAGGTAATCAAAGGATGAGGATGCATGTAGGTAAAAGGAATAAAATAAAGAAAAAAACATTAACCTTAACCACAATATATGTTGCTTACGGCACGGTAGAGCCAGAAAAAGAGCTAACTCTAAGAAGCTACCTTTTTCAAAACACTAGTCAAAGGCAACTCACTAGAAGTTTTTCCTCCTTTACCTTTAGGGGATCTATAAAAAGCAACATCTATCTCATTCTTCCACCCCTTCGGTCTCGGTAGACTAGGGATGCTCACTGCTACGGCTAAGGAAAGGAAGAGACTCTATAAACAAAAATAAGTAGTCGCACGAGCGGGCGAGACAGCTACTCATAGCTCATATACGAAAGAGAGGAATGGTATCGCATCCCTTTCCTAAGGTAAAGCAGTTTTCAACTCTGATCCTCTTTTATGTGCAAGGGTTCTGTCAACTCTTTATAGATGTTATTTCTTCCTAGACTCAAGAAATGAATTCACAAATGACTGAGCTACTATATCATGGGAATACTCCACTGCTGAACAGTGAGAACTTGGCTAAGCCCATTGAGAACAGCTTACTATAGTATCAAAATTCCATCCTATACTTTTATTCCCTAGGAAGTCTTGAGGTAAAATAATGAAAGTGGGAATCGGCATAGGGCGTTGTAAAGGCCATTCTTTAAAAGATAAAGGTGAAGTCCTCCGTTGGTCTCTTTTCACCTCCGAGAAGTGCTTTGAAGAAACTTTGGATGCACAAGAGCTTGTTTACAATTTCTCACATTTGAGCATGCAACTCTTCTAGTCTTATCTTTGGGGCGAATTCAGTTGCTTAACCTTACCAATATAGGTTAGGGTAGGTGTGACTAATCAGTAATCTAATCCCAATAACTAAATTCCACATCCTGGCATTCCAATATGCGACTCGCTTCTCGAAAAGCTCTTTTTTATGCTAGCAGGGGTGGGTAATAAATTGACTGCCAAGGAGCGGAACAGCTCGACCAAAGGGAGATGAGCAGCAGACTAAAAAAATAAGGATACCAATGAGATCATTAATTACTAGTTCAAACACCAAGAACGTCTTCTCTGCGCTTGGGATTAGTACAAAGAGTGGCTATAAGTACTCATACTAAATAAAATCCCGGTAAGACCAACAACAGTGGCAAGAGCCTTTGAATAGCGGTGTATTCTCTATCTATATCAATTTCTTCTTTGATAGTTGTCTTTTTTTTGCTTGGTTCCTGACTGACTATCTACCACGTCCTCTTCTCTTCCAATGCCTCTACCTGCTTTGCTTAGGCCTAAAAGTAGCCTTTTAATCAACTTTCCCTTTCGCCTTGGGAGGACGGGTTCTATTAATAAAAAGATTCCTGGGTCTGGGATTGATTTCAACTCAGAGATAGCCGGGTCTATAATAAGAGTCGCTTTGTGAACAACATCGAATGACATAGCAAAGGTAGCCACAATAGAGCAACTATGCCTTAAGATCGAAACTCTTCCTTCTAGTCTACCTACGTCATTCTTTGCTTTTGAAAGAGAAATTCACCGCGTGAAAACAACTACCAGATGCAGATTTAATTAATGACTACAGTTACGCCTTCAAACATCTGCGCAACAGATTCGCTAATGCTAACAGGAATCGTAAAAAGAGAATGATCACTCAACTCCAGAGAAAGAGAACTTCTTAGGTTAGGGCATTTCCTATTTCTATTGCCCGTACTAAACCTAAAGCACCAATAGTGGATAAGAAAACTGTGACAAGAGACCAATTCTTGCCCCTTCGAACTGCACTATCTGGCAGCCTACATTCTTCTTTCTATTCAGAAAGACTTTGAAAGAGAAGCCCTTTAAGTGACTTTTCAGGGATCTTTTACTTAAAGTACGAGACCACCAAAGGCAATTTCTTCAACGTTGGTAATTCTTGGTCATAGCTAAACAAGAGAAAGAACATCTATCCTAGCTGCGGTAATACCGATTCCAAGACTTAGTTCAAACATTCAAGCAGTCAATCAAGCAGCACTGACCGCTATTCCATAGATAGCATAGAGCTCTTACACAGCGCTGAATAGGCTAGCTCACTATAAAGGCTTGATATCCCCGTGGGAGATGTTTAATCGGAATCTCTGTCACTCAAAGCTTCGTTTTCCTTCTGACTATGCTTTCCGGGACTTTGAATAGATTTACCAGGAAAGAGAAAGAAGATGTGACCAAGAAGGGCTTGAGTTGAAAGAATGGCTTCTACTGAATCAGCCGAGAGTTCAACAGATGAGCATTCAGATTTAGATTATGTGAAACTCCACTTTTCTATCCTGTCTCGTTTTGCGTGTTTATTCTTGTTTTGCGTGAATTGACCTGTCTATGTGCTATGTGACTTAGAATGTGATAATTTTGATATTAATACTCCTAGAACATGCTAAATGTGCATTCATGAAATTTTCATAAAAAACGGAGTCATAAATTTTATCGTCGACTTTTAGTGAATAGTATTTTCGAAACACGTCCGCTAAAATTTTGAAACTAGTCTTTTTAACCCTTCTAGACCTAGTCCTCGGACTTTAATAGACCTGTGTTTGATGAAAACGGTTTTCAAATCGGCTTAGGAATTTATTAGGGTTTTTACACCGACTTTTGCGAAAATCGAGTTTTAAGCCGACTCGGGTAGAATTGTTTGGATGTAAAACTTCTTGTCACCTAAAAATAACCTACTTGAGCTATCTTGGGTGTTGAATAATTGTTTTGAACATTGGTGATCAAGAAAATGAATTTAAAGTCAAGAAAACACTAAAAACAAATACTAAATGCTCAACTTTGACTTTGCATTTTAATTGTTGACTTGCCTTATTTATGCTAAATAACTAAAAATAGCACACAAAAATAAAGCTCAAACACCAGAAACATACACACACATGGCTGAAACTCTCAAGGCCATTTTTGCTTAGTTTTTGTTCAATATTTCTCTTATAAATTACAATCCAAGGCCAAAACTCTTGAACCAAAGTTTGTTCGTGCTTGTTGGGCACACATTGCACGTATATCTAGGCTTATTTCGTGTCAAAGGTGAGAGAAAAATTCTAGATCTCAAAAGTCATATTTTGTGTTTATGCGTATAAATCTTTATTGAACCGTTAGAATGTTAATTTGAAGTTAGATTAGTGCTCCATGCATGCTGGGGATCGTTAATATGTAATCTTACGAGATTTGAACTGTTGTAACATAATTATTTATTTTCGGGTATTTAAAGTTGATTAATTTGCTAAATGTTGATTATTTTGAGTTGTGTTGATCGGAATCGATTGCCGTCGATTTTTAAAAGTTTGATAATTACGTGGTAGCGCTGTTGTAATGCCAAAATTTTGATTGCGAGGTCGGTGCTAAAGTCCGGAAATTTCAGCCATGATACACTAGGGTTTTAGGGTCATTGGGCATGATTTGGATGTGTTTTGGTTGGTTTCCGAGGGGGCTAATGTAGTTGATTGATTGGGTGAGTGATAGAAACTGATTTGGAGTGGTTTGGACTAGTAGAATGTAGTTTATGAATATTTGAAGTTTAGGTTGTCTTTCTTTAAAATGTTAAATTATGCCTTTAGTTGATTGGGTGTGGTTTGAGTGATTGAATTGTGAGATGATGATAGGTAAACTAGGGTTTGATCGTGTGTTTAATGTATGTTCGGTTGGATGGCCTACTTTGTCATCTAACTTAGTTATTTGTTGTTAAGTTGATTATTGATGTTATTATGATGATAATATGATTATTGATTGATGATTGATGAACCGGGAGATAGTCAATGAAAAAGGTTGTCCTCCTGTGAATGATTGATGTTTATTATTATTGCTGAGTCTGTGGTATGTGTGTGGCACCTCTCGGGCAGCATCGGGCTATTGGGTTGATAACTGCATGACTACCAGAGACTACCTCCAGCTCACATGACGGAGGTGTCGTGGAGGGAAAGGTTATTGGGGTACCTCGGGTGCGTGAGTTTATAGGAGTCACAAGAAGGCTGTTATGATCGTGATAGCATTTGGAGCTACACCAACTAGTGTATCCTTTATTGAATGGTGATTATAGATTATGTGATGATAGTATTATTGATGTTATTGTGTGTTTACTTACTCAAAGGATATTTCTAAGGAGTATAGTGAATACTGTTAGAGATCTATCGGATCCTCACTAGGCTTATTTTATATAAGCTCACTCTCTATTATTGCATGCCTACAGGTGTACTTGAGCAGGACTACGGGTACGTGCCTCCTGAAGAGGAAAATGTGCCTTACGTGGATGAGTCTTATGTTCCGAAGTCTTATCCTTGATGTTGTATTGTTTTACTATCTTGTATATTATCTAGTTGACTTTTATATGCTTTGTAGTTCATAATGTAAAAGATGTTGAAAAGATAATGAATTAGTTGATGCTATCTTAGTAGTCTTTCTTTTGTCTATGTTTAGGTTGCCAGGTTGGTATCAATATATTTTTGCAATGTATATTAAGGTTCATGTATTATGTTGGAATGGAAGCGTATAACAAAGAATGATTATGGTGTAATATGGTTATGTTGTATGTTGTTATTTTATTGAGGAGTTGTTTATTGTATGGTTATGGAGTTGATGTATGATGTTCTAATGAGGTTGGTTTAGAGCCTCGGTATCCTATTTACTGTCGTTATACTGCCGAAATTCCATTGTGTCCTGACTGATCGTAGGTGGGGTCGAATTGGGGCATGACAGATTAACTTCTTGAAGAGGTAATAACAGGCGCAAGGGAAATACTTGCTTTAGGAGTGAGTACCAGGTCCAAGTCTTCTTAGGATTCTGCTGGAACTATATTTTATTAATCAAAATGGATTTCACCGACAACAAGAGTCATTCATGCTCTGTAGCCATAATAGATAGATTGAAGGGGCGAAGGGAAAGCGAACCGGTCAACCTCACCACATAAAAGATTTGAACTCACAAATGAGTGGGAAGAGTCGATTTGAACAAGAATAGCTTATTCCATTCTGAACAAGCACTAAAGAAGTGACTCTATGTGGGATCGATCGCCTTACTTCTTTATTCTTTACCGCGTTGGGCCGGGATCAAAATGACTTAAAAAAAAGGATACCACCAAACCTGATTGAACCCACATTTACCCAAAAGACGATACCGCTTGAGAAGAGCAATAATCATACTTTTTCTACTTCGCTTGCCGGACATGAATTCTTTGATACAAGATCCCCTTGCTTTACGCCCTGCCCTGAAACTGGAGTTCAAGTAATCATCTACCTTACTGCAAGACAAAGATTTCATTGAGCCTTGCTCGTCCAAGAGTACTTTCAGAGAGTTGACCGAATCCCTTCCATCTACTTTAAAGCAGGACAGACTTTCAAGTCAAGCAGAACTCTTTTTTTAAATAAAGTAAAAAGAACTTTCGTTGCTAAAGCCCTTTCTATTCTATTAGATAGCCTAAACGAGAAAGCAAACAGATTCGTGTTAGTGCAATGGCTTTCGCGCCCCTTGCTTGTTCCCAAAGACCGTGTTACTTGGCTTGAGCGGTACCTCATAGGGCTATTGCTGGACATGGAGGCCAGTGGATCGATCGACGGGTTCATACTTTGCCTCGGGCCTCTTCTTTCTTGGTCCAAACAAAAAATCTAAGGATGGCTGGTCCGGCCTTTTCTAGTTTTTTTTCTTTATTATCGATCTGGAAGCTCAAGGGAAAGGTGTTTACAAGCTTGTTTGATAGAACAAGTATGAAGTAACTCAATCGATAGGGAAAGTAATGGAAGGAAAAAAACCTTGTCAACCTGCCTTTTTTGCTTCTCTGAAATAGTACCCCCAGTCTAGGGCAAATGGCACGGCATACCCTCAGCAATGTGAATGAGCGGCGGATACCACCACATCTTAACTTGTCTCCGCTTCACAAAGAAGGAAAGATGAAATTTGGTTCCAGAAGTAATTACTATGGGCTATATATATAATAGTAAACCTAGGCTTTCAGCAGACACATCTACATCTGAAGTCAAAGAAGAACCGGTGTAGAATTCGCGACTGGAGAAGAAGGCCTTATCCCCTGTGGGTGGTGCCCAGGCGCAAGGACCACCCCGGGACTGCACTTTCGTAACTAAGGGCGGGGAAGATAGGAAATAGCCCTTACACGCCTATAACTGCCTACCCCTACATATGTCTTATTTACTGCTCGGTCTAGTAAACTTAGACCCGAGAATGTCTGGGAGAAAACACTTCCTAACAGAGCAGTCTAATTGTTGTATTCGGCGGTAGTACTGTGATAACAACCTTATCTTCGACTTGCCTAAAGGCCAGATAAGATCACCTTATGAACTCAAATAAAAGTGACGAAAACCGGCATTCTACTAGTACTAGTAGGAAAATGCACTTTCTTAGGCAACCCCACTTTCAAAGGAGACCAGCAATTTCTGCTTATTAGATCCAGAACCCTTCCTGGCAGTAAGAAGTTCTATGTGTGTATGCATGAGCCAATTCAAGCTTTTCTTTCCAAGAAAAGAAAATCACTGGACAGTTAGAATCTTCTAAAGTGGAGTCAGTCCTTGTCCCTATTCTTAGTAGTGCCTCTAGACGCCAGACTTCCTTCTAGTAGAAAGGCATTCACTTGTATTCTATACTTTATACTTTCAGATTCCCCCTTCCATGAAAGATGGCTAGTGCAATAAGACTTGGTTAAAAAATGGAATGAGCTCTTTGTGTGCCCTATGGCTGCATAGGTTTTTTCTCTTTCTCTGGATATACTCTCAACTACCTCTACTATCCGATCAATAGGTCAGTCAATATTAGTAGTGGAGGAGGAAGAGTAGTCTCTTGGTCATCAGTTAGTAGTTGAATAATCCCAGTAGTGGTCCTTTTGCCTAGTGGAGTCAGCCTTTAATGGACAGTCAATGATAGGCAGACCGAAGATTGCACATCGCAGTTCTAAGCGTGCTTGCTTTGGCACCAGCACAGCAGAATTCAAATCCACCGGCTCAGATGAGTGGCTCTTGGTTTACTTCCTAGAGAAAGGCTTTCTGTAACTAATAAATGAGAATTGTTAACCCATGTGACGCCCGAGATTTAGCCATGCATTCAATTACTATTGCATCCTTTGTTTGCGCATTTACTTCTGTGCTTTACTAACTGACTTTTGTGACTACTATTCACTTCATTTTTAAACTGCTTTCTATTAGTTAATTAGTATTTTTATTAAATCCTATTAATTATTAAAGTAATGAGAAAAATGTGCAATTGAGCTAGAAGCGATAGGAGAGCTCGTTTAGAAAATGATTTTAGTAGTTCAATGAATAGTGTTACGTAACTAACTTAGAGATTTAATTAGCTACCTCACCTCCTTCACTTTAGGCTCGTTTTAAGCTTACTACGCGCATTATAATTGATTACTTAAGCACCCAAATGACCCCACCTCAACTTAGCCCTTCTATATATCACCTAAGCTCACAAAATGCAAAAGAAAAAAAAATTAAAAGCTGAAAACAGGAGCCCAAACCCGACAGCCCCTCTTTGCACTTGGGAGGAATTTTTCATCTTCAACTCTTCAATTCAAGCCAAGCCAAGCCTTGAGCAACTAGTGTAGGGTGTTTGCAAGGTTCCTAGGTGCTCCTACGCGTATTGGTGAGGGATTTCACGGCTTGTTTTTGCATTTTTAAATAGTTGCCAATTTCTTGATTTGTTGAAAATGTGATCAAATGCTATTGTATGAGTTATCTATGCTAATATACCATCTATATGAATGCTAGAGAACACATTTGAGCCGTTGTTTCGCTTTTTAAACGGTTAGAATCGTTAATTTGAAATTTTGGGTGAATAGTGACGTTTTTCTAGGGTTTTGCGTAATTGCTCGAATTAGCTTGATTCAATGCTTCTATTAGACGCCTTAGGTGCTAGTGAAGGTAACCTAATAGCCCCGTGCACTTGCATTGCCCTTAAATCGCTTAAAATGGAAAATAGCCGACTTTAACTTGGGGCTTTCGGGGTTAATGCGAATCCGGGTGGATTCGGGCTTCAATTCTAGTAACCTTAGGCTACCTAGGTGCTATAGATGCCTTGATATCCCTTGTTTGAAGCCCGGACAATGTATGCGTAGTTTAAAGCCATAAGAGGGAATTTGGGGCTTTCGGGGTAATCGCGGGCATTTGAATGAGTTAGAGGGTTAAGAGGGTACCTTGAGGGTTAGTTAGAAGGTTGGGAGAGTTTCCTTTGAAAATGGAATCATTAACTTTGGTTTGGAAGAGAAATAGTTCAAAAAATAAAGGGGTTTAAGTGCAATTTCGGTTGTCTCACATTTCTAAACCCACGGCATGACTTCTTGAGTGTTTATAAGTGATTTTAAGTTGATTTGGAGCTTTTGGTATGATTCTAAACTTATCTTGCTAATGTCTCTTTGTAAAACTGCATATTTGCTTATATAATTGTTCTATTCTAATTGCATCGAGGTCAACCTACTTTGTTGATCCTCATATGTGTTAATGCTTATATTATTGCTATTAACTTGCCATCGTTAAGTGCATTGCATAGTGGTTGCGCAACCATAGTGTCAGGGGCGGATGTGTTCAATATCGGCTGGGCGGCAGAGGGCTTGCCGGTGGATATTCAAACTCTGTGCCCTATTCCCTCATTCGCCTAGTCCGGAGATTACCAGGGGATGTTGGGTCGTAGGATTCGGGGTACATCCGGAGTACACCCACTGGAGTGTTTGGGGATTATGCTGGCTTATCGTGATCGTGATCGTGGTTCGTGGATCGTGAATGAAGACCAGTGAAGATTGGTGTATAGGGGTTATGAGAAATGTATCCTTTCAAATATGTGGTTATTTAAGCTATCATTGTTTCTTGATTTGCTCAATTGTTATTGTTGTTAACTGTATTACTTGTCGCATTGCACCCCCCGGGACCTTATCCCTCAATGGGCAACAGTGGTTGCTCATACCTCGCTAACATGTTTCAGGTGGCGCAGTTGGAGGAGTTGCATTAGTTGCTGTGTCTAGTTGCTTGAGGTGGACTATGTTCTTGTTGATGAGAATAGGACTTGTTTTCTTTACTTTATGTTCTATTTTGTAACCTAAGTGATATGTGTATATTATATAGTTTGCAAATTGAGGGATAGATGTTGTAGTGGCAGATTTAGAACCATGGCATGTAATAACTTATATTTCTGCTATTAGCTGCTTCGCATGCTTGGGAGTGAATGACTGGTTGTTTTCAATTTCTAAGAATACTTAAAAGCTATCATGGAGTGGCATGATAAGCGGTTTTGTAAAGAAGTTAAGTTATGAATGCATGCTTGTCTGTATCTAAACTGTTTGTAAGTCTTAAGGCTCGGATGGCCTTAAAGCTAAGATCTTTAGTTATAAATGAATGTCTTGTTATGTTGTGGCTTTATTGAGTGTTTACAGGTTTTCAGAATGTCCACGGTATAGGGGAGACTCTGTCGGTGTGTCGGGTTCGGACTTAACCATTAGGAAAAAATTTTGTGACCGGGCTTGGTATTGGGTTGAGAATTGTATGGTTATTAGAGCCTCCGGTCTCGTGAAGGATCGGGGCGTTACAACCCATATGATTCAGGTCAGGCACATAAAGAGGATGAAACTTACAATTTCAGAGTTAGAGATTGAGCTCGACAATGATCTTTTCCATGGTATCTAGAGAAAGCAGCTTTGAGCATGACCTTCGAACCCAAGGTATTGAAATTGCAAGCATTACTGTGATCTTGAAGCCCTTGCTAGGAGCTACTCGGTACGGCTTACTACTAAAGAAGGTTTAGGCATGCTTTGACTTAGACCTATGATCTGCTAATTCATCTCTTGATATGGTATTCCGCAAAGGAGGCCAAAAGAAGAAAATGTGAATGGTTTGGAATTCATAACTGTCAAGGTGACTTTATGGTGCACATTTTCCTAGCCTGGGCTTCTCATTGAAGATTTGTAGGTCTTCCTAAGTTTACAGGAAACTCGGATTTTTCCATAACTGTATAGGGAATGTCAGATCTAATAAAGTCAAGCATGACAACACTGACAGTTGACACCGGGCGCTGTGTGATGTAAATTCGAGTTGACTAATTGGAGTTAATAAGACTTTGTCGGCTCGTTAGAAAGGCGATGCCCCGGAGACCTCAAGATATTAAACTTGTTCAAACTTTTGGTGTTATGGATCTTTCGGTAAAGAAATTGAAAATCACTCCTATTACATGGCCAAGACCGTTTTCAATACTAGGGGACTTAATAAGAGCTAGGAGAAGAGCAGATTCATGCCAAAGAGCTAACATCCAATTTGTGAACATACCGGCTTGGGACAGACTTGCTTGAGCAGATATACGAACAAAAGATATGATTATAGTAGCAGTTACTTCTACCTAAGAGGAGAAAGAGAGAATTGAATGGCTGGACAACCTGATAGTACGAGCTACAGGATGTAGTACTTTCAATATAGATATAGGGAAAGATGAGAAGTACAGTCCCCTCTCCTAGGACGGGTTTCTTTATTACACATTCCCTGAGGACTGAATCGAAGACTACAAAGACTAGAAGCCAGGCATAGATGTGCGTATCTTCCTTGGAAGTTTTAATACCCAGATGCTCACATGACATAGATGTGATGTCACACCCCGACCCGACCCCGAAAAAGGCCAAGCCCGGACCCGACACACGGACGGAGTCTCCTCTGTACCGCGAACGATCCGAAAACCCTAAAGTCAATATAATACTTGCGAAAGCCATAAAATAATCAAAACAAGCTAACTTTCTTTAAAATATACATTATCTTATTAACCAACTTTCCAAACCAAATATGATATGCATACTACACAATTATTTATGCCACTAAACCATTAGCTATTAGCATGCATTTCTTCACTAGTCATCCGAGTATAAGATACAATATTACATTCTTTAATCCATTACAACATAAGACCATTAAAGGTCTCAAAATAGGAAAATACATACAAGGCTACAAGCCTCAAAACTAAGCGACCTTCACGCAATATACATAACAAGCAAGGTTCGCACAAAAACTGGTAACCAACCACCAGCCAAAGCAGAGAAGTGCTATCACGGAAACACCTCCACCTGCTCCTCCTCCTCAATTACCTCGAGAGGGTCTGCTTCAACTACTCCTGTAAAAACATATTATAGAGAGGAATGAGCAAAAACTATTGCTCAGCGAGGGCAATTGGTCTCAAGGACGGAGATGAGAGGAGTATGCAATGCAATTAGCCAAGCAATACATACAAAACATATAAAGATACATCCAAAGCCAACAATAAAGCAAGGCAAGTATTTAAAGCTGCAAACACTCAATCAAAGGATACGATACTCTTTTCACGAGCAACTTTCATTCAAGAATTCGATGACGACGCGCCGGCCCAAACCACCTTATAACACCAGTTTGGAATACCCCGGAAGTATCCATCAACCTACGACCCAAATCCCCCTGGGAGGCAACCCAAGCGAGAAAGGGAATAGCAGCGGAGCTAGAGCAACCAACACTGGCAACCCGAGGCTACCCAGAGAGGCCCATCACTCACGCGCGAGACACTATGCAATGCAAGACTCGATACAAGGCGATAAACAAGCGATAAAGCCACACGTGGGAGAATAACAAAGTAGGTTACTCTCGCACGCAATAGCAGCAATTTGATAAGTAATTCAATCCAAAACAACTCAAACAAGTATTCCAAGTAATTCTAAGCATTCTATAAGCATAAAGACAAGAAAACACACAAAAACACAAATCGGCCCCAACTATCAAAATGCTACCATTTCCAAACGAGCCAAGAGTTCTGGAAACCGACTTCGCCAACCCTCCTAGGTCACCATAAGGCACGTCTAAAGACCCCGAAACCTTACTTTACCCTAGAACTCGCGCAAAGCCCCGATTTCCCTCTTTCTCGTTTGAACTACAGCTATAACAACCAAACACCCAACCAACGCCATAATCGCACCAAAAGTGCTTCCATGGCCTCCCGAAGCAATGCCAACACGCAAAACGAGAAAACGTAAAAGTCGACCAAAACAACCCCAACTTTCCCAAAGGCTTAATTCTTGTTTTTTTCACTACGCAACCCAAACAAACCACACATTTTAGCATTCTAGCATACCTAGCACGTTTCTACATCAACGGAAAGCATAACAGCGCAATTTCAACGTTTCAAGGTTTTACTATTCATAAATTACTATTCATTAATCAATTTAAATTGCAATCACAACATTTAACCGCAGAAAATGTTACAAAGCTATAAATACATGTTCTACAAATGCCAAGGAACATTCTAGAAGCATCAAATCGCTTTAAATAACGATCTACGGATAAATCTAAAAATTGACAAAGTTAACATACACAACGTATAAATGCGCAAATAACATGCTTCCCTCACCTTAGGTACTCCTAGTCGCTAGGAAAACAACGTTGGTTGCCTCGGAAATCACCCCACACGAGCTCTCGCGAAGATTGATCGATTTGAAGTTGAAAGGTTTTTTTTTTTCTCTCTTGGAGACTCACGGCCAGAGCTGTTGTTTTGCTGCTGTTATTTTTTTTATTTTGCTTAGTTAATTGCTTATTTAAGTCTCAAATGGTCAAAGGGTCAAAGGGCTAGGTCAAACAACTTAAGACTTGGTCAAAGGGCCCTATTTTGTGCGTTTTAAAGCCGTTTTAGCTAAGGCAAGATCAAATAAAGCTAGTAACATTTAAAATATAAAATTTAAGTCATCTAAATACTAGTTTCACTATTTGCTAAGGATTGGAAATCGTTCTCTAGCTATCGCTCCTTAAATGCAATGCACGTTGCAACGGCGAGAAAGTAACAATTAATTCACAGAGAATTTAAGGAAATATAATTTTCAAAATAATAAACAAAGAAAATTCACATTCCGGGCTCGGGTATTACACCCTCTCCCCCTTAAAACAATTGCGCCCACGCAATTCTTACCTGGTCAACAAACAACTCCGGATACTGATCCCGAACTTGGTCCTCTCTTTCCCAAGTCGCTTCCTCAAACCCATGATGATTCCACAGAACCTTTACTAATGGAATACTCTTTCTGCGAAGCTCCTGAATCTTTCGATCCAAAATTCTAATCGGTTTCTCTTCATAAGACAACTTCTCTTCAATCTGCAAAGGCTCTGGTTCAAGTACATGTGAAGGGTCTGGATGGTACTTCTTCAACATAGACACGTGGAACACATCGTGCAGTCTCGACAAACTCGTGGGCAAAGCTAATCGATAAGCCAAAGGACCTACCTTTTCGGTGATCTCATACGGACCCACATACCTGGGACTAAGCTTCCCGCTCTTACCGTGCCGAATCAATCCCTTCCGTGGAGAAATCTTAAGAAACACCCAATCTCCCAAATCAAACTCAAGAGCTCGACGGTGCTTATCCGCATAACTCTTCTAACGACTCTGAGCTGTAAGCATACACTGGCGAATAAGGTGAACATTATCTACCATCTTAATCATCTCAGGTAACACAGTCGGATCAACTGTTCTCATCTCTCCAACCTCTTCCCAATATAATGGGGATCTGCATTTCTGACTATACAACGCATTATAGGGAGCCATACCTATAGTAGATTGATAACTATTGTTGTAGGCGAACTCCGCTAAAGGCAAAAACTTCTCCCAATTCTTCCCAAAGTCAAGCACACATGCTCGAAGCATGTCTTCCAAGATCCTGATGGTTCTCTCAGACTGGCCATCAGTTTGCGGATGATATGCAGTACTGAAGCTCAACTTAGTTCCCATGGCCTCTTGCAACTTCTGCCAAAAACGAGATCTGAATCTGGGATCCCTATCTGACACTATACTCTGTGGCACACCATGCAATCTCACAATATTAGCAACATAAAGCTCAGCTAGCTTATCAAGGCTATCCTGTTTGTTCACGGGAATAAAATGTGTAACTTTAGTCAAGCGGTCCACAACAACCCAAACAGAATCACATCCTCTCGGAGATCTAGGAAGATCGGTCACAAGGTCCATTGTAATATGTACCCACTTCCACTGCGGAATCGACAACGGCTGTAGAAGTCCGGCTGGCCTCTGATGCTCAACTTTAACCCTCTGACAAGTCAAACATCTGGATACATACCCAGCAATCTCCCTCTTCATATTGTTCCACCAGAAGTGTTGTTTCAAATCTCTATACATTTTTGTACTGCCCGGGTGAATCGTATACCTCGAATTATGTGCCTCGGACAGGATCTCATTCTTCAAAGTCGGATCATCAGGAACACATACTCTATCCCTGAATCTGAAGATGCCATCTGCATGTAATTTAAACTCCGACTCTCCCCCTTTAGCTTTCTCTTGGATCTTCAAGATGTGAGGATCAGTCTTCTGAGCCTCTCTGATCTGTGCTAGTAACCCTGACTGAATCTGTAAACTAGCAAATCGAATCCCTACCTCAGTAGCTTCTGGTTTCCATGAACAAATTTCTTCCAAAGTCTCCCAGTCCTTGATAATCAAGCTTGCAACAGTAGCCTTTCGGCTCAAAGCATCAGCAACAACATTTGCCTTACCTGGCACATAGTTAATAGAACAGTTATAACCACCCAATAGCTCTAGCCATCTCCGCTGCCTCATATTCAGATCCTTCTGTGAAAACAAATACTTGAGACTCTTGTGGTCAGTAAATATTTCAAATCTGCAACCCCACAAGTAATGACGCCACTTCTTCAAAGCAAACACAACTGCAGTTAACTCAAGATCATGTGTAGGGTAATTGACTTCATAAGGTTTCAATTTCCTAGAAGCATAGGCAATCACCTTACCATTCTGCATTAAAACACAGCCCAATCCTTCTTTAGATGCATCACTGTAGACAACGAAGTTCTCTGTTCCCTCAGGTAAAGCTAGTATAGGAGCTGTAGTTAGTCTCTTCTTCAATTCTTGGAAACTGGATTCACATTTGGCATCCCAGTTGTAAGCAACTTTCTTCCGAGTCAACTGGCTCAAAGGTCCAGAAATTTTAGAAAAGTCTTTAACAAATCTCCGGTAGTAACCTGCCAATCCAAGAAAACTCCGAATCTCTGACACCGTCTCAGGTCTCTTCCAAGATGAAACAACTTCAATCTTAGCTGGGTCCACTGAAATTCTTCGATCTGAAATGATATGACCTAGAAAAGATATCTGGTTCAACCAGAACTCACACTTGCTGAATTTAGCAAAAAGTTTGTTTTCCTGCAAAGTCTGAAGCACAATCCTCAAGTGTTGCTCATGTTCAGCCTCGTTCTTCGAATACACTAAAATGTCGTCAATAAAGATCACGACAAACTGATCAAGGTAAGTCCAAAAGACCTTCTGCATCAAGTCCATGAATGCGGCTGGTGCATTCGTCAATCCAAACGGCAATACAACAAACTCATAGTGGTCATATCTAGTCCTGAATGCCGTCTTTGGTATATCGTCACTCCGAATTCTAAGTTGATAGTAGCCCTGCCTCAAGTCAAATTTGGAGTAAACACTCGCACCCTGCAACTGGTCAAACAATTCTTCAATCAACGGCAAGGGGTATTTATTCTTAATCGTGACTTGATTAAGTCCCCTGTAATCAATGCATAACCGTAGCGTGCCATCTTTCTTTCTCACAAACAACACAGGTGTGCCCCACGGCGAAGAACTAGGTTGTATAAACCCTTTCTCAAGCAAGTTCTGAAGCTGAATTTTTAACTCCTGAAGTTCAGCCGATGCCATTCTATAAGGACTCCTAGAAATTGGCGCAGTGCCTGGCACAAGATCAATCACGAACTCAATCTCCCTATCCGGTGGTAAACCCGGTAATTCCTCGGGAAATACACCAGGGAAGTCTCTAACAATCGGAACCTCATTCAAACTCAACTTATCAGTAGGCTGATTGATCAAATAAGCTAAGTAAGCTTCACAACCCCTATTCAACAACTTAGAAGTCTTGATTGCTGATAAAAGTGGAATTCGGGCAGCCCTGCAGTTCCCAACAATCTCTAGCACCGGTAGGTCAGGAACCTTAAGATAAACGACCTTTGTTCTACAATCCAACTGAGCATAATACTTTCCCAACCAGTCCATTCCCAAAATGATTTCAAAGTCACGGAATGGCAATATAATTAAATCAGCAGGAAATTTACGGTTCTCAATGCATATATCACAAGATTTGCAAATAGACTCAGTAACAAATTTTGCACCCAAAGGAGTACTAACTTCAACTTCATGAGGCAATTTATCAATGCAAACATTCACAGATCGTGCACATGCAGGAGTTATAAATGAATGCGTAGCTCCGGGATCAATCAAAACTTTAACTGGCTGAGTATTGAGAAGAAAAGTACCTTCCACAATAGCTGTATTATCGGGCAGCTCCTCTGCATCTAGTGCAAAGACCCTAGCCTGAACTCTCTGTGCTGGACGTGCACCTGCTGCTCTATTCTGAACACCTTGGCCTCCACCACAGCCGTGAACATTATTATACTTAGGGCAATCTCTCACCCTATGGTCATCACTGCCACAACCCGTACATTTACCAGTCTTCCTCCAGCAATTAGCCTCAATATGCCCTGATCGATTACAAAAATTACACTGCTGATTTTGCCTAACTGCAGTGTTTCCTGTAGGTACTGGGGCTCTGGCAAGGGTAGGAACTGTACCTCCCTGCTGAGGTCTAGTCACAGCTGGCCTAGCCTAATACAGCTGTTGTGGCTGATACGGACGCTGCTGAGGAACCTGTGTAGAAGACTGATACTGCCTCGGCTGACTCTGGCTGCTCTGGCCCAAGTACTGCTTCTTACTCAGCTGACTGCTCTCAGCTAACATCTCAGCCTTCCGTTTCTCAAATTTCGAGGCTGCCTGAAATGCCTCGGGAAAAGTAGTGTAGGTCTGCCCAGTCAAATGCAACTGTATGTCCATTCTCAGCCCACGGACAAACCTATGTATCATCCTCCTAGCCGGCCGTACCAACTCGGGCATATACCTCGACAGGCTAACAAACCTAGCCTCGTACTGGGCAACAGTCATATTTCCCTACTTCAGGGCCACAAGTGTGGAACACCCTCACAATCCCACCTCAATCTGACAGTATTCCACCACTGCTCTGCATCACCCTCAAATAAAAATGATGCATAATCTATTCTTGCCTCATCAGTGTACCTCAAAGCGGTGAAAATTTTCTCGACACGATTAATCCATCTCTCGGCCGCCTCATCATCCGGCTCTCTGAAGAACTTTCCCGGCTCGTGCCTCAGAAATTTCTCTAACTGATTGTTCTCAACTCTGTACCCCTGTCCACCAGGATTAGCTTGATTACCCTGGGGATTAATATGGTCCTGCCTCTGCTCGTGTAGTACCTGTGTGATCCGGTCTACTGCAGTAGTCATGGTATCCATAAACTGCTTAGGCAACGGCTGTTGACCCTATTCTGCTACCTCTTCATCCGATCATATACCTTGAGTACCACGACGTGGCGGCATAGTAGCAACTCACAATAACTGGCAACATTTAAAAGCAGTTTATAAACAGAAATATAGCACATAAGATTAGATAACACTCTAGTCAATAACAATCCAATATTCTATCACACAATTCACATAAGACAAGTTTAACTTGCCAAACTATTCCACTTAAACACACAAACATTCCAAGTTCACAAAGTCATGCTAGAACATTTTCTTTTCACTTAGCAATCATACATAAACACTTTAGCATTTTAGACATTTACCCCACAGACCGAGAATCATATCCCGGCTCATGCAAGACTATCATGCTCTGATACCACCTAAAGATGTCACGCCCCGACCCGACCCCGCAAAAGGCCAAGCCCGGACCCGACGCACGGACGGAGTCTCCTCTGTACCGCAGACGATCCGAAAACCCTAAAATCAATATAATACTTGCGAAAGCCATAAAATAATCAAAACAAGCTAACTTTCTTTAAAATATACATTCTCTTATTAACCAACTTTCCAAACCAAATATGATATGCATACTACACAATTATTTATGCCACTAAACCATTAGCTATTAGCATGCATTTCTTCACTAGTCATCCGAGTATAAGTTACAATATTACATTCTTTAATCCATTACAACATAAGACCATTAAAGGTCTCAAAATAGGAAAATACATACAAGGCTACAAGCCTCAAAACTAAGCGACCTTCACGCAATATACATAACAAGCAAGGTTCGCACAAAAACTGGTAACCAACCACCAGCCAAAGCAGAGAAGTGCTATCACGGAAACACCTCCACCTGCTCCTCCTCCTCAATTACCTCGAGAGGGTCTGCTTCAACTACTCCTGTAAAAACATATTATAGAGAGGAATGAGCAAAAACTATTGCTCAGCGAGGGCAATTGGTCTCAAGGACGGAGATGAGAGGAGTATGCAATGCAATTAGCCAAGCAATACATACAAAACATATAAAGATACATCCAAAGCCAACAATAAAGCAAGGCAAGTATTTAAAGCTGCAAACACTCAATCAAAGGATACGATACTCTTTTCACGAGCAACTTTCATTCAAGAATTCGATGACGACGCGCCGGCCCAAACCACCTTATAACACCAGTTTGGAATACCCCGGAAGTATCCATCAACCTACGACCCAAATCCCCCTGGGAGGCAACCCAAGCGAGAAAGGGAATAGCAGCGGAGCTAGAGCAACCAACACTGGCAACCCAAGGCTACCCAGAGAGGCCCATCACTCACGCGCGAGACACTATGCAATGCAAGACTCGATACAAGGCGATAAACAAGCGATAAAGCCACACGTGGGAGAATAACAAAGTAGGTTACTCTCGCACGCAACAGCAGCAATTTGATATGTAATTCAATCCAAAACAACTCAAACAAGTATTCCAAGTAATTCTAAGCATTCTATAAGCATAAAGACAAGAAAACACACAAAAACACAAATCGGCCCCAACTATCAAAATGCTACCATTTCCAAACGAGCCAAGAGTTCTGGAAACCGACTTCGCCAACCCTCCTAGGTCACCATAAGGCACGTCTAAAGACCCCGAAACCTTACTTTTCCCTAGAACTCCCGCAAAGACCCGATTTCCCTCTTTCTCGTTTAAACTACAACTACAACAACCAAACACCCAACCAATGGGATAATCGCACCAAAAGTGCTTCCATGGCCTCCCGAAGCAATGCCAACACGCAAAACGAGAAAACGCAAAGGTCAACCAAAACGACCCCAACTTTCCCAAAGGCTTACTTCTTGTTTTTTTCCCTCCGCACCCCAAACAAACCACACCTTTTAGCATTCTAGCATACCTAGCACGTTTCTACATCAACGGAAAGCATAACAGCGCATTTTCAACGTTTCAAGGTTTTACTATTCATAAATTACTATTCATTGATCAATTTAAATTGCAATTACAACATTTAACCGCAGAAAATGTTACAAAGCTATAAATACATGTTCTACAAATGCCAAGGAACATTCTAGAAGCATCAAATCGCTTTAAATAACGATCTACGGATAAATCTAAAAATTGACAAAGTTAACATACACAACGTATAAATGCGCAAATAACATGCTTCCCTCACCTTAGGTACTCCTAGTCGCTAGGAAAACAACGTTGGTTGCCTCGGAAACCACCCCACACGAGCTCTCGCGAAGATTGATCGATTGGAAGTTGAAAGGTTTTTTTTTTCTCTCTTGGAGACTCACGGCCAGAGCTGCTGTTTTGCTGCTGTTATTTTTTTTATTTTGCTTAGTTAATTGCTTATTTAAGAGTCAAATGGTCAAAGGGTCAAAGGGCTAGGTCAAACTACTTAAAACTTGGTCAAAGGGCCCTATTTTGTGCGTTTTAAAGCCGTTTTAGCTAAGGTAAGATCAAATAAAGCTAGCAACATTTAAAATATAAAATTTAAGTCATCTAAATACTAGTTTCACTATTTGCTGAGGACTGGAAATCGTTCTCTAGCTATCGCTCCTTAAATGCAATGCACGTTGCGTCGGCGAGAAAGTAACAATTAATTCACAAAGAATTTAAGGAAATATAATTTTCAAAATAATAAACAAAGAAAATTCACATTCCGGGCTCTGGTATTACATGTGATGTCATGTTTAGTAATTTAATGGCTAGTTTAACTGGACTCCAAGTGGTCCATCTCTCTTCCGCATCGGTGAAGAGAAACTATAACCTTTGGTCATTTGTGTGCTATTCTAGACCCGCATCGTTGGCTACTTTTGATAAGCAACATGGAAAAGAAAGTTATAGTAACTAAGGTAAACAACTTCACTCACGATTGCACCTATTCGGCAAATTAGGCCCGGCTGCCAAAATCCAATGTAACAGGGGATAGGGATTCCTCCCATTCGGGAACGTGATCAGGCGTCCGTTTGTGCCATGGCCGTCTGTTGGATAAAACGGTGCCCTATCTTGGTATATCCTTTCTACGAAAAAGGCTAGATGCAATGGTACATCCATTTCTTATTTCATTCTTATTTAGGAGATGAGAGCTACGATCATGCTCCTTAGATGTCCATAACACAGAAGAGTGGGAAGAGGGGATCTTAATACATTCTAAGAGTCAGAAAAAGATGTGAACAGAAGCCAACTCTTTGCCGAAGGCTAGTACAACTGACCCTACCTTCGGGCATGGTGAAGTTAACCCGTTAGGTATGTCTGCTGGGAAGTCAAAGCTCCGTTTTTGAAGCAACAAGGGAATGGGGGTTGATTTCCAATTGTCATTTCTCCATTATTGATGGAAAGACTGAGAAGAAGAATATAAAAAATAAGAAATAAGGTGATCTCTTCCTCCAACTACTGCTTGTCATTCGTTTCAAAGCTTTAGAATATGGTTACGACCTGATCAGTGTTTATCAATAGGCCGAACACTTAACTGACAAGGAAGGCATTGCCGGTTTCAGAGTACCTTGAAAGGCGGTATCCTCGTAGCTCTTAAGCTTAAGGAACGGGTTCAGCCCCAGTTTCATACTTTGAATTAAAATGAATTCATTTCCTTAGGCCGCCAACAATGGTACCCCAGCTCAACTTCAGACTTTTTCTTTATCTACCTATTCTTCAGCTAATTATTTTGACTTTAATTAGGCAGAGGATTTTTCTGAGATGAATTCGAATGCCGCCTATGATTCATAGGATTTAGAGATTCAGACTGATGAAATAACTTATTCAGATGCAGAGGGATCAGGATTCGAGAGATTGAAATCCGTAGTTTCGGGTGAAACAAGAAAAGTGGCTTACGATTCATGAGGAGGACCCTCTCAGGACTGCCTTACCTGCCCGAGCTAATCTCCTTTGTTGATGAATCTCTTGTATCGTCGGCTTCTGCCGATTCGTATGTTTATTTTTATCCCCCTGTTCATTTGGGTGTCTTTGTTCAAGATGCCTTACACATGACGAGATCAACAAACAAGTCTTGCTTCAAGCTTTGGAGGAAGAACTGTTAGGGCAACAACTTCAGTTAAATTAGCTTTTTTTACCCTAGCCAATTAATTCATTCGGCTAAGATGGAAATAGTTATCCAACTGGCTGAACGAAATAAGGAGCAAAATCCGGATCTTCGAACTTAAGAGCAGAGAAAACCTACTTCCTTTAGGACGGGATAGAGCTGCTCTTGGTGCTTTAGGTGTAGCCACTTAGGGCCTTAGCAATAAGATTAGGAATGGGCCTATGGGAAGGGAGCATGGAGAAGGCAGCGAAGGCTTGAAGAAAGAAGCAAGAGAAGAAGCATCTCTTCTTGTCTTGGTAGAATAGGGAGAGCGGAAGTCAACTAGTTGAAATATGCTTTTGCCCTGGCTTGAAAGCCTGACTTGCTTGCTATTGAATCGACTGTGGGAATTAGAGAGCCAACTGGAAGGAAGAAAAGAGCCCAAGGACGATAGGTAGGAGGAGCGAGAGTCTGATTTGGGTTCCGCTTTCACTGGATTACCTATTCTAAGGTCAGTGAGCCAAGGCTAGGCTAGATGGAAGCTATAAATTAAAAAAAAAAGACTAAAAATAGATCTTTAATAGGCTTTCTTTCATTCCTGCTTTTATCTAAATAGTAGCTCGCGACCCGATATGGCGAAAAAAGGGCTTCTCTCGGCCCCGCTATGCTTTGGACAAAAAGAAGAAGTGGGAAGGAAAATTGAAATTCACTTTATCAAGGAAAATGGGATTTCCCCGATACGACATAGGTAACATACCGATAGATAGGAATGAAGACCTCCTTCTCCGAGGATATTACCACCAGCATCACCATCAACTGAGGGAATAAAATCATTCCAGATTCGGATTTGTACTATAGAATTCTGATTCGATAGGTGTGGACTAGCATTTCATTCCATCATATATATAATATAATATTCTAATATAAAGTAGCGGTCCATCTCTCATCACCAATTGCATTACCTAAAAATCTTTCTATGGGCTCTATCTTAGACGCCTCCTTCAGCCTTGAAGGTAATGAAGTACTATTTTTCTAACTTTTTTAGGCGAACCCTTGAACCCCTCTTGGTGAATTAAGTCCGCGCTTCAATTAAAATGTCTGCTTCGAGTCGAGATAGAATTGATCGAACAAGTGAAAAAGGCTTGCGCTCCTATAGGGCACATCCCGACGGGCAAGATCCTTCCATCATTGACTCAGAGCACGGAAATATTGTATGATAATGCACTCTCTCTCCTTTCTTTCCCTAGTTCGTTTGCTTCATTCTCTCCTCATTCTCATAGCACGAAATTATGTTCCTCGGCCACTAGATAAGGGGAGGAACTATATGCATGGACAAGAAGAAGGTCCGTGCTACCACTGAGTGGCAGGCCCCGACCAAGGTAAAGGAGCTTCAACCATTCTTTGGGCTTGCCAATTATTATCTCTTTCTTTCTCAGCGCGACGAGGGCTTTAGTGGGTATGCTCATTGCACCCACGTAGTGTAGCTCTTTGTACTTGGACGCCAAATAATTGATAAAATAGTTATTATGCAGTAGGTGATTCATTTTATGCGAAGGAAAAGGGGAAAAAGAAGAAGGCACTAATGCCAAACGGATAAGAATTAATATTGAGAGATGTTTTTCATAGCGTAGTCAAGCTAAAGTAGCCAAGCAAGGGAATCACCTTTTGACCTTCTGAGATGGGAGGGCGAGGACTTCTATCTTCCTTACCTGCTAAAACCCTTTCTTTATTTAATTTTCTTATTAGCTTACTCCTTTTCTCTTACCCCTAACATTTTCACTCCGGGGGAAGAGGAGATGAGGAAGCCCTACCATCAGTGGTATTTCCCCGGTTATGTACTCTAAGTCATTGCTTTGCACCTTGTCTTTCTTATTGCTTGAATCTAAATTGAAAGTTTACACTCTTTGGAGAATCTCTTTTGTTATGCACCTAATACAAGATCAATCAAGTCTATCTTTTATTCCACTACTGCTGTTTAAGAAGGGCTATACCCAAACTTATTCTCGGGGAGAGGAAGAAGCGTTAAGCCACTCAATTGCTTGTAAAATTGAGGTAAAGGATCTATAGCATATGAAAGTAGATAAGAGGCTAGTCCCATGGCCGAGGGAAAGGAAAAAACCCGATTAAGATAGGATGAATCATCAAAGTTCACTATGGCCGGTAGGAGACATGGAATGGGAGAAACGTGAAGGAATGAAATCCGCCAGCAAGTCGATCTAACCAGTAACAGTAGAGATTGTTAAAAACATGGATGAACCTTCTATTCTTTATTCCCCAATCACTTGACTTGAGCTGAGACTAGAGCAAGCCCAATCGATCAGCACAGGAGAATAGCTCAGTGGAAACGGGAGTTCTGCTTTAGAGAGAGATGCTAAAAAGATTCAATGAAATGCATCGCCCGAGACCAGATAGATATGGAGTTGTTGCAGCTGCTGCTATCAGAAAGCAAGCAGCAAAGCCATCACAGCGCACTAAGAGAAGGTAAGCAAAGGAGAAGCAATATCGAACATCTCTTTCTTTATCTTACATACCATGATAGGGAGGTTGGAGTGCTAAAAGCCATCCCCTTCGCCCTTCGTACGCCATATCTAGCCTAGTTCTGGCAGCTAGTTTCAGGAAACAACCGGCATCTAATTGAATTGATGATTTCTCCCCATCTTGAATAGAAAAAGTAGAAGCTGCTTGATCGAGAGGTTCCAAAGCTGATAGCATTTTCTTTTCTTAGGTTGGGATCCCATTCTCTTTATCTATGAGGTCTACCAGGCTGAACCTTTACACCGACTGATATGAGAAAGCAAAGTGCATTCAAGGTCCTTCTATACTAACTTCAATAAAGAAGGGTAGCTTCAAGCCGCCGTACCAATAGCGAGAGCAGCCGAAGAAAGCCATGACTATGGCTGGAAATCCGACTATTCCTTTTTAGTTTAGGCCGGTTCGTTCAAGGCCATTAGTTCAACCGCTTCTTGCCCTACTACGCTTTCATTCATGTCAACAGAATCAGAGAAGCTTTTAGAGAAGGTAGGGGCTAATCTTCCCTTTTATGCCGGGTTCAAGTAAAGAATGGTCTCCAGGGGAAAGGAAGGCAGAGTAGCACTAGCGGGAAGGGACATGACAGCTGAGAGGGAGAGCAAACATCACAGCCGCATCGAGGTCAGTAGCATCAAATCAAAGGGAATCGCCCCATTCTTGAGTTCGAACCGGATCTCATTGAGTAGCAAGATGAGCTGTTAGGCACGAAAGCAAGCCCATCTACTGGATACGAGAGGAAAACCATTACTAAATGCTTTTAACATTCAATACGCCCATCAAACAACAAAAGAAAGCCAGTTGAGGTCTCAAAGTCAGATGCAAGAGCCATTATAGATTCTCCAATTAGCCCTTTTTCTAGCTTTTCGTACTCGGACTCAGATCTGGCACTAGCCGTCTTGTAGTGATTAGGGGGACATGCCCCATTGAGGATTTTGACCGTAATCTGTCTATGCCATGAATTAATGGAATCGATTCGGGTATAACAGTAGATGGCCACACCAACCGTAACCTGATCTCCTTGGGAAACACTCGGAATTCAAGACGGAACCCTTCTTAAGAATATTTTGATCCCCGGGGAAGGAGCGCACAATGCAATGTATTGATTGATGCCAGCATAGGAAAAAACAACTACCATTAGAGCGGTTGAAACCTTGTAGACGAGATTTTCAAATGCCAATCAGTTCGTTCGGGCTCATGCTGTAACACCTGATCCCTCTCGAGACCAGAAGTTCAATCTATAAATCTAATCACAACCCAATTCCAAACCCGGACAAGATTTTAGGGAAAACGGACAGAGTCTCCCCTGTTTCTAGGCAAAATGTAAAACCTGTAATAGCATATAAGTGGACCAATACCGTGTCCAAACATACAAACACCTCAAGGCCATCCGAGCCTTGTTCTCAACAAGCGAACACAACTAAATATACATTTCAAATTTAAAACTAATCTATCTCTTTTCATCTTTAACAAGAACTTTCATGCTAGGCAATTAAACTATACTAACCCATTGCATAAAATAGACTATCATACCATTCTAATTCTTTTTCTTTAGACAATTACATACATGCAATGAAATTAAACTATTCTATCTGAATACATAAACTAGTTTTTCCAAATCACTTCAATAACCTAGAAAACTCAAATTACATTCATTTTTAATATTAAATACAAACAACACATGAAACATACATCTTTGCATCTTTGACAACTCAAGCCACATAGCACGCAGGACAACTCTTCAAGCACGAACTTTCACGTAATCACAAACTTTCCAGCTAACATGGCATTTCCTGAAATGTGGTGGTGAGGAGTGAGTATACTCAACATGTATACTCAGTGAGGGCGAGACAAATATCGAGGTGGAGAGAAAGATAGGCATGCAATGCAAATAAGACAGTTAAGCAATATAACTGATAAGTAAGCAATCAAGACAAACAATCAATACAACAAACAAGTAATGAAAGCATTAACACAACCATTCAAAGCTATACCACACTCTGAAGGCTATGGTTCACTCATACGAGCAATGTACCATTTCACGAGCAATACATCAATCTCGAGCTTGATGTTGACAACGATGACAATAAGCGCGCAACCACCTTATAACTTCAGTTTGGAATACCCCGGAAGTATCCAATCAATTCTACGACCCAAATCTCCCTGGGAGGCAACCCAAGCGAGAATGGGAATAGGACACGGAGCTAGAGCAACCAACACTGGCAGCCCGAGACTACTAGAGAGGCCCATCACTCACGCGCCTGATACTATGCAATGCAAGACACGATACAAGGCGATAAACGAGATATCAAGCATTTACATTAAATAAAGTATCTAGAACAACACTAATAAGCATTACCAACAATTGATATACAATTCATTCATAACCAACTATAACAAGCATAACAAGCAATATTAAGCATTCTATGGGCATTACACTTATGAAAACAAACAAAATCACAAAATGACCCCAACTTTCAAAACGCTACTACTTTTAAACGAGCCACGAGTTTTGGAAACCGACTTCACCAATCCTCCTAGGTCACCATAAGGCACGTCTAAAGACCCCGAAACCCGACTTTACCCTAGAATTCACACAAAGCCCCGATTTCCCCCTTTGCTCATTTGAACTACCGCTACCCTAACCAAATACCCAACCAACACCATAACCACACCAAAAGTGCTTCCATGGCCTCCCGAGACAATGTCATCACGCAAAATGATAAAATGCCAAACTTGACCTAAACGACCCCGACTTTTACTAAGCCATTTTCCTCCGTTTTTCCATTACACAATCCAATTAAACCACACATTTAGGCATTCTAGCATATCTAGCACCTTTCTACATCAACAGAACGCATAACGGAGCAACTTCATCGAAACGGGGGTTTACTATTCACAATTTACTATTCAATTATCAATTTAAATTCTAATTTCAATATTCAATTGCAGAAAATGCTAAAAAACTATAAATACATGTTCTACAATTGCTAGGGAACATTCTTCAAGCATCAAAACGAATTAAATAACAATCTACGGCTAAAACCCAAATTAAATAACAATCTATGGCTAAAACCCAAAAATTAAAATTTAGACAAAACAATTTCAAATGCGCAAATAACGATGAAACCCTCTCCTTGGACATTCCTAGATGCTAGGAAAACCTCGTTGGATGCCTCAGAAATCACCCCGTGCAAGCTCACGCGAAGATTTGAAGATTTGGCTTGAAAATCTTTTTTTTTCTTTTCCTCCATGGTTTCGGCCATGGCCTTCTTTTTTCCTGATTTTTTCTCTTTTGTTTCTTATTTCATGCTTAAATAAAAGATGACAATGGTCAAATGGTCAAGGCTTTGGTCAATGCTAACTAAACATGGTCAAAGTAGTTCATTTTGTGCATTTTAAGCTTAAAACAGCTAACACAATTTTAATTCTAATTAACAACAACTAAAATACTAAAATTAAAACACTAAATACTAGTTTTCACTATTTGCTGAGAACTAGAAAACACTCTCTAACTATCGCTCTCGAAATGCAATGCACTTTGCGACAATAAAAGAATAACAATTAAATCTCAAAGAATTTAAGAAAATATAATTTTTGAAAAGCAACATAGTTCAAAATTTACTCCGGCTCGGAACTACTTTTCATTTAATTGAAAACCGAGCATTAAGGTGCAAGAAAAATAAAACCGATTAACATAAATATGAAAGTAGAAGATATTCCGTTAAAATAATTAACTCAAGTATTATTTAATTACTTCTAAAAGAAATACGAAAATATAAAGCTAAAAATGAATGTTTAACTAAAAATAAAAACAAAATTAAATGTTAATATTTAAGATATCAATTAATTAAATGCAATAAATGGCATTAAATGCATGCTGGGTTCAGGTTATCACATCCTTCCCCCCTTAAAACAATTGCGTCCTCACAATTCTTCTTCCAATAGAACTCATCCACCCCTGAAATCCCAGTGTGACTAATGCTCATCGGTTGCTGAGCAAGATAGTGAATATGGATGCTTGTACGAAAACCCAAATAGGAATCCCAACCAAGAATGCCGAGAAAATACCAACTAAAGACTGCAACAAAGATACTATAGATAATACCAATACCACATATTAGTGGCAAGAAGAATACCGAAGGAATACCCTATTTACGAATCTCCAATAGAAGTCTAACAAGTACCAAGTAAGAAAGTTAAAAGATAGCCAGAGGAATGCACCTCATGCAGTGCTGAATACCGTAAGTAGACCTAGCTGAAAGTTCTGTAAAAGTATATAGAGAAGAATACCAAAGGCCAATCTCTAAATGAAATCCTCCAATCACTGAGTTCCTACCGCAACATCTTAGTAAAACAACAAGTATAGATTTCCCCTGAGTGGAAACGAAGGAGAAACTGTAAACAATATAAGATAATAAGTCCAAGCAGAATCCCAAGTGTAGGATCTTCCAATAAATGCCAATAAGAAAAAATACTAGTAGAATGCCCAATAAGAATTCCAAAGAATACCGTAAGTAATGTTACACAATAAGTCCGATAGGAATTCCAATTACCAAACCAACTGAGGGATGCCAAAGAAAATACCCGAACAATGCCCTAGTAAGAAAGTACCAAGAATTGCCTAATAAGACAATCAAGTTAGATAACACATACAATTTCCCAGCTAGACGAAAACCCTAAGGAAAAAATACCGAGCTGGTGCACAATATACAAAGTCGAACTCCGAGGCCCCTGCACTGTTTGCCAAGTGAGTACTTCATACAACCTTGCCAATAAGGAAACCAAATAAGAATTCCACAAGAATGCTACAAAGAGCCATCATACAGAAACCCCAATGAAAGTTATCTTTTTATGATTGCCAACCACAAAGAAGTGTCTTAGAAGTATACCAATAACTGAGCTCCAAAGACAAACACCAACTCCCAAATAAAGGCTAATTAAATGTCATTCATTTCCTGCCAATCCATACACCTTGAAAGGCCAGCTGTGAACCACTTCTTCAGGGGAGAAAGATGACTTACTTACCATTTCCACGGAACATGTATGAATTCCAAGATATCTCATTTATACATATATGCCTTAATCTATTATGCAAGCATGTTTGTAAATCAGTTTATTCAACAAAGTCACTCAAGCACGACAATCAAATCAAGCACAACATAATCAATTTAAATCACAGCATAACCAATTCAAGAATTTTCAATACACACATTAGAAGCAATACTTCAAGCAAATAACAATTCACGAGGTCGATTCGACTCACGATACCAATTCGATAGCTCAATTCAATACAGAACTAGAGACTTCACTTCACATGAGATACATTTAACACATAACACATAACTATATCCCATAGGAACACACATTCAATTTAAGACACACAATCTCACATACAAGCATACACTTTCAAAACACACTTAACAAGCAGACATTCAAGGATCACTACCCACCAGACCGAGGACCCTGTCCCGGCTTATGAGCTAAACAAGCTCTGATACCACCTGTAATACCCCGATCCCTCTCGAGACCGGAAGTTCAATCTATCAATCTAATCACAACCCAATTCCAAACCCGGGCAAAATTTTTTAGGGAAAGACGAACGGAGTCTTCCCTGTTTCTAGTCAAAGTGTAAAACCTGTAATAGCATATAAGTGGACCAGCACTGTGTCCAATCATACAAACACCAAAAGGCCACCCGAGCCTTGGTTCTCACCAAGCGAACACAACTAAATATACATTTTCAATTTAAAAGCTAATCTATCTCTTTTCATCTTTAACAAGAACTTTCATGCTAGGCAATTAAACTATACTAACCCATTGCATAAAATAGACTATCATACCATTCTAATTCTTTTTCTTTAGACAATTACATACATGCAATGAAATTAAACTATTCTATCTGAATACATAAACTAGCTTTTCCAAATCACTTTAATAACCTAGAAAACTCAAATTACATTCCTTTTTAACTTTAAATACAAACAACACATGAAACATACATCTTTGCATCTTTGACAACTCAAACCACATAGCGCGCAAGACAACTCTTCAAGCATGATCTTTCACGTAATCACGAACTTTCCAGCTAACATGGCATTTCCTGAAATGTAGTGGTGAGGAGTGAGTATACTCAACACGAATACACAGTGAGAGCGAGACAGATATCGAGGTGGAGAGAAAGAAAGACGTGCAAAGCAAATAAGGCTGTTAAGCAATACAACTGATAAATAAGCAATCAATATAAACTATCAATACAATAAACAAGTAATGAAAGCATTAACACAACCATTCAAAGCTATACCACACTCTGAAGGCTATGGTTCACTCATACGAGCAATGTACTATTTCACGAGCGATACATCAATCTTGAGCTTGATGTTGACAACGAGGACAATAAGCGCGCAACCACCTTATAACTTCAGTTTGGAATACCCCGGAAGTATCCATCAATTCTATGACCTAAATCTCCCTGGAAGGCAACCCAAGCGAGAATGTGAATAGGACACGGAGCTAGAGCAACCAACACTGGCAGCCCGAGACTACCCAGAGAGGCCCATCACTCACGCACCTGACACTATGCAATGCAAGATACGATACAAGGCGATAAACGAGATATCAAGCATTTACATTAAATAAAGAATCAAGAACAACACTAATAAGCATTATCAACAATTGATATACAATTCATTCATAACCAACTATAACAAGCATAACAAGCAATATTAAGCAATCTATAGGCATTACACTTATGAAAACAAACAAAATCACAAAATAACCCCAACTTTAAAAATGCTACTACTTTTAAACGAGCCACAAGTTTTGGAAACCGACCTCCCCAATCCACCTAGGTCACCATAAGGCACGTCTAAAGACCCTGAAACCCTACTTTATCCTAAAATTCCCGCAAAGCCCCGATTTTTTCCTTTTATCATTTGAACTACCGCTACCCTAACCAAACACCCAACCAACGTCATAACCACACCAAAAGTGCTTCCATGGCCTCCCGAGACAATGTCATCATGCAAAACGATAAAATACCAAACTTGACCTAAACGACCCCAACCTTCACTAAGCCATTTTCCTCCGTTTTTTCATTACACAATCCAATTAAACCACACATTTAGGCATTCTAGCATATCTAGCACCTTCCTACATCAACAGAACGCATAACGGAGTAACTTCATCGAAACGGGGGTTTACTATTCATAATTTACTATTCAATTATTAATTTAAATTGCAATTTCGATATTCAACCGCAGAAAATGCTAAAAAGCTTTAAATACATGTTCTACAATTGCTAGGGAACATTCTTCAAGCATCAAAACGAATTAAATAACAATCTACGGCTAAAACCCAAAAATTAAAGTTTAGACAAAACAACGATGAAACCCTCAGCTTAGACGCTCCTAGATGCTAGGAAAACCTCGTTGGATGCCTCGGAAACCACCCCGTGCAAGCTCACGCGAAGATTTGAAGATTTGGCTTGAAAATCTTTTTTTTTCTTTTCCTCCATGGTTTCGGCCATGGCCTTCTTTTTTTCCTGATTTTACTCTTTTGTTTCTTATTTCATGCTTAAATAAAAGATCACAATGGTCAAATGGTCAAGGCTTTGGTCAATCCTAACTAAACATGGTCAAAGTAGTTCACTTTGTGCATTTTAAGCTTAAAACAACTAACACAATTTTAATTCTAATCAACAACAACTAAAATACTAAAATTAAAATACTAAATACTAGTTTTCACTATTTACTGAGGACTATAAAACACTCTCTAACTATCGCTCTCGAAATGCAATGCACTTTGCGACAATAAAAGAATAACAATTAAATCTCAAAGAATTTAAGAAAATATATTTTTTGAAAAATAACATAGTTCAAAATTTACTCCGGCTCGGAGCTACTTTTCATTTAATTGAAAACCGAGTATTAAGGTGCAAGAAAAATAAAATCGATTAACATAAATATGAAAGTAGTGGATATTCCGTTAAAATAATTAACTCAAGTATTATTTAATTACTTCTAAAACAAATACGAAAATATAAAGCTACAAATGAATGTTTAACTAAAAATAAACACAAAATTCAATGCTAATATTTAAGATATCAATTAATTAAATGCAAGTAAATGCCATTAAATGCATGCTGGGTTTGGGTTATCACACATGCCCCTGTCAGGGAAGATAGAAGAAATGGGGGCTACAAGAAACTTTCCCTTACCGATCGGCTCATGATCGATAGCCCAATTGACTAGATAGGGAACGAGTGAACCCGCTGTTCCAAGAGCAAAAGTAGGCGCGTAAGCCACTTCATCTTCATTTACAAATTACGGAACATAGAAACTCTCTAGTCTAATAGGGGCATGAGAAAGGGGAAGTCTGCATCTAAGACAACTAGTGCTACTATTATCGGATTGAGCAATTAGTTTAGCTGCTAAAACATCGAGAAATCCGATAACAACTATTGATTATCCAACAACTGGGCCAAAGGCATAACATGACTGAAACTCAAGCACTCGAATATCAGTAGATTAGCGTCATGCCAACGCAACTCTCAAACTATCGGCGAGAGGAGAGGGAAGACCTACTCTCATCTTTCCTAACCCAGAAGAAAGAAGATGAGGCAAAAGTTGGCCGAAGGGTGACGAGAAGAGTCAGGCTGTGGAAAATAACTTCACTTTATTAAACTCCAGAGGCTTTGATATTCACCTAGGCGGACTCTATCACCAACTTCCAAACCCCAAGCCCTATTGTATGCCCAGATCAAGGAGTAGCAGACCCAACCTGAAGTAAACTACCGAATCAGGGGAATAGGCATATGTAGAATTAGACGGGAATGAAACAGAGAGGGTTTGTCCCAGCCGGTATAATGACAAAAAAAGGGGAAGTCTCTCAGTGATTACACCTTCACCAAGTACTCCATTTAAAAGGTGAGGAGTGAAACTTCTTAATAGCAAGCAGAAGCGGCCACTCAACACCCAATTTCACTCGAGTGACTACGCCTATTCAGTGGCATAGCGGGGAGGAACCTGCTCTTATAGATGAGATTAGGAGAGAGTGAGTTGTACTAGCTAGAAGCCATCAAGCAGTTAGAAGACTTCCTGGACTACTTGACCTGCTGGACCTTCCTGCAATTCAATTCCCTTAAGCCATTCATGTAGGTTGGCTATCCCCCTTAAACCAATACTTTCGACAACGGTTCTACCTCCCCAGAGGTCGGCTCCTTTTGTAACACCTCGATCCTTCTCGAGACCGGGAGTTCTATCAATTGATCTAATCACAACCCAAACCAAACCCGGGCATAATTTTCAGGGAAAAATGGACGGAGTCTCCCTTGTTTCTAGGCGAAATGTAAAACCTGCGACAGCATATAAGGGGACCAATACCATGTCCAAACATTCAACCACCTCAAGGCCATCCGAGCCTCGGATCTCAGCAATTAAACTCAGCAACTATACATACATTTCAATTTAAAAGCTAACCTATCTCTTTTCATTTTTGGCAAGTACATTCGAACTTGACAATTAAACCATACTAAGCTACTACATAAAATAAACTATCATGCCATTCTAAATCTTTTCCTTTGGACATTACAAACATGCATTTGAAGTTAAGTTATAATAACTAGATACATAATCTAACTTATCAAACTACTTCAACAATCTAATGAAACTTAAATTACATACTTTTTGACATTAAATACATACAACATATGAAAGCATATATCTTTACAACATCGACACTCAAGCCACATAGGCACGCAAGGCAACTCTTCAAGCATGATCTTTCACATATCCACGAACTTTCCAGCTAACATAGCATTTCTTGAAATGTGGTGGTGAGGAGTGAGTATACACAACACGTATACACAGAGAGGGCGAGACAGATATCGAATGAGAGAGAAAGAAAGTCGTGCAATACAAATAAGACAGTTAAGCAATATAACTGATAAATAAGCAATCAAGACAAACAATCAATACAATAAGCAATTACTGAAAGCATTAACACAACCATTCAAAGCTATACCACACTCTGAAGGCTATGGTTCACTCTTACGAGCGATATACCATTTCACGAGCGATACATCAATCTCGAGCTTGATTTTGACAACGATGACAATAAGTGCGCATCCACCTTATAACAGCAGTTTGGAATACCCCGGGAGTAACCATCAATCTACGACCCAAATCTCCCTGGGAGGCAACCCAAGCGATAAAAGGGAATAGCTACGGAGCTAGAGTAACCAACACTGGCAACCCGAGGCTTCCCAGAGAGGCCCATCACTCACGTGCTGGACACTATGCAATGCAAGACTCGATACATGGCAATAAACGAGCGATAGCACAACAATACAAACTAGTGACAACAAACGAGATAACAAGCAATCACAATCAATACTAGCATTCAACTAACTTTTCAAGCATAACAAGCAATAATAAGCAACAATAACCCCAATTAAACAAGTATATCAAGCAACCCTAAGCATTCTATAGGCATAATATCAAGATAACAAGCAAAATCACAAATCGGCCCCAACTATCAAAACACTACCATTTCCAAACGAGCCACGAGTTCTGGAAACCGACTTCGCCAATCCTCCTAGGTCACCATAAGGCACATCTAAGGACCCCGAAACCCTACTTTACCCTAGAATTTGCGCAAAGCCCCGATTTTCCCCTTTGCTCGTTTGAACTACAACTATACCAACCAAACATCCAACCAACGCCATAATCGCACCAAGAGTGCTTCCATGGCTTCCCGAAACAATGCCAACATGCAAAACGAGAAAACTCCAAACTCGACCTAAACGACCCCGACTTTCACCAGGCCGTTTTTCTCTGTTTTTCCATTACACATTCCAATTAAACCACACATTTAGGCATTCTAGCATATCTAGCATCTTCCTACATCAACAGAACGCGTAACGGAGCAACTTCATCGAAACGGGGGTTTACTATTCATAATTTACTATTTATTATACAATTTATATTTCAATTTCAATATTCAACCGCAGAAAATGTTAAAAAACTATAAATACATGTTCTACAATCAACAAGGAACATTCTTTAAGCATTAAAACGATTAAACTAACAATCTATGCTTAAAATCCAAAAATCAAAGTTTAGATACAAATATTTCAAATGCGCAAATAACGATGAAACCCTCACCTTAGACGCTCCTAGACGCTAGGAAAACCTCGTAGGACGCCTCGGAAACCACCCCGTGCAAGCTCACGCGAAGATTTGATTATTTGGCTTGAAATTCTTTTTTTTTCTCCTTGCTTATTTTCGGCCAGCCTACTCTGTTTTCAGCTTTATTTGTTTTTATTTTGCAATGTTTTAAGCTTATAAGGTGATACAAAGTCAAATGGTCAAGGCCCCTAGGTCAAACTAACTTAAACTTGGTCAAATAGGCTTATTTCATGCATTTTAAAGCTAAAACAACTAACATAAATCCAATTCTAGTTAAATACAACTTAAAACACTAAATGCTAGTTTTCACTATTTGCTGAGGATTGAAAATCGTTTCCTAACTATCTCTCTCTATATGCTATGCACTTTGCGTCAATAAAAGAATAGCAACTAAATCTCAAAGAATTTAAGAAAATATAATTTTTGAAGTGTAATCATGGTTCAAAATTTACTCCGGCTCGAAGCTACTTTTCATTTAATTGAAAACCGAGCCTTTAAGTGCAAGAAAAATAAAACCGATTGACATCAATATGAAAAAATAGTTGATATTCCGTTAAAATAATTAGCTCAAGTATTACTCTAATTACTTCTTAAAGAAATATGAAAATAAAGCTTCAAATAAATGTTTAACTAAAAATAAACACAAATCCAATGCTAACATTTAAGATGTCACTTAGTTAAATGCAATTAAATGCCATTAAATGCATGCCGGGTTCGGGTTATCACATCCTTTCCCCCTTAAAACAATTGTGTCCTCGCAATTCTTCTTCCAATAGAACTTTGCATCATCTGAAATCCAACTCTGACCACTCTTCATTGGTTGCTGAACAAGACACTGATTAAGAATGTTTGAAGAATATCTTACTAAGAAACCCCAATAGTACTGACTGAAAACTCCAAAACAATAAGACCAAATAAAGGTTTAATTGAAAATGCCATCTTGAAATCCAAATAAGAATTCCGCTGGTCAAGAACATCATAAAAGAATTCCCCGCTAAGAGTGCCGAGAAGATTCCAATAATGACTAAAGCAAAGATACTGTAGATATTACCAATATACGAATCCTCTATTAAAAAAAAATCCAACAAGTATCAAATAAGGAAGTCAAAGGATGGTCAAAATAGATGTATCACATATAAGACCAAGCTCCAAGACCTCTTCGCCATTTGCCGAGTGCAACCTTTATACAACTTACCATCAAGGATGCCTAAAGTATTCCACAGCATACCGTAAGCAATTTAAGATAATAATTCCGAACAAGATCCCAAGTGTAAGACTTACAATAGTGCCAACAAGGAAAATACCAGTAGAATGCCCACCGAACAATGCTCCGGTAAGAATGTAGCCAAGTTTGCCCAATAAGTAAATGCTAAATAAATGGCCACTAAGGATCCTAGAGAATGCCATGATAGAATCCCAACTAAAAGTACCAAGAACATACCAATAAACAATCTGAAGCAGAGTCTAAACAAGAATCCCAAGTACTACTCAGGAAGACTCCAAACAAGAAATCCAGTCGATCATATTACAGAAGTTTCAAGGAAGTCTTTCAATATATAGCTCAAGAAGCATCTGAATAGGAAATCCAAAATGTACGCCAACATATATATACTTATCAAAAGTCCATGAATGAACACCAAGCTGAATAACCAAGTAGATTCCCAAAATAATATTGCTATCGAATATTGGGTAAAGTACCAAAGGAAATGCCGTGCAGGTACACCATATACCATTGAAGATTTCCAATCACGATTGCCAATAAAATATCAAGAAAGACCAGAACAAAGATATTGTAGACAATATTATGCAGCAAGTCCAATAAGAACTTTGATTGCCAAATCCACTAAGAAATGTCCACAAAGAATACCAAAATAGTACGCCTCACGCAAAGCTGATCATTGTAAGTAGACTCAAATCAAAGTTCCCCATAAGAATGCGGAAAGAACACCAAAGGTTGATTAAAACCCCAACCAAGTCTTCCACGAAATAACAATATAGAAAAACTCGATGAATACCCAACAAGGAAATATTAAGGAAATGCTCCAAAGAGTTATCATGTAGAACCCCAAAGATAGTCATTTATACTAACCATATGAGATAATCTTAGAGGAACCCCAACAGCCAAGTCTACCAAGAAGTGCCAACAGAAGTTCCAAAGAATACCCAATAAGGAAGCCAAAGAATGCTACCAAGAGCCATCATACCGAAACCCCAAAGAAAGTTATCTTTCACAACTGTTAAGCACAGAGGAGGACCAAAGAGATTCGCCAATAACCGAGCTCCAAAAGCAAACACCAATTCCCAAATAAAGGCTAGTCAAATGCCATTCATTTCCTGCCAATCCATACATCTTGAAAAGCCAGCGGTGAACCACTTTCTTCAGGGGAGGAAGAGGACTTACTTACCATTTCCATAGGACATGTATGAATGCCAATATATCACAGTTATACACATGCCTTAAACTATTATGCAAGCAAGTTTACAAAACAATTTATTCAACAAAGTCACTCAAGCATAACAATCAAGTCAAGCACAACATAATCAATTCAAATCACGGCACAACCAATTCAAGACATTCCAATACACACATTACAAGCAATACTCCAAGCAAATAACAATTCACGAGGTCGATTCGATTCACAATACCAATTCTATAGGTCAATTCAATGCACAACTAGACATCTTACTTCACTTAGCACACAATTAACACATAACACATAACTATATCACATAGGAGCACACATTCAAGTCAAGACACACAATCTCACATACAAGCATACACTTTCAAGACACACTTAACAAGCACACATTCAAGGACCACTACCCACCAGACTGAGGACCCTGTCCCGGCTTATGAGCTAAACAAGCTCTGATACCACCTGTAACACCCCGATCCCTCTTGAGACCGGGAGTTCTATCGATCGATCTAATCACAACCCAAACTAAACCCGGGCAAAATTTTCAGGGAAAACGGATGGAGTCTCCCCTATTTCTAGGCAAAATGTAAAACCTGCAACAGCATATAAGGGGACCAATACCATGTCTTAACATTCAACCACCTCAAGGCCATCCGAGCCTCGGATCTCAGCAATTAAACTCAGCAACTATACATACATTTCCAATTTAAAAGCTAACCTATCTCTTTTCATTTTTGGCAAGTACATTCGAACTTGACAATTAAACCATACTAAGCTACTACATAAAATAAACTATCATGCCAATCTTAAACTTTTCCTTTCGACATTACAAACATGCTTTGAAGTTAAGTTATAATAACTAGATACATAATCTAACTTATCAAACTACTTCAACAATCTAATGAAACTTAAATTACATACTTTTTGACATTAAATACATACAACATATGAAAGCATATATCTTTACAACTTCGACACTCAAGCCACATAGGCACGCAAGGCAACTCTTCAACCATGATCTTTCACATATCCACGAACATTCCAGCTAACATAGCATTTCCTGAAATGTGGTGGTGAGGAATGAATATACACAACACGTATACTCAGAGAGGGCGAGACAGATATCGAATTGGAGAGAAAGAAAGTCGTGCAATACAAATAAGACAGTTAAGCAATATAACTGATAAATAAGCAATCAAGACAAACAATCATTACAATAAGCAATTACTAAAAGCATTAACACAACCATTCAAAGCTATACCACACTCTGAAGGCTATCGTTCACTCTTATGAGCGATATACCATTTCACGAGCGATACATCAATCTCGAACTTGATGTTGACAACGATGACAATAAGCGCGCATCCACCTTATAACACCAGTTTGGAATACCCCGGGAGTAACCATCAATCTACGACCCAAATCTCCCTGGGAGG